>CM052803.1:42134309-42356325 GCA_028533885.1 Nasua narica | reverse complement strand
CCCCCCCCCCCCCCCCCCCAGCGCGGTGCTGAGGAGATGTTGAAGGCAGACTGCCAAGGGCCTTAGCATAGTGCTAAGGCGAAGAGATGGGCCTTTAGGCTGATCAGCAGCCCGTGGCGGATCTTGGACAGGACAGGTGTAAAAAGCGTTCTTGGGCTAGGGCAGGGGAGAGTGTTGTGCTCCAGCCAAGTGCCGCCCGAGCCCCAGCAGGGGAGAAGGGCAAGAACCCTGACCTCCTGCCCGGACAGAGGCTGCCCTGCGGGTAAGGAGGTCTGCACAGAGACGTTGTCTGTGTTCTTAAGCAGATCTGGATTGGCCTGGTTAGTGATAAGTTCCTGAGTAAAACCAGAAACGGGATTCCTGGATTACATGTCATTTTCCAAATTGGTCCTAATCATTCCATTTTGCAGGTAGAGGGAGAATGGAATCTGTGAGAGGAATATTTTCCTGAGTGTATGAGCCAGGTGACGCTTGAAGTGCTCCACAAATCAAGATGGCCACCAGAGGTTCTGGGAGAATGGAGGGTGTCAGGGGTCGAATCACAGGACAGCAACCTCAGGTCCCTCTGAGGAGCCTGATCAGGAGGTAACCAGTGGGAGAGAGTGTGGGCTTTGGATTCAGGTAGACATGGGTTTGAATCCCAGCTCTGCCCCTTATAAGCTGTGTGTCCCTGGCCAAGAAGCAAGATGTCTCTGAGCTTCCTCTTTCTGCTCTGTAAACTGGGATTCATAACTTTGCCCCTGGAGTTATTATGAAGATTCAGGCGATAGTTGATGCCACGTGACCCTCAACAAAGATTAGGTGTCCTCATTGTAGGGCAAGGAGCCGATTTATCGTGCCCAGGACTGAGAGCAACAGGGATCTGACCCCAGAGTGCTACGGGGGAAACACACAGGAGAGTGAAGCTGACTTCACTGAATCTGGGCCATGAGGTGAACCCACTGGGGCACTTAACTCAACACCTGTCAAGAGATAGGACCCTGTCCTTTAGGCCGATGGAAATGGATCAGAATATCTGACCTGACTCATTGGGGTCAGTTTAGGAATCCTCAGAATGTGCCATCAGAAGCATCAGAATTGCTTTTACGACAACAGTGATTTCCTGAAACCCGCCCTCACCATCCAGCTCTGCCGATGAATGTCACCGAGCCCAAAGAGCGCTTTTGTTTCTCTGTCGTAGAAGTTTGGCCTCATATTATAGGGACCCTTGGAATTCTTCAAAGAGTAATTCCCGCTTACCTTTTTTCCTCTTTTCCCCTTCAGGTTCAACCCCTTTTATCACACTAAAGTGCCAATCAATATTTCGAGATAGATGTTACATCTTAGCTTTTTATAACATTACTCGTCCCAGAAGGGACACTGTATCTTTAAGGAAATGGACCCCGTATCCTGTTTCTGAAGGATTAAAACCCTTTAAAGAGACAGAAGAGGCTGTAAACCCCGATCATATTCTTATTCTCTCTTCATTATCCTGTCCACTATCTATCCCTGCTGAGTAAATCTGGTTGTGTGTTTCTCCAAAGTGGTCATAAGAAGAAATTTATTTACTCCGCTTTGCACTGGAGGGGCATTACTGAGCTTCAAGGCTCTCCGAAGTAATAAAGATTTTGCAGTGTGTGCAAAAGGAGCAGAAATTCAGAACTTCTTTCCCCCTCTGAGGTCGTTTGGCCATCCAAAGGGGGAGTCACTTCTCATTTTCTGACAGGGTTTATTTCCGTAAGATTTTCCAATTAGCAGGAAAAGGTCACACTAATGTTGGTGCTGGGTACAGGAAGGGGATCAAACTATGCAAATAGAGACATCCTTGAAAGGACAATATTAAAAAAAAGAGAGAGTGGATTTCCTTCATTTCCTCATTTAAAAACTACGTATACATATGTATGGTGAGAGACCCTTTCCTCGGCCGTGAAGGGAGAAGGTGGCTGTATGTGACCTGCAGCTCTTGCCTGGGACAAAAGAGCCCATTGTTCCCGGGTCTGACCGCCAGTGGACGGTGGTGGCCCACCCAGGAGCAGAAGACAGCCGGGAAAAGGAGCTCTTAGCGCTGGCAGGCAGGTGTGCGGGGCGTGAGAGGAGTAGAGCTAGAATTCCAGCTGCCGGTGCAACCTCTCTGGACCTTGATAATGGTCACGCTGTCCCCAACCCAGCAGAGCTGACTGCCAGCATATCATTTTTAACCCGGCTCAGATCTCCCTCTGACACTTCCCCTGCCGCTTTTGTTCCCTGCTCGGAGCGTGCGAAGCACAAGAACTTTTTCTCCATAATAGGGAGGGCTGGGAGCAGTGTCAGGGAAGACGTACTCCAGCCGGACCAGGACGGAAGTCGCCGATGCCCATTAAAACGGATCCAGGGGACAGCTCCGCCCTGGGTTTGGAGCTGATGCTCCTTGTCAACTGGAAAGCGCTACGCAAATGCTAAGGCCAACACTCTGGCTCTTTGCTCCTGGCTCCTGCTGGCGACCCACTCCCAGTGGGTGAGCTTGTTGGAAGGCAGAGCCATGCGAGGAGGGAGCCTGGAGCTTTGCACGCCCCTCACTCGTATTTCTGCACGCCCAGATGGTTGTCTGTGCAGCTGCAATCAAAAAGGAAGGTTATATTTCTCCAGCAAGACCCGATTTTCGGCATGGAAGTTCCGTGTTGTAGCAGAGAGCTCAGCAAATGACATAACGTGGCCAGTTCCTAACATGAGGAGCCGTAGCAGGACCCCAGAGCAGGGGCTGGGTTTGGAAACTTGCTCAAGGTCACACAGCTGCAACATGATGGAGTCTGGTTTCGGCCAAGTATATCTGTCTAAGAACTCCACCAGTCACGCTGTTGCTTTTCCTTTGTGAACTTAAAAAAAAAAAAAAAGCTCGTGGGATTATTTTGATAGCAGGTTAAATCTCGTCAAATAGTAAGAGCATCATTTGTCAGTAGTCCCTAGGAAGTGAGCAAAACTATGTTTGGGGGTGTTTAGAACTCGGAAATGCATACCATTGTTTTCAGGCTATTATAAACAGATAATGTAACTGCTCCTATGGGGTGATAGGCCATGCACATGCAGTCGATGACACATGTGTGCTCTGCTGTCATTTAGATCTGCTGTGATGTTTATTCTTGCCACACAGAATAAGACAGCAACAGTCCGTCCTCAGCTTAAAAATCCTTGAAGTTGAACACCAAAGCCACAGAAGGCATTACAACTTGCATTTAACCATGAAAGAGAAGGCCCTTTTATATTTCTTTGCCAGTAAGCGATAGTGGCCCCTTTTTTTTTCTGTTTTCAGAATATTTATAATATATACATTTATTTTTTATTTAGCGAGTACTCATTTTAGCCAATTCTCAGCCCTGGTTTTCCTCAGAGCACATTGGGATGAGAAAGAGTTACATACCAAATTGGAAATCATTCCAACAATATAGAACCTGTTAACAAAAGTGAGCCATATACTTATACTGGAATACTATGTAGCCAGTAGAAAGGGTGTTGAAGAAATAGTTTTAATTACATCTTTTTCCATTTTCAGAATACCAATTCTTACTAGTGTTCGGCACATCATTATTGTAGCAAATATTTACCCTTTTTGCGTTTCAAGACAAAGTCAGATGGAATAGGAAGAGTTACACAGTATTGGTTTTGAGCAGAGTGACAGGAGGTGGCCAGATGTCAGGGGCTGGTATAGTGGCTTAGAGTCAGGAAAGATATTATATTGTAATCGGACAAAGTAACATATAAACCTAATGGGAAGCAAAAAGAGCATAAAAATTGCAAAGCAGGTTGGGGAAAATCAGATACTGGCAAGAATCATTAATGGTCATTACATTTTAGCGAGCTCTTTCTACATGCTATCTACTATTAGAAGTAATTTAAATGTTACCCAATGAAATCGGGATATTCCCATTGATTATCCTTTTGTAAACATGAGTAAACTGAGGCACAGAGAAGTGAATAAACTTGCCCCAAGCTCACAACACAACCTGGGGGTGGCAGAAAATGTGTCTTCTTTTTGACTACATTCTTCACAAAAGAACATAGCAAACTTCTAAGGAGAGTTAATATGAAGGATTTTCTTCCCTTCCCCTGTGTGACAAAATGGAAAGCTATGTTTCTGATTCAATCCCTATGTTGCTGATGACAATTGCTAAGTTTAGCAAAAAGCATTAGAGACCCCTATTAAAAATGCAAAATTCTGAGCCCCAGACCAGACACAGCAAATGTAACTGCAGGGGGTGGTAGACCCCCACCCCAAAACAGTGTTTTGATAAGCTCTTTGGATGAATCTGAAGCAGCCCGCGTGACCCCATGATTCTGGAATCACTTCACACCAGTGAGAATCATCTGAGGGGCTTACTAAGCAGAGTGTCCATTCCCTCCACTAGAGATTTTATTCCGCGGGTCTGGGATGGGGGCGTGGCAATTCACCTAGTAGCATTCCCTTTCATGCTCAAAATCATTCCAGTCTGGACAATGAGTTCTCTGTTTAACTGGGACCAGAGGTGGTTCATCTCCAAAGGACAGAGGGTAAGCACAGCTCTCAAAAATGTCAGGGACCAGGACCCAATCTCTATCAGCCCCTTAGCTAGCCATGTAGCCTTGGGTAAGTTATGAAATTTCACTGGGGTCTCATCTGAAACTGAGTTTTCTCATCTGAAAAATGGGTATAAAGATTCTGATAGCACCCCCTCCCCCATCCTGTTTTGTTGAGAAATGCATGTCTCATCCCTTCTAAGGAATTGGAATGCTTAGGGGACACTCAGCGTACATAAGCTTCCTTCTATCTGGGGTGTCAGGGAGCTCCTTGAATCAGCCCTCAGCAGCATGCTCGAGGTCATGGGCACAGTGCTTCTGTGGAATGTGGATCCCTCTGTCATGAGCAAGGGGCACTGGGCCAGGGTCTTGTGAGCACATGTGCACAGTTCAGTGTTTTCACAGGACATAGAAATGTAAGCATCAGATTGATTTCACCAAGCAAGTAGTTTTGTTTTCAACTGTCAGAACCACACCCTGAGGCTGTCTTATATATCACTACACTGACCTATTAAGAAAAAAGAAAAAAAAGCACGCTGGGGACACGGGGCTAGGAAGCCCTGGTCAATAAACCATTTGGAAACTTTTCAGAACCTTTACCAAAGGTGGGCGAATCTGCCGTCCCGAGTGCATGCGGGAAGAATTCTGACAAATAATCCAAAGAGAAACATAATCCAGATGACATTTGAAAGATGACTGATTGAAAAGTCGAGTTCGCTAATGTGGTCTTGACCACAACATTTGCATTCACGACAATCACCTTACGTGCGTGTCTCAAGGGAAGTGTCAAAGTAACTGGTGCAGCAGGCCAGGCGATCTGTTACTAAGCGAAACACAAAACCAGAAAAGAAAAAGGAAACCATCATTTCTGATTATGGTCGGCGTGGTGGTGTGTGGACTTTCTTGACGACGCCGTGGAACATCTTCAGGGTCATCTGCACAGACATGGGTTTCAGTAGGATGACACTACTGCCCAAGTCCAGGTACACGTCTTCCGTCCCTTTACAGGGACCATTCAGCTGAGATGATGGAGTCTGATGCTGACATATAATGACTTTGAAAGTATCTGTCCTCTTCTGTGAACCACTTACGGCAAACAGCGAGAAGAATGGGAACCCACAAATAGGGGGTTTGGGTTGGCGGGGGGTTGCTGTGTTTTGTTTCCTTCCTGGCTGATCCAAGCCCACAGGCAGAATCTGTCATAATCTTAGCTTCATGAGACTGGGACACAGTTCCTTAAGGGGTGCCCCGCTCTCACCCAGAAGGACCTGAGTGCCTCCTGGTTCCTGTACCGCCTCCGATTATTTGGACAAGCCTTGAATTGTTGTGTCCAGCTCACTTTTCGCTTGGCTGATGTGGCTGATTCACTCTGGGGTGGGACCAAGGCAGGGTGCCCAGGGGATTGGTGTAAGGAAGGGCTCCCTGTTACCAACATTGACAAAAAAAAATAGAAATAAAAATATCTGAAGGACATTTGCGTATCTTAGCCTTTGGAAGTAACCAGGGCTGTATGGAGCAATTTAATTGTAAGAAGTATTTCAGACACCAAGAGGCCTGTGACTTCTTAATGGATTTGCATTCTGTCTGTGTCTTTTACTGGCCATGTTATCTGAGCAATCAGATCTTTCATTTTCTCCGAGCCTCAGTTTCTCCATCTATATTTAGGATTAATCATGCGACCACCTCACAGAGTTCTCGTAAGCCAAGGAAGTAAGACATTTTGCACAGTACCTATTGCATTGTTGGCAACTCAACAGGATATGATAATGGATTCGTATGTACTTACGTCAGTAACTCTTAAGTTGGTCTGATGATGACGATGGTGGTGAGAATGGTGACGATCTGCCCAGGGACTTCAGAGCCCCTTCTTCGAATCCTTGTAAAATGTGACAAGGGAAAAGAGCCTTAGAAAGTGGGAGAGAAGGGCTTGAAAGTGAAGGAGGCAAAGACCAAGAGTTAAGCCCTTTTACCCTTCCCCATGCTACGGCTCACCTGGATTCCGTACTTGTGAAATGCTGTAGAGAAGCTGCCTAGGCGTCAGTCCTCCGGACTGCCCGAGAGCAGGGAGCCCGCTCTCCCTGACCCAGGCTCTTATGGAGCAGATCAGACTGGAGAGGGAGGGAGGCAGGCTGGCAATGGGCGCGCGCTTCAAGTCAGAGACAGCACACCGACGTTCCACATGTGCCTCCTGCTCCCTGGGCATCTTGGAGCAAATCCCTTCACTCTCACAGCCTCAGTGTTGCACCCTTGACTTGTGGTTAAATCTAATTATAATTCTCTTATGGCGTTTTGGAGAAGATCAGAAAAATATATGGAAGTTGTCTATGCTCTGTATGCAGGTGCTTGGTAAAAGCCAACCGCAAACACTATTGTTTGCTGCTAATGGTAGCATAACAACCACATCACCTTCCGCGTGGCTCCCAAGTCCAGAAGCACCACCCTCTGCTGTTTCTTCATGGCAGCCAGCCCACCAGCAAGTCTGTCCCCGGGCTCTGTCTCAGCTCTGCCCCATCTCCAAACCTAACCATCACTGCCTGGTCAGTGCGGGTCTTTCTTGGCAATGTCACTGCCCGCCCCTTTCCTCTGGTCTCCCTGCCTCCGGCCCTACCCTCACTGCTCCATCTGCTCTCCAGAGAATAGTCAGACTTACATTTCAAAACCATAAATCTCAGGGTGCCTGGGTGCCTCAGTCGGTTGAACATCTGGCTCTTGATTTCGGTTCATGTCATGATCTCAGGGTCTTGGGATCAGGCCCCGCGTCGGGCTCTGCTCAGCCAGGAGTCAGCTTGGGATTTTCCTCTCTCTCTCCCTCTCAGATAAATAAATAAAATCTTTAAAAAAAGAAATAAGAACATAAATCTAATTGTGCTTCTCCTATGTTCAAAGCCCTTCAGCAGCTAACCTAATAACACAAGCCAATAACCAGGGCCGAGCTGGTTGAGTGCCTAAGATCTCGGCACTCCAGGGTGAGGAGAAACCCTGACCCCAAGCCCTCGCCAGCGTCCCTGGGGTACGTCGTCCCACCACAGCCAAACGCAAGCCCCCCGAGTGACGTAAGCCGAGAACAGATGCGCGGCTGCTCTGGAGAGCTGGTTCCTGCCAGCTCCTGCGCCCTGCTAGGCAGCCTCGGAAGGGTTCCTTGGTACCAGGCACCAGGCTGCACACTGCACGGGCGAGGAAACTGAGGCTCGGGCAGTCGGGCTCTGGCACCTGATCACACTATCCTTCCTCTCTTAGTTGTGCTTCAGATGAAACCCATATTCCCTATACTGGCAACAAGAGCTAGGATCTGTCCCTGCAGTGCTCTCCTCCCCCCATCCAGTGTCCTACGCGCGCTCCTGCTGTTTGCACCTGGCTCCTCCTGGCGTTTACTCCTCTCATCCGGGCTGCAGGCCTCTATCCCTTTGTTCCTTCCGCTCAGAAGGCTCTTCTCCAGCTGTTCACAGAGCCGCTTCCTTGTCAGCTGGAGTCCCAGCCTAAATGTCACCTCCCTGGGGAGCCCTCCCTGTCTGCCTGTGCAGCTTCTGTCCCTCCCACCCTGGATCACAGTCAGCAGTTAATCCATTTATTCGCCTCACTGTTGAGCATGGGTTCTCACTGGGGGGTAGGGGCCGAGGGGGCAAATTTGCCCCCAGGGGACAGTTGGTAATGTCTTGAGACATTCTCGGTTGTTACAACTCAGGGGTACTCCTGGCATGTCCTGGGCCGAGGCCAGGGTGCAGCTCAACATCTTCCGGTGCCCAGGATGGCCCCACCACAAAGAAAGATCTGGTTCCAAATGCCAGGAGTGTCAAGGTGGAGAAACTTTCCTATCGGCTGTTGGTCTCTCCCTGAGAGAGCAAATTCCAGAAAGGCATCACCGTGACTTCTTCCTTCCCGGCCGTCTTCTCAACTCCAAGCACAGTGCCTGGCACGGAATAGGGGCTTTAGAAGCAGGCATTAAATGAATAAATAAAAATTAACAGCTGTCGATGGTGATGATGGTGATGAAGACGCTGAGCTATCCTTTTACAGAGTCTCACTGAATTTCTCATGCCAGGCAGGAAAAGATGGGTTGGGTCTGTTCTCCTGTTCCCTCCGCTTGGCACTCCTTTTGGCCCGAGGACAGGGAAGGAGGAGCAAGCATTTGATAAAACCCCCTCCTCCGCCATCCCTGACCTCCCGAGCAGCCGTCCACTAAGTGTTGCACTTGGCAAGAGCTCCTGTAGTAATTTGGTTAATTGGATGAACAGGCACTTTAGTGACAGAGGCTGGATTTCCACACCGCAGTCCATCAAAACTAATCAGTTGGCCGTGTTCCACTTCTCAGCAACTGACAGCTTCGCCAGGATGGCGAGTAGATGGTAACTTTTTAAATTGAAGAACTCACTAAATAATGGCAGTTAGAAGTTGGCAGGATGCTTTTAACAGGGAAGGGGAAGAGAGAAACCCTGCCTTGGCTTTGTTTTCCTCCAAAGAGATAATCTCGTTAGGGACGGCTTGATTAAAAGGCTCTTCCAAAGACACGGGTGAAAAACAGTCATCTCGAAATTGTACTGTTTCTTTTCCTGGAAGGAAAATGCCGAAAGCAGGAGTGCTGCATTTTCCCATCCTCTGGTGCTTTTTTAAACATACTTTGTTTGTTGTTTGTGCCTGATAGTAGGGTACTGTGTGAGTTAGGATAGTGTTAGCTGCTGTAACAAGTAAACCTCACACTGTTCGTGGCTTACCATGAGATTTCTCACTCCGGTGAGAATCCAGTCAGAGTTCCCAGTTGAAGGCCACTCTCTCTTGCGTGAAGTGAGTCAAGGACTCAGGCTCCCTTTGTCTTGTGGCTCCATTATCCTCAATGTCATCTGCTCCCAGTGGGCAGATGGGGAGGGAGGGGCATAGAGAAGGTACATTCAAGTTCTAAAAAACTTGGCCCAGACATCACACACTTCCATTCACATTCCTTCGGTGAAACTAGTCGTGTCACTCTACCTGATTGGAAGAGAGGCTTGGTCAAAGTGTCCCTTCCCAGTGATGGCTCCCTATTGTGCAAGAGAGAGCCTGGGCCTCAGTGACAAATTAATTAGCTGTTCTGCCACAGGTGGTATCCAGTCTATAGCAACCATGTGAGAAATTGTTAGGGTTTTCCCTAAAGGAAACTGAGGCTCAGATGAGTTAAGCAAGTGACCCAGGCTTTTGCAGTTGCCCGGGGGCAAGGTGGGGATGCGAGATGAGCATCTCTACGGGTTACAGACCACTGTCTTCCCTCTCTGCTTGTGTCTCTCTCCGTTCTTTCTCTCCTTCTTTTCTTCTGCTCCCTCCGTTTTTTCTTTTTAAACCTTGGTCATTTCCAAAGCACAAACACTGTGCTTCTGTAACTTGGTATATTTTCCATAAGATTGTTGTTCTGGGGTGTAAAATGATCCCCGCTGAATACTCCTCACCTTGGGGGAGATCGGTCTGGTGAATACTGAGAGCTGCTGGAGTGTTCATTCTTGCTCTCAAAAGCAGGAGGAGCTTAAAAAGGAAAATGACAGTAAAGAGATGTTTCTAAAAGACAGAAATGATGCTGCCACTCCCTTAGACCATAATCCTGATGCCTCTCTCTTGCTTTCACATGCCGTGGCTCACCCCTCAAAGGTATCTGTGCGGCTGCGATCTGGTCCTTTGGTGGCTCCCTGGCTTTCACTCAGACCAGGGAGTTGGCAGTGTCTGGGAGTTTCTGGGCTGAGCTCACGTCTTCCACACTCATGGTGTCTTCCCCTGTCTGGCTGGCTCCTTCTTCTGTGGGCTTGTTCTTCTACTGGGGGTGTTCTTGCTTTGTCTTCACTGAGTTAAGAGCAAACCCATCTTCAAAATTCTGCTTAGTTACTTCCCCTGGAGATTCCCCGGGAGTGGAGACTCCCCCCTCTCCGATACTGAAGAACAATGCGAGCCCAAAGGAAGAGCCTAACAATGGATTATAATCGCTGACTTACCCGTGAGTTTCCACCATTAGCCTGTGGGCTCCCTGTTTATTTTCATGTCCCCAACGCCGTGCGAGTGCCTGACTGCCTGACATGGTGTGGGTGGCCATTCAGTCTTTATTGCATAAAAGAAAGAATGAACCTCACCACTGGGGTCCGTGATGCACAAAGGGAGGAAGTGGTTTTACATCCAGTGGGCTTTTAAATTCAAGAAAAGCGGTAGTTCCAATCAGCTGGAACCTACAATATGGGTCAACCATGCTGTAAGGGGAGAGTAGCAGCTCTGCGTGTGCATGGAAGGGCTTGGTAGCTTACGGCAAGACTCACACAGCATCTTCTGTGACCCTCCCCACCGCGCTGAGGAGGAGGCGAGGGGGTGGCACGCACGTTTGTGTGTGGGCGCATGTGCGCACAGCTCACCAGCCTTCGCTTCTAACAACCACGTTCTCGACGCCTTTAAAGATGGTGCACAGATTGTTTCTGGGTTGGGTCGGCTTCATTTCAAATGGGATGCTGTCAACGTTTTATGGTTCCATTTCTTTTTATTGCTGGTTTGAAGAAGAATGGTAGTTTGAGATGGGAGATTGAGAAGAAGGCCACAATTATTTCCAAAGTCCAAAACATGGATGACTCCAGGGACCTATGACCCACTCACTCATGTGAGCCAATATCCCCAGCCCTGAGCCCACATTGCACAATCGCAGGGTTTTGTATGAAGGTTTGCAGGGAACATGCCAGAGCCTATTTCTAAACAGTCTGATGATTTATTTGATGCCTTTGGATATTTAAGTAGTCTGCAGTCTACACCAAGTGTCTGTAACATTTATTTTTTCCTTGCCTTAATGTGTGGGCCCTCTCACAATGCTTGTACACCCCAGGCACTCAATAAATATGATTTATGGAACATGTAAATAAATCCCAACCAAGATTATGTCTGCGTTCATTAATGTGTAACAGTGGTCCTCCCCTCCAAACTTGAAAAAGAGAAAGATCCTCACCAAATTACAAAAGAAGAGAACGGGAAATAAGTGACACGTGGGTCAGAGTAGAAAGTCATGAAGCTCCCTGGAGTAAAATACGAAATGCTCGATTACGTTGTCAGCTTCAGTGTATTCATGCTGTGTGACCTTGGACTACTTACTTGACCTTTCTGGGGTGTCCCTTATTCATTACATACTGACCTAGATAGGGTAAATGATGTCGCACAGTTGAGCTGCAGAGAAAGGGAAGAAAACAGGATCCCCGGTGCCTCTACAGTGAGGATGGCCCCATCCACACCTCCACATGCCTGAGAGCCGGGTTCTGGACTTGTCTGGTCTATGGGGCTTGTCTATTTCTAAAGGTGTTCAGGGCGGGAGTTGGTCCCTTGTGGATCTTCCCTGGGAGATCCAGTGTCTCCAGGCTGCCTCCGCCCCTGCCTCTTGCCCTGTCGCGAGCAAAAACGAAAATAAAACTCAAGCACAGGAAGGCTATCACCAAGCAGAAGTGGGGCTAGCAAAGGCCTGTCCTTGTTAGTGGGCTCTTCCCACCCTGACCACCCCCCTGTCCCCTCTGTGAATTGCTGGCTGCTGGATTTGCCCATCGTGGAAACTCATTCTGATCCTCTCCCGACCTTGGCCGCATCATTCCTTCCCTTCCTCCTGGGTAGTCCCTGCCTGCTTCCCCCTCCATGGAGAGACCTTCCATGGCCAAACGCAGACATCTCTGAAAAGTCTGGCTGGAATGGTTTGTCACCCTTCCCAGGGCCCCCTGTCTCCTTGGGCCACACACATCAGGAGAGGGTCCTTCCTGCCTTCCCTGGTCGGTCTGAAGCCCAACTGAGTTGAATACAAATATAAATTACAAATGCACGTTTCAGCTTGATTTAGCTCTTCAGCTTAATTTAGCTTTTCTCCTTAGAATAAGCCAGTTTAATGAGCTTGGAAAGGCTGTCTGGACATGGCACCAGGAAGTGAGCACTGATGAGTTGGACAGGAAGTACATAAAGGAATGATTTGCGACAACATCCTTTTTTAAAATCACCCCGTTCCCCAACGGCCCCCAAGATTTCTTTTCCTGTGGTTCTATATGTTTGCTTTTGGCTTTTCATCAAAGTGTAGCTGAAGTGCATAAAGTGTATTCATCTTAAGTGTACGGCTTAACCAAGGGCAGTTTCCTGGGAGTGGGACCTGAGCCCTTGCATGGGGTTCCAGGCTTAGAAGAGCCAATGCTCTGCTGTCTTGAAATTCTTAATAATTTTTTACCAAGAGACTCCTCATTTTCATTTTGCTCTGGATCTTGCAAATTATGTCAATGAGATCAATGAATTACTGTATATGTCTACTGCCCTGTAACCACCTCCTTGATCAAGCTAAAGAAAGTTTCAGGCTCCGCAAATGCCCTCCTGCCCCTTCCCACTCAGCGCCCCCTAGTGGTGGCTGCCAGTTGGCCCTAACTGTCCAAGCACTCCCAGATGGAGTGATACAGCGTGTATCCCTATGCTGCTCCTTCCCTTCCTGCTGCAGTGTCTGGAGTCTTCTGTTACCCCGTTGCATTGCCCCACAGCTCTTTCTCTGCTACTGCTCTGAAGAAGTCTTCAGAGCACCACTCACTTCCAGTCTGCATAGCTGTTCTCCTCTTAATGGGTTCTTGCCTTGTTTTCCCATCTTGGTTTATGAATGAAGCGGCTCTCAACATTCCCATGCGTGTCTTTGGTAGACATATGCACTAATTTCTCTTGGGTGAGACCCAGCTAGTTAGTGGCAGAACTAGTATTCTACGTATCCAAGCTTGTAACTGCCACCATAGCCCATTCAATAACCAAAATTCTTGGACCATCTACAATATGGACCACTGGCTGATCCATTGATGAATGTAATAGACAAACATGAATCTCAGTTTCTCCTTAAAGTGGCACTCTCAACCAGGCAAGAGATACGGTGGATGAGGAGTTAGGCCAAAGAACAAGTAGAGCTAATCTTAACTAACCTTAACTAATTAACTAGAGTTAATCATAACTGCCCAAATTACAGTGACTTGGTTCTCATCAAGGAAAGTGCTCTGATGTTGCATAAGCCACAAAACCTTGTAGGGAAATAACAGAAAACTGAGCATCACAATGTTTTAAAAATATCCAGGAAGGCAGCAAGAGTCCAGTGGAAGCAGGTAGTGTCTCTCGGGGGCTGGATACCATGCTGGTATTTCCACAAGTGTTTTCTCTTTCGGCGTTCACGACATCCCTGCCAGGCACATATGCTATTGTCCCACGTGACAAATGAGGAAACTCACTCTGTAGCAACTGGAAAGAAACTTGAATTTCAGAGCTAGTGATGGAGAATGGAAGAAGGGGAGATTGTCCAGTACTTCTCTCCGCCCGTCTAGAACTATGGGAAACTCTAAAGCCCTGAGTGTAATGAGCTAGCTAGCATTCCCATTTTAACTGAAGCCACTTCATCCAGCGGCACCCAGTTTCCTTGCCGGGAGTCAACCTCCGCAGACAGGGCGGCCTGCGGGAGCGGCAGCCGCGTGTGCTCCAAGGTTGGCTTTTTCAGGCCAAAGATCCCGATACATCTTTCATCTTCCACGTGGATTAGGCCTGCATTAGGTCTTTATTTGTTAAGGGGCTTAATCTCATTATGGATCAATTTGTCAAGCATTGAATAAATGGGAAATGGCGGTTCTCCATTCCTCAAATGACCCAACTTTATTTCTTGAAATATCTGAAGCAATTTCCCACGTGAGCCCAGAGATTAGTTTTTGTTCTTGTTTTACGACTTGACATGGGTTTCTACCCTTGTCCGTCACTCTCGGGGTTGGCCTCCAGATCCAGGGTTTATGATGTTTTGCATGATAGGAAAGGTGGCTTGGCAGAGGAGAAGGGAACTTTGGAGTCAGGCAGGTCTGGCTGGGATTAACTCTTAACCAGCTGTTTACTCACTTCGTGACCAGTAGCAAGTTCCTTTTCTCTCCAAACCCCATGCTCCTATTTATACATCACGGAGGGCAACGTTGATGTCCACATTTCTGCCCCCCAATGTGCCAGCACTGGGCCTGGCTTCTCCTAGCTTCTCAGTGCCTGGGGACCATTCTGTCTGAGTATCTCTCCTTTTCATCATTCCCAGAGCATCCTCATCCCAGCTTGCTTTGGCTTTCGTGTCGGTCTTGTCCCACTCGTGCTTCTCCCCACCACGTCCTGTCTCTTAGCTTCCCCCAAGCTTAACTGACCCAAGGCACCAGCCATACCCATAACTAGGGTTTTTTCCTGGAGGCCCTCACCTTTTCTCTAGCTGTGCTGGAAGGTGGACTCCCATTTATAAGGGCCTAGAGCTTTGTAGCATTTTTGGATTGCTTACAAAATTACACATACAAAATAGCTAGGGCTTTTCTTGGCGACTTGGGAGGAGTCAGTGTAAGTGGGAGGCCTTGAAACTTTAGTTTCCCCCGCAAACCCACCTCTTACAGTACTTTATTCTCAAAAAGTAAATGCATGATTGCATCAAATTATGCTTGGAATGATCTGGTCACAAGGGGGGGTTGAACCATAAAATTGGATTGCCATGCTGCATTTATAGATGACCTTTGCCCCCTTTGAATACAACAGCAGAGCAATCGTCTTTATAACCCATACTGTGGACTGCATTGAGTCAATCAATGACAAAATAGATTTACTAATTTGATTAGTATAAAATAATGGCAGTGTATTTTAATTGAGATCTCTTTGATAATTAGTAAAATAAACTTTGGTGGATTGATTTGTTGCCCAGATCCTAATCTGTAACCTCCCCTAGTTTTCCATGGTAACTTAGTGTTTATTTTATTTGTGGTTTTGCTCTTCCTATAGTGTGGATGTTAACCCTATAACCAACATTTCCATGTGGGAAGAAATGAGGAAAATGATCAAGTTGGAAGAGGAAAATGTTGAATTTGTTTTAAAGCTGTATTTAAACAGAAAACATGCTGTTTTTAGTTAGATTGAATATGAGGTCTATAAAAATAGGACAATTTTTAAAGTTGCTTTTATTTTCATTTTATTGCAATTGTACGTATATCTTTTGTTCATATCATAGCAGAGTGATGCAGCGTTGATGCGGGTTTGAGTCTGGGGAGAGGCACCACCACTGATATGACCCACTTCCATCCATCCGGGGGCAATAAATGTCTCCCATTTCATTGCTTATAGTATATTTTTTGGATTTTTAAGGTCCTAACGAGATTTTTGGAAAGCTATTTTTTTAAAGATTTTATTCATTTGACAGAGAGAGCGAGAGATCGCAAGGAGGCAGAGAGGCAGGCAGAGGGAGAGGGAAGCAGGCTCCCCGCCCAGCAGAGAGCCTGATGCGGGGCTCGATCCCAGGACCCTGAGATCATGACCTAAGCTGAAGGCAGAGGCTTTAACCCACTGAGCCATCCAGGCACCCCATGGAAAGCAATTTTTTAATGCAATAATTAGCTCTTGCGCTTTTCTTTATGAATCCCACAATGGACCCAGAAGAAATGGTACTGTAATCACCAGATACCTATGGCAATTGCTCTGTATATTCTTACTACATACAGTTTTTTGGAAGCAACGGATCTGATGCAAGCCCTTATTACTTCTCTGAAGTCCAGTTTGGTAAACCTGGAGTCTGATTATTAAGACCGGCTCTCAGCCAGTCACTTGCAGCCCCTGACTTGACTTAGGAGGACCTGGATTTGGAAAATCAGTCAACTCTGAGACCACCAGCTTTTCCAGCAGAGAGGGGGAAATAAGATTTCCTTTAACCTAATGTGCCCTGGTAGCTTTTTTGTTGTTGTTGCTGGTCCGGGTCTCCGGGAAGAAAAAGAACCAGAATGTGGGAAGTGAAACATGACTTTAAAAAAATATATATATCAGAGCAGGAAGGGGGCAGGTTGGGGAGAAAAGGGAGAGACCAGGCTTGCAAAACAGCCCCTTTGTGTCTCAGAGCTGTGGTTACCGAGAAGAGTTAGAGGCAGATAGATCCCACGAAGGAGGAGCCTTATGGCCCGTGCAGGTATGTCCTTAGTGCTAAAGACATAGGAAATGCAGAACCGGTAGTTAAATGTCTTGGCAGAAAACTAGCCAAAGCTCACAGCGACAGCTTCCCGGCATTCAATCAGATACAGGGTGGCTGGAGCAATTGAGAGCGAAGCGATTCTTCAAAGTTCCATTTTAATTACACACTGGTTGGAGGATATTACTTCCAGAACCCCCCGTGCTACCTGGGTTCCCTTCCAAAACCTAATGGAGTTATATGGGCCAAAGGAAAGGCTTCCAAATCACAGTGACAACTCCCTCCCACCCCACCCTCGGTGTGCTTTGTCTTCATACAAGTGCCGGCTCAGCTCGAGGGATTTTAGACTCTGCTGAGAATTAGCTCCCTCTTGCCCTCCTATTTCATTAAGAAATTGGCAAGAGATCAAAAAAAAAAAAAAAAGGAATGTGTTCTAATGCTGGGCCCCACGCCCATGATTTTCACGGCCCCCCAAGAGCCCACAAGGATTTGAAATTCTCCTGCCCCATTTTTCTAACACAACCACGTGGTCCTGAAAAGTGGGGTTGCCCCGAATGTCCCCATCTCATAGCCTGGTCTTGGAGGCTGCCCCCAAAACAAAACCTTCGTTTTTCATCAGGCAGCCTCTGATTCGCAATCACTGGAGCTTGTACAGAATGAAGATGCTCTTGGCCAGGCAGTGCCCTCTGAAAATCAGTGAGGAGAAAATGAGAGACGCTGAGGAAGGCAGTATGCGTTAGGCACCTAATGCATGCTTAGAGGGCCGAAAGAACATGGGCACATTGCAACTTGCTACTTCACTTCTGACAACTCAGAGTGTGAGCATTCTTGACCCCATGACACAGAGAAGGAAACGGAGCCTTGGGGAGTCTGGTGATCTGCTCAGATGCTCATAACTTCAGCAGACAGCAAAGCTAAGCTTTGTACCGAAGTCTGATTGGTACCTCACGGGATTTTAGGGCGATCAAACCATGATGGCAAGAGACTGTTTACATGGGGGTTAATGTTCTTGCAAGTGTCCAAGTTTTTATGACTGAGCTTTGATCCCCACCCCCTCCGCAGTATGGGATTCTAAGAGTATCTCCTGCATGGACTTGGAAAAATTAAAGGAGATGAATCTTTCAAGACTTGTGGCACAGTCCCTGAGACCATTCAAGGCTTCATGAGCCCCTTCATTACCCTAAATAGCAATGGATAGCGTTTGGATCAAAAGAGGGAGAGCTCTTAATCTTAGCAAGGAAAGACACTCCTTCCTCCGGCGTTACTTCTGGCCGCCCTGGCTGGGGCTGGCTCACCTGCAGCAAGTCTTTCCAAAAGCTAGCTGTGTGACCTTGTCACATTGATGCTTCGGGGCTTTATCTCTTGTCAAATAGTAGCCCACAGCTTCATGTGTACATGGGCACAGCTGTCCCCGACCCATCTGCCTGAAGGAGAGCCCATCACTGAGGAAATAGAAACATGAGTGAGTAAAAGTGCTTTAAGAATATAAAACACATTCTCACCACTAAATGTCATAAAATAAATGTCAGCTGAGAGGCAAGCATGGCGGCCAGTTTTGTACCTTCCTCCTCAGGTACCACCAAAATGGTCTCCCACTTCTCCCAGCACTCCACCCCAGGCCCTTCTTCAGACAGTGGGCTTTTAAAACCTTTGAAAATGTGAAACTCCACTCGTCCTCCCCTGAACACCCACAGAGGCGTCCCCTGCCCTTCGCATCACGTCTGTCTTCTTCTGGAGGTCAGCACACAGACTACACAGCCAGTGAGAGTTGCCTGTGGCAAGTTTATCCCTCTGGAATCTCTTATCTGGTCCTCTTCACGTTCTCCTCACTTCCTGTCCAGAGGCTCCCAGGCACGACCTTGCTTCCCCGCAGGCCTCAGGAGTTAGTGGCATCTGTGAAACATCTGAGTGCCCTAGTTCAGAGGCAGCAAACTAGGCTAAATTCAGCCTCCTCCTGTTTTTTGTAAATAAAGTGTTATTGAAACACAGCTACTCCCCTTCATTGACATATTCTCTGTGGCTGCTTCCCAGCAAAGCTGCAGAACTGTGCAGTCCATAAGATGCAACAGGGACCATAAGATGCACAAAGCCTAAAATATTTGCTATCCAGATGACCCTTTGCAGAAAAAGCTTGCCCACCCTGTCCTAGTGCAGTGTCTCTAGAACCAGTTTAGGGTGTGGAAAATCTAATGTCATGACGATTTCTGTGGAAACATAAAAAATGTCGCTATATTCAACAGAAATTCATTGAATATAGATGTGCTAAGTTAGGTATCATTTGTAGTGTAGATGTTTAAAAGCTGCCGTTTGAGATGGAAAATCTTTAAATTGGGAGGGGTGGGGGGAAACCCTATTCATCCACTTTGTTGGATAGTGGATTGGGCAAAACATCTTAACTTTGTTGAACAAGTAATAAGCCAGGTACCATGATAAGTAAATTTACAGGTACTAATGCATTTAACCCTCAATACAGCTCTACGAGGTTGAGAACAATCTTACCTCTAGAGGTAGAGGAGGTCATAAATTCTGAGAATTCTCCCCTGAGAAAGGGGAAGGTTCATCATGTCACCAAGGAAATCTTCAGGCTAAAAATAACCAGTGAAGTATCTCTGTCTTTGGACCCTGTAGACAAAGTTGTACTTTGTGGGTGAGAAATGGAGCTCAAAGCTGATCGAGTGGCTACCAGAGGTCACACAGCCGCTCAGGCGGTGGATCCAGGGGTCAGACTCTACCTGAGTCAGGTTCTTGCAGGCTTAACCTTAAGGCTCTTTTGTCTCTCGTCATTCAGCCTTACGGAGTGTTGGCATCTGTAGGACCAAACTGTGAGGACCCAGAAGGCTGGAGTCTGCTCTGCCTGGGCTCATCGTTTCACCTATCTTGGGCTTCAGTTCCCTTCCCAAACACGTTGGTTCTGTTCTTTCCGGTTTAAGCTCATTCTCTTTGATGGATAAGACAAAAGCAAGTGAAGGGTCGAGTGTTTCCTGCCTTCTCGCTGTCGCTTTTAACTTGACACGGCAGCCTCCAGCAGTATACCTACATCTTGCTTTGTTCTGATTCTTACCAGACCTCGAAAGGTCTGTGTGTGCGTCTGCGTGTGCCTTAACAGAGCCAGGCCTCTGGAGACAGCCTGGCTGCGTCCAAATCCTGCTCCCCACTTACTCACTGTGGGGGCCCGGGCCACTGACTTCCTCTGTCTGCACCTCATCTGCTTCCTCCCTAAAGACAGGATTGTGACAGCACCTGAGTTGCGTGGCTGTGGTAAGGGTTGAATGGAATGGTGTCAGAGAGCAGGGATTTTTCGCCCAATGCCCGCCATGTTGGAAGCATGTGATAATGCCAGTTGGTCTGGTGGTTGTTACTGAGTGGATTCCGGGCTTCTGTCTTCCCTAAGAGCAAGTTTCTTTGTTTCATTTACCCCTGGAGACGTGCATCTCTCTAGGGAGTTGGGTAGTGCCCCAGCCCTCAGAGAGAGACACGGGCCCCTGAAGCTGAGAATGCGGCCTTCTGTGGAGAAGGGGTCTTCCCAGATATAATTAAATTAAGGATCTCAAGGAGAGAGAATCCTGGATTAGGGTAACCCTGTGAGTGGGCGCTACCACGCCCCTATTTTAAAGATGAGGAACTGAGGCATACAGGTTTCAAGTAGCTTGTCCAAAGTTATGTAAATGCATAATTCCTGAATTCATGATGTAAGCAAATCTTTACTGAGAACGTATTCTGCCATTAAGCATGGAAGACAGGCAGCGAAGACAATACCGTCTCCTAGCTCTCAATGTCTCTTCCTAGTTCGTTGCACTTAGGTTCTAACTGGGGAGGTATAAATTGGGGAAAATTCTAAGCATTCTACAGGCAGGTAGTCACCATTCAATAAATGTGTCTATGCACAGCTCTCTGACCTTACTGTGGAAAGACAAAGGGAGAGATTTAGTAGTTACAGATTCATGGTCACTTTCTCCAAGGTCGTGTTGCTGCCACTTACCCCCAAGTTCCTTCTTCTAGGCCCACAGTTCCCCTGTTAACTTCCTTAACCATCTGGAAAACCCGCTGTCAGCGCAGTAGAGGCCCTGGTGAGGGGGAGTAAAGCTCTGAGAAGTGGCATGGGCATCAGGGAAGTCTCCCAGAGCCCTCGCTTCACCCCGGCGCCAACTGTCCAGGGCACAGCATGGCCCCTCTCTCAGTGGCCCCCTGGCCCCACCCACATGGAGCCACCTGAGGCAGGTGGATGGGCTGCTTCATTTTCTTCCTCCTTCCATTTTTACACACATTTCTCCATGAGTCTTGCAATCTTAAGTTTATTCCTTTCCTTTCCTTTTATTAATTGTTTAAAAATATTGTTTTGTTTGTGTGATACTTTTCTGTGTGGAAAACATCACAGAGATGTATATATTTAAGAACACAATTCTAGCCTCCTTTCTTCTAATCGGAACCCCTGATGTAACCAAGTCCCCCAGTCTCCCTGAAGCCTGTCACGTGAGCCCCACTCCTCCTCTGGACTACGCCCCTGGGCCGGGATGGCTTGCGAATCAGTCACCGCCTCTGTAAGTCCTTATCGGGGCCCACCGGGTCCTGCGAGCTGGCAGTGAGACCACATCCCTCCTTCGCTCCCTCTGTGGGCATTGCTCTCAGCCATGACCTCAGACTTTGCTAGATCGATCCCCTTACAATGCCAAAAGCTTGGTTCCCCTGTTTTGACTTTAGCACCATCTAATTTCGTATTGGTTTGTGTGATTGCCTGTGTCCTCCAGAAAACAGGAAGACCTCTTTCTGCTCACCACGTTACTTCTGGCCCTCAATACAATGTCTAGCTCATAGCAGATATTTAATATAGTTTTGCTCACTTTCTTTTGCATAGAATTCCTGGAGAGTCTCTATTGCCTTTCTCGGCAGCAAATCTATTGTTCAACCACTATCTAGAAATATAAATCACCATCCTCAGCCTAAGCTATAGAGTCAAGCATCCACTTTTCACCTGGGCCCCTGGGGACCTCCGAAGTGGCCAGTGGTGCTAGTAGCCCTCTCAGGAATACTCAGTAACACATTTACTCATCTAAACATAGGATCCCCATCCCTAACATGACATTCATCCCATAGCAGGAGACCCTGGGTCACCTCTGGTTGATGTTCTTAGCAAATCAGATGTTATAGCTACCAGGCCCTCCTGGACCTGGCTTCTGCCTCCCCGCGCACATTACTTTGTGCCTCTCTTCCCTGAAACCTTGACGCTGAGCTTCCTTCTGTCTGTGACATAAGCCATGCTTGGTTGGGCACACACCCTTGCACTCAGCCATGGGTGGCCCCCTTGGCTAGAGCTTAGAATCACTTGGCAGCTGAGTATTTTGAGTTTCTTCTCAGTATTCAAGGCTCAGCTTAAATTGCATTCTCCGCAGAGGGCCTGATCCCACTCATCCTGATGAAACATGACCCACCACACGCTCAGCCACACTCCATCCCATCCTCTACCTGAAACAGCATGACTTCTGTAATTCTTTACATGGCCATTGCTTTTCATGCTCATTGGAATTTAAACTCCAGGTAGGAATTATCCTGCTTTTTCACTGGCATACCTGGTGTGCCCCAAATCAATAATTACTGATTGGAGCATAGAATCTGTGAAGGTGTAGATTAATGGATAAATAGATCAACTCTTAATATTTTAAGAGTAGTAGGGATATGACACAAATTTCACCTGTTTGTTGTAAAATCCATTCTTGGTGCCCCAGACCTCTTATACTTCTTTCTGTTACAACCATAATTTCCTATTTATATGTAGATATGAGAATTTTCACAGGCAGTTGCACTTGGGGAAGGGGGCTGAAGGTCAGTGTTAATTCAAGCTAACATCTGGTTTTTCAACCTTCTGCTTTATAAAGAAGCATTGTATGTACATTTTACAAATAGCCTGAGGCATTGATCCGTGGAACTTCTAAAGTTTACTTCAATTAGGAATAGTTTCAGATAAAGATCAAATTAATTAAGTTCTCCACACCCCTGCTAAAGTCCATCTTAATTAGCCATTGTTTCAGGATGGCTTAGTGTTTGGCTGCGTTTCAACCTGGACATAGAGGATTAGAGGGGGACTCCCCTCCAAGCTGGGTGTTGACAAATGGTATGGCCCCGGGGTTCTCTACCTGGGTTTTCAGAGTGTGCAGGGCATTTAGGGAAAATGAACTTGCCAAAACAAGGATGAGTCCGCGGGAGTGAAAGTCTGTGGCTCGTCATATAAGTGAATTTTCCAGTTGTCCTAGCTGAAAGAAAAAGTTGCACAAGAAGTGCTATTTCATTTTTGCCCTTTAGATGTTGCGTGTTTGAGTCTGACTGAGGCTTGGCAGCTCTGATTGAGACCACGTGCGTGAATTGCTAGCCTGGCCGTGGAGGCTTGGACAAGCAGGTTGGCAATGGGCAGCTTTTCTCTTCCAAATCATAGCCTTGGATACAGCAAAATAGGGGATTCTTCCAGCAGAGGCCATGTGTTCTTGTGCCCTAAAATGCCCTTTTTTCTGAGTGTCTTCTGAGCTTAAGAGTATTTTATGGAACAGTATGTGATACTCAAGAACCAGGTGCAAACACTGTTAAGTGATCCAATGTGTGACACAGATGATTTTAAAAGGAGTTATGAAATGGATGTATCCAACAAAAATATAATGTTTAATTTATTCCTTCCAAGAATAAGTGATGTTATGTCAGGGGCTCTGGAGAGTTACGTCATCCCATGACTTAGTTGACACCCTCATGATCGAGTCTTAGAGCCTCCTTTCTGGCAGGTGCAGATCCAGGGTTAGGACTCCATCCTGCCTAGTTCTGGGTGGGTTTGCACCTCTGCATCCCTAGGGAATCAAAAGGATGGGCGTTATGGACTCTAGTAATTGCTCACATACTAGGAAGAGAGATCACATTCCTCTCTTCCAGGAAGCCCTTGCTGATTAGTGTGATTCTGCCCGGTATCCAAATCGCTCCTTACCGTTTATGTCCCACACAATGATGCTCTGTCCAACAGAGCTTTATTGCGTCTGTAGTGATGTCTCAAACAGGGGTTTACTGTGTCTGCACTGATGTCTCTAACACAGCACGTACTGTGCCCTGCCCTATGTGCCACTTGAGCACAGGCGCACTCGGGTGGGTCATCCCTTGAGTAACATCTTTCTGGATGGCCTGAGGGCTCCAGACTGTAACTGTCCTGTTCACCCCTGTAGCCTCAGTGCTGACAACACTGAGATTTCTGTCACTTTCTAAGTGCTCCAGACCTATCTGGAAAATGAATGAATGAATGAAGTATGAGGCCTACTCTGCTGAGAACTACATTATGCTATCATGACGGTATGATGTTACAGGATGTGCTCATGTTACAGAAGGGTAATAGTGAGTGACTGGCTTCTCCCCAGATGGTGAATTCTAAGTGGAGCCTGTGAATTAGAAAGTGCAGTCTGCCTGGATCCGTGCTACAAGGAGAAGTGCAGACAATGTCATGCGCCCACTGAGCTGTGAGTCAGTCATTTGGAGCCCAGAGCTATGTCAGCAATCCAGGTATGAGGGATAGGGGTGACAGTGGACAAGAACAGTGGAGACTGTGTGTGCCTCTACTCCTGGGCTCTTCCCTCAGCGCGCTCAGTGATAATGTTGGTTTTGCTCACCAGTGTAGCCCTTGAACCTGGCATAAAAAAGAATTCATAGAAGGGAGGGAGGAAGAAAGCAAAGAAGGTAGAAGGAAAAGAGAATAGAAAGGGCGGGAGGGTGACGGAAATGAGGGAAAGAAGGAATCCAGGGTCCCAGGACCCTAGTGAGGGTGTAGGTGACTCCTGGCCCTACTTCTTTCTCCCTGTGATGCATTTTCATTTCTCAGGGTCCTGGTTTCCCCTTGGGCTAACTAAGGGAATTCATGAGGTGGCTTATTTCAAGTGGCTCTTTGTTGGTGTTAACAAACTTTGTCTTTTCTTAACCTCACTTCCTAATTTTTATTTATTTTATTTTTATCTTATTTTTTATTTTTTAGAGTGGGGAAAGGGCCAAGGGAGAGGAAGAGAGAGAATCTTAGGCAGGCTCCATGCCCAGCATGGAGCCTGACCCAGTGCTCCCTCTCACAACCCTGAGATCATGACCTGAGCCAAAATCAGGAGCCAGATGCTTAACCAACTGAGACACCCAGGCGCTCCCTCATTTCTTAACTTTTCGACTAAAGGGAAGTTATTGGCCACAAGCCCAGAGAGGGAGAATGAAGCGAGAGATCCCTATGTGTGTTCAGTGCTTTTTCCTCTGCCCCTACCTCCAGGGGTCCTCTCTAACACACACACAATATTCTGCGGGACCCTCGAGCCCTCTTTTTTCGCCCGTCCTATTGCAACCTTTTTGTCTCCTCTGATTGAAATTCTTGGCCAGCTATAAGCAAGGAAAAGTGGCTTGAAGTGACTGCTGGCAGCTTCTGCTGGTCCTTGGGTCAATGGCATTCAGAGAGATGATGCTTTAGCAACTCAGAGGAACTATCACTTATCCCATGTAGCAGGAGAAGAAACTGAGGCTTGGGGAAATAAAACGTACATCATGAATGGTGCAATTTTCAGCAGGGTATATGCGCATCAGGGAGGAGGCAGCCTGGGTTGGCAGGAAGACTCTACCAGTGTCCTGCAGACCACGGTGTGTGGGCAGCTGGCTTCTCTATTTATGAGTGAACATAGCTCTGCGGAGAGATGCTTCTAGAACATTGCATAGGCTCAAAGTTCTCTGGAAATGAATGTGGTGAGCTTGTCAGTTCAATCTTCACTATTTCGGTCATTTGCTAAGTAAAGTCACCAGCAACTTCAAAGCTGACTCCATCATCAAATTGGGAGTGGAAAAAGCTCGAGATGGGGTGAGTCACGTTCTGACATGCACCCATACCCTGAGGTTGAGTTGGACTCCGTTTTCACCAAAATAAAGCCCGTGTTTTGCACATTAAGGTAGTGCATGTTCATCAAAATGACAAGAGATCCGTAGCTGTGAGCACGATCCAGTCTGCCTTGCCAGGGCGGACACCTCATGTGAGGTTTTCAGAGCAGCAGGTGCCGTTCCCAGGGCCACCACAAGTCCCCAGAACAGCAGGGACCCTTTCAGGAGCTGGCAGTTGGGGAACACTGGAAAGTTGCACTGACAGCCTCTGTCTTGGTCATTCAGAGGCTCCCTGATTAACGAGGAGAGATGTGGTAGGGAGGAAGGGATGTGGGCTTTGGAGGACAACAGTTCTGAATTTGAATTCTGCCTTACCAGTCCGTAGTCTCTGATCCCTCAGTTTCTTCACTTAAGTGAGTAAAAATCACCCGACCCAGGGTTGTTAGAGCAGTGTGGTTAAAACACAGTTTCTAGAGTCAGGCAGAACAGGTTTAGAAACCCAAATTCACCACTCAATACTGTGAACTGAGAAAGTTACTTAAGGAGGCCCAGCCTCAGTTTCTCCATCTTTAAAACAGGTGGACTCAATCATAACACACTTTTAAGTGTTTAATAAGTATGTGGTACCTATTGGTAGTTCAGCGGTGCTTCCGTCATAAGCATATAAACCTACCATCATTAAATTTTTTCTCTTACCATCGTCAATTTTTATGGTTAAAATGTTTAGGGGTGCCTGGTTAGCTCAGCCAGTTAAGTATCTGACTGTTGACCTCAGCTTAGGTCTTGATCTCAGGGTTGTGAGTTCAAGCCCCACAGGGGGCTCCAGGCCGGGTGTGAAGCCTACTTAAAAAAAAAGTATTTATAATCAGTAGATACTAGTTTTTCTTACTAATAGTGGAGTATGAGTAGTTTTATAATTCACATAGTAGTTTTGGGATACCTGGCTGGCTCCATTCGAAGAGGATGTGATGATCTTAGGGTCACGAGTTCGAGCCCCACGTTGGGTGTAGAGATTACTTCAAAACAAAACAAAACAAAAAAACAAAACTTAAAAAAAGTTAAGTTTCATCCGCTGCCAACCCACCTGCTCAATTCCATATTCCCCTAATTGGCTTTATTTTTTTTGTATACTTACCACGTCCTGGCATGTTCCATGGTTATCTACATGTTGTGGCTTCATTCCTGCTACAGGAATGTAAGTTCCATGAGAGCAGAGACTTTATTTGGTTTATTCCTAGATCCCAAGACCCTAGAACAGTGTCTAGCACATCGTGGCTGCTCACTAAACACTGAATGACTTAGTCAGTGAAACGAATCCTATCGTGGACATAACGGGTCCCCAAACAGCATGAAGCACAGCTCTCTCTATGCTAAGTGGCCTGCGTCGCAGTCCTGCAGAGGAGTATGTGGGGGGACTAGGTGCTTCCCTTCTTCCTGGCCCTTCAAAATGTCAGCTTCTGCAGCGAGGAAACTGGGAAACCCGTTGTTCGCACCGGAACTTGCTGTGGTTCTGAATCACCTCCTCCTGAATTTGCCAGACAGGAGCCCCCCTTGGTAGGGAAACTTTAGGGGCCTCCTCTCACCTTTGGATGCCCATTCGCCAAAGTCCCCTACACTCCAGCTTCAGTCACACCTCCCGGCAGAGAGCAGAGCCTGAAGTTGGCGGGACACCTGGCCGGAAGCAGCCCATCTCAGGACCAGTGTGCCCGTAAACGGGTTTTGCGGCCGTTTCGTCCGGCCGGAGAAAGAGCCCTAGGTGCCTGTGGAAAGCAAAGTGGCCCGAACGAAAGGGACGTTGGGAGAGGGGTGGTCACTGTAGGATGTGCCCGTCAGTGTGCTGCTCCAGGGAACCGAACACCTTGCCAGTGTGACCATCCTCCACACTTCCGCAACTGGGAGAAGCGGGGGACCGTGGGATGTGCCGCCGATTTCACAACAGCTTCCCGAGGGCAAAGAGGAAGAAGGGACTGTGCCACACGAAACAGTCCTATCGATTTCAACATGTATCGCCGCTTTAGAAACGTTACCATGTGCAGTGCCCACGTCTCCCAAACAGAGAGGTTTGTCTGGTCGCAGTAGGAGGATGCTGTATTCCATCCACGAGATCCTCCTTGGCCGTGAGTTCCTACATCGTTGAATCGTCACAGAGGCTCTGAGTATAGGGCACCACTGCAGCAGAGTTTCCCGTGAACGGCTAGGCTCCGAGAGTCTCTGTGACTTTCCCAGACTGGACCAGGGAGTTCTGAGGCTCACACACATATTTTCCTGATTCCAAGACTGGGCCTTTGGCATCCACTGGCTGGAAAGTCGAGCTGACATCTTCGGAGTCTGGTCGTCCCATTTAAGAGTGGAATGGGATAGGGAAGGCTCCAGGTCCTGCAGAAGCTGGGCAGAACCCAGGCATTCTCACCAGAGGCCTTGGGAGATGCTACAGACAAAGGAACCAGAGAAACGGAAAATCTAGATGGCCCAAAATGTTGTCCAAACCAAGGAAGGCGGAGATGGGTCTGGTTCCTGGGATTCGGAGTACAGGACAAAAGGATGAAAACAATAGGGAGTGTGGGGGAAGGGCGCAGTTCAGATCCAGGACCCCGAACAGCCCCTGAGGTCGGAGTCCACGTGCACAGTGGGAGGCGATGCCTGGACACACGCGCGTCAGGCAGTTGGGCAGCGACAGGGCCTTTCTGTACAGCGGGCCCAGTCGTTCAGTCCTGACCCCTCCTCCCTTTCTGCTCTGCCTTTCTTCTCTTCAGATAATCTCGGGAAAATACTGGCGTTTCTGCTTCCCATTCTGTACAGCTTTCTTTCCTTTCTGCTGTGCAGGGAAAATTCACCCTTGTACCTGAATGAAAATGTTACCATCTTCTCTCGTTTTTGTTTTTTTTTTTCCTTTTTTTTAAAAGCATTTAATTAACCCTTACCATGTGCCCAGAAGCCAGGCACTAGGCTAACCGCTTCCCAAGGATTGATATATTCAGTCTTCACGGCAAACTTGTGAAATGGGTATTATCATTTCCTACTACAGATGAAGAAACTAAGGCTCAGAAGTTCTGTCTTTGCCCAGGGTCACTTAGCTCTGTATGGGCAGTCATCCTCTCTCCAGCACTCGCCTGTGTTTCTCACCGCATTGTAACTCCTTGTCCCTTAACCCTCCATACCCCATTCATCCCACACTGGGCAGGCGATGCCAGAAGACAGCTGTTCTCCGGGCCGCTTTGAGGTCCCAAAGAGCCAAACATAAAACAGACCCTTTCCCAGTTGCAGAATAAAGAAATTCGGAAAAGTGCCTGTCTTGGATGTAGCCAAGACAATCTGACTCATCAGATACCCTCATCGGAGATGCAGTGGGAGATAAGGGAAGGTACGCTTTCTGCCGGGAGAGACACTCCCGGGAAAACCAGCCTCGAGATTTGCTATGAAGGTACGGCTCGTTGGAGAACAGGATAGTTACCACCTTCTCCGGACCTTGATAACTGGGGTGTTTCCTTTAGAGACCGTCTTGGGTCTCCCGAACGGACCCGAGACCGCAGGACCTGGAAGGAGGGGATTTCTGTCTCCCTGCCCTGGCTTGGGGGAGTCTGGACCAAAGAGCGAACGGTCATGTGGAATTGGGGTGGGCTGTGGCAGAGAAGCCACCCACACTCAGCCGGACAGCCACACTGAGCTAGCCCACGTGAAAGCCACACGGAGTGATCAGCAAAATAAAAGCAAACCAGACAGCAGGAGAGAGGGTTATGAATATTATTATTTCCCATCCATGTTCTTATTTAATGCTCGTAGTGGCTCTGGCGCATGGGTGCGATTAGCAAAGGTGTGGCTTTGTGGTTCCACCCCCAAGCTCTGGAAGGGCGTGTAGCAAAGTGTAAATAGTGAGTGTGCACCAGGAAAAGCTGGATTAATGGTGGAAGAATGCCAACTTTTACTGCTCATTGATTTATTTATTTTCCTTTTGCTTTGTACAAAAAGCAAGTATTTTTGTAATAATAATGATAGTGCTAATAATGAAAGGGGGAGGAAGAGAAGATGGGTGGGGGAAGAAGGGAGAGACAAAGTGAAAAGGAACCATGGTGAAAACCCAAAATTCAGGCGAATTTTATAAGCTCCTCAAGGTCATCAGCAGTGGGGCATATGGGCTTTTATCAGCAGCTCTACCTGAGCCTTGCAGTCCCTCCCAGCCACGCAGCCTTTCTCCCGAGGGGAGTCTGAGCGCTAAGAACCACTCCATCCCCTTCTTGCCTCTGGAGACTCGGACCAGGTCCAGGATGCCGCTGTGGTTCAGTGGCCCTGGACACGCCAGAGTGGCATCCTGCCGAGACGGGAGAAGTGGGCTGAAGGGTTCGGGTGAAAAATCCTCTAAGCTGTGAAATTGAGTCTCTGGAGTGAAACAGCAGACGTTCCTGGACTGAGAACCAGCTGCAGGAGGAGTTTCTCCCAGCCCAGCCAGGGCCGGGTCACACCTCTCCTTCACTCAGACTCCCCTAGAAGGCTGCGGTGAAAGCAGCCAGGGGCAGGCAGGCGCGAAGCTGCTTCCTAAAGTTAAAGTAATTCATTCATTAAAACAAAACAAAATAAAATCCCCAAGCCGATTTGGTAAAAGTGTGGCACCCCATTGCCCGCTAAATCCTGGACATTCTGCACAGTTCTGGAAAACTCATGGGACCCCCACCCCCGACCACCAAGGATCAGATTGCAGAAAAGGGCTGATTGATACATGCTTTCCATTTCAAAAAAGAAGCAAGAGGCCAATGCTCACAGGCCATCCTTGGGGCCAAAAGGTGCAAACTCAAGCTAGTTTGGAAGAGAAAAAAAAAAAAAAAAAAAAAATATATATATATATATATATATATATATATAGGCAAGAAAGCACAAAATAGGAGTAGGAAGCTTTTTGGATGGGGGGATTTTTCCTTTTTCTTGTGCTTTGTGGCACTTAGAGCCAAGAGGGAGGTTCTGCACGTGAGAGACGGCCAGGCGAGGTGATGGAACCTAGGAAGAAATCCAGATTCGGGAGCTCGCACAACGTCGCCTGGGGAGTGGCCCGTGCTGAGAGGGTGGGTGTTTGGATCCTGTGCATTTTGCAGGAAAGAGAAAATTAAAAGCGGCAGCAGCAGCCTGGGTCTTGGCTGACGCTCCCCGGAGCAGCGGATCCAAAGCGGTTCGCTGAAGCAGCACAGCCCTTAACGCCAGCACCTGCCAGCCACCAGGCTCTGCCAAGACCAACTTGGTACCAACTTCAATCATATCGCAATTCAGTATTTAAATAATGCGACAAGACTCCTTTGGAACCCAACCAGGGACTGCTCAGGGCAGTAATTTTCCTTTTAGCAGCAGAAGCTGAGAACCTACGATTTCCCAAAGATAATACAGCTCCACCCTTCTCTGGAAGAGCCCAAAATGGCATCGGAGGAGAGAGGTCTAGCCAGGCGAGCTGATCAGTGGAAGGGATCTCACTTCGTGACCAGGGACAGCGAGGTGACTTGGAGTCATCCCACTTGGGGGGACCAGAACCCCCTGTTCAGGGCAGCAGTCTCTGGATCCAAACTTCCAATGTGAGGGCAGGAAATTAGTATTTGGGCAGTCTACCTGGGCCTGGAGAGCTGGCGTTTCCAGCTGGCCTCGTTCTTGACCGCATCTATTGTGAGCCTTTTCCAACTGATTTCTAGCTGACTTCCTTTTGTCCGAAACAGCCGCAGCCAGAGATATCCTGTAGACTTGGTTTTGCTTGTTTAGGACTCTTCCCTTGGTTCTCTACCTGACGTTTCCCTCCCCACAAATGGGAAATGAGAATGTGGGGGCCTTTGTGCTCCCGGTCATGTGCTCCGCATCAGGGACTGGCCTCCCATGCAAAGAAGGGTGCCTGCGAGCCTCAGACAAAAAGGACCATGATTATACGTTGCTCAGTTCCATTAAAGGAAGAAAAAGGGGGAGCGGAATCCATAGGTTTTATTAATGCCGGATTCTGGGAGCTCATTCCTCTTTTGATATTTATCCGTACGTTCTGCTAACTGACCACTGCTGGCCATGTGATGGATAATGCCCTTTACGCCACCGTGTAAGTTACAGTAATGTCACCAGGCTATTAACCTCTGGATATTTGCATTATTAGTCAATTTTCTAAGCCCTTGAAGTTAAAGCAGCCATTGAGAATTTTTATTTCCATTTTGTAGGAGCTGGGAATCGGGTTGTGTGGATTTCCCACAGAATGGAGGTAGGGCTGATTTCCCTCAATTTGCTCTTGCAGCTTTGTTTGAAGTGCTGGTGGGGGGGAAATCATCCACATCACATGCCAGGCTGGGAAGGAGATCCACTAACTAGTAGCTGCGTCGTAATTTATGGTAGAAGTTTAGTGCAGGGAGCACATTTCTAAACAAACTCAGCATCCATGCCCTCTAAGGATGGGGACCGGAATGTTGTTTCATTGCTAGAGTCTGTACTCAAGTGGAGTACAAGTTTTAGCTTTGGACGAGTGTTATGAGCCTCCTTTAAAAATGAAATATATGTCCAGATAAAATATTCACACTCTGTAATGCAAGGCAATGCACCAAAATCTAGGGCAAAACAGTTTATGTATAAAAACCAACTTGAATATGAAAACATAAGTCCTCACTACGGTTGCTCACTGTGAGGCAGAAAAAAAAGTGAGGTGTGAGGGGAGATGGACTTCTGGAGAGATCGAGATAAATACAGAAATACAGAGAAAGAAACAGGGAGAGCAGGAGCGAGAGAGAACTGCAAACCCAAGGAAATGGTAACCTTAAGGGAATCTTCTACAAATAGCCAATAAAGGCTATTATGTAACAAGGCAGTTGTGAGCTGCTGGCCAAGACCCAAGGTCTCAGCCAATTGAGGCCATTTGCTGAATTATCCCGGCAGCTTCCGACCTCCACACCCTTGCTCTCGTCGTTCCTTTGGCCTCAGTTTCCCAGGATCATGGCTTATGGAAATCAGAGCTCAGCTCAGATATCAGCGGATGCTAAAACCCCCTCTGCCCGCTCGCTTCCCACCTGTCCACACCCAGGGCCAGCTAACAGCCTCACCCCTTCATATCACCACGTTGTACCCTTTCCGCGGTATTGTTATGTTACCTTATTTGCAGAAATGGCTCATCCCCCGGTAGACCCCGAGCTCCCTGAAGATGAGATGCCCGTGTTCCCTCATCTCCAGTATTCCCACTGCTGGGGTTTCAGGGAGAAAGCAGATTTGAGAGTCAGGAGAATTTGGCTTTTTCTCAACCTCTGCTGCTTCCTGGCTCTGTGACTGTGGGTATGTTGAGGTTCCTCATCTCTTAAAAACTCAGGGCATTATTCTGAGGCTTCGGGGTAAGCTTGCTAAAGACAGACGTCTCTCAACACAGGCCCAGGCAATTATTAACAGGGCCTCAATATTGGGAGATGCCAAACAAAAAGAGGTGCTTTTGAAAGGGAGACAATTCCTACTCGGCATAAATCAAACCCATAGCAATCAAATTTTATTGAAAACTGAATTATTTCCAGGCTCTCTATGCATTTAGACACCTCTTTGCATCACCTGATCCCTGATCCAGGAGGCAAATACCCCTTCACCCCATTTTCCTGAAAAGTAAACTGAGGCTCGGAAAGGTTAGTCTAGCTTGCCTATAGTCACACAAACCTTTAGGCAGCTTTAGCTCTGCCTTCCAGAGACACAGCTCCCACCATCCAAGGACTTCTCCAAGTCCAAGGGATTTTTTTTTAAGTAACATCTTGTGTTTTTTTAAAGGCGAGGTCCTCATTTAACGAAGGCTTTAGTGACTAAAGTCCCTGAACCATGGCCCAGCCGATCCGACCATTCCAGGTGTCTTAAATGATCAATGTGGACCTGCGTCGGGTCAATTCAGCGGCAGTGATCGGTATTGATCGTCTAGACAGCCCCATCGATTGGGTCAGGAGGGCCCTGGGTCTTCGGGGACACCACAGATGTGACATGGTCTGACCCTTCCCGGTGCTCTGTCAGATATTATCACCAATGTCATTAAAACAAGGGAAACTGAGGCATAGACAAGCGGTCTCATGGCAGGTGGTTGGATTGAGAAGACAGGGAGGTAGCTGGGCTTCGCCCAAGTCCAGTTCACTGTCTACTGCAGTAAAGGATTGGTGAGTCAGACGGCAGGGCGTGGGGGAACTGTGGCGTGGGGCTTGTCGGGAGTCTAGGAACTGCTCCCTATAAAGGCGGGCAGCTTAGACAGAAACTCTGGCCCGGGGCGTCCCGGGTTTCATGGTTGGTTCTGTTCTTCCCGAGCCATGTCTCCTTGGGACAGGGTTGTAACTTACGAAGGCCGTTTCCCCCATGCAAAAGTGAGAGGTGAGACAGTGATTCTGACTTGCTGCAGTTTGCCTGAACCGAGGGGTTTCCTGGGATGCAGGACTTTCTGGGTGGACCCCGGGAAAAATGCACCCCAGCCGCCCCCACACCGACACGCACGCCTGTTAATGCATTTTCCACCCGTTCAAAGTGGTTAGAAGCCAGAAGTGTTGACCTTCTGAGCAATTCAGGGACCTCTTGGGGGAACAGATGCTATTGTTTCTTGGCGGCTGGGGACTCCATCTTCAACATCACAGGCGTCGGCTGCTCTGAGCAGCGGTTGCTGCCTGTGGAACAGTAAGGCTGGTGCATTTGCTCCGAGGGGGGACCAGAGAGCTCTGCTGGCACTGGGCTGGGTATGCCGGGATGGTCCTGTTCTCATTACCTGGGGAACCTGAGGCAGCGCAGTACCTAATATGCCTTCATAGTCTATTTCCATTTATGTAAAGCATGCAGTGCACCAAAATAATGGTGATCTGCCAGCCGTGGCACCAAGTCACGTTCAAGTGAGTTTTCACTTGGATATATGTCCGTCCTGTGCTACTTCTCCTCCGAACACCAGCGATACCAAGATGAGACAAGAGCCCCCCGCCTCAGAGGTCAGACCCCACAGAGAAGGGCACTGCAGCACCATCGAGGGGCTGATTATTTTAGATGCTATGTCTGAGGTCTACGCCATTCCAGAACAAATAGGTTCTCGGAGGAGGGCGGAGAACGTCTCCTTGAGTCCAGCTGGTGATCCTGCACGCGGGCCATTTTGTGGTTATGTTTTACCGGTTTTCTGTTTCGACATCTGCTAGATAGCATCGCTATTACTTTTTTCAAAGTCAAGGGTAGCAATGGGTTCTACCATTTTTTAGGGCCACTGCCCGTCATTCTGGGGCGACGTGAGGAGCGAGTGTGGGTGTTTCTTCACTTCTGGTTTCAGCAGGCGCAGGAACTGAGGGCATCCTACCATCACGCGGCAAGGTGCTGATGTGTTATTTCCAGCCAGGCTGGAAAGCAGAAGTCCAGCCTGTGTCCTCACACTCCGGAGCCCAGGCCACGTCTCCCTCCCCACCGCCACCCTCCCCATCTACCCTCCCCGGTTAACCTCAAGACTGCAGTCCCCATTCCTGAGACCCTGCAGCGCTCACCTCCAAACCGGGGCGGTTAGGAAGCTTGTGCCCGGCCCCCTCGGAGGACTTTGAGTCCAAGCAAGAAGATGGCCAGGAGCGGACTTCAGGGTCTGTTCCTCTGAGCCCAGAGACCCCAACTGGAGCCCCAGAATCCCCCACGATCACCAGGATCACCACAGGCCTCCAGTTTTAGGGTTCACGGGAGAATTTCATTTCCCGTGGACTGGGGAGATCCACTTTCTCTCCTTGATGCTCAAATGGAAAAGGAGGGCCCGATCTCTTGGGATTCCTCTTGCAAACGGGCAGTGTGGATGGTTTGGAGGGGTGGGAGTGACGTGCACAGTCGGGGAAGAGCTGTCCAGGTGCGGTTCTCAGGGCGTTTTCGTAAAACAGCACCTTTGACCCTCATTACAGCCCCAAGATGGAGCTGCTTTTACCACCTCCATTTTACAGAGGAGGGAGCTGAGGCACAGGAAGGTTAAGTGATTTGCCAAAGGTCGCACAGCCAGCAAATAGCAGAGTCAGGTTTGAGCCGTCACAGGTTGAGTCCACCTTATAATCCCTGTCGTGTTAGATATCTGTGAGGATTGGCCGGTTGGGGATAAAAATAAAGTGACGATGACAGTGACGTGGTGACTGCCATGTTAGTGATGAGCATTTGCTGAGCACTTACTGGGTGCCAAGAACTGAGTCAGTGGCTTTACCAGTAGAATCTCCCAGAAACGAGATGTCTTCTGTTTCCTTCCTCTTCTTTATCCCACGCATCCAATTGATCAGGAAGTCTTATTAAACCCACACCAGGTCACTCGTGAATCCCTTCTCTCCATCTCTACTGCGAGGCAGAAGGCTTTTGGAGCGGTGAGGAGCATGGCCTGCTGTATGCCTCGTTACGAAGCTACAAGCAGCACTGCATGTTGCAGGAGTCCAGTAAATGTGTGTGGCATGAATTAACCAAGCGCCCAGTATCAACAACATTATAGCCTGTAAGGATAGTTCTGTTGCATCCATTTTGCCCCAAGATGCGGAAATTTAGGACCGGAACATGGCCGCAGAGGTCACCCAGAGATGAGAAGACAGAGCAGGTAGAGCAAATATTTGACCCTGGGGTGCAGTCTCGCCCTATCTTGGGGAAATTAAGGGCAGAGACCCCTTCCCAATGTGGAAAGTAGAAAGGTCAAGGTTCCCATTCCCAGCTTCCCTTAGAAGCTATCAGGCACTTGACCTGCTTTTGACCGGACAGATATGACAACCCTAGACTTAGAATCGATGGTCAGAGAAGCCGAGAAGTGAAAATAGCGCCCAGAGCCCAGGGTGTCAGTGCCGGAGCCCAGGTTCTTCAGGGGCTTGGGAGGCAAGCCTGTGTCCTTGGCTGTGCAAGGACATCGGCCAGAAAGGCCACAGGTGCAGAACTGGTCTGGTGAGATGAGTCCGTTTTCTGAGCCTCCCTCTCCAGCTTTCCTGAAGACCCTGTGAGTCCCCGTTACCCTTTTAGTAAATTCTTCTCTCCCCTTAGCTCATCCAGAGTTGAATTCTATTGCTTGCCCCCAGGAGTTCTGCCTAGTCCAGTTCAGAATAAAAGTGGTATCTCCTCCAGAGAGCCCAAAGTCGAGTCTCATTTCTCTGTTCTCTCTCTGGTGTGCCAGGAGGGTCCAAACTCCCCAGTTCCAACCTGGTGCCTCCCCATGACCTCTGCCAACTTTGTGACCTCCTTGCTTTTAGCCTTGCACACCCTCAGCCAGTGACCACAGAGAATACCAGGGGCTTCTCCCGGGAAGGAGCACCCCTCAGCCGCAGCACTTTCCCATGGGCCGTAGGGAGGAAAAGCATCCAGAACCTTGCTCCCCTGTGTCCCATGAGCAGAACAAGGCCACAAGTAGGTCGAGGCTGGAGCCCCCTCTGCTTTCTCGGCCGTCCTGTGCTGAACCCTCGAGCCTCCACTGGCCATGCTTGGGGACTAAGCCCCCGCTGCTATCCCTGAGTACCGGCGGGAGCTGTCAGGGGTTTATTCATGGGTGAGCCCGAGTAATGGGAACAGTTCACCTGGCCTGCTGACTCCCTCTCACCCCGTGATGCTCCCTGGGATCAGCTCCCAGCCCGCTGCGGCGACCTTGTTTCTTTGGACGTTCTAATACAAGCTGAAATGGATATGAACTGTAATTACTCATTCCACATGATTCTGTAGGCTGCTCTTTGTACCAGAGTTGAGAACCTTCATTGTCCACGTTGCTTAAATTACTGAACATTGTGCCATCCATTCTGAATTAGTGCTCATTAATGAGCTGGTGGTTCTAGAAACTCCCTATTTATTATTCAGAGGCCAAGTATAATCCAGGCAGCTGCATTGCAACACCACTCATGTGACTTTTGATCTGTCGGGGAAAGACATGGAAAAAGAAACCCCTACATTTACGAACTTTTTTTTTTCCTGATGGAAAGGTGTGCTGGACAGAAAAGTAATTATTTAGTCTCTAGCTTACAAATGACACTTTTGTTCTGAAACCGATATGGACGATTAAGAAGGAAGCGTCTCCCCCACTTTTGTCCTGGTGAGCTTGATGTTTCAGACCCCTGTTCCCGTTTTCATAATCCCAATGCAAAAAAAACACCTTTCTTTTTCTCATTCTCCCTGACATCTCTTTTGTTCCCTTTGCCCCCAACTTAGCAGAACCAAAAGGGCTCCTCCTGAGAGAAAGAGAAATGACCAAAAAAAAAAAAAAAAGCAACCCCAAAATGAATGATAAAACAAGCCATTCACGTGATCATACATCAAAAGAGAAGTCAGAATTAGATTTTTTTTTTTTAAGACTTCGGGATGGGAAACTTGAACCCGCAAAAGTCAGTGCCGCCTCTTGTGTGCTCCGGTGCGGTAAGCCGACCCAGGATCACCCAGTGTCCGAGCCATGGACGTGCACATCGTTAGCCATTGTGACAATACACGCGTTTGTCATTGGAGGGAGCGCTCGCCTGGAAGGGGGAGGGGGACGCTTCCCAGGCTGACATTAATGTCTCTGCAAGGACATTCTGCCAGGGTGCGACGGGTCACAACCAAATGGATTGCTCCCCGGTGGGCTGGACTCCAGTTGCATTGTCAGGTAAACACAGAAATATTCTGTCTTCGCCTGCCAAGCCTTGTCAACTATCTGTATTTGTTATTGCATCTTGGGTCCCACAAGATTCCCACCCATATTTCTTTATAGCGGAAATGTAAACCATATGCTTTCGCCTTCTTTCCACTGAACGTATCCAAACGATGGTTGAGGCCAGACATATTCTTTTGCAATGAGTCTTTTGAGCAGAGCGCATCAGCCTCCTTAACCTCTTTTTTTGGTCGTTGTCGTTTTTTCCACATCTTGTCGTGACTCGAGTGGATTTGACTCTCTGATGTAAATACAAGAGTCTTTGTTGGATCCTGAGCATGAAGAATTGAGTTCTGATCGTCCTAACTTGTCTTTGTTTCTTTTGGGTTTGTTTGAATAAACCCTGGCCTGAGGCAGCAGAGAAATCACATCAGGGTCTAATAACCAATTATAACACTCTTTTCTGTGGGTGCGCCTCAGAATCCTCCTCAACACCCTGCCCCTGGCAATCTGCAGGAGTCCGGAGGCATCCTCATTTGCCACACCAATGAGAGGCGCAGGTTTAAAGGCATTAGCTGGTGTTGGGTTTGGCCAGAATTCTTCCGGGCAGGACGTGGGTCTGCAGGCACCAGAAGTCTTGAAAAGGATAGAGTGAGACAGCTCCCAAAGTAAAGGCGCCTTAGAGCCCAGCCCCAGCAGGGAGCATTCTTCAAGAGTGGCAGCCCGGTGCTGTCGAGAGCCTCGTGCTTCCCAAATTGCACACTCTTTGAAGACGTCAGCAGTGCCTTTAACTCCCCGCTGTAATCCCACGCCAGGCTCTGAAGCTATCTTAAGCCTCGCTATTTATCCGCCTGGCGAGGCACAACACTTACTTATTAAAAACATATCTATCATGGTTAATGACTTGATTTTTTCCCTTTAATACAGTACAATGACAGGTGTAAAGGGAAGATGAGAGTCAGATGCTTCTGCAATATGCTTCCTGCTTTAAGATGTCTAGAACATCAGCCTTCCTCCATGGTGCCGTTGCGGGGGGGACACCTCCTACCTCTCCAGCCCCCCCTTGTTTTCCCCCCCACCCCCCCACACAGATTACACGCTTGTGTTGGATGGAAAATCGTACCATTTGCAGTTTCAGATAAAAGCATGTTCGAGTGCATATGGAAAGTACCATTAGGAGCAACTCCGGAGTGCCGAGTAAAATGGGTCATTAGGCTTTTGTTTGTTGGAGAGTGTCTCCCATCTGACAGTGCCGAATGGTACCACTTTTAGCAGCTTATGTTCCCAGTTACATTAAACAGACAAACAGATTGACTATTTTGCATTTCTCATTTGACAGCAGCTTGCCTTCATTTGCTGCACACGGGTGGCGGGGCTGGAAACGCGGTGGATTACTGGAGCCAAGGTCCTGGTTTTGAATAACAGCAGATGCCAACATTTAACTTCAAAATCAATCAATTCTTTTTCCTGAGTACGGATAAAAGGTCTAGCGGAGTGCCTGAAGGGGGATTTCTGCCGTTTACAGCTGAAAACGTAGAAGCCCATATTCAGAACCAAACTTTGTGCGAGAAATAACAAACGTGGGTAATTTCACGGGGGGAGGTGTTGGGAGGAAGTGCTCGCAGGGAGGGTGGGGCCATCCGGCTGCCTTCGATGGCCGCGCAGTCTGTATTAGGGCACTCCATTTGATGAAGGCGATGACCATATCAATTGATCTGATTCTCGCATGAGGTCTTAATATGTAGCAACAGAAAAGAGAGTCGTCTTCGCACGCACCACTTTGCTCGGGAGCCTGTGGTCGGTGAATTAATTAAAAGCTTTCTCCAAGAGGGAGACAGTCCAAGGGGCCATTCCTCACTAGAAATCAGAGGGCTAACGGCCTGAGTTAAAGTCAGCCCAAAGGCCATCCAGTATCGCCGTGTCTCTGGTTTCTCTGCCAGCTGCCCAAGCTTCTCCAGGTTGGACCTCAGAATCTTTCAAGGTGCTGGTCCTACCCCCCCACCCCACCCATCGCTTCACCCTGGCCTCAGAGCCCCCACTGGGCTCCGTCACCGTGGCCCCTGGGTTTGGGGAGGCAGGCCCTGCTGGTGTGGGAGGGACGCACGTGCAAAGCGGGGTTGTGCCGTGTCAGCTCCGAGGTCATGTCTGTTCCCCAAGACTCGAGAACCCTAGTGGTTCAAAGTGCTGCCCTTTGCCGTCCAACCACTGATGTTCTCAGCGTTGTCCCTGAAATGCTGTGAGACCTAGCGGGAGTAACCTGACTTCTCTGAGTCAGTTTCCATAGGGATACCAATGTGGGTCCCACTTCACGGGATCATCATGGGGCTTAAATTAGATCAGGTGTGGAAAGCCCATAGCAGTGTACTTGGAACACAGTAAGTGCTCAGTAATGGCTAGTATGTGCACGTGCTTGTGTGTATAAAACGTGTATGTTATATATGTGTGTGCATGTACATAATATATATAACAAAACCTATACTATATAATTAATGTTCTACATGTGTGCATATATACACATACATATAGTAAAACCCATACACATTAGATGTACAAACAGACTTATGTGTAAATGCGTCAATAATGTGTATGCATAATCACTGCATATACAGCTCTAAAACACAGTAATGGAGCCTCATTCCATTACCCACAAGGCAGTGATAGGACAGTCCTTGTCTTCCTTCAGCTTTGACAGATAACAGTTCATTCCGTTAAATGGGAAAAGTGTATTTCCTTAAATTTCATAACAATACCAATGAATAGGCCCAATTTCGTGCCGTGGAGGATTACCCGTGATCCTCAAAACCAGCCGGCAGCCTGGTATGTCCCCATCCCGCAGAAAGGCCAGTAGGGGACAGGAGAAGGAAAGTTTCAGCTGCGACTCCGGCTGGTCAGTGACCAGTAGGCATCCACACCCCAGGTGTCCTCCACTTCTCCGTTTTCCCTGGGTTCCAACACCTGGGACCTCCATGGGGCCAGGTCTCATGTAGGAAGGCAAGGTTAGCACCCCTTTGTCAAGTCTCAGCCTTGTTTTTGTAGGGGACCTACTTGGTGACTGAGTGCGTCCTTGGCCCCCTTCTCTGCTCTCTTTTTCTTTCTTCTCCTGTCTTGTGTTGATTAAAAAACAAACCCAAATAGGAGCACTTTGATTTTAACAAAGCTTGCAGGAGACCTTTATTTTATTTTTTAAAAGTAAACTTTTCATTGAAATTAAATTCAGTGGCTTCTGAATAATCTCTTAAAAACAAAGAAAAAAAAAGCAAGCATTGCTCATGTCTGCCCTTTCCCTCCAAAAAAAAAAAATTTTTTTTGTTGGTTTTTTTTTTTTAATTATTTTTAGGAACTCACAGGAATCTCAGGATAATCTTTTTTTTTTTTTAAAGATTTTATTTATTTATTTGAGAGAGAGAGCATGAGAGGGGAGAAGGTCAGAGAGAGAAGCAGACTCCCCGTGGAGCCAGGAGCCCGATGCGGGACTCGATCCCAGGACTCAAGGACCATGACCTGAGCCGAAGGCAGTCGCCCAACCAACTGAGCCACCCAGGCGCCCTCAAGATAATCTTGAGAATGAGGCAGCTGAAGAGTTAACTCATAAACATGCAAATCGTCAACAGTCAATAAGTGGTGGCTTTTTTAAAATTTTTATTCCATACACCTTCCTGGCTCAGGAAAAATCATTAGCCGTTATGCCTAATAGGATACAAGTAGTAGCCAGCATTTCTTAATATTTGAGCCTTCCATGACCAATCATTCCTGGAGAGTGTCCTTCATGCCACGTGATGTCCTGGGGGCTGGGGTAGGAGGAGGAGCGGGGTGGGACGACATGTAAGCCCTGCTCCCTGCCCTCGGCCATCAGCGGTGGTCCCATAGGGTCCTGAGAGATGGACGCTCCAAGCCAGGTGGACAGCTAGCGAGAGAGAGCCCTGGTTCTCAGGTTTAGAATTTTTCTGGTGAAACAGATGGCCCTGGGCCAGAGCGGTTTCACGGAAAACAAAAGGAGAAAGCCTTTAAGAGCCTTGCTCAGCATCAACAAAGGAGAGAGGAAATAAGGAAGCAGGCAACTTTGACCATGTGATGTGAATGCTTGAGGGGGGGGGGCGGCGCCCGCTTAGACCCTGGAGGCAAGCAGAGCTGCAAGGAAGGATCAAGGTCAAGGCGCCTCTGGGAGGCCCTGTCTCTATGCAGGGCGCTTGGTCTGATGGTGGGTCCTCCCGGGGCTTCTCTTTTGAAGTCTGAAATGCTCAGGGCACCAACACTTGTTGGGGGCTGGGGACAGATTCAGCCGAGATCATGCTTAAGGAAAAAAAAAAAAAGCCAGTTAATTGTCAAGTTTCTTTCTCTTCCTTGACTCCCATCCTCACTTCCCTCCACTCTTTGTGCCCAGCCTGGCATTTAGGACCTTTTGTTGTCTTAATAGAGATTCAAACCTGCTTAGGGCCTGGAGTTCGTGGTTTTAATTCAACAGTGGAAGGTTTTTTTTTTTTTTTCCTTTCTTTCTTTGTTTTTCTTTCCCGTTTTCTTTTCCTAAGCCAGGCAGACAATGCATTTGCAGAGCAGAAGCTGTGTGCTAGGCGCTCCCCGGATCCTGAACAAAACCCTCATTAATGGGAGGTGGGATTTCCTGGTCACAGCTTTTAGCCAAAGGGCAAAGGTCGCCCATTAACCAGCATCCAGTCTAAACAGTGCCTTGTAAAATGACAGGGAGGGGAGGGAGAAAAGGGAGAAAAAGTCAAATATTTGCTCTTAATTCTCAAGTTGGCTTCTCTGGAATGGCAATCAGGGAAGTACGGTGAATGATCACTGCTGCACTCAGGATACAAATCCGGAGCTGCGTTGGCTAGGCTGAGCCCGGGCCCTGCGGCGCTCCAGGACGCCCTGGAAGGGCCGCTGCCCTCTCACCACACCAAGAGCTGGTAGTGGGGGGTGCAGGGCTCAGGGGGTCGCTCTACCACCCGCGGCACCCATACCACCTGCCTTACAACCCCGGCCTCTGATGGGACCCCAGGCAGAAGCAGAAATGTGCTGAGTCATGGCACAGGTGCCATTGGCTTTCCTGTCCAGAACCCTTTGAGGGGCCCCCTGAGGCCCTCCCAAACCAGCGGGGCCATGCTGGTTTGTGTGCCTCAGCTTCTCTCTCTCACGTGCCCTCCGCCCTGTCCTCACCAGGGTTCAGCCTCCGAGCCCTGCCTCGCCCCACACCTGTAGCCATGTCTAGTGCCACGCAAGCCCAGAGACCTGGCATTGCTCTTCCCACGGTGAGAAAACTCTTCCTTGGGTCTTTGCCTCCTGGCGTCTTCTTGGTGTCAGCTGTCTGACTGGTCCGGATGCTGGAGAGCGCGCCAGTCGTTGGAACCCTTAAAAGCTGCAGTCAGGAATTAGCCTCCTCTGACCCTCTGATCGGATCCAACTTTGAAAGGAAAGAATTGCTGCTTCTCTTCCTCAGATTGTCCGTGGGGGGCCTTGCAGAGTCTGCGTCTTGGGATGAGACAGACGTAACCCCCAGGGAAGGATGTGCTAGCCCACTCAGGCCTGCCGGGGGCTGCCTCTGTAAAACTTAGGAGCGAGTGTGGCAAAGCAAAACACTGTCCTCAGACAGGCCCACCCCAAAACAGAGGAGGATGCCGGGCCGGGCCCAACATGGCCGCTCATTTCCCTAAATTTGTCAGCCACATAAGGCACTCTCCCTTCTCTTGGGACACAAGACTCCATGGGAAGGCAGAGACTGGAAAGATCCGTGCACACCGTGGTTCTCAGCCTCAGCCTGGGCTGGCGTCCTCAACCTGCAGCCTTGCAGGGTCATTGGCCCTCGGCTTAATGCTCGGCATTCACTCCCTTGAAAATTCTTAGTGACAGTCCTAGCGGACCTTGCATTGTCATTACGCACCGGACCCTGCGAATTACACAGCCGGTCACAACCACGGCCACACATGGCGATCCCTTGTGAAGGATTCTAACCATACCCTAGTCCTTGTCCTGGAGGTTTGGGTCAGATCAGTCACTTCCAGGTGACTGTAGGGGGGACAGCCACTGCTCCGTAGAGGGAATCTGCGTAAAAGGAAACTGGAGGGGGGCGAATGCACCGTCTCCCTGATACTCCTGCAGAAAGATACTCCCCAGCTTCTATAGAAGTCAGTCGGTACCTCTTGTACCCGCGCCATAGCCCTGAACCACTTTGCGGTGCAAATCATATAAGCGACGCTAATGATAGTATTTATCGGGTGCTCGCTGAGCCCAGCGCTCTCCCAAGTACTTTACGTATCATCGCATTTGAGTCTGCCACTCTCTGAGACGGGTCACATTATTTTCCCCACTTACAGATTGGACGCTGAAGCCCTGAGCACTCGGAGCTCTCCAGGCTGGTCGATTGGGGCTCTGCCTCCCCTGTTAGGGTCTGAGTTTGCGGGCTTGGCAGCGCCCTCCTCGTCCCTGCGTCCCCAGCGTCACGCCCAGCACACTGTACATATTCAGCAATGCTTGTGGAATCGATTCGCCGTCAAAGATGTTGCCGCAATTTTGCAATTTTGGTGGGGGTGTGGGGGGCTGAGAAACTTTACTGATGCTTTCAGTACTAGCAAGAATAATTGCCGAGAAACTGCCCTCTCCCCAAATGTGTTTTTCACCTTGTCCTACTTGGTCCCCATCATGTTAGGATGGTCTTGAGTTAAGCAAAGAGCAGGACTTTGTGACAGGAACACTAACATGAACCAGACCACATCCCCACAAATACTGTGCCGCAAAACTGGCTGGTTAGGAGTAAGAAGGGCCGGTTAAAGCAGAGCCCTTGCCCAAAAACAGAGGGCATGGCCGGGCAGCGGCGAAGGCAATACGCATAACACACAGCCATCGATGGGAAGACTTGAATGAATTTATTCTGCAAAGGGCTTTTGCTTTTTTCACAAAGCAAAGTTGTGTGCCTGTATGGAGGCAGGGCATGGAGAGCAGGCAGAATGCAAGCTCGAAAAACACAGGAGGGGGAACTGAACCATCTAAGTGGCCTTGAACTACAGGGAGAAACAGTAGGTGGGTCTGGAGAGAAAAGAGACAGCATGTTTCCCGTTACTCTAAGTGTGTGCGGGTGGGGCCATTCCTGGGTCTGAAGGTTTCTGCTTCCCCAACCCCAGGGCAGGTGAGGAACCAGATCAAGTTCTTAAGGCAACCCGCAGACCTAAAGAGCAGGGGAGGTTAAAAAAAAAAAAAAAAAAGAAATCACGAGTCTTTGAAACTCAGAGTTTATACGCTGGGACTGGGAAGCTGCTGAATCATCTATTTATGGAGCTGATTTTTTTTAATAGATTAACCCCAGACACTTGTACAGGACACTTAAGCTCTCACTGCCTCCTTGGACACCTGTCTTCCTGATCACATTCCTCACATTTACTATGGTTATTAGATGCTTGCCTTATATGTGATGTTCTGTTTAATGCTGCAGAAATGCTACTGGGAAGGTTTTGCCATGATCCCATTGCACAGATGAAGTTAAGAAAGATCAAGTTCAAGTCAGCTGTTGACTTCCTTCCCACAGCCATCAGCCCACTGGGAGAGCTTACTCGGCCAGTGGAGGGGCCGAGTAAGTGGAGCGATAGGGAGGGGTGGGTTCCCCGACCATCAGTGTCTCAAGGAAGGCCTGGCATGCAGCCCAGTGCACTCAATGCGTCGACTTTAAGGAGAGAGCACAGCAGCACGGCTGGAACTAGTGGCTAGTTGTCCTGAAGGCCTTGGACATGACGCACACTTTCATTTTCTCATCTGTGAGATGGGGGTGCCCACAGCCCCGACCTCGGAGTTGCATTGGGAGGATTTGAAGAGGGTAAAAGGGTCAAGCTGCACGCTTCAGCTACTGTTTAAACTGGATGAATGCCGTGTTGTTGTTGCGGTTTGGATGTGGGTTAGTGCCTGACTAGGTCAGGGTCCCTCAGTACTGGTGGGACTGGAGAGGTAGCCCCGGGACACAGGTATGTATAGATGCTGGAGTCTGGTGAACCTGCATCCCACTACCTCCACCATGTAGAGGGATCGTGGGTGAATTCCTTGGGACCTGACTGCACGGAGGCAGGGGCCGGATAAGATAGCCCTTCTTGATAGGACAGTTACCGAAATGTTTCCCAGAGATTGCAATAGGCCAGTGATTGATTCCCAGAAAGTGTCAAATTCCTTCATTGGAATGGACATGAGAGCAGCCGGGCCAACCTGCTGACTTTGCCCCATGGAGAACGTGGTGGCCCAGGTTAGCACGTGTGCCCTCTTGTTCAGGTTTAATGAAGAGCTTCTCCTACGGCAGAGCACCACTGATAAAAGAAACAGACTTTTAGAGACAGTTCATCTTCAGTGATTGTCCCGGATCCCCAATCCTATTCTTTCACTGAGGAAAAAGGACCAGTAGGAAGGCGCGAGTTTAAGGGGATGGGTGTCAGGCACGGTTTGCACAGAGGATTGTGTGACTTAGGTGCTCGTGGCATCCAGAGAACGACCCTGACTTTATCTCCTGAGAAGCTGAGATGCTGCTTTGCCCCAGAATTCAGGTCCTTTCAGAAAGACCTAAGAACACTCACGCAAAGGTTCTGTAGATCCCCAGGTGGATGGAGAAGGAATCTCAGTGACCCCGGGGGCTGTTAGCTCTTGTACTATCGCTGCCTCTTACCTCATTACAGAAAATCTGTGGGCAGCATCTCTCCAGCGGGCCCCACCAGGCAGCGGCCTCGCAGCTGCGGAGGGCGCAGGACTGCGGAAATTGTCTGATCCCATTCTCAGATAGAGACAAACCCGCCTCTCCCCTCGCGCTTCTCTCCTTCTGCATCAAGAAAGCCAGGGAGAGAGTAGGGTCTGGTGTGGTTCTTGTGTCCTAGGGCCACCAGTGGGGTGCTCTGAGGAAGTGGTCCTCTCCTTCCTGGAGATGCTGCACACAGGTGTTACTCAGTGAGCACCCACCGAGACCAGGGCAAGGGTCAAGAGAAGAGGGTGGTTGTCGGAGGCCTGGTAGCCAGTTTTGCCGGGAGCGGCGAGCCAGGGCACAAAGGGCCACGCCGGCGTATCTGATGATGGGTCCCTAGTGCTGTGATGTGAGTCCCAGCGGTCCAAATCATTTGACGGGTGGCGATTGTCACATATACCCTTCAAGATGCTTAGAAGGAAAAAATATATAGTTCACGTATAGAAAGTATGTATCAAATAGTGCGTGTGTTTTTTTAAAAAAAAAAAACAAACATAATCCAGTTCTGTTGTTTTCTCCCTTTTCCTAAAAATGAGTGCAGTTTCTTTCAGGGATGTCTGTGTGGGCCAGGTCCTTGAATACACACTCTTTTCATAGACTTTGTGTCTGGGGTGCCCCCCAGTGATCGGGGTCCTATTGGAATGGCTGAGCCTGAGGCCCAGGATACCCCACGAGGTGGTATTGATCAGTTCACACTTGTGAGCACTTTCTTCCTACTTGTGAAAGTGGGGTCCCTAGGCCTACCAAACAAAGAACTACAAACTAGGTGGCTTAGAACAAAGGAAATCCATTTTCTCACATTTCTGGAGGTTAGAAGTTGGAAATCAAGGTGCTGACAGGGCCACGCTCCCTCCGAAGGCTCTAGGGAAGAATCCTTCCTTGCCTCTTCTAGCTTCTGGTAGTTTCCAATGATTCTTTGGCTTGTGGCTTCATTTTTGCCTCTGTTGTCATATGGCATTTTCCCCTGTGTGTGTGTCTTTGGGTCTCCCCTCTTAAAGGGACACCCGTCATTGGATTTTGGCTCTACCTTAACCCCCGTATGAACTCATCTTAACTATAGCTCAAAAACGCTGTTTCCAAATAAGGTCACATTCACAGGTGTCAGGGATTTGGACTTGAACACGGGGGGTGGTGGGGGGAGACACAGTTCAACCCACCATACAGCCTATAGCTTCAGCCTGCAAAACCTTACCCCAGTCTTTCCTTTGTAAGGGATGAGGGCACACATACCTTTGAGATGTTATCTGTTCCCTCGTGAGGTTTGATTTCCTGTTTGAAAGGGGGACATGCCACCTGTTTAATCAAGCTAGGCCATCTGTCATACCCGCCCTAGCCTGGTGACCTTCCCTGCTGTGCCCCAGGCATCATCGATGTGATTCCTGTGCAGGGTGGGCCTTCCTCATAGAGGGGAAGCCTCTTGAGGGCAGGGAATCCCTCTTCTCGCTCCCCTAAAAGCTAGCCCAGTGCCTAGCTGGGCTCATAGGTGCTCAATAAGTACTTGTGAATGAAGAAATCACGTACGTAAAGCCTGTAGCACCACGCCTGGCCCACCAGACCACCTGGGGCATGTCATCGCTGGTGGCTAGCCCTAGTCACTCCCGTGATGTGAGTCCTGCTGACTTCGTCCCCGTGCTGCTCAGGATACAGTGGGGAAAACAGAACTCACCCCCAGGTTGTCTCAGAGGAGGAAATGTAATATGAGAAACTAGGTCCCAAAGTCTTAGGAGAGCTAAAAAAAACAAAAGGTAAGGTTGCCCAAAGATCTGCCAGTGCAGGAAGCCACTCCCAGCCAGGGGTACCTTACTTGGGGACCGGAGGCCAGAGGCAGAAGCTGGACCGAGGAAGGCGGGCAGTACGGCGGGAGTAGAGCCTTTGAGGTGGGGTCACAGCTGAAGGGGGCACATAGGCACCTCTCGTTCCCCAGTCTCCTGCCAGCACCTCCCATTGTTCAAATCTACCCAAGCGCAGTCCGGCAAGAGGGGCGCTGGGGAATGTCGTCCTCGGGAGTCAGGTCCCTGCCATGCAGAGCAAGGGAGAGGAGGGCAGGGAAAAAATCCTGGGGCAACAAGCAGATGACTTCCGCATTCCCCTTGGGCTGATGCTGCCGTGAACTGGCCTTCTGCTGTTTGTGCTGGGTCCCGCGGAAGATGTGGAAAAGCAGTCTTGGGATGCACTTGTCTAGACTTTGTTCCCCACAGTCCCCGACCATCACTGTGCCTAAGGAACTCCGAGGAGACATGCGCAATCCACATTGCCAGGCCCCGCTTGGAGTCTCTGGTTTATACCCTCTTGGGGGCAGGGACTGGGGCTCTGTATTTCTAATAGAGGCTGCCCTCTCGTGGAGAACCAGCCCTGCTGATTCTAGCGCAGTTGATTAAAGGTCAATAATTTAAGAAACACTGAGTTAGCTCCAGGAGCTGGACTGTCTTTCAGCTTCCACAGGACAGAACAAGGCCCCTTTGCAAGGTGGCATGTGGAACAGAAATCTCACATGGAGGGGTGCCCGCTGGCTCGGTCAGTAGAGCGTGCGACTGTCCGTCTCAGGGTCCTGAGTTTGAGCCTCACGTTGGCTGTAGAGATGACTCGAATAAATAAACTTCAACAACAACAACAACAACAAAGGAAATCTCACATGGCGCCTGAAAGCACATCTATTTAATGCTTGAGACCAACAAGACAATATGGGCCATTTGGCCACCTCTCCAGCCCAAAGCTTGCACCTGAAATCTCTGGTTTTGACTCTAGATTAAAGAAATGGCACAGATATGGCATAGATGGTAAGCACCCGAGCTCTGAAGTCAGCTTCGCCTGGGTAAAAACCCAGCTCTTCCTGGCTACACTCCCCCTAAAACAATGATGCTGGCATTACCTTCTTCAATACAAAGGATATTCAGAATGAAAAGTTTTCTCCATCTCGGGCACTAACTCGTGCCCCACATAACTAGTTCTGGGGAAAGACGCCTGTGCAATGGAGCCCTAATGACTTAAGGGAAATTAATACATTAAGGTTGCCCGTGTGTCTTACCAGCTAAGCACCAGGTCTTGTCCACATACCCTGCCCTCTATTCTAAGCCACCTGGGAGACAGCTCTTGTATTTGATTGGACTCCTCCGGGGTCCCACTCTTGGGATTTTCAGAGGACCTATTTCAGAAGCGAATATCTGGCCTCTCCTTCATCCACAGTGGGGCAGTCTGCCTAAGGGAGCAAGCTATGGATTCTGAGCACTTGGAGCCCAAACCTAGCTCTGTCTGTGCAGGTTTTGACAGCTTAGAAGAATGACTTGACTTCTCTAAGCCTCAGTTTACACATCCCTGACATAGGTACCAGGTGCCCCGTTAGGCTACTTTGCAAGGCTGTTGTGCAAACCCTGGGTCCACTGCTTTGGGCCTCATCTGATGGGCACATGATGGTCACAGCCGTCACACACTGTCTATCCCCTTGCATTAGGCAGAGGTCCCAGAATCATCTGGAAATGCTGTTTGGTTAACCAATTACTCTCAGATCTCCTTGCAGTTCCATGAACCCTGTCCTCTGCATCCTCTCACAGTGGGCTGCAAAACAGCCCCCGCGCCGGACACCTGGATGTCATCCCAGCTGTCCCATCCCTCCTCCTAACACATCATTGGGCCATTCTCTGAGATCTGCCCATTTAACCTCCTAGACATTTCCCAGATCCCTTCCCTTGGCCCCACGGCCATGCTCTCAGAGCACACCGTCTGGACCATCTTCTCACTGGCCTTCCAGTCCCCACCACTCTGCTACCACAGAGACCGTGTCACTTCCTGCTTGAAATTCCTCCAGGGTTTCCCCACAATCTTGGGAATAGATCAAAACTTCTTCAACCTGGGATATGGGTCCTTGCACGACCTTTCCTTGCCTCACACATCAGAAAGGCAGAACTACTGGAGGACCTGAGTGTCCCGCTTCTCTCTCTTAGGTTTGCTTACTCTCTTCTACCTGGAATGCCCTTCCTTCACCTTCACCTAATTCATTCGCTGAACTTCCACTATTCGTTCATTATTCTGATTTTCTATTTCTGCACAACAAACTGCCCCTCTCCCAAACTTAATGACGCAAAACAACTTGCTATTTCTCAGAATTCCATGGGTCAGGAAATCACACAGAGTACAGCAGGGATGGCTTACTGTGCTCAGTGACATGGAGGCCGAACCGTGATGACTCCAGGGGTTGGGGGGCTTTCCAGGTGGCCAGCCTGGGCCTCCTCACAGCATGGTGGCCTCCGGGTGGTGACATGGCAGCTCAGGTCTCCAAGAGAAAAGAAGTAGAGACTGCCTCTTGATAAGACCAGGACTGGCTCAGTGCCACTCCTGCCGTGGGCTATGAGTCAACACGGATCAGCCCAGACAGAAGGAGAGGGGACATAAACCCCACCCTTCAGTGGCCCATGTGCAAAGAATTTGTGGCCGTCTTTAACCCCTTGCAGTCAATACATCCTTGACGACAAACTGAGGCTCTGCTTGATTCACCCCACCCCCACCCCTGGGTGCCCACTCTCTGCTTTCCTCCAGGAACTGAATAATTATAAATGCTGTAAAATCTCCCCATTAAAATGGAAGCGATTTCTTCAAATAAAGGGAGTGGACCTCATGGATAAGTTTTTTGGCACATAATGGGTTCTCACTGAGTTATCAGGAGTGTTAATAGTGTTAATATAAAAACTGTTCTATCTTTTTGTTTGGTCCCTATCTTGCACTGAGAGGCTAACCCATTGAAGGTTTTCATGTGGCAACTATTGACTGAATGAGTGAATGAATGCTTTGCACACAGTGCTGTTCTTGGCTTCGGGGAACCAGGCTAACCAGAGACTCACTATCAGATTCTGGCCTACCTAGATGCTCCAGCTTCATCCCAGATGCGTCATGGCAGGACTTGCTTGGGGCTTAGGGGTTTGGGGGGAAAACAGTCAGTCTTCTGTCCTCACCCACACAGTAGACTGAGGTCTTCACTGCCAGCTGCCGGTCCTTAAGCCTCCAGTGTGGACTCACGTCAGTTGTGTCCGCCTTTCCTACCCCCACCTTGCCAGGAAGGGGCTGGTTTGCCGAGTGAGACCCTCTCACGGCCAAGGGCCCGAGTGCTTCCTCCCTGCTCGCGCCGCAGATCAGCAGCTGGGCTGGGAGCCTGGCAGGTGTCTAACAGCCCGCCGCAATCCTGCATAACAGGAAGTGAAAGAGAACACCATATCCAATTGAAACTGCAGTGGAATATGGGCTGCAATGCTTAATTAACCACCCTCAGTCATTTCACAGATTTCTGTTGTTGCCGAAGGAGGAAAAAAAAAAAGAAACTGGAAGGCAGAGTACATGGAGGGCGACAAAGCCGTTTCTGGAATGTTCGTTTGTGTTCATAGCCCCTGCTCTCTGATCCGCCGCCTGCTGACATAACGCAGAGAGGGAATGCTCGCTTCGGGCTTTGCTTTTTTTTTTTTTTTTTCAAATGGGTTTCTGCATGGTTTTTGTTTTTGTTTTCGTTTTGTTGTTGTTGTTTTGTTTTGTTTTTTTTTGCCAGAGTCAAATCCATGCTATACTAGGAATGGTCCACGAATGTGTGTGAACTCGTACAGTTGTGTCTGTACAAAGGTGTTTGTGTGAGTGCATAGAGGACTGTGGTCCAGGTTGTGCAGAAGATCTGGATACCACTAGGTGAGATCAGAAAGTGCACGTGGGCATCTCCGTGGCCGTGAGTTGTCTCTCGTAGGAAAAGATGTGGGCAGCTACGTGCAAGCTGACAGGTGTCAGTGGGCCGCCCTGGGTCTGTGTGGATATTTCAACAGATGAGTGGTGTCTTTTCAAACCTGGGAAACTAGCCTGCTTTCTCTAGCAAAGGAGGGTCAAAGGGACTTCTTGGAGAAGGCTGCGTAGCTCCTCTAGGTTTCATTTTTGCACAACGCTTTGTTTTCAGAACCAAATTTGTTCATGTGGGTGGACCTTCTGGGGGATCAATGGAATGCCATAAAATCCAAGGGGGCTTGAATATATTGAAATAACAGCTAGCACTTATTAAGGGTTTGCTACATGTGGCCAGCATTGCCACAGGGGCCTTTCCACATCGATCTTATTTGACCCTCCCAATAACCTTATTATTTATGGTTATTTCCTCTGTAGAGTTGATAGACCACAGTAGCTTAGAGGCGGTAGAGGCAGGATTTGGACACATAATCCTGGGCATTAGGACCCCACACATTCCCAAGTCGTCATTCCTAGGTACAAGGACAGTGAAGGCACCCCTAGGCTCAGCCAGTTCTGTAGATCTGCTGTCAGGGGCAAGGGCTACTTCTGTGAGCAGGGGAACCACTCCTGAAAGAAGGCTGAGATGGACTGACTTTGGAAGCTCCCTTCTGCTCTCCCGCCATCTTCCTGCAGGACCTTACTCCCTTGGTGAACTCTGGCCTTGCTTGGACTTCAGCACTGCAGCTCCCTAGAAGCCCGCTGTCAGCATTTCTGGGTGGTTTCTCAGTAACGAGTCCCCAACCCTTGGAGGTCATCAGTATCACCCTACTGAGTTCCTCGAGGAAGCAGTCTTTCCGTGTCCCCCTCCCACAAATTTGAATTCAGTGGTTCTGAGAAGGAGCTAGGAGCTTGCCTTTTTCCTAACCCCTTCCCCGACATGACTCTGACGTGGGTGTCCCAAGATCATAGACTTTCAGACATTTTCTAGATGTACGGCTGAGGAGCCCTCTTTCCCTGCACCTAGAGGAGCTCTCAAGAAGGAAGCTGTGATTCTGGGTCTGAGGCCACTAGTGGCTGAGCAGTGTGCAGAACGGGCCTTCAGAAAGTGGCGGCCGGGATATTTCTCTGAAGTCCGCTCTGCAAAGACGGGGAGCATTTCTTTGAAAGGAGTCGGGAGAGGAGCAGACAAATCCCCAAGTGAAGCAGGCATCCCTCAAGGAATTTAAATGGGTCAAGAACTCTTAAGGAATTTCAATGAGTGTGAAATAGGTATAGAGGGTTTTCTGGGCCAATATGCAAGCCAAATAGTAAATAACTATTTTCAGTGTTGAGTTTGGTTGGCAAATTTGCATATACACGTGATGCCTTGTGTTTCTATTTTTACCACATAAATGTGCAATCTATAAAGAGAGCCGTGTGCCTCGGTGGAGATCCAGGTTTGGGCTGTTGGTTGGGAAGAGCTGATTCAGTCTGGCTGGACCGGGAGTTCCATATTTTAATGAGACCAGGTGAGAGGCGAGAGATGGGCAGAGAAGAGAAAGGGGGCACGTGTGAAGCTTGCTGAACTCTTGTAGTGCCAAGATCGCCCTCGAAGCAAAATGCTCCTGCCTGAAAACACAAGTTAGACTGGAAAGTTTGACGTTGTGTCCTGACACCAGCCTGGCACCGTTTAAAACAACTTCCTAGCTTTTCTTAAAAAACAAAACAAAACAAAACAAAAAAACCAAAAAACCCACCCCCCAATGTAGGATGTACATATCATGATTATTATATTCTCGTGATTATTATGATCATCGGCAAACTGTGGGGAGAGCATTGGCATGCACCTGCAGAACTAGCAGTGCTCCCTGATTCTTTTTTCTTGGTCCCCCTTTCTTTTAGAGTCCAATAATGAGCCAGACTGAAGGGTTTCTGGCAGATCTCTTGATGCCTTAATTTTGGCTCAGCATGGGGTTGCCACGTCAGTATTTTGCAATTACCCTATGGGACCCTCTAAGGGGTGACTTTGCTGAGTGAATTTGGCATTTCTCTTTGGATCTTGACATACTGGAAAGTAGTACACTCATTTCACTTTTTCTGGCTGCAGAAACGCATATTGAGGAAAGAAGGGAGCATAAAATCCCTTTTGCACCATCCGCCATAATGAAGGGAGCTCCCCCCAGGGTTTGGGTTGTGAGGAAGGTGGTGATCATGTGTGCCATTGTCTGTTTACCTTCTCACAAGCTTATAGATCACTGACGTGTCACTGATGCCCTGCTAAACTACCATTTAATGCCAGCAATTTCTAGCCATTGCTTGCTGCAAATATTGGGAGGTTAATTTTCTTAAAATAACTTGTAGTTGAGGGTACATGGCTAAATTGGTCCTAAAAGGCGCCTCCCCTCCCACCCTCCACAAAGGGTACCTTTGTGCTTTAAAAGAAAAAAAAATACAGTGTCATGTAAATGGAAGGTTGGCAGAATGGGAGAGCGCCTCTAGCTCCCCCCACCCCGTGTACAAGAGACCGGCACTTCTGTCCGAGGATAGGGTCAGACATCAGGATGAGAAATCAGCCGTGTTTGTCCAAGATTTGGACGGGCAGTGCCGGTGCCCGAGGCAGAGTGTCTGGGGCTTTGGTGTGGCCTGTGTTTGGTTCTCAGACACTTTCGTTTTCAGAATATTATTTCCTTTGTCAGATCTAACCCTGAGTCAATAATGATTGCTGAGCAATTGGTTAGGGAACACTACCATATTTGGACAATTTTAAGAAACTGCCTAAGATTTTTGTGACCTAGCTTCGAAGACCTGCAAAATGTTTTCTCAAAGGATATTTTAAAACATTTCTAAGAACTTTGTGTTTCTTTTTCTCTTAGTAATTGGGAAAACATATTAATGAACTAAAGGAGATGTATACAAAGCTCTGGGGCTATATACATTAAGCTATTGGGGTCTTTTAAGAATGCATAAATGTATGTTTATGCTACTCTGGAATAAGAATTCTCAACACTTTGAAAGAGCTTGAAAACAAAACACTGCAAACTTTTGCCCAAGCTGTAGCATCTTTGAAATATACTTATTGTGAATTGTGAGGAAGTCTCTTACATCTAATGCAATATAATACGCTTCTCTTAGAAGGGTGCTTTCCTTTGCTCATGACTGAGTTTAAAGAATTACTAGTTATCTTACACAAAAACCCCATCCATCCATCCATCCATCCATCCATCCGTATCCATCTACCGTCTAACCATCCATCCATTCATCCATTCACCCACCAATCCATTTACTCATTCACAATGCCTATCACTATGCTTATTACCATAAATACAGGCATGAATCAGAAACATTCCCTACTCCCCGCCCTCAAGGAGCTCAGAATCTGGTGCAATAGACCGATGGCACGTACAAGTTTAAAAATTGTGGTTTTGACTATTTGTGACCTCATCGCTTGTCATTTTTACTGCTGTATGGATTTGAATGGATTTAAATGATGTCCTTAGTGAAACTAATGAGCAGAAGAAATCTTGAATCAATGAATGAGCATAGTTGACAGCCCAGCATCTTCCCTGAGATCAACTTTGTAGTTTCGTACCTGTATTCATTCTCATCAGTGGGTAAAACATTGTCCCATGGGTACAATAAACTCCCAAAGAAAACCACCATCTGCCAATGCTATTTATGAAACTAAAGAGAAAAATAAAGAGATCTACTTAAATTTGGGATGGAAAGGATTATGACAAACTGATATTGAGTAATTTGAGAACTTGCACCTGAGCACTAATATCAAAGGCGAAAGGGAATGATTTCACCGTGTTCTCTCAGCCTTTAGGGAACCCATGGCTCTGGAGTCAATTACAAACACTTGGTTCCTAGGACTCTCGATTTGTAAGACTTTTCTTAGCTCAAGTGGCTCCCAGTCTTTGGTGTTTCCATTAATATTTTGCTTGTTCTGGGGGCACTACTGATGTCATGTCTGTGGTTGTCCCAGTTCTGCTGTTGTTATAATCTTAAACCTAGAAGAAACTTAATCCCCCACACTCCTTTCAGTCTTAATAACCCCCTCTCTCAAGGATCTGAATTGACTCCCCAAGGCCTGGCCCGTGGCTGTTCATCAGATTGTCCCCTCCTCCCTACGGGGGCTCCTCCCCACTGAGAAACCACCAGTGTCTCAGGTTTAGGCACAGGTGGTCTGCTTCCAGTGTGGCTGTGTTTTTGCCTCTCCCAGTGCCATTTCTAGAGTCCAGGAGCAGTGTTTGTCGTCTTCTACTCTTGGAGTATCTTCATGTCAGAATTCCAAGAGGTAACTGTCCGCTGTTTCCTTCTTTGTCCTTTTTGCCACGAGGCCCCTGTTGGCTTGTTCCATATCAAAGAGCCCTGATGCCAGATGTAACTGGCATCCACAGAAATGCAGGATTCTGCAATTGAAACAGCAGATGGGAGTGTGTGCCTTAGGTGTAAAGGATTGTCGTGGATTTCCCTTACAAATGTCTCCTAAGGACTCTGTCTCTTAATGTGCTTCAGATAGGACTTGATACACAAGCAAATTATTTAGAAAACTTTTTTCAAGAATATAACCAACTGCATAAAGCAAGGGTCATCTTGAGTATTAAGTGCCCCATGGCTCTCTCTTTTATTTGTTATAACCTCTGACCTCCTTTATTAAACCATAGATTGTGTTTTCTAACTCTTCAAAGACTTCCTTCCACTTCCCTGGATTTCTCATCATCCCTCTTTACTTGGGGATTAGTGGCAACATTACCCAATATCCTTTACTCGTTAGCCCCCTCTTTTCCCTATAAGTATTCAGTTCTTTATTAAATATGAACGTATCCTGTCCAGCCTTCCATCTCCTGATTCTTCCTTCTGGTCACCTCTGGATAATCATTCATTTCATATATATTTTTCTTCTTCTCCCTCTGGCTCTCTGCTGTTTATTCATCCATCTTACCTCATCTCCCTTCCCCCTTTCTCCTGCTTCTTTCTCTGCACTGCTTGCCCCCCTCCCGCCCCCTGCTGATTGGGCAGACCTCCTGCCCTCCTGACAGCCGGTGCTAGGAAGACTCAGTCTTGACAATGGATCAAGAAAAAGAGAAATCAAATGTTGAAGAGTAAATTGATACCCAATAAAGAATCAGCATCAGAGTCTTTGAAAATACCCCACACTGCCTCAGTTACAGTTCCCTTGGAAGGGGTGAGGGAAGCAGGCTAGGGTAGGCAAAGTTGCCAGAGAGAGACATGGATGGCATCGGCAGTGTAGTCTCGTCCTGATCCCACGGGGGGCTGTGGAGTGGTTCTCCTAGACCCGTCAGCCAATGGCTGCTGCTGCCTTCAGGGGCAGGGCCTAACCTCCAGGCATTTTTAGATGGAGGCTTCTGATGGCCAAGGGCAAATCTCAGGAGAAGGGCTGGCTGAGCGCTCAGTGCAGTGGAGGGTCATGTGCACCAGCTTGGGAAAGGGGATCTGAGCCCCACATCTGCAACATAACTGCACCTGCCCTTTGAAAACCTCCCTGAGACTCATTGGGCTCCTTATCTTCCCCATTAAACTTACGTATTCCCTCAAGCGCCATTTAATTCCAGAGAATTAAGAACTCCCTTTTCTTTTTCATTCCCATCTGCATTGTGTTTATTTTCATTAATTACGCCAGTTGTGATCATCTACTCCTTCCGGCTGCATTGCAAATCATAGAGGTGTTCTGGGGTGCCCTAGGAACCTTCATGCTATTACTGTCAAACACGTTCAAAGCCCATCTGTAAGATCAAGACTTCCTGTTCGTTATTTGTTTTCACGTGTCGGGAGCATTTATTTGGAAATTCTTATTACTATGATCTGTTACTACCTTTAGATCTCCTCTGCCTGACCTGATTATGCTAATCCTCCCAGGAGCTCCTTGGCCACCATCGGCACCCCCTGTGCTGGGTCCTACATCATGGAGGGCCTTCCTCTTCCCCTCCCTGGATGGTTTCATGGGGCCACTGAGACATGCTCACTCATTTACCCCTTCTAGACCATATTTTGGGGAACCAGGAGCCCAGAGCTCCCCTGGCCTGTCTCTGGGTCCTGTGTAGTCTCTTCCCCAGTTCAGTCCTCCCAAAAAAAGGCCACACAAGAATAGGGTGTGCACCCCTGGGCCGATGGGTGGCCATCTGGAGAAGTCATAGACAGAGCTGCATATGCGGGCTGGAGTACAGACATGTGTACTCAGCTGCATAGTGTCTCCCAAAGTTACTATCCACTTGGAAACTCAGAACATGAACTTACCTGGAAATAGAGTCTTTGCAGATGTCACTAGTAAGTTAAAAGAAGGTCATACTGGACTCAGGTGGAGCCTAAATCCAGTGATGAGTGTCCTTATAAGCAGAGAGACACAGACGCACAGGGGAGGAGGCCATGCAAGGACAGAGGCAGAGGCTGGAGGGATGTAGCCTCAAGCCAGGGAACACTCAGGATGGCCGACCACCATCAGAAGCTAGAAGAGGCTGGGGAGGATCCTCCCCTGGAACCTTCAGAGGGGTTATGGTCCACATGACACCTTGATTTCCAACTCCTGGCCTCCAGAGATGTGACAGAATAGGTTCCTGCTGCTTTAAGCACCCAGTCTGTGGTCCTTTGTTACAGCTGCCCCAGGAAACTGTTACGATGTATGCGCATGAGGCCCGTTATGGCGGGAGAATTAGTCTCAAGTGGGAACAGAAGGGGGACCAGCCCCAAGCTGGGGTTCCCTGTGCTTCTGAGTTTTGGTGCAGAACTCCAGGGGTCCTAAAACTTTTAAATTGAAAACTTGTCCTCCAGATTTATAGTTACATATATATTCGTCAAGGTAGGGGAAGAGAGATTTTTTTCTTAACGGTGTGTTAGTTCCATTTGTAACTTTTAGAAGCTTAGACTCCAGCTGTACTCTTGACCAGGTCCCCCCACATGTTGGAGCGAGCCCACCCGGACCTTTATTCTTCCAGCGTTTACCCAAAACTAGGTTCATGACACAAGTCCTATTTGTGGAATTCCTTTGGCTCTAAACCTGTTAAGAGACACCTGCAACTAGATTAATAACCCGTTCTGCAGTTTCCTAAATGTCATTTTTTCCCTCTTTGAAGGCAGCCGAAAATGACTTCTGGTTAATAGGGTGGCTTATCAGGCTGATGGCCTTCCTGTTTGCTTCCCGACCCACGGCCTCACACTGTCATGAGAAGGAAGCCCGAGGCCTTGGAGCCCATGACAAGGGCAGCAGAAAGCCTGCTCCAGATCACTTTGAAGAGCCACCCACAATCCCCAGTCCATGTCCCTGGCAAGCCACTGGATTTATGATGTTCAAATCAGTGTCATTTAGATTGCTTTTTTATGAAGAATAAGCTGAATTCCGTCCCTTGCCCCATGCCCGCAAATCTTCAACACTTTGCCAAAGCTCTGGTTATCTAAAACGGCAAGCTTGTTGAGGATGGAGGAGGAGGAGAAGCAGGAAGAAAAGGAGAATCAGGAGCCCCATTCAAATAGAACTCAATCTTCAAAGGAGGCTCTAGGCTGAGAAAGGAACCCCCAGGCTCTGGGCTCTGTGCTGTTCGTGAAGGATCCACATGTGGCCCTTACCCCCCAGGGGCTTACAGTCCAGGGGAGCCACTAGTGTGGGTCAGTCCCCAGATGTTCCTCTCTGGGCCTTTCACCGGTGACCCAGGGATCCACCTGCAGAGGGCAGCTCCGTTCTGTCCTGAGCTGAGCGAGCCCCTCTTCTCCCCCTGCCCCGGGACCCCATTGCCCTCAGCTGCTCAGAAATCAGGTCCTCAGCTAATATGTTCCCAGGAGGAACCCAGAGCAGATTAGAAGTTATACACCCCTCACCAGAGGAGAACACTTTAAACTACAGACCCATTTCCTCCTCACCCCAGTTTGGTGTGGCCCTCATCCCACTTCCCAGAAGAGGACAGGAAGACCCGGGGTGGCCGCAGTGACACAGCCAAAAAAAAAAAACATGGACAGGTGACTAGCATCCCATGTATGTGTCCGTGGAGTCAGATGACCAGGAAAAGCGAATCGATATTCTTGCATTTTCTATGTGTGTGAATAGGGAGAAGTCTTGTGTCCCCTCTTAAGCCACTGGTTCACGTCCATACGATGTTAATGACAGGGCTCCCTCTCAGGAAGTCAGAGGAGAGAACTGACTGAGAAAATAAGGTCAGGATGTTCACCATATTCCTTGGAAGACAAGGAGCATACATCTCCTTCAGAGGTGTTGCAGGAGTCCCAATCCCATGTTCTTCCTGCTTCAGCACACAGGTTTTGCGCCATCCATTTCTGTCTCCAGGTCCCCGGGCACACAGGAAGGCAGGGAGCCAAGTGCTGGTCCCCGGGCAGGGTGGGTCCTTGTTTGGGCCGCTCCCCAGGCTTCCTGATCACGTAAATCACACAGACTGAGAGTAGAGCGTGGCTGGCTTTCTGAAACCACTGGTACCTTGCGGCCACGAAACCCCGAACCTGCCACTCGATGGGCCTATAAACAGCACTTGTGCTTTCAGACACAGGAAAAGGGTACTACAAGCAGGCATCTTACTCCCACAAGCTCAGTTTTAAAGTCAAGGGCCTCTTCGTTCACAAGAGAACCTTAGTGCTTAGGTAAGGGGATGATTTGGTAGAAAGCAGGCTGGAGGATTTATAGGAGGGGAAAATATTGTGGATAGAGATTTGGTTGATTTCTTGTCTTCTCTATACCCACAAGGCACAAAAATTCGAACTTGTGGAGGCACATGGCATTGGTTTTGAAACATGCATTTTTGGAGCCTGGTGTTCATTTTCATTCAAGTAATGGAGATTTAAGTAACGGAGAAGTCAACGACTTGCAGCTTCTCAAGAGTCGGAGCTGCAGACTCCGTTTCCTCCTGAAACGTCTGCATTGAGCCTGCCCGTTTCTGGCAAGAGGGTTGTCAACCGGCTCTCCAAATTTCTTCCTGCTGTCTCAGAACTGGCAGTGTACAGGGACCTGGACAGCTCAGTCAAGTCCTAATCTGACTGCCACATTCTGTTCAAAGAAAACAAAAAACTTGTATTCACTTAGTGCAGAGGTTGCCTTCCTTGCAAGCAGGGGACTCGCTAGAGCACCAATTAAAATGCAGATTTCCAGGCTCCACTCCCAGAGATTCCAATCAGGTAGCTCTGGGTAGAGCCTGGGAACCTGCATTCTTAACAAATTCTGTCCCCCCACCCCCACCCCCACCAGCCCTACCACCAGATGATTCTTCAGCATTCTGTTCCCAGGACCACACACAGCACCTACACACACCCTGTAAGATGCTTCTTCCAGCCTCCAAATTATTGACTGGAGTGATTATTGCATTTAAAAAAGTTATCTCTGATTTTATAGATGGAGGAGTTGAGGCTCAGAGGAGTTAGGTAACTTCTTCCAAGTGACACAGTGAGGAAGGGATAGATTTTATCAGCATCTCTACAATTCTTAAAGCCACCCCCTATTCCATCTCCCTGACAAATATAGGTGCCTCTGTTTCCTCACCTGTTAGCAGACACAGTAGGAAGAGCATAGTAAGAGTAGACTCTAATCCCAGAGAGCTAAGTAAGGTAATATTAAGTTTAGTCATATGAAATTGTTGACCTTCAACCATTTATAACTTACATATGCAGCTATGTCGAATAGATCTATCTAATAATTGTAAAATGCTGCATGGAGTAGTGGGCATGAAGCAATATTCAATAAACATTAAGTATTCTTAGAAGCTATTGCATGTAGACTTGTGTCACCTCCCTGAAAAGATAGGTTGACTTCATATGTTGACGCCGATACTGTGAATGTAACCTGTTTAGAAAGTCTTTGCAAATGTAATCTATTAAGTTAAAATGAGGTCATACTGGATTAAGGTGAGCCCAAAATGCAATGACTGGTGTCCTAATAAGGGGAAAGATGTAGATACACAGATACACAGAGGGGAGAGGGCCATGTGCACAGAAGCAGACTTTAGAGTGATGTAGCAACAAGCTAAGGAAAGCCAAAGATTTCCAAGAACCACCAGAAACCAGAAAAGACAATGAAGGATTCTCCCCAGAACCTATAAAGGGAATGTAGCAATGTCCACACCTTGATTTTGGACTTTGGGCCTCCAGAACTGTGAAAAAAATTAATTCTTATTGCTGTAAGTCTCCAAATCTGTGGTAGTTTGTCAGAGTGACCCTAGGAAACAAATGTAGGAGCTTTGTCCTTTTATCTTTGTCACCATCATCACCATCCACCATCACCATCACCATTATCAACTACCATCACCATAACTATCATCATCGCTATCATCATCCGCCATCATCACCATCACCATCATCACTGCCATCATCACCATCACCATCCACCATCATCACTGTTATCACCACCATCACCATCCACCATCATCATCACCATCACCACCATCACCATCATCACTGCCATCACCACCATCACCACCATCACCATCATCACCATCATCACTGTTATCACCACCATCACCATCATCACTGCCATCACCACCATCACTGTCCATCATCACCATCATCACTACCATCACCACCATCACCATCCACCATCATCACCGTCACCATCATCACTGCCATCACCACCATCACCATCATCAACTACCATCACCATAACTACCATCATCGCTATCACCATCCGCCATCATCACCATCACCATCATCACTGCCATCACCACCATCACTGTCCATCATCACCATCATCACTGCCATCACCACCATCACCATCATCACCATCACCATCATCACTGTTATCACCACCATCACCATCATCACTGCCATCACCACCATCACTGTCCATCATCACCATCATCACTACCATCACCACCATCACCATCACCATCACCATCATCACCATCACCATCATCACTGCCATCACCACCATCACTGTCCACCATCATTATGACCACCACTATCACCTTGTAGAGTACAAGAAAGGGCCCCAGACTCAGATCACAGAACACTGAGCTCTGAATGGTGCTGATGGGTGTTGATGGGGCTGCTAAGTCGCAGGCATAGCCTCCACTTGGACTCACCCAATGCAGACTGGTTTGATTTCCATCCAAATTTTAAAAAGACTTTTTTTTTTTTATGATATACACACATTTGTGCTTTTTGATGCTTTCCCAAGCTCCCGCCGACTTGTGTAATGTAGACTTCTCCCCAGGGAAAATGTTCAAGAGACAGAAAGACGGAAAAATGGTAGCCGCAAAACACTGGGTAAACATTAGCTCCTTTCATAACCTTCCTTTCTTGGATGACAAATCTGTGGTGGGGCCCCCTAAATCCCAAGGAGGCCCACTTCAAACATGTATTTGGATCAGTCTTAAGGGTCAAGGACCTGCTATATAAAAAGCCCCTTAATGTACACTGTTTGGAAAACATTTGCTGGCAAAAGATTCCAAACTGGAGTCTGCGGCCCATTTCGTATGTTATTTTCAATTAATACAAGGTAGCCAATGACCTTTATTTCAGTTTTTGGGTAGAGGAGGCTTTTACCACGATCCCCCTCATACTCTTCCCCTCTCACCAAAAATAGAAATAAAAATTCATGATGCTGTAAATGCTGTCCATTCAATGATCATATTTTCTAAATAAAAAGCAGAAACAGAAGCCATGATTGACAATGGGGCAGGATGTTTAAAATCTGAATGGTTCGAGGCAGTCTCCTCATGAAGGCACCCTCTAGACTCATTCCCCAAGCTGGCATCTCATCTTGTCTGTAGTTCTGTGAGCCTTGGCAAGTCACTTCCTCTGCCCACACCTCAGCTGACTCCTCTGTTTGACGTTGGTACTGCTATATCCCTTGCCTGTTAGCATTGTGAGTAGTCAGTGTGTGATGGACAAAAAGACTTTCACAGAGTGGCAGTCATGTAAGTTCTCAATAGATATTAATTGTTACTATGATTTTTTTTCTCTTTAGAGAGGAAGGCCTTCACTTTGCCAAGTCTGTATGTCAGAAACTTGACATACATCTCAGTTAATATTACCACCTGTAGTAACAGGCATTATTTTGCAGTTCACCGGTGTAAGCAGTGTACCCAAAGTCACACAGCTACTCATGAATTTAAGCCTGGCTGGAGCGCAAAGTCTTTATCCTTTCCTATGTACCATGTTGGACTGTTCAGAATATTTTCACTCAAAACAAAGTTTCCCCCGCACAAAGACGACCCGTGGCCTTAATCCTTCATGCTGAGCCTTAGAAGGGTATAGCTTTCTGGCCACCCTGATCTGGCAGAGTTGGAGAGCCGATGGCACATGAATCATTCTGTAGGTCAAACCCAAAGCCCTGAGTTCTCTCTGGGCTCCAGAACCGACCCACGTGAGGCTGGACCGCCGATTGCAGTGACCGCCAGGCTCTGCTGGAGCCACGGTCCTACCCTGGGCAAGCGGCCTTCATCCTTGGGAGTAGACTGAAGATCCCCAAATCCACGGTGCTGTCAGTGACTTCCCAGAGGCCAGGCTTTCTGGGGGGGGAGGGGGGCTCTTAGACCATTTGCGTTTGAATCCCTTGGCAAGCTGGTTAAAATGCAGTATCCCGGGCCTCTTTAAGGTTTGCTAAATTTCAGTCTCCACTGGTAAACCAGATGTCTGCATTAGTAACTTGTGGCCCTGAGACATGGTTCTGAGTCTCCTGAGTCTTTGTGAACCACAGATGCAGCCATAGCTTCACTGCTCCTCCTGTGAGAGGAGGCGAGAGAGCGAGCCAGAGGCTAGTGGCTTATGATGGAGGAGGATATACCTGAAAATCAAAAAAGAAAGTATGATGTCTTAGTACATTCAGGCTATACTATAACAAAAACGTCATAGACTAGGGAGACATAAACAACAAACATTTATTTCTCACAGTTCTGGAGGCTGGGAAGTCCGAGATCAAGGGGCTGATAGATTCAGTGTCTGGGAAGAGGATGCTTCCTGGTTCATAGATGGCCATCTTCTCACTGTGTCCTTACATGGTCCAAGGGCCGAGAGAGCCATCAGGAGTCCCTTTTATAAGGGCACTGATCCCATTTATGAAGGCTCCACGCTCATGACCTAATCACTTCCCAGGGCTCCACCTTGAAATACCATCACATTAGGGATTAGAATTTCAAAAGGCAGGTACATAATAGATGAAGGACCTGGAACCCATCTGGATCCTACCGACATCCACATCTGGTAGAGAGAATAATGAGGCCCCAAAGACATCCATGTCCTAATCCCCAGAACCTGTGACTATACTATGTAACATAGAAGGAGGAATTAAGGATGTTAATTAAAATAAAAGGGCTTAAATAAAGAGTCCCTTAAAATAAAGGGACTCTCCTGGACTACCTGGATGGGCCCAATGTAATCACAGTCATGGTTTATAAGGAAGGAGGAAGGCAGAGGAGGTCAGAGTGGCAATCTTGGTGGCTTTGAAGACAGAGGAAGGGGCCACAACCTAAGAAATTAAGGAGTGCAGGTGGCCTCAGAGGCTGGAGAAGGGCAAGGGGACAGATTCTTCCCCAGAGCCTCCAGGAGGAACACAGCCCTGGCCGACACCTTGATTTTAGTCCAATGAGACCAATTTTGGACTTCTGACTTCCAGAACTGTAGGATAATAAATCTGTGTCACTTTAAGACACTAAATCTGTGGCAATCTGTTATAGTAGCAGTAAGAATCTAATACACCAGCGAAATGGAGAGTGGGTTTATGTGGCTGTAATGGAAAGGGTAAACGTCAGTCCCTTTCTGAGTCATAAGTTATTCCTTTCTCAGCACTCTCTGAGCTTGGATGCATGCTCTGACCTTCGCAGAACCCAGGGGAGTGTCTTGTGCCCAGCCAGGCTCAGGGTCCCAAGAGGATCCCAAGGAGTTAGGAATGGAGAGTGAAGAGCAGTGCTGGATTACCTGAGGATCCAACTAAACATGTCAGGATTTCGGCAAAAATAATAACACTACAAAACAACAACTACAACAAGAAAGAATTTCAACACTGGTGAATTTTTGTAGCATTGTACAATCAGTAAGTCCAGAGGGACGCTGTTTTGATATCAACATACTTCTTCCTTTTATATTATGGTGCCGTACCTTGAAACATTTTGGATTATATGAAATACAGGTGAAGGAGAGGGACAAAATAAACTAAGTTTAAGGGTCTTGGATCTGTCTTTGGCTAAGGGTCTATCAACAAACATCGGTTGTCAGGAGCTGGCAAGGGAACACCGAGACCAAAGGGCCAAAGGGGTTTAGAGGAGAATTCTGAACAGAGAAGGGAGCTTGGTCAAAGCAGAGGGTAGCAGGCAAAGAAGACACAGGGCAATGGCAAGAAAATAGCGCAGGGCTCCTTACTATGGGATGGTGGCTGGCCAGGGAGTGGCCAAGTTGGAGTGGTAAAGGTACACAGTTACGGAGAAAAGAGTGTGGGCTTTTGGTGTGCTCTGGGGTCTTCCCTGGAGGCCACACCGCTTCCCAGATCTACCCTAAGCCCCAGAGCCTTCAGATCTGGCTGGGGCGGCTCAGTCCCCCATGAAAGCTGTACTCCTTGGGGCATCTGCACAGGGCACCGCTGTGGTCTAGTTCTTAGCATCTCCGACTCCATGTGCAGAGATGAAAGCCCCGACAGCCCCTCTGAGGAGGCCCTTGGCAGAGGAGAGGCCCGCAAGGGGCCCCCAGGGAGAGGGATGCCATGGAACCAGGCAGCAACCCCCGCGTTGGGTCTGTTCGTCTTGGGCCCGGACTAAAGGGGGCTTCGGTTTCTGCACTTTTCATGTGGCGTCTTTCAAAATTGAAATCCACTTGAAGTGGTTTGGGTTTTTCTTTTCCTCTCCTGGCGTTTGCTGTAGAGAAATACCTTCAAACAGACGGCGTTGCTCGGTGCCTGTCGCTGAGCATGTTCAGAGGAACCCAGAGACGCCACATCAAGCTGAACATTTCCATCAGAGCCGCCCTGGCTGGGCCCCCGCTGGGCCCCCACTGCTGCCCTCCAGCCTCGGCTCACCTGCTGGGTCTCAGGGAGAACAAGCCACCTTTGTTTCTCTAAGCAGCCTTCTGTGGAGGCTTTGGAGGCCCCTACGGGGTCCCCCATTCTGTAGGGACCCCCACTTTACTCTTTTCGAGTCTATAGAGGAGGCAAAGGGAAGGTGGGTAGACCCTCACTCTTCATTTTATGACCAAGATCACGGTCCTTTTCTTATTACAGCCCATCCGTGATGCTGGACACCCGAGAATTTTCTGGGTCTCCCATCAAGCTCCTTAACTCCCCATTTATAACATACTTGAATGAAAACATTTAGTCCCATTGGCTAAAAGGAGTAAGAAAGCTCGATAGATGTCCCCAGTCATCACCCACAGAGACATCACGCCTTGCTCCATGTCATATTCCAGAACAATTTTAGCCATAGAGCTGTACATGGATAGTTCTTCATCTGTTTCAACCATCAGCCTTTATCAATAGCAACAGACCTAAGTATGAGAGAGAAAACAAGTAACTGAGGGCTCACGGATATATTTTTTTTAATTACCCAGAGCCTGTGGCTGTCTACTCCCATACACACACACACACACACACACACACACACACACGTAATTACAGAAGCTGGCAGGGCACGTTGAAGAGGGGGTATCAACTCAACCTCTTTATTTTGCAGCTAAAGGAATCCCATCCCAAAAGTGTTAGGTGACATGGCCAAGGTCACTGACACTTGCTCTGCCACACGGAATAGCCTTATTTGTATTATGAGATTTAAAGGTATTTGCATCCATTAGGGGACTTGGACATTTTCACAGTTACCTATGGAAGTTATGGGCCTTTTGAGGTCTATATGCCCCTTTTGTAAATGGGACAGTAGGGACCTAGGTCCCTGACGTGAGTCACATTCACAAGCCTTGACTGTGTACTTCTGAATCTGAGGGGGCAGTAGCCTCCCAAGCCACACTGGGTCACTTGGCCAGTTGGAAAGTTCAGTAGGAAAGGAGCCCGTGCATCAGTCCACACAAATCAGTCCACACAAGTCCCACCAGGGTCAGTGGGGTCAGTTCTCCACCTTTCTCCTCCCCAAAATCCCCAGTGCATTTACTTCTTGAGAAATGGTTGGGCCAGAGAGCCACTGCATCTGAACTTGAGATTTGTTACTGGACGTGAGTCAATCCTACCTAACACAAAGATGGGGCTAGTACAAGATCTCTCCTCAGTGGCTCGCCTATGAAATAGAGGACTGGAGAGATAGTGTCTTCCAAGCCCTTTGCTTGCCGTTGGGGAAACTGAGTCTCAAAGCCTGCGGTTGAATGCCTCAAGGTCTCACGAACTCAGTACAGAGTGAGGACTGCGAGCCCCTGGCCTGGTCTGCTCTCTGCCCTTGGCCGCTTCTGCCTGCAAGGGCTGCTGTGGTGCTTTGGGCTCTTAAGAAATGTGTCAAACTAAACCGAAGCCAGCAAAGAGAAGATCCCCTTACAGCCCTTACTTAGATCAGCACACAACAAACGCATACACCGGGATGCTTCTGGTCGCGGCATTCTCTATGGGGGCTGGCTGCGGAGGGGACCTTTTTTGGAGAGGCTTCCTCAGACCCTCTGTCCCAACTGCTCTCTCATCCCTGATCTCTGTGCCCGGTAGCTCCCTTAGGCCTTTACCCTCCGTAGCCCCACCCATTAGGGAGAGGGAGTTTTGAGACTCATGCATCTGAAAAGTGCAGCATGCAAGGGGACTGGATTGTAGGAAAACCCATAAACCCTTCAGAGCTGTGCTCTTTCTCTGAATGGAACCAATGCATTCATTTCTTAAGAAACGGTTGGGCTGGGTTCGCTTTCAAGCCCATGCTTCCAGATTTGGGATTTTAGTGGAAGCAAGCAGGTCCTTGCCGCGGCAGTGATGGGGCTCAAGTGGAACCCCTCTCTGCGAGGCTTGCCTCTGAAATAGAAAGTAGGTCTGAGAGGCTGGAGTTTATGACTTCCTCGGCTCCCTTCTCTCCTTTTGCCATCCCCCCACCCCCGCTTGCGGCAATTTGCATGAGAGGAAGTCTGAGAGGCAGGGACAGCCCCTGGCCTTGAAGTCGCAGGCCACAGGGAAGGAAGATGAGCCAAAACCGGAGTGATTACCGCTCTGCTCTGGCCCCTGAAGTTCACCGGGGTTTCAGAACGGCCATATCTTCACCCTGACCTTATTTCTGCTCCAGGCTGCTATTAATCGCAACTACTTCTTAGATTTTAAAAAAAAGAAAACAGAAAACAAAAAACTCGGTGACAGAATCTGGGCCTCAGCTTGTTTGGGAATGGGGGTCATGGATCAGGTCCCCTCCACGTCTCCACCCGCACCCCCACTTGCCAGGGAGAGGGAAGGACGTGTAAAATCTATGGCCTTGGCCACCCATCTTGGAACCTGGGGACAGCCGGAGAGAGGAAGAAGGTGGCCCCTCCAGATGCAAGGCAGAAGTGTCAGGTGCTGTTAGCAGTTATTCTTGGGGCTGAACAGCCCCTGGCTCTGACCCATTTTTCCTTCTGTTTTCGGTTCCAGGAGGCAAACACAAAGACACCTTGGGGCGATAAGCAACCTCAACAAACACTTTGTGCCAACCCAGGGGACCGAGCCTAGGGCAAAAGAAATTAAAGTTGCTTGGGCAAGAGAAGGCGGAAAGAATGGAAACTAGCCGAAAACAAACTCGCTGGGAGCAAGCCACCCCTCAGGGCTCTGATCTCAATCCCCGCCCTCTTAAGGGGTCCTGATTATGATTCCCATTTATCGGGTAGAAAAACGAGGTTCCAAAGGGGGAAGTGACTTGCCCTCGGTTCTACTGCGAGTAAGTGACCGAGGAAGAACTCCAATCCAGAGCAGTGTGACCACAGAGCTTGTGAGTGACTTTGCTGCGGGTGGCCAACACTGCGCTGCGGATTTCTCTCTCGGGTTTGCGGGCCTCGCTTGAGAGAGGTGCACAGACTTGGCCGGCACCCTGCTGTAATGGCGCCTGTGTGACTCGGTTTTGTCCAGCTGAGGGTTTTGGCTAATTATCTCTCCAAGTTATTTTCAGTTAGACTCACTGTGCTGATCTTTATTCCTTAATTTTAATTTCTAAGCAAACCCATGCTGTTCTCTAGGCATTCTGCTCACTTCTCCCTCAGAGTCAGTGGACTGGCAGGTCAAGTTGGGGGACCCAGGAGAACGAGGGAAGTGAGCAGAGAGCAGGGATGTCAGTCATTGCCATGATCAAGTGTTGGCAAGTGAGATGAGGCCGAGGTGCAAACATTAAGGGAATTGGGACTGAGAGAGGCCCGGTGATTTCTGTGCGTCAGGATCATGGTCAGGATTAAATGACTGTCTTTACGCCATGACTTTTTGCCCACCATCTTACACTTAATGAGTTTGGATCAAACACAGGGAGAATACAACCTGAGTTAATTAATCAACGGAGGTCACAGTCTTGAAAAATACCAATAATAATCATGTCCATTTCTGGAACATCCATGTGTGCCTAGGGACTTTGAACATATTCTCCCCAATGGCGGATGAGGAAACTCACGGGGTGGTAAAAATGACTTGATTTTAAAATCAGTTGCTTTTTCCTTAGAGTTTCTTGAAGAGTTGATGTCAGTGGAAGATCAAGGATCAGTAACAGGAAAGTCCTTACTCCCATGGCTCCCCTTCCTCGATGTTTTCCCTGTGACTTAGCCCATCTTTGAGTATCTCCTTAGAGTTTGGTACTGACTTAAAACATGGGAAGTGGGATGGAGGGAAGTGGTGCTAGGAATTATGAGGAAAGCAGGAGTCAGTCTTTAAGATGTGGACATTCAGATCTTTGCGAAACAAGGTGGGGAAAGCACATTCCCTAGGCTTTAGACATCTGCATCGCGAAGATGCTTGTTGTGGCTTGGAGCGTTCAGAGAAGTCTCTGTAGAGTAAGGTTCGGTTTTCCTCTCAGAGGATGACTATGTCTTAAAAAGCAAAACCATGGTCTTTTTGTCTGACTCAGTGGAGGCAACATTTGCTGTTGGGCACAGCATGGCTTTTGGGTTCAAATCCTAACTCTCCCTTATTCTCAATGGGAAGCTTTGAGTGAGTTATTTAACCTCATCAATAAAATGGACACAGATTATAATGCTTAGTGACAATACGGATGCAATAAAATACTGTATGCTGAGTGTTTAGCATAGTGTCTCAGGCAATGGTGAGTCTCAGCGGCAAGCAGCTAGTCTTGTCCCCTTACTACTGGCCAAATCCCCTGGGCCTTTAAGCCCAGAGGGTGTCTCTCTTCTCTTTTCTCTTTTGTTTGGGAGACAGAAGATAAGGGTTCAAGTCTGAGCTTTCATAGTCTTTATGAATATGTAATCTCGCTTCTCAAGCTTCCACTTTCTTTCCATCAAATGGGTATGAGGGGTTACAAGCTCCCTGGATCTCTTCCTATACAAAGATTCTGCGTGCAGAATCCTGCTGCTGGGGGATTACTTCAGACATTCTCATCTCACAGCCAGGTTTCCCGACCTCTCCATCCCACACCCTCTTCTGAGCCTCTGGCCATCCCTCTGTCACGATAGAGACCAGATGCGTGTCGCTCTGATCTCCATCCGCAGTCATGGAGCTGGTGTTTGGGTTGCCTGCTGGTGGGCCTGAGGCTGCCCGGGGGGTGCGGGGGGGCGGGGGGGGACAACCCCCCAGGTGTCAGAAGCAATCTTTCAGGAGACCAGAGGATTTGAGAGGTCTGGGACCACCTAGAAATGGTGGTTGGAGACCAGTATAAAAGCCCAGGAGTGGAGCTCTTGGAAAGTGTGAGTTGCCAGAGAGAAGACAGTGACAAGAGTAGAGGGGGACTGGCCGCAAACTCCCATGAATCTCCAGTCTGATCATCATGGAATCTTAGGGTTGAAGAGACAAACCCCCACACACATCTGTGACAGAACTTGTTTCAAAACCTGTGGTTTAGAAAGTAGCATAGACACTTGGACCCAGACTGGCAGGGGGAAAAGAAAATGAAATAAGGGGAAAGAGAGGTCTCTGGATTCTGGAGGGAAAATACCATGAAGAAGCAGTTACATTTCAGAACGGTAGTGCCTGAGCTACGTAGGGGAGAGGGCTCTGTTCTCAACGCTAAATATTCTTTGATTCTTTAGGGAGAACAGGAAAAGAGATAACGTCTTCTCTTAAGAATAGCCAGAGGGGCACTTGGGTGGCTCCGTCGTTTAAGCCTCCGACTCTTGGTTTCCGCTTGGGTCATGATCTCATGGGTGGTGAGATTGAGCCCCACGTCAGGGGGGCGGGGAGCAGGGGTGGAGGGGACCTGCTTAAGGAGTCTCTCCCTCTGCCCCGCCCCCCAAGTGTGCGCGTGCTCTCTCCAATAAATAAATAGATGTCTATCTATCCATCTTAAAGGGCTGGGGGAAGAGTTGCCAGAGGTGGAAATCAGATCATATGGCCCTAAGTACCATATTAGTATTTCGAACTCTGTAGAGCTCTCCCCCATCCCTTTCCTGACTTTGCTCACAAAATTATCCCCACTAGGCCAGTAAAAGACTGAGGTGAGAAAGTGGCAGTGACTTGGCTGAGGAGCTTGGCTGTGACTGTGGCCTTAATGCCTGGCTTCCAAGCTCCATGAGGGGCCGTGCCTGCAGAGTTGGCTGCCCGTCCTCGGGGCCGGGGCCAGTTCCTGGCACACAGGAAGAACCTAGTCAAAGTGTGTGAATGACTTGACTGACATTTGCCATGCCATTTAAGTATAGAAAATACCAGTCACACCTATATTTCTGGACCCAATTCCAGCGTATGTATGGGTTTTTTCCACACCACCAAGCAATTCTGACACCAGCTGGGTGCTCTAACAATTCCACTCACTTCTGACACTGTGTGCACAGAGAGAGCATCAGATGCCACGGGTGGAGGGCTCAGTCCTCCAAGGCTGCCCCCACCTCAACCTCAGACACCAGCGGCAAGTCCAGAGCTCCCGGGCTTCTGACCGACTAGCGATAGGTCAGAGGTTAGCAGCAGTCCCTGCATGGGTTCCATTCATCTGCTAAAGTGGCTCACGGAAGGCTGAGAAGCATTTTAGGTACTAGATCACATGTTCATTATAAAAGGATGTAAATCAGCAACGACCCATGGAAGAGACGCCTAGGTATGGGCAAAGGGCTTGGAGCTCCCGGGTTCTCTGAGAGCCCAGTCTTCCCAAATGGCCATCTGTTCACCAGCCAGAAAGCTCTCCAGACCCTGTCCATTTGGATTTTCATGGAGGCTTCATTACAGTCCTGACTGATGAAAGCACTGGCCAGTGGCCTCAGCCTCCGGCTGCTTTCAGTCCCAGGCAGTTGAGGGGTGAGACCGAAAGTGCCTGCCCCTTCCTTGGGTGGCTCCAAAGGTCACTTCGTTAACATAACAAATGATACCTGTCTCACTGTCCTCACCGGAAGTTCCAAGGGTTGTAGGAACTGTGTGCCAGAAAAGGAGCCAGACCCCAAATCTTTATTTTTTATGACCAATCACAACATCCCCCATCTTGTGGGTGAATTGGCTGCCTTGGAGCTTCTGCTCCTTTTCTTTGGTGTGAACTACAGGAGAAATGTGAATCTGATGTTTCTACTCATTATTCTGCTTGAAACATACGTTAGGAGAGAGCAAGACACTCTGTCCTAAGTTCTTCAGAATCAATTACAATTATATATTCTTTTTTCTCCTTTTCAGTACTGTCCTCCCATCAGCTTGTAGAGAAAGTATGCCACCCCTCCAATATTTGGGAGACGATCACCCACTCAGATGGTCTCCGGCCCGAGCCTCATTACCATCAGAAGCACTCTGGGGAGTGTAGTCACCGAGTCCTTTTTCAGAGTAAGGGTCCAGCAATACAGGCCATCCCGCTGGCCATCCCTCCTATCGCTCCCTCCTTTGCTGGCTCTGCTGCGGCAGCAGTGAACACATTTCCATGCCTTGGCACATGCTTTGCCCTCTGCCTGGAGCACCCTTGCTGGGGTTGAATGAACAGAGGAGATGTCTGCTCAGGCCCTTGTCCTAACAGATTTTGTCTGAAGGCTTTCTCCTGAGGTCCAGAGCATTTAGCCACAAAAATGTCCCAGAATATTTCGGTCCCAAGTCTGATGTCCTTGGTCTACATTTTCTATTGCTTTAGGCACAGAGCCCAGAGGACTATTTCGGACAGAGCCAAAGGCTGCATTAGAGAGAACATGAGTTTTAGAATGTTGAAGAGCTAGGTTCAGATTCCAGGTCTGATACTTACCGGTCATATGGCCTTAGCTAGGGAGCTCAACTCTCAGACCTCAGATGCTTCATCTGCAAAAAAAACAGCCATCCTGCATTGACCTCGTAACACATAAAGCTCGTGCTGTAGTCTGTGTCCATAGCAGGGGTCCCACATATGTGAGGCTACCCCGGAATTGCTGTTCTGTGCCGTGTGGGACTATAGGATGGGGGTGAGCGGAACTGGTTTCTCTCTAAAGGAGCACCCGCTGTGCTGCCCTCAGCCGTCCTGGGAGGGAGAAACACAGCCTCCCGTTGCTCAGGACGGATCCCGCAGCTCATCCAGAATGGCTCTTCACCGGTCCAGGTGAACAACTTCAGGAGAAGTGGAGTCCTTGCTACCCCCTTTCGTTAGTCCAGCCCTCTCGGCCCGACACAGGACTAGTAGGACTGTCAAAGAAATTGTGTTTCTTTGGTTTCAGGTCATGCCGTGTCCTCATCACTTCCCAGTCTGCAGTGGGACCTTCTCATCCTGTGAACCCGTCCGTCTGCAAAGCCCCCGAGGGCTGGCCAGAAGCGAGTTCCTCTGTGCCTGGGGTGCAGGTGGGGCTGGCCAGACCTCTGCCATGCCCATGGCCCTTTTCTAATTGCCTTGCCTGATCGATGGGGGCATGAGGAACCCCAGAGGATTATGTGATGCACCCATGCACTCACTGAGTCCCTCACTGCGGATTTATGGAGCACCTACTGTGTGGAAGGCCCTGAGCTGAGCCTTAAGGCAGCCATGAGTAGGAACTCTGGTCCCACCACCCTGCCCCATCCCACTTCCGCACCTCATCAGGGTGGGCCAGCTCCCTCCATCCTACCACACTCCCTTAGCTCACCCCCTATTTTGTCTCCTGGACCCTTAGCACAGCCACTCTACCCTGCTCCTTTATTCTGGCACACTAGACTGTTGCATGAGGCATCTTTCCAGAATGTCAGTTTGGACATGTCAGTCTTGGGTGTTTCCCACCTGGACCTTGTTCTCTGGACTCTGTTACACTAATAGTTTTCTTTAAGGGAGTTCATTTCTTTTTTTCCACTTGGCCTTATTCCAAGCAGTGTCCTCCATGAAGTCACAGACCGGGTGCCAGGGGAGTATTATACCAGTGTGGGTTTTTAGAATAAGTAATAAAATACAGAACGTTTGTTATATGACCTCCAAGGCCATCAGGCATTGATGGGAGGATGCTGGCCCGAGGATGACCATCGGCACTCATTTACTTACCAGCCCTTCATCCAGCGCCGTCTATGTGCCAAGCAGTGTTGGACATGCAGTTCAAAAATGGCAGACTCCTTGTCCTGCTACTGCTTCTATTCTGGTGGTAAAGCAGACAGTAGAAACTAAGGGACGTGAGTCAAAGGCATGCAGGCTTTTAATGGATGATAAGTATTGAGAGGAAAAAACAAGGGGAAGGGGGGCAGAAAAAAATCCAAGTGTAGTAAATAAACCTCTGCCCATGTTTCCAGTCCAGCCATGTGGACCCCCTTATCTCAGTCTCTCTGCAGGAAGTTCCCACAATGCCCTGTGCTTATGGTGCCCACAGTGCTCTGGGCCATCTTCCCACAATGCAGCGGGCCAGTGATGCCCACAATGCTCTGGGCTATTTTCTCACGATGCGCCTAGCCCGAGGGAGGGTCCCACAATGCTTTGGGCCATTTTCCCACAATGTACACATTGTGCTTGCTTTCACTAGTTTCTTTGTTTGTTTATTTATGATTTTATTTATTTCTAAATTTATTTTCACTTGTTTATTTATTTTTTTCTGCCAGGACCACCCTTCTCACATACACCTCCAGCTCAATCATCTTTATTGTTTCAAGTCCACCAGGACATCATCTTCCCTGACACCTGCTTCCCTGTCCCCATTCAAATTAAACCTAACCTCCCCTGGGAACCTTGGACCGTTTCTGTAATCCTTCTCAGCCAGTTTTGTCTTCTATTTATCTTGTGTCTGTCCCTCCTACTGGACTCTTATAGGCTGGGGTCATGCTTCCTGCATTTTTGCCTCCCCACCCACAGCTAGAGACCTGGCCAGGAAGGACCGGAGCACATCAGCCCTCATAGCCCAGCAGTCTGCCTGGGCCTCTGTGGTCCTACTCTTAAGAGGCTCTCAGCCAAACCCTAGTGTTTATGGGCGGTGCCTCCTGGGGGAGCCGGTGGTGGGCAGGATGCCCGGCCCCTCCCTGTTATCACCTCAGCATCTTTCAGACAATGTTGCCTCTTTTGAAAAGTTAGAAATGAATAATTCTACAGAAACAAGTCATTTAGAAAGTACATGCCCTTGCCCAGTTCTTCTCCGCTATAGAGATGAAAACACGCACAGAATTAGGAGATCCTCTTCCAGCTAGGCAGGGCAGGTGGCATGACCCACACATGCAGCCTTTCTGGGGGATGTGACCTTCCCTGGGACAGTGTGCAGTGAGGCTGCTTCCCGAGTCTGGCTCTAGTAACCCCCCTCCTCATCATAGCTGATGCTTCCTTCAGGCTGTTCACTCTGCTCCTTCCCGCTGTCCCTGCCCCGATTCCAGCGCCGGGGTGCCCTGCGAGGTGCTGGCAGGGGAAGACCCACGGGACCTGTGAGCCAACCTACCGGGTGGCAGTGATATCCCCCTCCTATGCTGAGAGCTAGAGGCTAGGGCACTGGCACCAGTATCCCCCACCCCAGCACCCCCGCAGACACCACCTTCTCTAGGGAAGCAAGTTTTCACACGCAACAAAGAGCCAACAAAAAGCCTCTTTCTTCCATCGTGTCTTTCAGCATCTGCTGTCTCCCTGCCTTATTAGCAGTGGGGAGATGTGTGGAGAGTATAGACACACTTGGCTCTCTTGGAGCCCACCTTCTAGTGATGGGATGCAGGGGAGTAACACTAATGAAACACACATGTACACTACGATTATGTGTTGCAATCAGGACTGTGAGGAAAGGGGTGACTTTGTGAGGCCTCCGTGGAGTTCTGAGGTGACACAGTCTGAATGACAGAGGAATCCATGCTGTGAGGTGGGGCGTGGAGGAGAGGAGGATGGGGGAGGCAAGTTTTCCAGGAGTAGGAACAGCATGTGCAAAGGGCCTGCCTTGGGCAGGAACCTGGCACATAAAAGAGGCAGGAAGGAGGCCAAAAGCACTGGAGCTGCTGGAGGATGGGAGAGGGCAAATCAAGAGGAGACAGGAAGCAGTAAGCCTGGTAAAGACTTGGCTTTTATTCCAAATGCCCTGGGAAAGCCACTGGTGACTTGGAAGTGGAGAAGTGCCCCATGTGGGCACTTATCCCAGGAGTTAGGGGATGGTCCTGAGGGCATAGGATGGGAGAGAATTTTTAACCTCCAAAATGACATCTGGGGGGATCTCTTTCCTTTTAGCCTGGTGTGCTGGACTCTGGAGTCCTCCAGAAATGGGGGGCAGCTCTGAAACCATCTCCTCATCTCCTTTCCACTCCCCTTCCCAAGTGGCACTACCCATTGGCAGTCTGAGTCTGGGCCTTGAACAAGCTGGAAGACCTTGGGATGGAGAGGGGCTTCGTTAGTGTGTTCTTACCAGGGTGGGGGCAGCCTCTTGAAGGGACAGGGGGTGTCTGTTCAGATCACACAAGCCGTCTGTGTTCCCGCCTGGCCTAACTAACCACGGCAGGCCTGCTGGGGCCTGACCCGTAAATTCCTTTGTACCCCAGGGCTCGGCGGCTCCTTGTTCCTCTTCCAGAGCCCACTGGGGGTCACTGATAGGGTTAGAGAAGGAGCCAGAACCCTGGACAAGGATGAATAGGCGGCTTGAGTGCCCACAAGTGCCCATGAGAGACCCTCATGAGAACCACCAGGCCCGAGGAGAGAAGCCCAGCCACTGTGGGCGGGCTCCGTTACAGGGAAAAAAAAAAAAAGGGATCAGGCCCCAGAAAGGTCTCCCTGGAGCAGCGCAGCGTGCAGCCCCCTTCGTCTGCCTGTGTCCCTTGGAGACTCCTGTCTGGGGATGGGAATGGGAGCATGGAGACTGGGGCAGGGGACCCACACTCCTGCCGGGCCCAGCTCCCTGGCCACTGTCTCACCGGTCTCCCAAGCATGGCCCGTGTGTTACGAGCAGCCTGCGTGCACCCCGGAGCTCACAGCCAGCACGGCTGTTAGCAAAGCAAATAACCAGGCACCCTGGAGACTTTGGCCCCGCTCCTCCTTCCTTAGGGCGTACGGGCGTCTCAGAAGCCGACGTCCGGGGCTCAGAGACAGCATAGAGCTCAGGGTGCGGCCGGACTTCCAGGCAGAGCAGCAGACAGGTGGTCACGCATCCACTCGTTTTAACCAAGGGTCACCTTTTATCCTCATTTTAAAAGTTCAAAATCCTAGTGCTATTGAAGTATTTTTGGAAACCGTATAAGAGCGTGGAGAGGGAAACAAAAAAGCCCCATCCGGAGACAAACACTTGTACCGTTGTGGCGAGACCCTAGAGTCACTATTTCATGCATCTCTATGTCCATCAATACTATAAATAGAGTTTTATCGTCTCCCATTGTCACTAATGGCAACATTTTCTCCCATCATTAGTGTTCCTTACCTTGATAATAGCTCATGTTTACTGAGCACATAAAGGTGTCAGGTTGTGTCCGGCACAAGCTTTACATGTATAGATTCAGCACAAACAATGCCACAGAGTAAATCTGCTGTTCATCTCACAGATGAGGAGTCCAAGGGGCCCAGATGCTAAATAGCTCACGTAAGGTCCGCCAGACACAACATGGCAAACCCGCCCGTGCCGCCTGCCGTTCACCCCCCACTGTGACCACCGTCCTCCCCACAGGGAGACTTAGGCTCCACACTCTCCACTGACTAGCTGCTGCGTGAGAATCGCCTTTCAGACTTCCTATGGTAGATGTTAGGGCTGTTTCCGTATGCATCTTTAGTTCCTCCGATGATTTCTGGAAGAATGGGGCAAAGCACGGGGACTTGTATGCTTAATTTTTTTTCAAATCTTGAAATAATTTTAGAATCTCAAGAAGTAGCAAAAATAGTACAGAAAGGTCTTGGCTCCCTGCAATGATAATATCTCCTATGACCACAGCACCCAGCAAAATCAGGAAATGAACATCGGTGGTACACTGTTCGCCAAGCGGCAGACCTCATTCAGAGTGCAACAGTGTTTACCCGCGCTCTTTGTTTGAACCGTTGTGTGACATTTTATCTCCTGTCTAGATGCATGTGAACACCAGTGGGGAGATTTTTCAGGCCTTAAAGTGTATTGTCAGAATGTCCTCCAGACAATTTGTGGAGAAAGGTGCGTCCGTGCCCAATGGGGCCTTGTCGAGCAGGCCTGGGAAGTGGCGTCCAGAGCGCAGCGTGGTCAGGTTGCCAGGGAAACTCGGCTGTCCACGGCCAGGACCTCGCGGTGGGCACGTGACCTGCCCATCTCCCTACGGTCAACACAGCCACCTTGTGGTGTGTCCTCGTCCAGAGGGCAAGATGGTGGCCTGAATTTTTGGCAGGCAGGGGTGGGTCCCAGAAAGTACAGCGGGCTGTGGGTCAGGAGAGCTGAGTTTAAGTCCTAACGTGACCTCAGGTCAGCCACCCAGTCCCCTGCAGGTGATTGTCCTCACCTGTAAAGTTCAAGAGTGAAACACCTGCTCTTCGGGTGGGGAGGGTGACCTGCCTCCGCCCGCTGCCGTCGTCTCGGCCCCTCAGCTCACCAGGAGCCCACCTCGCCAGCGAGAATGGCTCTCAGCACCGTCGACTCTCGTGTCCAGTGCCATGCAGAGCACTTGGCAGACGCGTCTCTTGCTCCCAGCGGGGTTGCTGGGAAGCGGTCACTCTTCCCACCCACGGGTGAGGACAGGGGCCCCAGCTGGTCAGTGGCGGTCCTCACTGGCCCAGAGGCCACGGCTAACGGCCCATCAGGCCACCTTCCCTCCCGAATCTGTGCCGCCTGTCAAAGGCGAACTTTCCCCAGACGAAGGACAGCCCATCAGTCGAGGCTTTAGAAGTGGCTGCCTGTGACCCCCAGCTAAAACCTCCGACAGGCTCTCAGGCCCCTTCTGGCAGTCGAGCACATTTGATGCTGCCGTAAGGTAAACGCTGCCTAAATGTAAAAAAGCATGGAGATCAGTTCCAAATGGATTTGCTGGATGGATCAGGTTTTTACTCATTCTGAAAGGAGCCAGGTAGCGAATTTCATTGCTGTCACTTGACGCAGGAGGTTGCTGTCTCCCAGAGTGAGAATAGAGGGCACCCTCGTCACTTCTGATAACCGTCGTGCCCCGTAATCTTAAGCCACAGACAGGCTGGCGTCGAAGAGCCAGTGCGGTTATTTGACAGAAACGGCAAATGCCAACCTTTTTTTTTTTTTTTTAAGATTTACTTATTTATTTTAGAGAGCCAGAGAGTGAGCGGGGGAGGGCGGCGAGAGAGAATCTCAAGCAGACTCCCCGCTGAGCGCAGAGCCCCACGTGGGGCTAGACCTCAGGACCCAAGAGATCACAACCTGAGCCGAAACCAAGATCAGCCCGTGCTTTCCCGAAGTCAGTCAATAGTTGGCTATGGTAGGACACATCTGAGGGGGTGAGTGTGTGGTCCCCCGACTGGGGCCCTCGGGATGTTCAGATGGAAGGCATTTCCAGGACTCGTGACACTGTACCGGTGAACGGTGGCAGACGAGGGTCCAGAGCAGTGTGACTGCTCCCACCCCCTCCGGGGCTTCGGCAGTGCAGAATTCTAGCGTCACTTGCCAGGTTAGGGGTTGTACCACCTGAGCTGATTTGGCGATTCCATTCTTGGAATTTCTCTTAAAACAAAGCAGTTCGGTTTTGCTATAGATGGGGGAGACAAGTTGATGAACTCAGAAAGGTCAGGTGAGGTGGTGAATGGTTGAGCGGGTGTTTATGCCCCACAGCAGAAGTTGGTGCGTGTAGTTACCGGCTGCGCTCTGCAGCCGGGTGAGCCAGAGGGAAGGAAGCATCGTGGCTGGGTGTCGGGGTGGCAAGCCGAGCAGGACTTTCCTTGAGGGTGATTCAGGGGAAGCGATCCAAGACCAAGATTCCCAACTGGTCGGGAATAGGCGGGGAGTCAGCAGTGACCACATCATTCAACGTAAACCCTGATAAATACTTTCGTCTTAAAAAAACGCGTAATTACCTTTCAGATGGTCTTGTAGTTACTTCACCTGTAGCATTCAACCATAAATAAGTAAGATACACGAAAAATCATCTATGCACAAATATATTTTGAGTATTATTTATAAGGGTGGAAACTGGAAACAAATGTTCAGTAAAATGGAGATGATGAAATATAATGGAATGCGATCCCCGGTTGAAATATTATGAAGTCATAGAGTGATGCTCACTAAGAGAGTAATAATGGAAAACTAGTGGTGCCGATGTGTTAAATGGCTAGACGGCATCCACTCCTACAATCCCAGGAACACCTCTCAGTCCTGCTGCAGAAAGTTATTTCAAAATGGTGATTAAGGGTATGGTTGGTTATTTTTCCTCTTCAACTTTTCTGCTCTTTGAATAAGGCCTATGGGTTATATTTGTAAGGTGAATATACATGATGTGCTCTAGTTTTTAAACAAAAAGAAAAGTAAAATGAGAGCTATTTTTTTATTATGCATGTTAGTCACCATACAGCCCATCATTAGTTTTTGATGTAGTGCTCCGTGATTCATTGTTTGTGTATAACACCCAGTGCTCCGTGCCATATGTGCCCTCCTTAACAGCCATCACCGGGCTCACCCATCCCCCTGCCCCTCCCCTCTAAAACCCTCAGTTTGTTTCCCAGAGTCCATAGTCTCTCGTGGTTCGTCCCCTTCTCTGAAAACCCCCCCTTCATTTTTCCCTTCCTTCTCCTAATGTCCTTCATGCTATTCCTTATGTTCCACAAGTAAGTGAAACCATATGATAATTGTCTTTCTCTGTTTGACTTACTTCACTCAGCATACTCTCCTCCAGTCCCATCCATGTTGATGCAAATGTTGGATATTCATCCTTTCTGATGGCTGTGTAATATTCCATTGTGTTTATGGACCACATCTTTATCCATTCGTCTCTTGAAGGGCATCTCGGCTCCTTTCATGGTTTGGCGATTGTGGACATTGCTGCTATGAACATTGGCATGCGTACGGCCCTTCTTTTCACTACATCTGTATCTTTGGGGTAAATACCCAGTAGTGCAATTGCTGGTCATAGGGCAGCTCTATTTTCAACTTTTTGAGGAACCTCCACACTGTTTTCCACAGGCTGCACCAGCTTGCATTCCCACCCACAGTGTAGGAGGGCTCCCCTTTCTCTGCATCCTCTCCAACATTTGTTGTTGTCTTGTCAATTGTCGCCATTCTAACTGGTAAAAGGTGGTATCTCAGTGTGATTTTGATTTGAATTTCCCTCATGGCTAATGATGTTAAACAACATGGGAGGGCAGGATGAACTTGACTGGGAATATGTATGCGCCTTGAATTTAGACTGCACAGAGCCAGCCGTCCTGTACAGAGTTTAGGTGGGGGTTGGGGGAGAGAAGAGAGGAGAAGAACCACCAATCTAAAGCCACTAAACAAGACTCTGAGCAGGAAGAGTGATAGCCCAAACCCCAGTCCTTTTTTTTTTTAAATAAAGATTTTATTTATTTGGCCGTGAGAAAGGAGAGAATACAAGCAGGGGGAATGGGAGAGGGAGAAGCAGGCTCCCTGCTGAGTAGGGAGCCAATGCGGGACTTGATCCCAGGATACTGGGATCGTTACCTGAGCTGAAGGCAGATGCCGAACCAACTGAGCCACCCAGGTGCCTCAGGTCCTACAGTTAGAACAAGCTGGACATGGCCAGCCAGTCCAGAAATGTACCCCTAGAAATAGTGGGGACAGAGAGTTTTGAAGACAGAGAGTTGTGTCGAGAAGAGGCAGCTCAGTGGGGCGGTGGGTGAAGGAGTGGAAAAATGAAAGAAGGGAAGAGTGCTATCAGGTGTATATGGGACCCCCACCTTCCAGGCAGGTGGCTGGAGGAGGGAGGTCACGGGAACCGCAGCGGGGATTATATATAGCTCTCACGGCCAAGATGGGGAATCTAGGGCAGGAGTTGGAGGCAACAGTGATAAAGATACTTAAGCGAACATTGCCCAGACCTTTGGGAAAAGTTGCAGAAGAAAGGCAAACAAGTTTGTCGCCCAGGAGAAAGGCCCCGGAGTTCAGCCAGTCCTGAGATGGGGGTGCGGCCGGGCAGGTACACTTGTGAGTTTAATCCGCACTGATTCTAGGTCAGCTCATTTGGCCAAAACGGGCCCTGGATCCAAGTTCATTGCTCTAGGGCTTTGGCACACCAGGGTCACTGCTCTTTGAAGGTTAATCAGGAGTAGGGCCAAGAAGGGCAGCTCCCTGGTTTCCGGGAGAGCCGGGTAGTGACAGTTTTAGAGTGCCCACCAGGTGCAAAGAGTTTTTATTGTCTTATTTCATCCTAAGAATAAATTCATGACGTTGGCGTTCAATGTATTTATCTTTAGAGTTTATAGTTTAGAGTGGTTTTGGGCTTACTGCAAAACTGAGTGGCTCACTACAGAGACTCCCCATGTATCCCTGGCCCTATAGGTTTTATTTTACTTCCCTCTTATATCAGAGGAAGGAAGCCTGAAGGGCTTGTGAAGCTCTCCTACAAATGTGCAGAGGTCAGACTCGAAACGAGGCTACCGGCACCTTCTGGTGTCTCATGCGAACGAGTAGACTTTACAGCAGGGGTCCACGCACAGTGGTCCATATGCCAAGTCGTCTGCCACCTGTTTTTATGCGTCCCACCCATGACAAATAGTTTTTACATTTTCAAGTGGTCAGGGAGGGTGGGGGAGAGTATTTTGTGGCACTTGAGAAATATATGAAATTCACATTTGTGTCTATAAATACAATTTTATGGGAACTTGGCCACATCCATTCTTTTATGGATTGTCTCTATTTATGCTACAAATTGAGGAGGCAGACACCTTATGGCCCACAGAGCCTAAAATATTTACTGTTCAGCCCTTTCCACAAAGTTTGCCGACCCTGGTTTATAGAGACATAATCATCTCATTACTAAGTATTTCTTTCAATCTTGTTAGATTTATGCTGGCCGGGATGCCATAGCCCAGGAAGTTTCCAAAAGATGCTATTTTGGGGATTCTTGGCTCTCTCTGAGATGAGAACGACTCTCTTTAAAAGGTTTTATAAAGTTAGGCATCTGGGAATATTTCATTTGAAGAAAAGGTTCCACTGTTAAACAAATAAATACTAAGAAGTTTGAATATCAAGTCTTTTCTCCCAGAAAAAGAAAATATATATTTGTGATGAAGATTATGTCTAAACCCAGGCAAACTGGAAAATATATATTAGGCACAGTCTATATTCTGTTAAAGAACCCTTGTGCAGAAAACTATCCCAGCAGACCCAGGTAACTGTCACCATTCAGCCTGATGAATGGGGAATGGAAATAATCATACCAGGCCACTTAATTTAGAAGAAAGGGACACAGTGACTCCTGCAAGCTCACTTGTTTTGTTAGGAGCAGACCCAGCATGGGCCCCTGGGTTTGATGCTTCCTACACTATTGTGATCCTCGGGATTGGAACTCCAGGAAATCACTCATGCACATTTGAGCCCGATAAGACTTAAAGGACATAAGTTTTCTTTGATTTTGTTTTTCCATCAGTAAATATTTCTCAACGTATCTCCAAAAGACAGACCTTTAAGAAATAGTAACCATAATAATAATATCACATCCAGAGCGGTTAGCAATCATTCTTTGATGTTGTAAAACCCCTGGTGGGTTTTCAAATGCCTGATTGTGACATGGGGGAGAAGTTCAGGTAGGTCAGGGTTTCGAGGGCTCCTTCTGACACTCCGTAGCCTTGTGACCTTGAGAAAGTCATGTGACCCTTCTGAGCCTTAGTCTCATCATCTGTGAAATGGCATGATTCTAAAACGGTACGCGTTGTTGTGAAGATCGGATGATATTGGTAAAGTCCTTGTAAAAGGTAACACACAATAAGGTCTTAATCACTGATGCTGATGATGTGATAATTATGGCATTATTAGACATAAGTAGAGCTGGGTCACCAACCGCTGGGTGCTTGGCACTGGGCCGGTTTTAGCGTTGCCAGGCTGGAGTTCTGGGAGTCCACCTAGTCCCAGCAGACCAGGATGGTTGGTCACCCTGCGAAGGCCAGCCAGACTAGCAAGCCGTAAGACGTGAGCGGCTAACCCGAGCTCCTGGAGTTGACACAGAACGGATTTCTCAAGCGCTTTATTATTTGGGTGATGCAGTCAGCAGGACTGTTGGATGGGATCCCAGATTTTCTATAAATAGACATGCATTGTTCAAGAACCTCAGACCTGGTGCTCATCATCATGGAATTATGGGCTTTAACGGCTCCCACCGCTCAGAGGCACAGTGTCCTCTGAGCACCAGTGTAAGGGCCGATTCCCACCTGGGGAATAAATGTGGCCACTCCGTATAACGTCAGCAGTTGCAAAACGCTAGGGCATTATAGGGAAATCACATGGAGTTCATGTAGTCCAAGCCCCTCATTCTGGCAATGGAAAGGCTGAGGGCCAAAGAGGTCAGGTGCCTTTTCCCCTGTCTTGCAGCAAACTGGAGACATCTGAGCTGCCGCGCCGTGTCCTTGAGGCTTGCTCGTGTGTGCAGGCATGCAGATCATGGTGGGGAATTGGGCCTAAAGCTCTCTCTTCTTGGGATGGCCTTCTCTGCAAGGCTTACACAGCCCTGAGAGGTGTGTGTGTTCAAAGTGCCATGCGCCAGGGGGCCTGGGATTGGTGGAGCTCTTCTCCCAGGAGGGGGCATCTCCGGACACCTCTGGCAGGAGAAGGGAAAAGATCGCCTTCTAAAATGGCAACAGCAGAGTGCTTGAGAGTTCATTACTGATTGGAAATAGAACGATGAGACTGTGCTGGTCACTGGCCAATGCAGTTCATGTTGGAAGCCAGATCTGAGTATTGAGTAGAAAATTGCCCCTTCTGGGGCCTGCCTTTTTTTTTATGATTATTAATTTACCAAACATTTATTAAGCATCTGCTTTGTGTCAGGCACTGGTCTGGGTTTGGCGAGCATGGGAGCCATTATGTTACAAACTCGTAGACCATAGACTAGTGGCAAAGACCAAAAAACAGAACAACTACAAGCTGTAATTAGCTCTGTGATGGAAGAAGGAAGGAAGGATGGAGTAATGAGCAACCAAGTAGATTTCCAAAGAGGAGATTTTTCTCAGCTGAGTCCTAAGGCCTGAGAACGGGTCTAACGGAAGGAGTTAACAGAATTCTGGATAATTAAAAAAAAATTTTTTTTTAAACTGTCTTACCAAATTCATTGTGTTTTGAACCTCATGATAAGTGACTAACATGACTAACTAATAAATGACTAACACGAGTAACTAATATGAAGTTTTAGGTAAAATTTTATTGACGTGACTACATGCTGAATAGACACATCCAGCTCACGAAGCTACATGTTGTTGTTTTTAAAGAATTCTGGACTCGTGTGAATTTCAGACAGTCTGAGCATCATCTAGAATGCAAGTGAGAAACACTTGGCAGGAACCCACCTTGTTCCCAGAACTAAAATCCCTATCTTCACAAAACAGCGTAAGATACCCTACTGAATGAAATCAGATTTTTTTTTAAGTGAAAATGAGTTGAAAAGGATTGAGAAGGAGCCAAGTGATAGTTAAGTTAATCTTCAGGGGAGGGAAAACATGTCAGAAAATGTAAACCAGATCGGGCCGACCTACGTTACAGATCTGCAGAGGGAATTAAATTCCTATGGAAAAACAAGTCTCTGATTATGAAAGGATTTGACTGTGTGGAAGAATCTGGAACATCCACCCTATTAAAAATACTTGTAAAACCAAGGGAATCATGTAAGAAATTAGCTGAGAGAAGGGGGAGAATGCGGGCTGCCTGAAATAGAGTTATTTCAGACACTGTCTCATATTCGTAAGACTGCAACACAGAGAAAATTGCTTTATTACAAAAAGCAAAATTTACGATCAAGTAGTACCATTTAAATCTAAGTGGCGCTGTTAACCCTTTCTACACAACTCTGCATGTCTTAACCATGAGAAGTTAATTAAAAAAAAAAAAAAGTCCAACGTGAGTAACACGTGGTGCATTTGTTTTCTGACACAAGTAAGATAAATTAATACCAGAATTAATTTAAGCCCAGGGGTGAACCTTGTTTGCAGTTTCCTGGGGACAGAATAAAACAAACCCAAATAAATAAATAAATAAATAACATCGTTATGTGTTAGGAGACATTGAGATTAACAAGAATCTGTCCCAAACTGGGTGGGTAAAGCAGGAACTATTAAGAAAAGATCTCCTTAAAATAACCAAGTTATAAGCATTCTTAGAAGGATACGAAAAATTTTAGTTCATTCCGGAAATGTATAGGCAATGGCTGCTTTCTAAATAGAATTGTTTTAGCGAACAAGTGTTTGATCGGGTATGCTGAGACAGACTCGCCCATCTTCCCGTCTGTCAGTTGCGTAGCTTTTTTGTTCTCTCCTTAATTGTGTAGCTTTGATAAAAAAACAAACAAACAAACAAACAAAAAAAAACAGTGGGGGTTAGCTAGGGCACATCCAGATAAAACTTTTGTTTTGTTTTGTTTTCACCAACAGAGCCTTCCAGGAAGGTGCCTTTGTTCGGGCTGCAACTAATGAGGGTTGGTTGATGGTGGTTAGGTTGGCTAAGCAGTTTGCAAATGGCCACCCATTACTTCCATTGGGGAAGTGGTGCCTCGGGAAACGTTTGCACAGAATGTTTTGGGCTGTTGCGGCAAAAACCCTCTTCCCCCCTCCCTAATGCCAGTTCACCAAGTGCCTAATTTCACAAAGCTCAGCAAAGAAGAGTTAGTTACTGTGTCAGTTACTGAATCAGACTGGATTCAGCCGGGTGAGCCAAGGGAAAAGCAAGCTTCTTCCCGTGGTGCATGTGGGCATTAGCAAAGGGAAATTGGGGGTGCCTTCTCTGTGGATGTGGGGTTCATTTTCCTTCCCCATTGAGATGCCGTCAATTCCAAGATGTTTTTCCTTCTTCAGCTATGCTTCTTTGGACTCCCTTTCTGAGCTTACTCCTGATTTGGTTGAAAGGTCGCTGCCTCTGGGAGACCTTCCCTGACCTCTCATTCGAAAGCAGTCCCCCCCCACCCCCCACCCCAGTTCTCCATTGTGCTCTATCCACCATGAGGTATTTTCTTCATAGCACTTATCACTAGCTGATGCTTTCTTGTTTATCGGTTGAATTTGTTTGTTTATTTACTCTGCCTCCTATGTACCGAATGCGAGTTCCATTAGAACAGAAGCCATCTGGGAGGCTAATATGGTACCTGGCAGAGTCGGCAGTCAAAACTATTGAAAGGTGGATGGATGGATGGGTGGATGGATGGGCATAAAAAATTTCCAGTTTGGGCACCCTTCACTCTTTGGCATTTTTCTCAGGCCAAGTACAGATGCTGAATTCCTATACTCATTTCCGCCCACCACTAGATAACTTTTCCACATGCCACACGTCTCCACCAGGGTACCAGCACAGCTACTAAAATCCACTTAAAATTTAACCATTTCTTGTTGGAAATTGGATTTCCTGTCCAATTTATGGGAGATATCTACTCTTTTTTTTCCTCTCTCTTCTCATTAATAGCGAACTGAAGAATATATTCAAATATTCAAGTATAGCCACCAAACAAAAAAACCCGTCAAAGGAAGGCAAACATAATAGAAGGGACTCAGACTTTTGTTTTAGAGGCCCATATTATGGGTGTCTGGGTACGAGGTCAATGTGTTTTCGGAACCGAGGTCCATGAGATAAGCAAGAAGGCCAGATGCTGGCTTTTGTATGATTTGTGGCGTTAGACTCTTGCAAGTTAATGGGAAATTCAGACAGGTAAATGATTCCTTCTTAAAAATCAGACTACTCTTTAGATTTAGATAGCCCAGAGCCGTCATTCAGAAATTGGTAAACAGCGTTTAAATAGGTGTGCCCCTTGCTTCCCGGCAAACTGAGAGGATAGAGGCAGAAGCAGAGGAAGATGCTGTTGGCTAGAGCAGGGCTGGGGGCAGATGGGGTCGTGGTGGGTTTTCGAGTGAGAGGAGGAGGTCAGTCAAAATGGCACCAGACAGACTGTGAGGAAGGTGGAGAAGAAGAGTCTGGCACGTCCTGACAAGACAGAAAATGTGTAACCAAGAAATCTAGTCTACCATTTTTTTTTTCATTTAAAAAAATTGGATCGTTGGACAAGTGTAATTTGCTTCAGATGTCTGTTCAGCCTCCCCAAGTCAATCTTTATATAAAGCCTTCCCTCATTCACATCCACCCTATGGGACCCCGAGCCCCAGGGCCACCCCATTCCCTTGCATTGCTCCCCTCTGCAGTGTTTTTGCCGAGCAGAGAGGAAGGAGTCCTGGGCTATCCTTGCTGACCCATTTAAAACAATGATCTGGGCAAATCCTTCGCTGAGCCTTCTTGGACATGGCTTCATCCAGCTCCCTCGGGTCCTCACAGCTCCATAAACCCTCCACGCTGTGCTGACATCACCTGCTTAAATATCACTCTTGCCCTCCAGCCCTTTAAGGGCAGGGGCTCTGTGTCTTCAGGCCTATCCCCTTAGTCCCTTGGCCCTGGTGCCGCAAGGCACTGAATCATCCCTTTGTTCAGTCGGTAGGTATTTTTGGAGCACCTGAAGTGTGCCAGGGTGATTCCAAATTCTGGAGTTTCAGCAATAAAATAGTCGTTGGAGGCCCTCATGGAGGTCATTGACTATTGAGGACAGATAACAAGCAAGTAGCCCCCACTCCCCCACCCCCAAAATATTTGTATGTATGTGACTCCTACTTGTGAGACATACTGTGAAGACGTGATCGGAATTCAGGGCTTGGGCTACCTGGGCAGAATGGCTCAGGAAAGCCTCTTGGTGGAGGTGATGATTAATTCAAGACTGAATAGCAAGCTGTTGGTTGAGAGTCTAGAATTCACTTTCATTCACCAACCTGGTATGGGTATGAGTAAGGACCCTATCCTCCAGTGGGTTGGCATTCGAATTTTAGAGCTTCGCTCACTGCAAACCATGTACCCAGAGACCTCTGCGCACAGCCTCCACAGTAGTCGACTGCGTCATCCTCGTTTGTCCGGAACGTCACCAGTCACAGTGTGAACGACCCTGAGTTCCCGGAAACCCCTCAGCTCCAAGCAAACCAGGGTAGTCGGTGACCCTGCGTGAGAGTGACCAGACATCCCTCGGTTGCCGCACAGTACGTGGGAGCGCTAGACGGTGGGGAGGCATGCCGATACCCAGACGGGCAGAACTTCAGAAGCAGTGGAGGGAGAATCCAGTAGAACGCTGACTTCCGAGATCAGAAGCCGCAAGCCAAATTGGCCTTGACTGATCGTCTCACTTTTCCGTGAGACAACACACACACAGACACATGGCCAGAGTGGCAAACCACGACAGGGCTGTGCCCCAGGAGGTGCCTGTGAGAAGCCAGGCCCAGAAAGGTACCCAGGTCTCCCGGGTCTGTGGCCAGCATGGTCAGGGCAAGAGCATGTGGCAGGATGAGACCGTGTCTGCAGTGGGTTCCCTCGGAGCCGTCACTTCCCCTGGCAACCAGCTGCCTCGCAGGGGCTCAGGCCATCACGGCCAGGTCCACAGAAGAGCCTGAGCAGCCAGGGGTAGGGAGGAAGGGTGGGGTCCAGCTCCGATCCAACGCCCCCGAGAGAAAGCCATCCTGCCTGCCCAGAGCGGCCAGGTGGAGTAAAAATATTAAATTTTAATTTTAGACAAATGACTTTTTTTTTTAGCGTAAATATATCCCGTATTGTATGGGGCATACTTACATAAAAATGTTTATTGCTTATCTGAAATTCAAATTAAATTCAGTGTCGTGTATTTTAATCTGTAGCCCCACTGCCCATTTCCAGAGCCCCGTCCCGCCTAGCACTGCACCTGTTACCACCTCCCATCCGGCCCAAGGCATGAGGCCCCGGATGCAAGAATGCAGTTTGGCAACAGCTATGCTAAGTGTTACATTTAGCTCAGATTCACAGCAATAGCCCAGATTTCATTTTCTCCAGTGTCTGGTCACAGACTCTTAACAAAGAAACTGAGCATTCAAAATAAACCAAAAAGAGTGAATTATGGCGCCCCTGGCACTATCAGATACAGTGGAAATGTAAAAATTAAGGAGAGAAGAGGGTACTTTTCTCCAAGAGCCTGGAAAGAAGCAGAAAGGTTCCATGGTGACCTCTCCTCCAGCCTGGGGCAGCTCGGATTCTGGGACAGACAGGTTTGCAGTTACAAGCTGCCTTCAAGGGGTAGCGGAGGCTAGATTTTGTCCCAGGGGAGCAGAGGCAAGGGTTGAGTTCTGTCGGTAGCCTGTCCCAGGGGATTCCGGGAAGGAAGAGCCTCACCCTGGCTCGGGCTCCAGGTCCTTTAGCGATGACTGCGGGTCGCATCCCAGAAGCCACCAGCTGTGCACAGAGGCAGGAGCAGAACATGAAGGGAGGATAGTCCAAAGGGGGGAAAGGATGGTAGAAACCAGGGCAGGGGAGAATCAAGCAGACAGGAGTAGCTGCGTCGGCCTGAGTCGCCGTTGTAGGTGCTAAGACCACGGCACATGGGTCATCTCACTGGACCAGTGGTTCTTCACTGCGGGGGGGGGGGGGGGGCAGAGGTCGTGCCCCCAAGGGACATGTGGCAACACCTGCAAACACTTTGGGTTGTCACAACAGGGTAAGGTGTCGCTGCTGGCATCTAGTCGTCCAGGCCCCGGGATGCTGCTCAGCGCCCTCGAAGGCGCAGGGCAGTTGCATACAAGGAATAATTGTCCAGCCCAAGGCCTGTAGAGCTGAGGTTGAGAAAGCCCAGGACAGATTACATGGCACAAGAATAACACCACTCTTTATCACGAGTGGCTTCTGAGTAGGAACCAGTGTCCTTGGAGTTTCCAGGTCCCCACACTCCAGAAGCCCGGGAGATGCGCAAAGGAGAACAGCCCCTAATCAAGAACTGTGGGAAGTGAGAATTAAGAGGGGGGACATCCTCCAACCAATCCTTCCCAGTGGTTCCTTTGCCAAAGTGTATGCTTATTAACCAATTACAGCAGAGATTTACAGAGTGGAATTACATTTTCATTTAAGAAGGACCAACACCATTCCCTCCCAAGCCACCAGCAAATTCTACGGGGCTTTAATGTGACCAAAGACGGAGTCAGCCTAATAGAGCCTGGGTGTTAATGGGGGCTTGGGATTTATACTTTAATTGTCTGCACGGCTCCCTGTCTCACGGAGGTATTTCTTGGTACGTGGACACCAGCGGCATGCCATAACATTACACACAGGATTATGAGTGGTTTTTTAATTATTATTTCATCTGTAATTATAGGCAAGATCAGTTTATTATTTAGAAATCCTTGAAAACATTTTAATTGAAATGGTCAGTGGCCTTTACGTGACCCTGTCTTAAAATACACCCTGGCAACCGAAGTGTGTTCAGCTCCTGGATTAATAAGGAGAGTCCCTGTTCTAAACCAAATCATAAGCATTATTTAAAATTTTGGATTCCAGTTGTTTTTTTTTTCTTTTTTTTTTTAGATTTATGGCACAGTTGAAATGAGGTCAAGTAGAAGCACTAAAGAATTTAATTAGAAATGTCCTCGCATGCTCCCTATCGCTGTAAACCTCGCATAGGTTGTCCCTGGAGGGCTTGGAGTCATTGGAGATGGCATGTACTTTTTTTTTTTTTAACTCCTAATAAGGAGGAGCAGCTACATTCTGCTGCCGTGTGTTCAATAGGGAATGCTGAGGATCTAGATAACAGGGAGAAGAGGAGAGGTGCCTGGAGAGGCCAGGCTTGGTCGGCAAGGAAAAAGACTAGCGCCTCTCGTGGGACCTCAGGGGCAGGCCTCAGCGAGAGAATTCGTTAACTTATTGCACGTGTTTCTCCAGCACCTTCTGTGTCTCAGTCCTGTGCAAGGGGCTAGGGGCCCAGGGGTGACCGAGTTGCAGTCTGTGTTCTCAAGTTGCTCATGAATGAATGCAACAAACGGAAGGATTGAGCAGATAAAACAGCACTTTTGCTTCCTCCTAGAGAAGTATGTGCAGGAGTTGGGGGACCCAAAGGCTGGAAGGTTGGACTTGCCTGGGGAATCAACCGACTGGCAGTCTTTGCCCAGGATGTGGGTCTTGAAGGGTGTGCACCTGGGTGGACCTGGAGGAGGGAGAGGGAGGGAAAGGAGACTCCAGGGAGAGGAGGCCACCTGCGCCGACACACGGACATTGGCTGGGCTGGCGTACCAGAACCCCGCGATGTCCCCGCATTCCTCAGACCAAGAGGGCCGGGTGGGCCTGTGAGTTACGGCAGGGAGAGATGCCAGGAGGTGATTCCATTTGAAAGTCAGATGCTTGATTCAAAGATCTACTTGTTGAAGCCCATTCTGTGACGCCACCAGCCAGGGGCCAGCTAGGATGGGCTATGGACGTGTCAGGGTTTCGGGACCCAGCTGGGCTTCCACTGGTGTTCTAGGGAACAGTGCTGGCATTACTGAGGAAGGAATCTTGGGAGAGGGACAGGAAGGAAACCTGGGGTCTGGGGCGGCTTGATCGGCAGTAGGGAGTGGGAGAGGGTGCCTCTTGCCCTTCCCTCTGCAGCCAAATCCCATTGTCAGCAGAGTTGAAATGGTGGCCACCGTCTTGACCATGCTTGCTGCTAGCACAACTTACTGGGTACCCGTGGTCCTCTACGTTTTTCTCGTTATTATTTAATCCTTATAACAAGCCTGCATGGTCAGGTATTTCTAGAGGGTGGCCTTTGCACCCAGCACTGCAGTGAGGAATTATCAGCCATCACCAAGTAAATTCATTCCTCTTGTAACTTATCCGAGAGTCGCCATGTGGCAAGCAGTTTGATGCAAAGCAAGGGTCCCAGAGCAGCTTTCCAGTGGCTTTCAATCTGAGGCTCACAGTTGGAAAAAAAATCTGTTTTCTTTTTATGCTGTGTGGGGCTTCTCTCTTGGGCTTACATTCCCGTGGGCCATATATCCCCCAGAGTAAGTGAAATAGAAGTGAATTGAGTGCCAGTTGCTTTGAGGATTCCCTCAGGGCATCCCAAAGTAAATTGTGCATATGCCACATGTATCAGTCAGCTTTTGCTGCATAACAAACCACCCCCAAAATGCAGGGACTTAAAGCAGCGATCGTTATAATCGCTCACCTATCTTATCTGTAGGCTTAGGGTCAGCTGATCCAGGCTGGGTTTGGCTCCAGGCTATGGACTGGGTTCGTGTCTACTTTGTGTGTCTCTCAATTTCCTTGGACTAGTGTTCCCCAGGGAGCACTTCCCTCATGGTGAATGGCAGAAGTGTAAAAAGGCACATCTAGCAATGCAAGAGCGTTTCAATTCCCTGCTTGGCTGTCCGCTCGTATCCCATTGCAAAGCAAGTCACACGGCCAAGTTCGTAAGGAGACTCAGGTGGCTGCATTGCTTCGTACCCTTCTCTGGCAGGACTGGCATAGGCACCGGGTGGGGTGTCTCTCTGGGGGTAGGATCAGCTCACCCTTCGCTGGACAGGTAAAAGCAGGGGCTGTCCCTGCCTGCTTGATGCTGGGACGAAGGGGCTGACTTTCCAGTTTGCGTTTTCAAGCTTGAGAAACACAACCGTGGCTTTTCCTTTGAAAGAATCCTGAAGCAGACTTCAGCAAAATAAGTTGCTTTTCTAGATGAATATAACTCTTATTGCATTTGAAAAATAAATGTGCCCTAAAAGTAATTAACGCATGTTGGTTCATGAATAATACACTATTTTACAACTATTTGCTGAGCATAATGAGACAAGCTACTAAATTGACAATGAACGCTCTATTATGTGATTGCCAACTGTTTTATAAGATATTGAACATATTCATTTCTCCTGCCATCATGTGGATTGTCAAGCTATTGCTTTTTAATAAATTAATTTTCCAGACATCCCTGGGGGTCTTTGTTTGAAATCTGGCTGAGGGCAAAAAGAAAGTTAATTGTATGCTCTGTGCTGAACTACCCATGTCTGGGGGCTCACAAACAAGTGTCCCCGTTGGCAGCCCCTGCAGCAGACACTGCACGGGGGACGCAAGTGTGAAGGGAGATGCCACCACAGCCAAGTACAATGCACGAAGACCCCGCGGTGCCTTGAAAATGAAGAGGTTCCTTCCCCGTGAAGGTCTTGGGAGGCTGGGAAGGTGTCTGATCCATTTCTTAAAATACTTAATGAAAGCAGAAGTTAGCATCCGATCCTATTCTGTTCTCTGAGCTTCTTCTGGAATCTGCTTGTCTACTATTTTTCAAATGTCAATGTCACCTTTGATGGGGTCGGGAGGAGGTTTCCTAGCTTCCCATCTCCTCCAGCAAGGCAGAGCTGGGTCCTTTCCTCTGATCCAACGGGACCTATGCTTACTTTCATCACAGCGTTCACCATGAATGCCTTCATCGTTCACACTGCCCCGGATGCGGGACTCCGATCCCCGTAAACCGAACCCCTCGGGCGATTACAGAGCCTGGTGTAATGTTGCCCCCTGCAGGTGTGCCAGTCTCTAAATGACCGGTTTATGGACCTGTTTCCAGTCCCTGGTCTGAGCTCCGGGGCTGACACCATACAGGAGGCCCATGCCCGTACCTCAGGGTATTAAACAGGCCTGATGTTAGCAGGTGCTTAACCCTTGTTTGTCCAGCGAATAAATGACCCATTTAGGAAAAAATCCTTCCTTGTTGCGTGAAAAACCTGGGTGGGTTGTTGCTCATCAGGAATGGCCTGTCTTTATGGTAACACTTTCCCGGCTGTTACCGAAGTCGTTTGTGGGACTTCTGTCCTGTCTAATCCCATTAAATGCATGGGTCACTTTGGAAGGAAATTTTAGCTGCTTTCAGGGAACAAATTTGTTTCATGGAACAAATAACTTCAGATGCATGTTTACCTGGGCTTTTTGATTTTTAATTGTCTGTCCTCTAGCCAAACCTCCCACAAAGCTTATGTGCCACGGGGTCAAGGCCGGGAGGGCATAGACCCCAAGGCTCCCCATCTCATATTGGCTGAAGTGTGTTTCTAGAGCCGTCTCCGTGAACTTCTCCGTGATCTGGTCGGGGGTGTCGGACTGAGTCACCCCAATGAGTGACTCACTGGCCCCATAGACCCCAGACTGGGGATCTGACTTCCTTTCTTTAAACACTAAGGACGTTGTCAAGTTGATTAGGGAACACCCAAATTCTGGAATATTTTACCGGCATTACCAAACTTGGCATTAAGCACACGGAAACGTTCTTGTTCTTGTAGAAAGTGTGTAAAGTATCTAAGTGTTTCACGTAAGTGGGAGGGAAGGAAGGAAATGTACCTATATTCATATCTCTCCACATTCATCTCTTGCAGGCACAGCCATGTTAATAGACCACAGTGTATTTTCTGTGTATTTTTTATGTATATACCGTCTCCATAGCTATATTTGCATTTTTATAATATTTGCTTTCCTGTTTGCTTCTTTCTGCAGTGCGAGTACTCCCTTTACCATTTGGTTGGAGTGAACCAATAGAAAGATAGGCGGGCTGATGCCCGATAACTAGACAGCCCCTGACACTTGAATCAAATGGGCAAAGGAGTTTCCCTTTGTGCTTGGTGCTGAGACCACAGTCTTCCATCCCAGAGCGCAGGTCATTTTATTTCCACTTACTCCAATTTTCTGGACCTAGATTGCACTCCTGTAGGACTTCCTTTAGGTACATATCTGATTTTAGGCTAAAAGATAAAATGCGGCAAGAATTCCTGTTCTGACCTAGAAACCAGGTCAGAATACCAAAATGGCGGCATCTCTGTCCCCTATCCTTGCCTGGGTCATTCACAGCCCGCCCCCGGAGACACTGGGCTTTGGAGACATCAGTCTCCTGTCCCAGAAGAGCCCACTGACAAAGAGCGGCCCCCTCCAGCTGAGCCGCCTCCTCTCCGGATGGCCTGGCCAGGTGGGAACAGTGCCTTGGCTGTTCCAGCTCTTCGGCCTGGAAGCTCTTTTCCCCGTTTTTCCCAGAGGCCAAGCTAATGTGACTACACAGAAGAACATGACAGTTCTTATTTTAATTTGCTTTTTGGGTGATTTTTAAAATAGACATTTGAACCAGACCTACCTGACACACTTCAGCCAGCATTAGACAAGGGGCGATTGTAAATTTGGGGCAAAGAAACGTGACAGAATGCAGCTCTGCCCCATTGAACGAAAAAGCCATTCCTGAGGAGAGGTGTGGGCAATGCAGTGTGTGTGCCTGACTTGCCCCCAAATAAAAGGGTGCCCAAGGGTCCCAGGGGCCCCTCTTGCTGTTACATAAGTGCAGTTTATTAAAAAGGGGGGGGGGCTATCATCTTAGAATATCCCATTCAGAAGGGACCCTGCCTGATGGGAAACCGACATCTACTGCAAGCCTGAGTAGTGATTCTCCCCCTGCCCGACTGGTTTCCTCAGTCTCTGAAAGCAACCACGTGGAGCGGGCATTTCCAGGGCAGCCTCTTAGCTGACACAGAGCGGCCTCATTGCTTGCTGAAGGTCCATCAGCAGTAGCCCTGGGATGTGCCCTGTGCCCATTTCATGGGAATGCAGGGATTCTCGGGGCTGGAGCGTCCTTTGAAGTCCATGGGTCTGTTTTCAAAGATGATGGAACTAAGGCTTGCCCAGTTTGCTCAAGGCCACCAGCAAGGCCAAGGCAGGGTCAAGGCCAGGCTTCCTGTGCCTGATGTGGACTCCAGCACTCAGAGCCGCAGTGCTTCCTCCCCGGTCGTGTCTCCTGCACATCCTTTCTGCCATGTCCCGTGGTACCCACAAGAGCCCACCTCAGCAGGCCACGGGACAGACGTGAGGGCCAAATGAGCGTGCTAGAACGAGCTTCCTCTGTCATTACCTCCTCTTGCGTCCGTTCCGCAGAAAAGTTCTGTGCAATTCAGTTCTAGGAGGTTAACTGTTTCTGAACCAGGGATGGTTTCTCAAGGCAAGAACTTTTCTGCAGATTCGCTCAGCAAGCGTATGATTGAAGGCTAATGTTCTCCCTGGGTGACTGATGTTTACCTCTTCAGAATGGAGGGTTTGGTGTGGTGTTTTTATTATAATTCTTTCCCATAGCAACTATCCTGCAAATTGGTTAAGAGTCCTTATAAGTAGATGGTAGTGCCATGTGCTTAACACTGCCTGTGGAAGGCCTCTAAAGACAGGTAAATACGCCGGCGGTGGCCAGCTTGAGGGTCGCAGAACTCCGCTCGTTCTGCGACAAGGTGAATCTGGGGCCAGTCTCGCCACAAGGTTAGGACCAAACCCAGCACCTTGCACTTGGAAACGGAGAGGAGTTCCAGCCAGAGATATTTCCCTCAGACGCTTTGTGCAGCACCAAGCTCCCCGCCGGCCACTTGTCTGGATGGCTCACGGGTAACCCTAGGGCTCGAGCGACTCAGCCGTCCTCGCTCCCCTCTCCACCGAGGGATGGACGTACCACACGGCCTCCGGCTGCACACCATTAGTGCCCCGGCTTTGTGCTGTTCGTAATCTTCTGACACTTTTATGGCTCTGGTGCTCTCCCCCCCGGGGCCAGCAGCCCCCTCAGAGTACAAAGTGAGCTCATGGACGATGGAAAGAGAGCTCTAACTGGAGGTGTGGGTTGGGGCAGGTGTTTAATAGACCATCAAGGAGATGTCCTGCAAAATGCTGGTCTCCTAGATGAACTTGGACACCCACAAGCCCTTCCCCCAACAGCTGTTACTGTCACTGCTGTGTCCATGGCTCCTCCAAACCCTGTTCCCAAAAGGGCAGGAGAGTCATTCCGGGCTGGCAGGGGGATGTAAAATTCAAGTCACAGAAATAAATAATTAACCTACTTCTATGAACCAGGTGCTGAACAAGTCATTCATCCTCACAGGTCCCCGGGCCCAGGTGCTCCGAGGAGACAAATGACGCCCAGGGTCACTCGGTTGGGAGGGTGAGGGGTGCGACTGGGTGCATCTCACTGGGCTTTCTCTACTGCATTAGATGCTTTCCCTGAGGACGTTGTCGGTCCTCTTGATCCCTCGGTTGTCTGCTCGGGTGTTAGCCACCTTGCCCCATCTCAGATCCAGCACGACGTTGCTGGAAGGAGAAAACGGGATCCACTTCGCACAGCTCCTGGGGTCGCCGTCCTCCCCGGCGTCTATGTCCGTGGTCCTCCAGTTTCCACTAATGTTCCCCCCGGTGAAAGCCCTGAGAGGGACCCCCGCCCGCCCCCACCACCACCCTGGGCTCCCTGAGCAGACGGCTTCGGAACTTGGCCTAAGTAGAACCTGACGAGAAGGGTTTCAAGTTTGAGCCAGGTGTCAGAAAACTACGAACAACCGGAAGCCGGGATTTGGGGATATTTTCAGGCCTGGATACTTCTTTCAAGGGTTTTTTGATGATGATACTTATTTAGCGTAGCATGGCCTATGTATCTTTACTTTTCTCACAGCGTTTAAAAAACAAAAAGTTACATTAGCAGAGATCAAATGGATAGACAGAATCAATACTTTGGCTCGTCCTTTAGTTCAGTGTTTTAGCAAGTAATAATAAAGCGAAAAGTGGAAAGGGGCTTGGCGTACCACCATGGGCTGGGTTCTGCCCGAGCCGGGGACGGAGGCTCGAGGTTGACAGGAATGCACCGAGCTGGGGAGCGGGACTGTTGGAGCCTTGGCAGAGCGTCCGGCGCGGGCGGAGAGAAGGCTCTTGTTGGGCCCTCACCTGGCCAAAGCCACAAGGAGGGGGTGTTCGTACACACACGCCAATGAGAGGCAGACATCGGCCAGCCGGCCACTTATTTTAAACCATCAAGTGACCAAAAATAATGTACCTGCTTTTATTTTCCTTGTGTACTTCGTGTCACACAGCCCTGAAGTTCCCCACCCTGTTCCTGTGAAACTAGAAAGAGGTTCTGTCACTGTGTCACCCCCAGAGAACCTTCTGGAAGACCAGTTACTGGACCCCAGTCAGCCCACAGCTGGGCTCCAAGGTGTAGGGAGGCCGCTGGGCACGGCTGCAATCACTGGAATGTTTCGTCTTTCTTTGGAAACTTTTACTTTTTTAAATGTGGTAGGACATACTTTCATTGTAGAAAATGTGGGAAATGCAGATAAGCATAGAGACAAAAAGTCACCTACGTTTCCTCTAGCCAGAGATAACTATTGTTAACACTGTTCAGTCTTCTCTTTCTCTTCATACATAATTTATATGTACCACAGCACGAATTTACATTTGTTTAACAAAAATGGGATCATACCCTATAAACTCCTTTATAACTTGCATTTTTCACCCAATCTGTAAAAACATCATGTCAGCCAATTACATTTCTTCCCCGACATCATTTCATGGTAATCCGGGAGGACTGCCTCCAACTGTGAGACATTTCAAGTCATCTCAGTTTTTAGCATTATTATTATTATTATTATTATTATTATTATTACTGCTTTAAGAGAAACATTTCTCCACCTGTGTCCTGGAGAACACTATTGTTTCTAATTAGTATCTTAAAACAGTGGCCTGTGTTCAAGGGGTTTAGGGTTAAACATGGTTAAATTGTTAATAAAAATAGGACTTTTCAGATCCATTAGTGTGTGAGTGCAGTTTTTGGATTCCAAAGCTCTCATCACCTCTGAGCGCCCACACACACTCACACACACTCACACACACTGCTATCACTCGTTCAGGCTAGAAAAACTGTCTTATTTTAGGATTAACATTTAGAACTTGAATTTCTAGGTCAGAGGAACTGGTTTGTATTCTAATAAGGCTCGCTGTAATTTTATTTTAAATAGTATTTATTATTACCAATAGAACTTATTTTTTACACCGAGATTTAACATAGCAGGATATAGACATAGTCTGTATTAACCTAAATGTGAGTGTTGCTGTTTTTCCCATAAGTCTGTTATTTCTATGTTTTGAGAGTACTGAAGCTGTGAAGTTTTGGGGAGTATTTTGGGACATATATGCAGGCTTCTAGAAGGTTCTGGAATCTTGTTTAGGAAAAAGGGTGATCTGACTGAAAATTTTCCTAAATCATCTAGAAGGATCTGGTCAGCCTCTCTCCCTGAGATGGGTTTGGATGCAGCTGCTTGTAGGAGGGAAAAGCCAAGTGCTTGATCATAAAGTCCTTCAAATCTAGGCCACACCAGGTAAAATTCCCCAAGACCACATCTAAGGGCGAGCCCTGTCTCAGAAAACCAGGCTGGGAATTGTGAACATTTTACCAACGTAGCCAAGAAAGTCTTCAAACTTTCTCAGTAGGTTCTTAAGCAGGACAATTAACACTGTAATACTACCAGGAGCGGGCAAAACCGGCTGAGCAAAACTGTAGCTGGATTCTTTCACAGTCAGCCTTTTTTTATTTCGCTGATGCAAAGCTCCTGCCCTCTCCTGTCTTGGTTCCAGAGGGGAAGGGCGTTCCATACCCCGGGACTTGAATGGGCAGCCCTGAGTGAGGGGAGCACTGCCAAGCACCAGCAGGCGGAGTGTCTGGGGAAAATGAACCGGTCAACAGCAAGTGCACCTGGGTGAGAACGCAACGGCCCTTCCTGACGACAACTCCTGGCAGAGGGTGCGACCCGCCATGTGGGCAGCCCGGAGGAGGTTGCCTGCCAGCGGCCTTAAAAATTTCCCTACTGTTTGACCCTGCATCCTCTCTGGGATCCATGTTACGGAAGTAACCAAAGAACGCGCCGCCTGAAATGTCATGCCAATATACCTGTGTTTTATTTGTATGAACGAATATGGTAGTGGAGGGAAACGTAACTCTCTAATAAGACAAGGATGCAACTACGGGATATCTGTTCACTGAAGCAGGATCATAAATCTTGATAAAAGATTTATCAAGAATTTAGTTTGAAACATTTACAACTGTATGGAGTATAATCACAACTCTAATGCTAACAGTAGATACAAATACATTGTAAAATACGTTTTAAAAAAGAGTAAAATATATCAGAATATCGGGTTGATTTTGAGTAGTGGGACTATGGGCACATTTGTTTTTCTGATTTTAGCCATTCTGACTGGTGTGAGGTGGTATCTCATTGTGGTTTTGATTTGTATTTCCCTGATGCCAAGTGATGTGGAGCACTTTCTCCTGTGTCTGTTGGCCATCTGGATGTCGTCTTTGCAGAAATGTCTGTTCATGTCTTCTGCCCATTTCTTGATTGGATTATTTGTTCTTTGAGTGTTGAGTTTGATAGGTTCTTTATAGATTTTTAGATACTAGCCCTTTATCTGATATGTCATTTGCAAATATCTTCTCCCATTCTGTCAGTTGTCTTTTGGTTTTGCTGAATCTTCCCTTTGCTTTGCAAAAGCTTTTGATCTTGATGAAGTCCCAATAGTTCATTTGTGCCCTTGCTTCCCTTGTCTTTGTCAGTGTTTCTAGGAAGAAGTCAAAGAGGCTGCTCCCTGTGGCAGAGGTCCAAGAGGCTGCTCCCTGAATTCTCTTCAAGGATGTTGATGGATTCCTGTCTCACATTGAGGTCTTTCATCCATTTTGAGTCTATTTTTGTGTATGGTGTAAGGAAATGGTCCAGTTTCATTCTTCTACATGTGGCTGTCCAATTTACCCAGCATCTCTTGTTGAAGAGCCCATCTTTTTTCTATTGGACATTCTTTCCTGCTTTGTTGAAGATTAGTTGACCACAGACTTGAGGGCCCATTTCTGGGTTCTCTATTCTGTTCCATTGATCTGTGTGGTTATTTTTGTGGCACTACCATACTGTCTTGATGATTACAGCTTTGTAATAGAGTTTGAAGTCCAGAATTGTGATGCTACCAGCTTTGGTTTTCTTTTTCAACATTCCGCTAGCTATTTGGGGTCTTTTCTGGATCCATATAAATTTTAGGATTATTTCTTCCATTTCTGTGAAGAAAAAGTTGATGGTATTTTGATAGGGATTGCATTGAGGGTGTAGATTGCTCTAGGTTGTGTAGACATTTTCACAATAATCGTTCTTCCAATCCATAAGCATGGAATATTTTTGCATTTCTTTGTGTCTTCCTCAATTTCTTACACGAGTATTCTATAGTTTTCTGCATATAGATCCTTTGCCTCGTTGGTTATATTTATTCTTAGGTATCTTATGGTTTTGGGTGCAGTTGTAAATGGGATCGACTGCTTAATTTCTCTTTGTTCTGTCTTGTTGGTGTAGAGAAACAACTGATTTTTGTGCATTGATTTTATATCCTGCCACTTTACTGAATTCTTGTATGAGTTCTACAAGTTTTGGGGTGGTCGTTTGGGTTTTCCACATAAAGTATCCTATCATTTGCAAAGTGTGAGAGTTTGACGTCTTTGCTGATTCGGATGCCTTTTCTTTTTGTTGTCTGATTGCTGAGGCTAGGACTTCTAGTACTATGTTGAACGGCAGTGGTGATAGTGGACAGCCTTGCTGTGTTCCTATGTGTTCCTAACCTTAGGGGAAAAGCTCTCAGTTTTTCCCCATTGAGAATGATATTTGCTGTGGGTTTTTCATAGGTGGCTTTTATGATATCAAGGTATGTACCTTCTATCCCTACACTGTGAAGAGTTTAAATTTTCATTTCTAATCAAAACAGTAATATATTTGTGCAAAAGAAAATTACTCATCAATTGTTTCTAAGATCAATAGTATTTAAATACAATGATAGGATTCCGCCCCCCCCTCAACTAATCTCGTAAGTTGTATTCAAGGATATAGAGAAAGAAACCGTTTTCAGGTAGACTACTAATGGAAACCCCATTTGTTCTGTTCAGAGGAGTCTAAACAAGTGTGAATGTAAGAGGTAGAACCGGGAGGGGTGAAGTTGGAGGGGCAAGAGAAACCACAAACACAGAGTGGTTTGGAGACTCATGGGCGCAGCAAGGTGAAATTTCTGGGACAACGTCACACAGGAAGTGGTTGGCCCCAGGATTCAAATGTTCTCCTCATTGGTGAAAAGGGGACAGTGACATTTAATTCAAAAGTAGTAAGATTTAAAAGGACAAAATGGCATTTCAGCTCAGATTTTGCATGAAGTCTTGGGAAGCACTCAGGAAACGGAGCTTTATAAAAGGGGATCTTCTCATCTGGGTTGCCCGGCCTCAAAAGAGCAATCTATGGTCATGACTCCAGAGGAGAAGGACAAGCTCCTTGTGAACATCAAATAGTCAGGATAGCTGGGGGAGGCACACGGCCTCTTTCATCTGAATGAGTGATGGAGATCTCCTATTTGCATACATCTGTGGGGAAAATTAAAAGCAGCTTTTATTCTCCTGCACTCAAGATGCAGCAGGGCGGGGCCTTGTAAACAGCTCAGCTTAGAGGAGTGACGATCTTCCGGAATGGTGTGGCCAGTTTCATAAGAAAAACAGGCTGCCCTTCAGCTAGGGGGCTACACACGGAACCAGAATGAACCCGTGGTTCGTTGCACGGTTAGTTTTGGTCTTTACATGGTATTCAGGTACCCAGGGGTCCCAGGAGTGCTTCTGTTGGTGATTGCAAGGAAGTCAGGGCATTCGCTGGTTGAATAACATGGTAAAGAGGTGGGAATGTGGCAGCTTTTTTTCCCTACCCAAACTGAATGCAGGCTCCCTTGGACTTTCCATTCTAATTAAAAATTGTGAACTTGGTCCGGTGGGAAAATGAAAGACAAAGTGCTTCTGCCTTAAATAAGGAGACTGGCTGCTTGGGGGTATTTTATATAAATAGTTACAGATTCTGACAACGTGAAGTTCAACTATGTAAAAGGAGTGCCTGGGTGACTCAGGTCATGGTCTCAGGGTCCTGGGATTCCGTGTCAGCGGTAGGAGGGGTGTCCCTGCTTCTCCACCCCAGCCCCCGCTCGCTCGCTCTCAAATAAATTTAAAAAAAAAGTCTTTAAAAAATATATGTAAAAAAACAGAAATGTGTATTCCGCTGGTTGTAACCCTTCCAGACCGCATAAGGCAGTACGCAGCAAGAGCCAAATACGAGCTCTTGGACTCAGTAGTTCCGTATGTGCAAATGTATACTGAGGAGGTAAATTAACAGGAAGGAAAAGCGAAAAGCTGTATGCATAAAGATGCTAAATGAGCCATTAGTTCTAACAGCAAAAACTAGAAATAACCCAAGTACTCCAACATGAATATCCCAACAATAACCGACCAGCAAGGCAATATATTCGACATCCATTAAAATTACTGAAAACTGAGGAATAAGACAATTTGCAGGAGGAAAAAAGGAAGAGGGGCAGGCAACCAAATAGTACAAAGATGTAAAAGGTAATCAACAAAGGTGAAAGTCTCTCTGTTGGAAAGTGATCTTAAAGCCTTTCTTTCTCTTTTTAAGAATTGCCTTTAGTGTGGATACCTTAACTCATCAAAGGGGCGTAATCCAGAGCAGTGTTTTAAGGGATTGTGTGGAAACTATTTTGTAATGTCTCTTAGAATTGTAAAATGAACTCAATCAAACTAGCTTGGATGTGTCGAATGGCACAAAGCGTTAACCCACGGGGGAAGTGTGGCTCTCTGAGAAGCTTTTTCATTGTGAACCTCTGAAAATGGTACCTGCTGGTGACCAGAACCGGCAGCCAGTGAGCAAGGCAGGCTCTCGGGCCGAGTGCTGACCTTAATGAAAGTAATCAGGCCTCTTTCACTGCAGTTCAAAACAAAACCACCCATAACCCCATTTTAAACAGCAAAACCACAAGCCACAGCTTCAGTCTTTGCTAGGGATGCTTCCATTTCTTGTTTCCTGTTGATAGAAGGGTCTCCCTCGATCAGCCATGGAAGTGAAAACTGGCCGCCGTGGGGAGGGAGAGCCACTCATAAGAAAATGACTCAGGGGCAGCCAGCTCTCTCTTCCCGTTCGGGGAGGATCCCACGGCATTGCGCTGTGGTGGAGAACTCAGAACACTGAGTCCATTAGCGGTTCAACCTAGCGAGGCAAGGCCAGATGCAGACCTGTTCATAACCAGGACCAAAGAGAAGGTCTGTGGGGCTTGTGCTGGGTAAAGTGGCATGTATAGAAATAATTCTCCAAGTTCTGCTCGGTGCTGGGCACCACGAGGACAGCCAGGTCCCACGCTTGGGTACAAAACCAAATAATCTTTGTGAATAGTTCCCTCATTGTATTAATGCAGTGCGCATATGCTGCTGGTCTACAGGTTACCCGTTAGCAGAAGGTGAGTGGAGTTGAAGGTTACAGATCTGGGTTCGTATGCTGACTATGCTGACTCTGCTACTTCGAGTAGCCCACTGTCAGTAGGTTACTTGGTTTCTGTAAAGCTCCAGTTTCATCATGTGAGCATAAAATATTGGTTGGGATGCGCCTAGACCAGCAACCGGCAGGTACTATCCGCAGTTCGTAGCAGTGACAGTGGTACAATAGGGTCATTGTGATATAATTAAAGTATGTATTAGTACATTGCACAAACAAGCACGAACACACCTGACTTGTGAACAGTAGCAGCCTTGGATGTAGAATACGCTAAACAAGGAGACTCACATCATGCATTTGCTCACCTTACGCAATGTGAAGATGTCTGCCTATAGACCCAAGATAGAGCAGGAAAAGTGAGTAGTTAACCTACCCTTTGGGTTTCTACAATGTAGCACCGAGTACATGCTTGTTGAGTGAAGATTTTGTCTGACTTAGCTTCTTGATTTGGGGGAATACTTGCCTCTCCTTGTCAGGTTCCCCCCCAAGCCTCTTCTTTTACCCTCCTGATGCAGGATCCATATGGCAATCAATCAGTCAGCCCCGAGCCCTTGACAGTGCAGGGAGGTGGGCAGCCAGCAGATTCTCCCATGGATCTCTTTGCTATTTTGGGTATCACCTTGGCTGATGATACTCCAGTGTCGTCTTTGTAGTGGCTTAACTTCTACCTTCACCAAATGCCTATAGCTTAGCTAGAGTTAGTCACCTCTCTGCTCAGCTCGAAGAACTTTGATAGCTTAAACACATCCTTTCCAGTAGGATGCATCATCTAGTAAGTGGTGGTGGCCTTAGTGCAGGGGATCTGCATGATGTTGACATCGCACCTGGTATTTCCCAGCATTTCAGCAAAAGCATTCCCTCCATCAGGCCAAAGTGGATTTCTTTACATCCCTGCTGGAACAGGAAAAGGGATGAGTGGGAAAGAGACCCCAAATGCCCCTATTCTGATGCACAGAGAGATTCTTTCGTCACCAAGAACTTGATAATTACAGGGAGAGCCAAGCATTGAGGACCGAAAGAACCCACTAGAAGTAATAACAAAACCTCTCAAGGTGAAATTAAACAATAGTCACTTTTCTTTCTCTCTCTTTCTCCAACAGAAAATGTGATGCTGGCATGCTAATCGCGGGAGACAACTTGGCCCACAGACAGCCACAAAGCACAAAAACAAAAACTCTGAGAAGAAACAAGAGCGGTGTTTTCCTGGCATCTACAAGAAACGCTTTATTTTTCCTCTAGATTTCTTTTCTAAAAAAGCAAAACAAAACAAAAAACAAACATTTAAAGAGACAGTGAAAACTTCAGGTGATAATATTCAAGCATGTTCTTTTATTAAGCATAGGCCGGGAGGAGAGGAAGCTGAGGCGGCAACACTCAAGCAGGATAACCACGGGGCTGTGAACCTCCACGATCAGGTTGCTTCTTGAAACTATAAATGAGGAATGAAAGGAACAACTTTTTTATCCTCTGCCCCCCAAATATCCTGTTTATGCTCATGGACACAATGCTTCCTTTCTTGCCTGCCACGGTGTCTAAGGAATGATCTGCAACATTCGTTGGTAATAATCTCTCAATTTTTGGGGGCAGCTTCAGCATGGGGGTCGGTGGGCCAGCCCTTGTGTGACCCCCCAGCTCTGTCTAGCCCACCAGTTGCTAAGTGTCACCTCCCTCTTGGCTGGCTGGAGCAGGGATCCCGGAGCTCAGTGGGCTGTGGCAGCGGCCCCGGCTCTTGTGAACAGCGCACAGAAAGGGCCTGGGCTTCCACCGTGGGACAAGGAGCCTGCAACCCAGCTCAGCGTCCACCTTCCAACAGGCCACCACCAGGAAAGCAGAGAGACAGACACGGTCCCCTTGGCCCTGCAATTCGCATCGGTTCTTGATACTTGTTTCACTCTGTCCTGACTACTCGTATTCCCTCTACTCTGGCGGATCTGTGTGGGGGACATGGAAAGCCCCTGGCTAAGTCAGTGGGCAGGGCCCCAGCGGCGGCAGCTGTGCAGGGAGGGTGCGCGCGCCGAGGCTCACCGGGCGCTCGCTTAGCCGGACTGGCCGCCGGGTCCCTCCTGGATCAGCCTCTCGCTGAACGCCCACAGGGCCCGCGCCGTCTCTTCACTCTGAGCCTCCGGGGACGGCATGCAGCGGCAGCAGTTGTTGAAGTACATCCCTCCCAGGCCCTCGAGCTCTGGAGCAGCTGCACAGTAGACGGTGGTGGCAGCTCCTTGTTGCTGAAATCAAAGAAAAAAAGACCAAAAAGAAAGTTTTTGTTTTTGTTTTTAGAAGAGGTGATGAGCTGACTTCATTCTGTCTGGGAATTAGCAAGCCTCGCCGTGCCTGCTTTGTCCCTGGATCGCAGCATGGCCAAGGGTACTGAACTCAGCACCTGAGTGTAACAGGTATGATGTGACATCCTGGGAAAGCCAACTCACCGACTCCGCTGGTGTCACTTTTTACACCTCATAGAGGAAGAGGCTTCAGAAATAAACATGCATATCAATGAATCACAGCAGCGATCTCTTCTGAGCAGAGAAAAAGATGGCATCCTTTTGAACACCCAAGAACAAATTCACCCAACCCACTGACTTCTCAGTGAATGATGCAATTTGACACCAAGATGGTTCTAGAACCTTCTGTCTGAATTAAATTCAGACCAACCACTCTAATGGCCCCTTGAACAGAAAACCCAGAGAGGGACTGGTGCCACATCTTTCCTTTATTTTTTGCCCACGGTGCTGCCAGGGGAAGAGTTTTCAGTGCTGGGTGAAAATGTCTGAAACAGATACGGACTCCCTGCCATACATCCACGCCTCATGCAGACACATGTATGAATTCATCCAGAGCCTGTGAAAACCTTTTTGTAAATGTCATATTCACCCTGTATTTGCAATCAGACAGTGACGAAGGGGGTACATTTCCTCTCAACCCACCTCAAATTGTAAGTTGCAATGAGCGCGATTGATTACTTTCGATTCACCTTTTGAGTAACAGTCAGTGCTGTGGCTAGGGCTGTGTACGCCGGTGGGGCACCATATCATCCCGGCTGACACAGTGCTGTCACGGATGCTGCAAAGAGGGCAAGAAATCACTTTGCTTTGCAAGCCATAATTAAAAATAATAGGCTGGTGTTCGTAGGGAGACATGGTAGGCACGGCTCTAATTTAAAACCAATACAGTTTATCTGGCATCTTATGATTATTTATGTGCATCACAGCCCTTGCTGCACCAACTAATTATCAGCTGATGGGAGGGGGCAGCGGGGGGAGGATGGAAAAGGTAATGGGGATAAGGTCGCCATTAGGGAAGACACTAGGGCATTTGACAGAATGGGAGATGCATTTCTCTCCCCATCCAAAGCTTACCATTTTTCCTGCCCCTACAAGGTTGATGTGGCCAAGCAGAGTGCTTCATGGAGAAACATCCCCTGCCTCCCCAGGTGGTTTGGTCTGTGCATACTGTGATTGCATTCTAGAACATTGGGTGCCAAGGTCATTTTGAGAATCAGGATCTCCAGGTCTTGATAATTTTAGGAAAGTGCTATAAAGCAGGCTTGACTTTTTTGTTTGGTAGGGGAGGACTTTGGTGTCAGTTTCTATGGTCATATTTGAACTAGTCTGCAAAGTAAATGGTTAAACCCAGTCCAGGGAGTGGAGTGGCGGTGGGTATCGTCAGACTTGAGTTCTGATGGTTACTGGCTGCTAGACTGGGTTGGAGAAGTCCATTGGTTCAGAATTTGAACACCCGACGTGACTTCTATTTAAATAAACAGTAAATGGTGTTTAACTTCCTCAAGCCCCTTGCCATGCCCACTCCCCAGATAGCCAGTCACCTTCTTGGATTCGGCTCTTTCTTTTCCAATTGGGTGGCTCACGTGTAATGGAAATGAGCTCATGTCATCCAAATTTCCTCTCCCTGAATTATTCCTAATAACCTGTAGCTTAGCACCTGGCACATTTATCAAAAGAATTTTGAGCGGCTTATCTGACTCCTCTGCATCCCCTGTAGGGAAAGAGAAAGTGAAGAATTGAGATGCTCATCGCGGTAACTCAAGCCAGATATCATCTTGGCCTCGATCCTTAACAGAGTTCAGGTGGAGATGGTGTTTTGCATATTTTCTGGATATCTTAGATTTCCATTTTACTTTGCAGCGGCCAAAACCACCCAAGGGTAGTCAGGTGATTTGCCGTCAGCTCATCCCCAAACCTGAGGTTCCCCACCCCCACTCAGAGTGCTTGTAATATCAGCATTCCTACATCCTGACCGTGATCAGGATCTCTCCAGTCCCGAGAGAAGATCAAAGTAGGCCACTGGGGAAAGCAGAAAGCGGAATTCTTCTTCCAAACCTAATGTAACATCTCGCCATCGTGACCTCCTAAAATGTTATCATGTTGCACTGTTGGAATGGTCTTTTCGCAAAGAAATTCTGCACTTCCATTGACTCAACATCAGGTGGACGAGGGAGCTGGGGGACATGCCTCTTCCCTCCATGGAATCTGAAAGCAATTGCTGGTGACCTCTTTTCATGTCAGCTGATGTGTGGCTACCATGCTGGAAACCATCAATTTTAGAAAAGCCCCTTCTTTTAGCAAGCGCTGGCTTGGATTCCTTTGCTACAAGGCTCAGGGTGATACACAGTCTTAAAAGCATCACCGGTGAGGCTGGCTTTGTAGAAAAACGTGGTGCAGTAGGGGCCCCTGAAAGCAAAGACCACGTCCTCCACTGCAAAGATGAATTGCAGATGTTTGGCCAAGCCAGCCTCTGGGTTCTAGCTCCATTCAGCTGGTGCCGGCTTCCCTGTCCTCTCTGCTTGGACACGTGAGTAGTGACGGTACCTTTCAGTCCCAACGCCGCTCCCCTCCTGGCTTCTCGGGGAATTCTTGTTTCAGCTGTACCCATGGCAGCCCCTGAGTGACATCTTTATAGGATCAGATGTGATGACAGTTTAATAACAAGTTATAATTTTTGGCTCATCAGCTTTTTGGTCTGCCTATCATGAGAATGAGATGGAGCCACATTAGGGAAATCTCATTAGTAAATAAGCCGGTACTGCTGATACAAGACAGAACATTTTTAAACTGATAAAAAAAAAAATTTAAGAGTCCTTTAATCACCATCCAAATGACTTTCATGCCACTGTTTGGGGCATTGGTACATAATTCAGCAAAGATGAAAGAGCTGTATAAAGGAAATAATGTTAACAACTCTGCTATAAAATATTTGAAGCAACCTGTTGTTGGCTGTCACCACTGCCCTACGGATCCATCGTGACAAAATAATAGAAACACCTTGACACAGAAACACTGGCTGGAGCGGCGGGTTCCCCAAATGAATTTTCAAGAACAGTGTCCCAGGAGCCAGTAGGTTGCGTGCTGTCATAAACCCAGGGAACTAGTGCGTCCTGGCTCCATCCTGGAGACACACTATGACATGGGGACTGAGCATTTCGGGGAAGCCCAGCAGATTCTTGACTCATGCCTGAATGCCGTTTCGGATCTAGTCAAACATTTGCGAGCTGCCAGAGGAGAAGTGTGCCATCAATCTTTATAGTGTATGTAAAATCACCTACGATTCTTTTTTTGGGATTAAGTTAAGAGTACCATGGTAATAAGGGTTCATCATTCTCTTTCAGAAATCATTTGTCAAATTTGCAGTACAATCGGCAACTCCAGAAAGGTGGGATTTAAGAAGCAGTTGTTTATTTATAGTTGAGGCCCTGAGATCTAAATTATCCGTCCTTCCAAACCCCTGTGTTGGGATGAAAAGGTTAAGTAACAGCTTTTCATCAATATTTACTTGATAACCGCTGGCCATCTATTTGGAGCCAGCAGCATGGAATACAAATGAATACTGACTCTTTCTTTTGAAGGAAAAGGTACAGAGGTTTCTGATAAACAATATACGGGAGAGAAAAAAACCACCCACATACTGCTCTTTGTGATGCGTTGGTTAGTACTCTAATGTAAGTTATATTTTAATAAGGACACATATTACACAATGTTCAGTCTTCAAGTTCCTCTATTTTATAATGCATGCTTACTTAAAGGGAAGAATATATTCCTGTCATAAAGTAGATTTCACTATCAGCCATATAAAAAATATAGACACACTGTCACGGAATATCTCTCTATTCAATGACTTCGAGAGTAGTAGATGGTCTAGGATTGCTTTACTACACACACACTGACACCAGGACATCGCACGGCAAATGCTGAATGAGTTCAAGAAAAAGTAGTTGTTTCAAGAAACACGGCACAGAAGTGAGCCTGAGCTTGGAACCCCACAGCTCGGAACAAGAGCCCTGAAAGTGGGTGGTCAGTATCGTGCTGAAGTCTCAGGACAGCGAGGGCAGAAAGGCAACACAGTTGCCTCCCCCCTGCCCTCCGGGGGTCCCTGCTGCCCACCGCACAACCCGCCAGTACCGGAGCCACGCTCGGGGGTCAGGTGGCAGCATCTGCCTCCACCCCCTCCCCGTCCTTCCCTGTCCCCCAGGGAGAGTCCCGGCCGCAGAGTCCGGAACCCGTAGACCGGAAAAGTGCAACACCTTGTTTCGGAGCTCGTCTCCAGATACCTGGGTACACCTCTGGTCCTCAAAAAGTTACGGTTTCCGGGGCGCCTGGGTGGCTCAGTGGGTTGGAGTCTCTGCCTTCGGCTGGGGTCGTGGTCTTGGGGTCCCGGGATCGAGCCCCCCATGGGGCTCTCTGCTCAGCAGGGAGCCTGCCCCTCCCCGCCCCGTCTGCCTACTTGTGTGTGGTCTGTCAAATAAATAAGATCTTTAAAAAAAAAAAGTTACGGTTTCCATCTCTGATGTGAGAGGCAAACGAGAGCAAATTGCCCCCAAATGCTGTCAGTCAGTTCCCCACCTACCGTCAGAGGACAACCATTGAAGCCCCAACCTGTGCCCTGTGTTTCCTTAGTTCAGGGAGCCAGCGTGGGCGGGGGGAGTCAGGCTCAGGGGCCTGAGCACAGCCACGAAATAACCCCCCTTCCTCCACCACAGAGGATCCGAAAGGATGCCGTCCTCCAAACCATCACGCTCTTCCAGGGAGCGGTTGCCAGGAGGGACTATTCGAGGGGTGACAACGGCTAGCAGGTACTGAGAGCTTACCACAGGTCCGGCAGCAGAGAGCTTTAGCAATGAGATAGTCAAACCCCCACCGAGCTCTCCGAGCCGGGGACAACTATTGTCCCCATTTGTAGGGAGGCCTGCTTCATACCCGAGATTAACGGCAACATGTGCAAAGCCACACAGGTAACCACACAGGCCGGACCCGCTCCAGAATCTGTATCCGGCGCCGTGCAAAGCCGCCTTCCCCAGCGCGGGACACAGATGTTTGTGCTGCCCATTCCCTGCTGCGTGTCTCCCCCGCGGCAGAAGCTTCCTTAGGAGGGTCTCCCAGCCACTGTGTGAGGCCCCGCCGCAGCCTGGGGTCAAAGGGGTGGTCTTCTCACCTGAGAAATGTTAAGAGGACAATTTTTCCGTTGTTGATTTAGTCAGTGAACTAAATTAAAATTTTATTCATTTGGATTAAGAAGATTGACGACTCAGCGCCACCTCAGAAGATCCAGTAGCAAATGGCCCTCAGCAGAAAGGTCACCTGATTCAAAATGCCACCTCCACGAGCCAGATTCGACCAGTTAAGGAACCTGCTCTTGGATGACAGACCTTTTTTCAGCACCTGAACTGAACCACATCAAAACCAGTGAAACCTAAGCCAATCTCCGTCTCACCCATTCGCATGCACGTCGGGTGAGAGCGGACGCGTTCGCGCAGCCGTGCGGAGCCGACTCTGGGCCCCTTCCCCACCCCCCACCCCCCCACCCCGCCCCCGTCAGCTCCTAACCAATTACCTCCTACGGTTCTCCAACAACTGACCCCACAGAGGCTTGAAGCCATACGGGCTGGGATCCATGCAGATACCTCCTGCTGGCGTCACAACAGAACTTTTTTTCTTCCCCACAGCCTTTGGGACTTTTGCTAACTCACAGGCTGTTCTTAACATTTACTACAGAAGGGAAATACCACTCAATTTCTCAAATAGAAAACAGTGAGGATCAGGGGTGGAGATACTTCCTTTTAACTGTGGAGGCTTTAAAAGTCTGGGAGCGTGTTCCAGAACATCCATCTAGACCACATTCGGATCTGCAGCCCTAACGCAATGGGCTTTGACGGTGGGTTAGGGTAGTTAGGTTTCTCTTTTTTTCTTTGCTAAAACAGGTTCTCAAGTGTGGAAAAACCTCAGAGGTTCTTCTCAGTTGACTTGTCTCTTCCCTAGTAGGTGAAGGAGTGTTATTCCCCAGGTGACACTGGGGACAGTCTATGAGGGGGTCCTTGATAGGGGGAAGACCAAGCAATGGCGAGGCCAATCCATTACATTAAATGCAGCTGGTCCCAGAACAGCCCAGAGGGGAGCCCGCAATTGCAAAGAGAATCTTGAGTGAAACGTCTGATGGAAAACACACTGGTCCATCTTTCGAGAAAAAGCCCCAGGCCTCCATTCAGAGACAGGCTGCAAGAGGACACAAAACCTTTCTTGTCTGCACTTCAGGTATCCCAGATATTCTGTCCTCGAATCCAAGTCAGACTACATGACCCCACAGCATTCCCCTGGACAGAAGACAGGAGTTTCTACCAAGGTCATTGCGGAGTTTTAAGAAAGTGACCTGGAGACCAGGGCAGAATGAGACAAAGCCAGGAATGGGCACCACTGTTGTTCCCCTGAGAAATATTTGCAGGAGCAAGCTCAGAGACTAATAGGTTCAGGATGGAAAGCCGGAAAGGATTTTTTTTTTTTTTTTTTAAGACAGAAGAATAGATTTGTCTTCACTACCTTTAAGTTTTGGGGAGAAAAAGGGAGCCAATCCTAACCATCCAAAGAGGCCCAAAGCCATGTGTATTCTGGGAAGGCCAAGCACAGGAGGATTTTCACTTAGGCTACCAGGGGGATTTAAGGGCGCACTGACCTTGGTAGGCTTTCAGGACCTGTGTTTTGAATTCAATGGACTGTTCTGAACTTTCTCTTGAAATAAATGAGGCCCTCTTCGTACCTCTTCTGTGTTCCAGAATCCCTGCCATAAATGTTGCAAGGGCTCCATGACCAATTTATGTCTGGCCTCACAACAGTGGAGGAGAAATATTTAGAATGATTTCATCTTTCTGAGACCTGCTGTTTTCTGAGACTGTAGACCTGCTTCGGGAGGAGGTGGGGGCAGGATGTGGTCCTGTGCATGAGGGAAAGGAAGAGGAACAGCTCGAGCAATCTGGGAAGCACTACTCGTGCTTAGTTCCCCTTCTACCTGTGCCCACCCAAAGCGTTCTACGGCCGATTGGGCCTGAGAGACAGTTTCCTGAAGAGTAAGACAGACAGGATGCCACTGACTGTCTCCCGGCCATGGAAGAAGCCCCTAGGCATTCTGTGCCCGTCTTGCCTGGATTACCCATATTCCTCAAAGTACAGTTTCTTTCCAAAGGGGGAGTTCCCTTGCTGGGATGGGAGAATGCACTGGGGTACCCATTCTTCCACGGGTTAGTGCAAAACCACTAAGCAGAAGAGCCATAGAAATTTGCCACTAAAATATGCATTATCCTTCCACATAGGACAGAGCTGATGGCCGATTATTGCAAATTTCCAACCGGGCTGCCTCCCATGCTAGCGCTGAAGAACTACTAGGTATTTATAAGAGATAAAAGAAGATATTTAGCGTGTGTTAATTTGAAACATTTTACATTTTTACTCTACTACTTTATCCTCAGTTATAGCTAGCTCTGTATATCGTATATATATGTATGCCTCTCTATTTACCATGTATCCTGAAATAAACCTTTGAAATAATTGCCAGGCAGAATTAATGAGTTCTGTTCCAATATAATGACGCAAAGACTATCTTCACAGTACAGGTCGAACAAAAAGCTCCCCCCCCTTCGTTTCTGCTGCATGGACTCACCCCACCGCGTCAGCCTGCCACGTTGGCTCTTCTAGAAAACCAAGAGCTGCCTGCTTTGGTGAGCAAGCCAGATTCCAGGGCAAACCCCAAACAAGCTGTTTAGACTTTAAGGCAGATGGTTCCTTTACACCTAGGTCACAGAAATATCCTACGACATAGTACTGAAAGGCGTACAGGGGGAATCAAACCCACAGGTCCTTCTGATGGGGCCACATCACCGCCACAAGTTAACTCTTAACTCTGTCTTCCAGAAACGAATGAAAAAAAAAATGGACTTGGCGAGAATCCCGATCTCACAGGCAGGCACCCATGCCTGGCCCCACTGTTTGCATTAGGTTTGTGCGTTTTCATAGCAAGCTCTCTACAACAGATCATTTCTCAGGCTCGAAGACACTGGCCTTGTTAATATTTCATTTAGAACATACTGTGGAGAGCGTCTCATTTATATGACTTCCATAATTAATGGTGATAGCTTAGGCACTGCCTTTACACAGAGAGATCTCGTCACAGTGGTCGATGGGTAATGAGAAACAATAGATATTTCATTCACCAGCAGCTTGTTGCTAGTTAGTAGGAAATGATCGTGTGTGCTGTTGCTTTAATTGCCAGGGTAAATAATTCTGCCTCGGTGTTAGTGAACATTTTAAAGCACTCGATGCAAATAGACTAGAAACAAAACAAACAAAAAAAATTACCTTGATTATACACCACCTTAGCATAGAAAGTTACAAAGGTATGTCTTTTTTTAAAAATTGTATTCTATCATGCAAATATTCTCTAAATATGCATGTGCTGACTACTCATCTCCTGTATTTTAGGAAATACAATTAGGCTGCCTTTCTCTTCTCCTATGTAGACTGTAAATAACTGTAGATCTTTCTCTTGTTTCCCTATGTAAATATATGTAAATACTAACAAGCTATGCATGCTGATATTCTAGGCAATTTCAGGTACTTTTATAATCTGAAGGCATGTACTTGAACTGGTTTGTTAAAAGGAAAAAAACAAAAACCTCAAACTCTTTAAAGCTGAATAGAAATTAAAGATTTCTTCCTAGATGATTGTGGTTTCTTTTGTTTGCTTTCTCATCCCTGAACAGTGCTCCACTCATGTTCCCTCCCCTTCTGGGGAGTGGACACAGGGGCATGCGCTTGGGTCAAGAACGATACGGAACTACTTGGCTTTTGTTTCTACCCACTTTCCTTGGGTTTCCTAAAGAACTTCTAGAATCATAAGATAGGCATCTTTTGGACTCTTCTAGGAAAAGAATCTGGAGTTTAAAAAAAAAATCATATTCATTGCTCCCCCTACTATGTGTCAAGCACAGCGCTAGGTGCTTCCCCCCCAATCCCTATGAAAGGATCCTGTCATTGCCATTTCAAAGATGCAGAAACTGCATCACAGCAACATGACCACACGCCTAGAGTGACAAAACTATTACATGCCTCCCAAACCCTGATTCTTTCCTGTATGCCAAGGGTAAGTCAGCTTGTTCTGCCAAAGGTCAGAGAGACAATCTTTTCGGCTCTGTAGGCCATACAGTCTCTGTCACAACTCAAATCTGCCACTGTTGTTAGGAAAGCAGCCACAGACAGCACATTCACCAATGACTGTGGCTGTGTTCCAATAAAACTTTATTTACAAAAGCAAGCAAAGGGCCAGATTTGGCCCACTGGCCTCAATTTGCCAACCTTTGTCCTACACCCAGCCAAAACTCAGATGCTCTTCAAAGAACACGGACATTTCCCTTTCGAGTATGTCTGTGTGTTTGATGGACTGGGGAAATCACTTGATCAAATGAAAATTATCCATTTCTTCCCTGCAGGTAACAACACTATTTGTAGAAGTCATGCAATAATAAGGAGGTGAGCAAAAATGAAGTCCCTTGAGCTTATAAATCAGGCTGTCTTCCTCAGACAAATCCCTTGCCAGGTTTCAATTTAGTTACCTTTTGTTTTCATAAATGGGGATGGAGGAAAAAAGGTATGAAACACTAAGGTTAAAAAAAAAAAAGGGAAAAGGAGAGATTGAGCAATGAATGCTTACTCTTCAATGAGGGGAAGGAGGCTATTACCTCAGGTATCTATGGAAACCAAGCAGCACACAAACTTTTTAATGGTTGGAAAACAGCGTTTGTGTTTGAAGATGTTTTTCCCAAGTACGATGCTTCAGTGTAAATGCATTAATTGACAGTTTCCTTCGGGACTTTTTTATTGAAGTGTCCAAACTTAATTTGATGGCACAGGGAACGCTGTGGAGCCCTTGAAGAATGCTGCAAAGTTAGGTCTTTAGAGAACTGAGCGGGCTCTGGCATCGCCTACAAACCCGAGCCTACTTTCCTACAAAGCAAGCAAGGAGCCAGCCCTCATGCCCGAGGTTTTCCCTTGAGACCTTCCTTGGAATTCACAGGGGGCTGGGAGAGACCTTTTCTAGCCTCTATCCTAGAAAGAACCAACCACCTCTCCCCCGCTGCAGGGGCTGGGGAGAAGGAAAGACCTGTGAATTCTGCTGTCCGGGTGGCAGCGTGGGAGGATGAGAATAGCCCAGGAGCGGAAGCCATTTCGCCTTCAAAATTCAAGTGGCAACTGACTTTCCCACCACCCTTACCCAGCATCTCTGGGTGCCATGCTGGCCATGGAGTCCACTGCTTCCCTGGTTCCCCAGCCGCAACAACCAGACCCAAGTTCACGGCCATGTCCCTGGGGCACCGGCATATGAACCACGGCCACAATTACTTGTTAAGTGCTATAAAATTCGAGACACCACTGTTCCCCTCTTGCTCCCTAGGCCTTCCACACATATCTCCGCCAAATCTTGAAATCTCCCTGTGCAATGTGCCTAGAGAAAGGCATACACAGATGGACCCATAGGTGAGCAAGCAAATGCAGTTTTAAAAAAATGTGCAGTAAAAATACAGAAGCTAGGTATTGGGTAGATGGGTGGCTGCTACAATACTCTTTCAAGTTTTCTACTTAGAAGCTTTAATAATAAAATGCTGGAAAGACATACACATCCATCCCTGTGGGGTAGGCTACCCATTTTACAGATGAGAAAGCTGAGCCACATAAGTATCCACCGGATAAGTGGTGACATCCTTCTTGAAATTCATGCCCACCTGGCTCAGGTGGTCCTTCTATTAAGGGCTCATGAGCATCTCTATTCTATCTCCCCGGGCATTTAATCCCATCCCTCTAAGTCTACCAGTTAGATTTTTGCCTCAAAACATGAAAACTGGTTTTGCCATACTACTCTCACCAGGCCGGTGGAGGGTGGGGTCCCCAACTCAGAGCCAAGAAATCAATCCTCCCAAGAGCAAAAGTGACGCGCACACGAAATGATGTGAATTTGCATCCATTCATTTGATGGCTATTTAATTTAGCTTTCCGGTCTGAGTTCCTGAAGGTGGAGGGGTGTCCTCGCCGACTAGGTGCGGAAATGCTGAATGCTTTCCAGTCTGATGAGAGGGTCTGCGATTGGGACCCAGGAGTCCGAGGTGGAGAGGTGTGCAGAGTGCTCGGGGGAGGCGGGGGCTGCTGGTGTCGGGACCACCCCAGGGCACGAGATGGCCGAGAGCGCAACCCTCTGGCCCGGCCTGTCCTACACGCAGGCCTCCATCTGATGGTGGTCAACTCCAAATTTTAGAAGCTAAAAGACATTTTCAGCCTGATTCTGGTGATTTGGGGTAGGGTGCCCCCCCCCCCCAGCTCTGCTTCCTAATTTCATATTTAAACTTTTCTCCAATAGGAAATTCTCCTCCAGGCTGACCCAGCACACCCACCTCTTTCCCTTCAAACCCTAGGAGATCCGAAGCCTCCAGGTCTGCCCTTCAGTCCCCCATCTGGAGACTCACTTGTCACGGGCCCCGCACCTCATCTTCCGCAGATCACGCAGCCGGGTTCTGGGCTCTGAGCAGCTGGTACCTCCCAGCCCGCTCATCTCCCTCCCTCTAAACGCATCCCGAGTTCCTGAGTCTCGGCTGGACGGCTGCCTTAGAGAGGGCTCGTCCAATCCCAGCTGCCAGAGCCAACAGCAACAAGACAGTAATGACGATGATAGTGACCTGTTAGTACCTCTGATTCTCACACTCACTTCACCAGGGAGGTGTTAGCATGGAGCCCAACAAAAGCCAAGGAGGCAAAGCCACTCACGAAGCCATGTACCCGGGAAGGGTCACAGCTAAGATCCAAACTGAGCTTGTCTCGGTTCAAAACCCACATCCTAGTTCCTAATGTCCCTTCTGACCCCCACCCTGTTCGCTCTATGGCATCCTGGAATTATGCACAAATGTGGAAAATGAGCCCTATCGGACTGTGCACGTCCCCTGCCTGGGTGATTTAATCCCTCTGATGGCCCAGCTGCTTTCTACAGAGCCTCAGGGACCCTCCTCCTCCTGTCCGAGCTCCCGTTCTCAGTCCTTCGATGCCTGGCTTCTGGACTGGTGTCCTTCGCCTCTGGGGGCTGTCATTTTTGCCTGCATATGACTTTGGACCTACCCCTGAAAGGGTCAGAGTCCCTTCCCCTACAATGTTCCTCTTCTACCAATTGCTTCTCAGGCCAAGGAGGTCTTGGAGGCTGGCAAGGCTCAGGTTAATATCTGGCAGGAGCCACGAGCGTGGGCTCGGGACCAGCCAACTGCAGCTGGAACTCTCCCGCCCTCCCAGTTTGGAGAAATGCCGAACTCACGACAATGGGGTGCACCGAGGAACATCTTACTCTGCATTCTCCCCCTCTGGCTGCCACACCTGATAGGAGTCATCCCCTCATGACCCCCTGGTTGTGAAAAGGAAGGTGTACCTATCAAACAAGGTGTCCGCGAGGATCCAGGCCAGCGGTGTAGCCAGCCCTCAAACTGTCAAGGTGGTTGGAAATCTGTTCTCTACCGGCTGTGCCCTCTGGATTCCTAACCGACTGACTTTACAATGCAGGCCCCTTCACGTATGAATCCGTACGGGGCGTGATAGCTTCCGGGGCACCTTCTAGCCAAGCCCTAGAATTTTTGCAAGAGCCCTCTGGAAACAGCTTTAGCCACGTTTTATTTATAGGTAAACTGAGTCTGAACAAGTAAAATGACTTAACAAATAATTCTTGTTTATTGAGTTGTGATTTTGTGCCGCCTGCCTCATGCTAAGGGATTCACGTGGCTCTAACTGCTTTCACAGGGTCCCGCCTGTGCCAGATTTCTTTGAAGCCACTGACCCTAATTACCGGTAGGACCCTGACTCCCAAAGAGGCAAAGGTCAAAGAACAGGTGGCAGAGTCGGGGGCTGAACCCAATCCCGTAGGCTCCAGAAGCCCACTCTTGACACTGGCGGCCGAAGAAATGGGCATGTTCTCGTGGCCAGATGGACACAGGAACGTTGTACACCAGCAGTTCAAGACTCGGCACTATCACTGTAGTGACTCTTTCAACACTAGTAAGTAGCTAACGTTTTCTGAGCATCCTACGCTTGCATGACATCTGTCATGGGCACCATCCCGTTTGTCACACTCCCATTTGCTAGACATGGCCTCCGAGGTCCAGAGAGGTTAAGCCACTTGCCCAAGGTCACACAGCTAGCAAGTGGTGGTGCTGGCAGTTGAGCCTGAGCTGCCCAAGCCCTTTCTCTTTGCTGTGGGGCATCTCGGGCCACAGAAGTCAGGCCCTCACAAAGACACTCGTCATTTACCCAGGGGTAGACAAATGTCTCCAGTTAGTTGCTCCATAAGAGGCATCCCAGACTCGTGAGCCTGAGCCTGAAACTGGAATGGGGGCCAGGGCTTCAACTGTGCGTGAAAATACAGTGAGAGTGACTCCATGTGCGGGTTCCCACGCATCTGTGATCAGAGGAGGGAGCAGGTCTTATGAAGAATAACCTCCCAATAAGTGGAAAAGGGGACGGGTCTGTTTTCCTTCCTTGTTTTTCAGATCTACCGTTCTCTAAAGCTGCTTCGCATTCCCTAGGTTTTGGTAAAGAGACAACTGATTTAAACTGTACTACCTAATAAGGGCAGATCCGTAATTGTTCCCAATTTCAGAACCGTTTAATCCCTCCCTAGAGGCTGAGGAGTAGGACTTCCTGCTCACTGGAACGCCAGGGCTTCGACTCAGGGCCCCCCGCGGTCTCTAGGGTCCATGCGGGAAGCACCTCTCACCATCCTGGTGAGATGCGCCCCGCCCTGGGTCTTGGGTGTTCCCGTTTCCACCATAATGAACAGGAAATCAGGAGAATGAATAAAATGCAGAGCTGTCGGTTTTGTCTGGTGTTTCTAAGGCCATCAGGAATCTGGGGTCACTGTCACAGCCATCCTTTTGTGGGGGTGAGGAGTCAAGCAAGATAATTAAAACTTACTTTCCCATGAGGTGCTTTGCTTTGCTGCGATGACACGACCCCGAAAAGGAGAGTTGTTGACAGTTGGTGAATGTTTAGCAACTGGCTCACTAGAACATTGAGAGGGTGCCTCAAACTGCAGGTTCTGACACATGGTGGAAATACCCTCACCATGACGGTCCCAGTGGGGGGCTGGGAAGAGGTGCGCGCGGTCAGCCTGTGGGAGCTGGTGTGTGACGGGGTTCCAGCACCCAGCCCACTGGGGGAGGGCCCAGGAACACGGCCTTAAGGATGCTCTGAAGATCAGGCAGGACAAAACAGGGGAGGACCTCAAGGTCATAAAACCACGGGGGCATGTCAGGCATAGCGGCAAAGTAGAAACACAAACCAACTTAGGATACCCGGGGGTCCGCGTGACACAGACCTATGACATTTAGGTTTGGTTCAGGTCAGTCCCCATAACCTAAAAGCTGATTGCACTCAGGTGGCTCCCCCAGCCCAAGGTAACCGTAGTCGCCAACATGGACCGAATCAGTTATGAGTCCTAAACGTCATTCTAGAAACTCGGCAACAGCATCTCATTTAACACCGCAACAGCTCTGCAAGGTAGATAATGGCCTCCCCTCAGAGGTAAGGACCGAGGTTCAAGGACCTGCAACTTGATCAAGGTTACACGGAGCTCGTGAATTGCAGCGCTAGGATCCAAACCCAAACCCGCCTGGCTCCAGACCTCATTTCCCTGGCTCCCTGAGGACTGTGTTCTCTAGGCGTTCAGCATCCTCGAAAACCACACATTTCTTGCCTTAGCTGGCATCCATGTATCATAACCAGTGTATGTACCCCCACCATGTCTCCCACACAGAGTGATACAGGACCTGGCACTCTCTGGGGTTGTAGGTGAGGACAGGAGCTGTGGGAGGAGGGAATGGACACTGGGGAGGTGGGGTGTCAGGGAGAAGAGATGGGGACCACTCATGGGATTGGAAGCCTCAGGACAACCAATTATTATTTTTCAGGAATTAATGGAAGCTGGGCATATAGACTCAGAATTCATTCCTTTTGCCCAACATCACAGGCCCGGTGAGCAGAGGTAAGCCGCTGGTATCCAGGAGCTTCCAATACACAGTTAGGGGACACGTTCTTAAGCTGAAGGCCCTTTGGTTCGGCTTGTCTACCAACAGGCAAAGACAGAGAGGAGAGGAAGGTGTTTCTGCACACGGCACTGCTGTGACTTTATCAAAGGTGATAAACCTCGAAGTTGGGCTTGGTTTATGCCACTTCCGCAGACGAACGCACAAGCAGATTTCTTCTGATTAAATTGCACGAGAAGAGCCTGTCCTAGAACTTAATAATACTGTCCCTGTGTTCAAAGTGAGTACGTTAAACAAAAGGGGCTTTGCCGCCTGAGTTAACCAGATCTTTCCTGTATGGGAGGAGCAGCACTTACAAACAAGGAAAAGGAACCAATGATGTCGGAAAGGAGTGAAATGGTCTTTCCCTTCTCAACTGAAATCCCAGACATATGAATACCAAGAATGTCAAACCAAGCGAGTTCGCCCAACTTGCTCTAGGATCCCATGTACTACCATCTGGAGCGTTCCCCCCAAACAGTGCTTGTGTGACTCAACTACTGCCCCCTCAGCACCAGCCCCTTTGCAGGTACCAGTTCCTGGTCTAGACAAGACAGCCTACCTATCTAGCTCTCTCCTCTCCCTTTCTTCTATCCCTGTACCCACTTACACAAATGACCCTCAAGTCATGGAGCTGTGGCTTCTCAGTGAGCACGTGGCTGTCTAGCAGGTGCTGTGGGGTGTTCCCAAGATCCGCCCCCCCTTCGGGACCAGGGACCACTCAATTCTCCAGCTGCTGGGCACTGGGGGTCGAGGCCTTGCTCAGGAACTGCTCTCAGCCAAAGGGAGCTGCCGGCCCAAGGGACGGGCCCCTCTAGAAGGCAGGCCTTGCCCACCTGGCCTCTCTGTGCCACTCCAGGCCCTCCCTGCAGGGCCACCCCAGGATCAGGATCCCGTAGCCTTTATCCCCTCCACAGAAGCGGGGAAGAGGAGCCGGAGTGAAAACAAAAGCGGGACAGCTGTCCGGCTTTGGAAGTACACTCGACCCTTCCGAAGCGGTCTTCTCCTCTGTAGATCGGACATGCTGCTACCCTTAGAAAGTCATTTTGATGACGAAATCAGACTAGGTGTGCAACACACTTACACAGAACTGGAACATGCATCGCACACGCTCCACACCTAAGAAACGCATGATAGTGGGAGAAATACCAGCAGTCGTCCTGGGGGCCCGTGTTGCTCTCAGCCTACACCATCCGTTTCTTGTCCTTCAGCTTGGGGGGGACGGCGTGCTGAGGAAAGCATGGACTTCAGGGGGCTTCTGGTTAGACACGGTAGATTCAGGCATTTTTCCTGCAATTCTTCCACAAACTCTAACAGAAGCATAATAAAGGGGGGCGGGTAGAAACTATTTAACTCCATGATCAAGAAACATCAGCGAGATTTTTGGAAGATGGAAAGCAGATCGAGGAGAAGTGGAAACTCCTGACTCGGCAAAGCTGTGCCTACAGAAAGGGGGCGGGGGGTGGCGCCCAGAACTGAGCAATCCACACGACTCAGGAACTGAAGAAGTGACAGAGGCTGGGACCCGGAAGGAGAGAACCCGGAAGGCTTGACCACACTGCAGGAGGTATCCACAAGGAGATCTCAAGTGGGGCAAGCATGCGTGAGACAACTTCCTTCATCGCCAAGTTCAGATGTCACCTCTAGGGACAGACACCTGTCCTCACCTTCACTGCCCACCCTGGTGGTCCTGTGCACGCTGGAGACTATGACTTCGGAGAGAGGGCCTTCCGGCTCTCTGTCTGGTGCCCGGCACACAGTGTACGTGCTTAGCGAGTATTTCTGCACAGGGGAAGGCAGAATGATTGAATACCCTTGGGAAGGCAGAAGATTCTATCACTCAAACTCAGTTGCTGCATAAACAAAACCACTGATCAGATTTTTCCTTTTCCAAGTGATTGCTGGTTTGACTTTGACACAGATGTTTTCTACAAGTTGTGACTCAGAGCAGAGCTACATTTTACACGCTTCCCATGTGCTGGACACTGACCTAAGCTTGCTTTCTTCCTCTCTCTTTCTCAACACACACATACCGCACACGTGTTGTCTTTACAACAATGCTGGGAAATAGAGTTGTGATTACTTCTCCAAGTTGACAGAAAACTGAGACACGCAGAGATTAAAGAACTCTCTCGGTTCTTACTGGCGAAGCTGGGATTCGATCCCATGCCTTGTGACTCCAAAGGCCACCCTAGCACGGCAGGCCAGGAGCTAAGATGCCTCCGTGGGTCTCAAGGAGATTCCTTGTCCCTGAGCTTGCTTTCCAGCAGATTTCTCAGAGGCTCTGGGCCCACAGGGTCAGCGGTTTGCCCGCAGACACCCTGCCGTGAAGGAAGTGGGCTCAGGGGCTGCCTTACGGAGCCCTGTCCTCTGTGGCTAGAGGGCTGTCCAGAGCCTCACTCCAGAAGGAAAAGAGATGAAATCTCAAAGAGGGCCTTGACACTGATGTGTCCTCTCACCCCTGAGATGCCAGGGAGGCCAGAAGACCGCACCTCTACCACACAGAGGGAGAGCCTTGATGAAACTGCAGAACCTGGTGGGGGATACGTGGCCCACTTGGGGGAAGAACTGGCAGGTGCCACGTCCACAGGGATTCTATGGTAGGTAGTAGAGCAGGTGCGAAACTGAGCCCAGGCCAAGGTGTGGGTGAGGCAGAACCAGAATTCTGCCCACCTACTGATTCAGCTCCCCCCACATCCCACCCTGGTGAGAGGCACTGGACTTGTAAGTTTTCTAGGGATCCTGACTTGTCTCTGGTCCAGGAGGGGGTGTTTCCTCCCTTTCCACCAAATCAATAGAATCTGACCTAGGGCCCTTGGCTGGTTAGGAGACCTACACTGAGAAAGGGGGCTGGAGGTGGGGGGTGGCTATTTACAGTATTTTTAAAAGCCTAAATGAAAAGCATGCTTTTTCCATGGAGAGGCAACACAGACTGTGACTTCTGACATCTAATTTGTCAGATGCCCACCACCTGTCATCATCATAGGTCCCAGGGAAGGGAGATGGGGCGCTTCCTGAAAGACAAGCCTCCGAAGCACTGGCCCACCTGTGAAGCTTTTTCCTCAGGCCACTTCCTGACCCGAGTGCCAGCAAGACCAGTAGGAACAAGGTGGCAGGCAGCTGGTCTGGGGAAACGCCCTACCCCACTGAGGCCGAGTGTGCTGCGGGACACGGGAGCTTCCGTCCCCCCCCCCCCCCCAGGAGTTCTCACACAGACGCTCCTGCTCTTCCGGGGCGCTTCCTATGGTCCTCACTTCACAGGGCCCCACAGCCGGGCACCCAAGTGCTGAAGAAGTTGTAAACTTGGGTTGTGAACTTGGCCTGTGTTTTCTACTGTGTATTTTGAAATTCCCACAGAAAACACCAGAAAGAGCGTACGACACAGTGAGAATGGAAAGCATTTGCCTTGTCTCTGGATCATAGAGGCCAGACCAGGCAGAAGATTAGCAACCCTTCAGGGGTCCACGGCCACCTAGACCCACTTGTCTCCACTCTTCATCAGCCAAAATGAAACAGCAAAAGGGTGTGAGGGTCAAGGACAACGACATGACCCTTCTGGATGTCATTCACCTTCTCCCCAGTCACTGGCAACAGTAGCGCCTGGTCCCTCACTTCAGTCCTGCAACCACATGACAAAAATTGGAGCTCAGAGAGGTTCAGCAACGTGCCCAAGGACACACAGTCAGTAAGAGGCAGAGTTGGGACTCAGATGTGAGAAGGAATGGTTGGGGCCTAAATTTACGTTCTTGTCACCATTCTGTCTCTTGTAGATTGAGAATCAGCAAAGGGGATAGCCTCTATGTAGAAAATTAAAATGTGAGGCAAAATAACTAAATAAATAAACGAACCAAAGTGAGAGGAAGGTTGCCTTTATAAACATACAGAGTCATGGTGATCAGCGTCAGTGGTGCTTCTGAATCACCTTGTCACCTCAAGAGAAATCTTCCCACACTACGCCTTCTCTTGGCCATGAGGACCGTACCAGGTGTAACCCCACATCTCTTTCTGCTGTCTAATCTTTCCTTGTGCTGTCTAGAAGACAAGAAAATACCCGCCGGGCAATAAGGCCCTTGAAAACGAGATTGCGTTTACACACGCCCCTCCGGCATTTAGCACTGTGCCTGGCAGAGGTGCTTGGGAACCATGTGATGAATGAATGCGTGAGTGAAAATGAATGAATGAATGAATGAATGCCTGAACAGGTTATCAAAACAGCCGCTGGGGGCACTTTCTGCCCCATTTCACACCAAAGGGAGGCATTTGTGGAAATGACTCATGAATGGCTACCCAGACTTTAAAAATACACACACTCAAGGGGGGCAAGATGGCGGAGAAGTAGGAGATCCTGTCCCCTAAAGTGAGCCGCATATCTACCAGAACACGCTGAACACCCATGAAATCAGCCTGAGGAGCAAGATTTCTCACTTCTGCATCTGTACGAAAGCAGAAGACAGCAGCGGAGAGGTAAAGCAAAGTGGGAACACTTGAACCGATATTGGAGGATAAACAAAAAGGGAAGGGAGCCACTAGAAGCGATCCAAGGACAGTAATACCCCAAAGGAAAGTGCCCGGTGGTTGGGGACCGGCGTTAACGTAGAGTCTGGTTAAAAACACTTAAAAAGAGCAAAAGATTCTGAAGAGCAACTAGTGGAGGGGTGTGGTCGTGGGCACTGGCCTGGGCCCATGCTCCCAGGAAGGAGCGCCCCAAATTTAGACTGGTGGGGGGTCTAGTCCGTGGTTCCTGAACCTGCAGCTTTCCGCTCCCTGCACTATTCTGTGGGCTGGGTGCGCTCCGGCAAGTGCCTTCATTCAGAGAGTCTGCTGTGGTCTAGGAGCCGGCAGCTTTTCTGTGTGTGCCCTGCTGTCTGGATTGAGTGCACCCGTGACCGTGACATCCGTGGCCCACCACAGGGTCTGGGCGATCCAAGCCGGCCCTGGAGAAAACGCGGGCAGGCGGCCTACTCTCCCTGGTGAGCCCTCACGGAGCCGCAGAGAGGTGGCTGGGGGCACACGCCCCCTCTGACAGACCGCGCTGTGAGCAGAATTTTGCGGAAGGGAGTGTTCTGGACCACCTAGAGGGAAGCAGACTGAGGCTTCTCTGTGACGCGGAGGTCTGGGTACTTCCGGCCAGATTCCTTGCTTGGACTCTCCAAAAAGGTGAAAAAGCTACAAAAAGCCAAAAACCTTCCAAGAGCGAAAGACTGAGAAATTGGTTTCCACAGAGCTCAGCCCCTTGATTCGGGGGCGGGGTGACTCAACCCAAGCAAGACTGACTGGAAAACAATGTGGCAGGCCCCTCCCCCAGAAGACCATTCAATAAACAAAAGGACAATAACCACAGGGTCCCCATGAAATTTTAAACCCCCAACATCAGGGGAAGTCAATATATTAAGCTCCTGATTAATACCCTCAAACCTGTGTATTTCATAGATACAAGTTTTTTTTTTCTTTCTTATTCTCTATTTTTTTAATTCACTTGCTTTCACATTTCTTGTTTTTTTTAGATTTTTTTTTAAAACTACTTAACATTACAACTAGAGGCTTAATACAACGATAAACCCAGGAAGACCTGAAATAACCTTCCTTGCCCATGAGGAGTTATAACCACTCTCCCATCTTATCCTTCTGTGTTTCTACGTATTTGCTTTTGTTCTGGTATTATACAAATCTTATTCTTGGGGTTCATTCTCAGTTTTTTTTATTTCTTGTCATTTACTTTTGTCGGTCTATATGTTTGTGTTTATTTACATACCTTATAAATCTTATTTTTGGGGGGCCCATTCTGGCTCAGATTTCTTCTTTTTCTCTATCTTTTTTTATCCTTATTCTTTCTCATTGGTGGTGAATCCCAATTGCTCCAAAACCTTCCAGGGTGCACCTTGCCGGCATCATGGGCAATATATCCAGCTATACATCCTCTCATCCACTTCTCATCAAAATGACTAGGAGGAGGAACACCCAACAGAGGAAAAACCCAGAGACTGCATCTTTTCCCTCATAACTATTAGACATGGGCATAAACATTATGTCAGAAAGGGAATTTAGGGTGACAATTATCCAGGCAATGGCTAGGATGGAGAAAAACATTAATGACAACATAGAATCTCTTAGGGCAGAAATGAAAGCCAGTATAGCTCATGTAAAAAATGCTGTCAGTGAGATCCAATCCAATCTAAATACTCTAACAGCTAGAGTTACGGAGACAGAGGATAGAATTAGTGATCTAGAGGATAAAATGGTTGAGAATAAAGGTCAGGAGGAGAGCTGGAGCAAACTGTTCAGGAATCATGAGAAGAGACTTAGGGAAATAAACAATGCCATGAAATGTTCCAACATCAGAATCATTGGAATCCCAGAGGGGATAGAAAAAAACAGAAGACTAGAAGATACAGCTGACCAAATTCTGAATGAAAATTTCCCCAATCTGGGGAATGGAACAAGTGTTCGGGTCCTAGAGGTGGAAAGGACACCAGCCAAGATCGAGTCTAGAAAATCAGGGAGACATATCATTGTATAATTTTCAAATTATAATTTTAGACAGGAGGTCCTGAGGGTTGCTAGGGGGAAGAGATTCCTTACACACGGAGGAAAGCCCATCAGAATAATGTCAGACCTGTCCACAGAAACCTGGCAAGCCAGAAAGGGCTGGCATGATATATTCAGGGCACCAAATGAGAAGAACATGCAGCCAAGAATACTTGATCCAGCAAGGCTGACATTCAAAATGGATGGAGTGATAAAGAGCTTCCAAGACCGGCAAGGATTAAAAGAGTATGTGACCACAAAGCTGGCACTCCAGAAAATATTAAATGGAGTTCTATAAAACTAGAAAGAACACATGAGTGACTTAGAACAGAAATTTACCATCTATAGAAAGAGAAGGACATCACAGGCAACATGATGTCAATAAACACTTATCTTTCAATTATCACTCTCAACGTGAACGGCCTAAATGCTCCAATAAAATGGCACAGGATTGCAGAATGGATAAAACAACAGGACCTGTCCATATGCTGTCTACAAGAGACACATTTGGAACCAAAAGATACATCCAGACTGAAAGTGAAAGGATGGAGAACCATCTTTCATGCCAATGGGCCTCAAAATAAAGCTGGGGTAGTGATTCTCATACCAGATAAATTAGATTTTAAGCTAAAGACTGTAGTCAGAGATACAGAAGGATACTACATCATTCTTAAAGGGTCTATCCTCCAAGAAGATCAACAATTGGAAACATTTATGCCCCCGATATAGGATCAGCCACCTACATAAGCCAACTGTTAATCAAAATAGTCATATTGATATGAATACATTAATAGTAGGAGATCTTAACATGCCACTCTCAGTAACAGACAGATCATCTAAACAGAAAATAAAGAAACAAGAGCTTTGAATGACACATTGGACCACGTGGACCTTATAGATATATACAGAACATTCCACCCTAAAACAACAGAATACTCATTCTTCTCGAGCGCACATAGAACTTTCTCCAGAATAGACCACATACTGGGCCACAAATCAGGACTCAGCCGATACCAAAAGATAGAGATGGTTCCCTGCATTTTCTCAGACCACAGTGCTTTGAAACTGGAACTCAACCACAAGAAAAAGTTTGGAAGGAATTCCAACACTTGGAGGCTAAAGACCAACCTGCTCAAGAATGCTAGGATCAACCAGGACATCAAAGATGAACTTAAACAATTCATGGAGACCAATGAGAATGAAGACACATCAATCCAAAACCTGTGGGACGTGGCAAAGGCGGTCCTAAGGGGGAAATACATAGCCATCCAGGCCTCACTCAAAAAAATTGAAAAATCTCGAATACATCAGCTCTCTTTATACCTTAAAGAACTGGAAAATCAACAACAAATCAAGCCAACCCCACACACCAGAAGGGAAATAATCAAGATTAGAGCAGAGGTCAATGAGTTAGAAACTAAAGAAACAGTAGAACACATCAATGAATCCAGAAGTTGGTTTTTTGAAAGAATCAGTAAGATCGATAAGCCACTGGCCAAACTAATCCAAAAGAAAATAGAGAGGAGTTTAATTAACAAAATTATTAATGAAAAGGGAGAGATCACGACTAATCCAAAGGAAATAGAAACAATCATCAAAAATTATTATCAACAGCTATATGCCAATAAGCTAAACAACCTAGAAGAAATGGATGCATTCTTGGAAACCCATAATCTTCCAAAACTGAAACAGGAAGAAACTGACAACCTGAATAGACCAATATCTAGTAATGAGATTGAAGCAGTGATCAAAAACCTCCCAAAAAACAAGAGTCCAGGACCTGATGGATTCCCTGGGGAATTCTACCAAACATTCAAGGAAAAAATAATACCTATTCTCCTGAAACTTTTTCAAAAAATAGAAACAGAAGGAAAACTTCCAGACTCTTTCTATGAAGCCAGCATTAATCTGATTCCCAAACCAGGCAAAGACCCCATCAAAAAGGATATTTTCAGACCAATATCCCTGATGAATATGGATGCCAAGATTCTCAACAAGATCCTGGATAATAGGATCCAACAGCACATTAAAAATATCATTCATCATGACCAGGTGGCATTTATCCCTGGGATGCAAGGGTGGTTCAACATTCGCAAACCAATGTGATAGAACAAATCAATAGGAGGAGAGAAGAATCACATGGACCTGTCAATTGATGCAGAAAAAGCATTTGACAAAATTCAGCATCTGTTCCTGCTTAAAACTCTTCAAAGTAGGGCGCCTGGGTGGCTCAGTTGGTTGAGCAACTGTCTTCGGCTCAGGTCATGATCCTTGAGTTCCAGGATCGAGTCCCACACATCGGGCTCCCAGCTCCACGGGGAGTCTTTTTCCTCTTTCTCTCCTCTCATGCTCTCTCTCTTTCTCTGTCTCTCAAATAAGTAAATGAATAAAATCTTAAAAAAAAAAAAAACCAAAACTCTTCAAAGTATAGGGATAGAAGGAACATTTCTGACCACCATAAAGTCTACCTATGAAAAGCCCACAGCAAATATCATTCTCAATGGGGAAAAGCTGACAGCCTTCCCTTTGAAATCAGGAACATGACAAGGATACCCACTCTGACCACTCTTGTTCAACATAGTGCTAGAAGTCCTAGCAACAGCAATCAGACAACAGAAAGAAATAAAAGGTATTTAAATTGGCAATGAAGAAGTCAAACTCTCTCTCTTCACAGATGACATGATACTTTATATGGAAAACCCAAAAGACCCCACCCCCAAACTACTAGAACTCATACAGCAATTCAGTAATGTGTCAGGATACAATATCAATGCACAAAAATCACTTGCTTTCCTATACACTAACAATGAAAATATGGAAAGGGAAATTAGAGAATCAATTCCATTTACTGTAGCACCAAGAATCATAAGATAACTGGGAATAAACCTAACCAAAGAGGTAAAGGATCTGTACTCGAGGAATGACAGGATGCTCATGAAAGAAATTGAAGACGACACAAAAAGGTGGAAAAACATTCCATGCTCATGGATTGGAAGAATAAACATTGTTAAATTGTGTATACTGCCCAGAGCAATCTATACTTTCAATGCCGTCCCGATCAAAATTCCACTGGTTTTTTTCAAAGGGCTGGAACAAAAGATCCTAAAATTTGTATGGAACCAGAAAAGACCCCAAATTGCTAAGGAAATCTTGAGAAAGAAAAACAAAGCTGGGAGCATCACATTGCCTCATTTCAAGCTTTACTACAAAGCTGTGATCACCACGACAGCATGGTCCTGGCACAAAAACAGACACATAGACCAGTGGAACAGAATAGAGAGCCCAGAGATGGACCCGTAACTCTATGGTCAAATAATCTTTGCAAAACAGGAAAAAATATCCAGTGGAAAAAAGACAGTCTCTTCAATAAATGGTGCTGGGAAAATTGGACAGCTATATGTAGAAGAATGAAACTTGACCATTCTCTTACACCATACATGAAGATAAAGTCAAAATGGATAAAAGACCTCAACGTGAAGTAGGAATCTATCAAAATCCTACAGAAGAACATAGGCAGTAACCTCTTCGACATCAGCCACAGCAACTTCTTTCAAGACATGATGGCTCCAAAGGCAAAGGAAACAAAAGCGAAAATGAACTTTTGGGACTTCATCAAGATAAAAAGCTTCTGCACAGTGAAGGAAACAGTCACCGAAACAAACAGGCAACCCACAGAATGGGAGAAGATATTCGCAAATGACACTACCGACAAAGGTCTGATATCTAAGATCTGTAAAGAACTCCTCAAACTCAACACTCACAAAATAGATAATCACATCAAAAAATGAGCAGAAGACATGAACAGACACTTCTCCAAAGATATACAAATGGCTAATAGACACATGAAAAAATGTTCATCATCTTTAGCCATCAGGGAGATTCAAATCAAAACCACACTGAGATACTACCTTATACCAGTTAGAATGGCCAAAATCAACAAGATAGTAAACAACAAATGCTGGAGAGATGTGGAGAAAGGGGAACCCTCTTCCATTGTTGGTGGGGATGCAAGTTGGTGCAGCCAGTTTGGAAAACAGTGTGAAGATTCCTCAAGAAATTAAAAATAGAGCTACCCTATGACCCTGCAATTGCACTACTCAGTATTTACCCCAAAGAAGCAGATGCAGTACAAAGAAGGGCCACATGTACCCCAATGTTCATAGCAGCAATGGCCACAATCGCCAAACTGTGGAAAGAACCAAAATGCCCTTCAACAGATAAATGGGTAAGGAATATGTGGTCCATATCTACAATGGAATATTATGCCTCCATCAGAAAGGATGAATATCCAACTTTTGTATCAACATGGATGGGACTGGAAGAGATTATGCAGAGTGAAATAAGTGGAGAGAGTCAATTATCTTATGGTCTCACTTATGTGTAGAGCATAAGGAAAATCATGGAGGACATTGGGAGAAGGAAAGGAAGGGTGAATGGGGGGAAATCGGAGGGGGCGATGAACCAGGAGAGATTGTGAACTCTGAGCAACAAACTGAGGGGGTTTGAGGGCAGGGGGTGGGGGGTTGGGCGAGCCTGGTGGTGGGTATTGAGGAGGGCACGTATTGCATGGAGCACGGGGTGTGCTGCATGAACAATCAATCTTGTAACACTGAAAAATAAACATTTGGGGAAAAAAAATACACCCATTCCTTATCAGAACTGGCAGGAGCAATTTTGGGCCCGAGCACAGCGCTCCCCGCCCACCTAATATTACACAAGGTGTTAACTACATTATCTGGAAATACCCTATGACTAATTCCCCATCACTTATCTTGAGGAGAAGAAAACTGTCTTCAGCCTGAATGCCCCAGATTCCTGGTCAGTTTATGTAAGGCGTTTCAAGTGATTGCGGTATTTTAAGCCATTTTTAGCTTAAATCACCTGATGTGTGGTGAGCCCAGAAAACCTGATTTCTTGGTCCCTTAAACTCCCTGTTTTTCCACTAATTTTGTTTCAACTACTTACTGCACCCTAATACTTCTCTACTGAAGAATGGGTTTATAAGTGCACATTCCCTCAACTGTGTGATTTTTTTAAAGATTTATTTATGAGAGAGAGAGAGAGAGAGAGAGAGAAAATGGAAGAGAGAGCATGAGAGGGAGCAGAGTTGGAGGGAGAAGCAGACTCCCTGCTAAGCAGGGAGCCCAATGCAGGACTGGATCCTGGGATTCCAAGATCATGACCTGAGACGAAAGCAGTAGCTCAACCAACTGAGCCACGCAGGCACCCGTTATTTTTTTTTTTTAATAGATGATTTATTTAGCAGATTGCCCAGTACCACCCTCAGGGCAAAGCTCCATTACTTTTCGGGTGATCCCACATTCACCGAGGTCCAGGGCAAGTGGTAGTGATTCTTTATCATAGGCTCTTCGGTGCTTTCATGAACTGAAAACTTTTCTGCCTGGTCCAAACAGGATTTGATAGAAACTTTCTCCAAATTATGTCTCAAATGAACCTCAGTGATCAAGCAAGAGATGAGCTTCCACAAGACCTTCATCTAGCGAGAAGTAAAATACTAACTTTTCATCAAGTAGCTGGAGAGAAGGGCCTTTACTTTGAGCAGTTTAAGCTATTTTTCAGCCAATAATTTCCAGAGCAAAGAAGTCAGGATATAAGACAGACTTAGCATCGAGGTCCTGATTTCTTGTAATCTCAATGGCCTTTTCCTCTTATCAACAGAGGTCCCACTTTGTTTGCCTTCGAGTATCCTATTATAGATACAACACCTCTGATACACGATTTTGTCTAAATCGTGTAGACAACAGACCTAACAATGACTCAAAAAGTTTAGGTAACACCAATAGTTAATTTTCTTTTTTCTTTTTTAAGAATTTAATTTCATTCATTTTATTTGCGACGGAAAGAGCACAAGCAGGAGGGCGGTGCAGAGGGAGAGCGAGAAACAGGCTCCCCGCTGAGCAGAAAGCCCAGCAGGGCCTGTGGGATCACGACCTGAGCCAATGGCACACACCTGACCAACTGAATCACCCAGGTGCCCCAAACTAGTTAATTCTCTAATTCAAGGGTCCTCAACCTTTCTTTACCAAAGCGTAGGCTTTGCAGACTGTCCTGGTGCAGCCACTGAGCCCTGCGGTTGTACTTCAAATGCAGCTTCTGGACAATCCATAAACAAGAGGGGGTGGCTGTGTGCCAATAAAACTTTATTCACAAAAACAGAGAGCTGGCAGGATTTAGGCCGTGGGCCACAGTTTGCCCTCCCTGTTTTACCTAACACTAATGACTTAATAGTTAAAGTAACACCAGCTAGTTTACCTTCTAAACAGCTTCCCTCCCTTGACAAAATGGACTTGCTCTCTGACTAAACTTTCATGCCAGTTTTATCCAGGAAATGTGTTGCTAAGCCCCCTCTGAGGGCCCCAACATCCAGACACATCAGTAAGTCCTCTGGTCTTTGGAATCCATCTCCAGACTTCAAGCAGGAATCCATGCCTAATGGTTCCACATAAATTCTTGTGAATTTCTCCCAGAAAAAAAAATTGTTATGAAATCATTTCCATGGGAAGATAAAATAATGAAGAAATCAAATGCCTTCAAAGGAGTACATCTTCATCTTTCTTCCCCACTCCACTCCAGATCTGTTTTCCCCAATCAAGATAGCGTCTAACACCACTGGGAATTTTTTTTTTTAAGATTTATTTATTTGACAGAAAGAGAGAGAGAGAGATCACAAGCAGGCAGAGAGGCAGGCAGAGAGAGAGGGCGAAGCAGGCTCCCTGCTGAGCAGAGAGCCCGATGTGGGGCTCGATCCCAGGACCCTGAGATCATGACCTGAGCAGAAGGCAGAGGCTTCAACCCACTGAGCCACCCAGGCGCCCCACCACTGGGAATTTTTAAAGAGTTAAATTTCCACGAAAAATCATTCAGGTCTTTGTCGCCAAAAGCCAAATAATCACACACACCACCACCACCAGCGCTCACTCCAGGGGGAGCAGGTAACAATCTCCCATGCCCGAATTTCAGTACATCCAAGCAAATCAGAACAGCAAACGAAAGCTCCCCGGGCCCCTCAGCGACACCCTTCCTCTCTTCCAGTTAACACCTGTTGTAGAAGGAGAATGCCGAACCCCTTCGATTGGAACGGGGATTACTATGACTAATTATTCCTGCAGAAATATGCTTTCCTGATAGTGGCCTTTTCAATCTGCTCAGTTTTTCAGAAAGTTAATGCTACTTGGGAAGACCATGAATAGCATAGGCAAGAGGAAACCTGGGGCTCCCAGGCCCATCAACATCTCCTTCCCTACATTTACACAGAAAAAATTGTCTTTCTCTCATGACGTATATATTTTTGTCTTACCTTTTCGCCTGCAAGTGTCTGTCGCTCCTCCACGGAGAATCCGAAACCTTTCCACTATGTGTCGCAGTATAGATTTGGATGCAATAAAGACTATAATTATTGAACATTTATGGGAAATAATATTTTCCCTCTGGTGTGTGTTAGCTGGGCTGCTCGCACACAAGTGTGAATACTAATGCCTCCAGCTTACCTTGGCACTTGCACGTGGGGAAGCAAAGGAAAAACAGCAGCAAAAGAAGCAAAGCAAAAAAAACCCACAAACAGGAAAAGCAAACACCAGTCCCCACTAGTGTCTCTAGAGAGCAATGCACATTCCTTGGCAGCGGCGGGGGGTGGGGGAGTTAAGGGGGAAGGTCTGGAAATAAAGGTGGCAGTTTGTGTGCAGGATTTAAACATCAGACCCTTGTGCCAAGAAGCTTGGAAGACCAAACCCAGCAAAGCAACCAAGAGGCACATCCTGCCTCCCAACATGGCCTAGAAGGGTTGCCTTGCTGTATCAGCGTTGAACTACAAGTTTGATTTTCTGAGGGTGGAAATGAGGTAAAACACAAAGAAAATGGTTTTCCGGGGCAGTGAAATCAGTAATTTCTTGACAAAGCGTGCTTACAGCCCACTGCCTGACCAAGCATTCTGTGAGAAAGGGATTTGGAATCCAAGGCGGCAAGATGGCGGAGGAGATTTAAGTATCATTGGGTCCCAGGAGTTCAGCTACATAGTTATCAAACCATTCCGAACACCCACAAACTCCACAGGAGATCAAAGAGAACAATAGCAGCAATTCCAGGAACCGAAAAGCAACCACTTTCTGGAAGGTACGGCGAGCGGAGAAGTGAATCCGAAGCTCTGTGCACGGAGACCGCGGGGGGAGGGGCCGGCTCCCGGGAAGCCGCCGAGCGGCGGATCACAAAATGGCAACTTTCAGGGCCTGCTCCACAGAGGGACGTCGCCCCGCAGGATAAGGAGGGCGGGTGCAGCCCTCGCGGGGACGGTGTGGCCTCAGGACCCACAGGGTCGCGGAAAGACCAGGGGTGTCTGAGTGCAGCAGAGCCGCCAGGTATGGGGGGGCCGGCGCCAGAGACGGAGCTGAGCAGGGCGCTCTCAGCTCAGGCTTACCTTAAACCGTGAACCGAGGCGCTGTGGGGGCCCAGCTCTCCGACCAGGCACCGCACAAGCAGAGAATCCGGGGGGCCCCGCAGATCCTTCCTCCTCCGGGAGGAGCGGCGCGGGAGTCCGCTGCAGGAATCTGCTGGGTTTGGAGACTCCAAACGGGGCCGTGCGCCAGAGACAAACGCTCAGTCACAGGCCGGGTGAGCTGGGAGCGTGGCCCAAGACCGGAGAGATGGGAGGGACTGACGGCTTTTCCCCAAGGGCGCACTGAGGAGCAGGGTCTGAGAGCTCTCGGCCCCAGCGTCCACACCAGAGACTGGGAGGCCGCCATCTTCCTTCCCGTCGTCCAAAGCGGTCCGGAAAGCGGAAAGCGTTCAGGGAACAAAAGCTCCCGAGCACGGACCTGAGCAGATTAGCCCGGCCCTAGCAAGGGTGGTGCAATTCCGCCTCAGGCAAAACCATTTTAGAATCAAGGTAACAGGCCACGCCCCAAGAAGATATGCAAGAACATCCAGCCAAGACCAAGTTCACCTGGGGAACTCTAGAGCTAGGACAATTCATGGCTTTTTTCCCATGATTCTTTAGTCTTTCAAAATTGAATTCTTTTATTTTTTTCATATTCTTTATCTTTTTTTTACTTTTTTATTTTAACCTTTTTAACTATTTTTTCAATACCTTTTAAAAATCTTTAATTTTCATTGTTGTAGTCATATCCTATCCCTTCATTGTATTTAACCTTATTTTTTGTATAAGTTTTTCTTTCTTTAAAATTGTGGGATACAGTTTCTTCTAACAGATCAAAATATACCCTAAATCTAGCATATGGCTTTGTTCTAATTGCCAGCCTGATCATATTCTCTCCTTATCTCCTTTTTTTTTCTTTTGTCAACCAACTTATCAATTCCTTTTTAAAAATCTTTTTTAATTTTCATTTTTATAGTCCTATTACATCCCTTCATTGTGTTTACCCTTGTTTTTGTATACCTATAAGTTTTTCCTTTAAAATTTTGGAGGGCAATTTCTTCTAACAGACCAAAATACACCCAAAATCAAGTGTGTGGCTCTGTTCTATTCATCAGTCTAATAATACATATACATTTTTCTTTCATCCTTTCTTCCCCTGGTTTTGGGTCTCCTCTGATTTGGTTAATGTATATTTTCTGGGGTCATTGCTACCCTTTTAGTATTTTGTTCTCTCATTCATCTATTATTATCTGGATAAAATGACAAGGCAGGAAAAACTCACCTCAAAAAAAAGAACAAGAGGCAGTACCCGCAGCTAGCGACCTAGTCAATATGGACATTAGTAAGATGTCAGAACAGAGTTCAGAATGTTGATTATGAAGATGCTAGCTGGGCTGGAAAAAAAGCATGGAAGACACTAGAGAATCCTTTTCTGAGAAATAAAATCCCTTTCTGGAGAAATAAAAGAACACAAATCTAACCAAGTTGAAATAAAAAAGCTATTAATGAGGTGCAATAAAAAATATTAGGATACTGCTAGGACAAATGAGCCAGAAGAGAGAATTAGTGATATAGAAGACCGAATGGTGGAGAATAAAGAAGCTGAGAAAAAGAGAGAAAAACCAGTACTGGACCATGAGGGGAGAATTCTAGAGATGAGCAATACCATAAGATGAAACACTATTAGAATAATTGGGATCCCAGAAGAAGAAGAAAGAGAGAGAGGGACAGAAGGTATATTGGAATAAGTTATAGCAGAGAAATTCCTTTATTTGGGGAAGAGAACAAGCATCAAAATCCAGGAGTCACAGAGAACCCCACTCAAAATCAATAAAAATAGGTCAACACACCATCATCTAAATTTTTTTTTTTTTAGGATTTATTTATTTATTTGACAGAGAGAGAGAGATCAGAAGTAGGCAGAGGCAGGTAGAGAGAGAGGGGGAAGCAGGGTCCCTGCTGAGCAGAGATCTCAATGCGGGGCTCGATTCCAGGACCCTGAGATCATGACCTGAGATGAAGGGAGAGGCTTTAACCCACCGAGCCACCCAGGCACCAAAAGAACACCCAAAGAACAAATAATCCAATCAAGAAATGGGCAGAAGACATAAATAGACATTTCTGCAAAGAAGATATCCAAATGGCCAACAGACATTGGATATGTTTTCATGTTGAGACATGAAAAAGTGCTCAACATCACTCAGCATCAGGGAAATACAAATCAAAACTACAGTGAGATACCACCTCACACCAGTCAGAATGGCTAAAATTAACCCATCAGGAAATGACAGGTGTTGGTGAGGATATGAAGAAAGGGGAACCCTCCTACACTGTTGGTGGGAATGCAAACTGGTGTGGCCATTCTGGAAAACAGTATGGAGGTTCCTCAAAAAGTTGAAAATAAAGCAGCTACCCTGCAACTGAGCAATTGCACTACTGGGTATTTACCCTAAAAATACAAATGTAGCATGTGCACCCAAATGTTTATAGCAGCAATGTCCACAATAGCCAAACTATGGAAAGACCTAGATGTCCATCAACAGATGAATGGATAAAGAAGAAAAGAAGATGTGGTATATATATATATATATATATATATATATATATATATATACACAATGGAATACTATGCAGCCATCAAAAAGTTGAAATCCTGCCATATGCAACGACATGGATGGAACCCTAGAGGGTATTATGCTAAGTGAAATAAGTCAATCAGAGAAAGACAATTATCATATGATCTCTGATATGAGGGATTTGAGAGGCATGGTGGGGGGTCGTGGGGGGAAGGGAAGGAAAAATGAAACAAGATGGGACCAGGGAGGGAGACACACCATAAAAGATTCTTGATCTCAGGAAACAAACAAGGTTGCTGGGGGGCTGGGGAGGTAGGGATAGAGTGGCTGGGTTATGGACACTGGGGAGGTTATGCGCTATGATGAGTGCTTTGAATTGTGTAAGACTGACGATTCACAGACCTGTACCCCTGAAATAAATAACACATTATATATTAATTAAAAAACAAAACAAAACAAAAAGAAATCCATAGCATCTGCTCCATAGGAGGGAGAACTTCCTGGTGCTACAGAAGAGAGGGAGCATTTGCAAGGGCAACAGGCCTTCACCATGGCATTCCTGGAGGGAGCCTATCTAAAACCACACACCCCAAGCCGTCCAAAGGCCCCACCTCCCTAGACATTTCCTGGTAGGAATCCAAGGCCAAAGTAGGTGTTTCCATTTTTCTGTAAGAGACCCCACTGTCCCCACCCCTCATCCCTTCTCTTCCCTCTCTGCTTATCAGGCTCAAGACTTGGATTCTCGTCTAAAGCACAATCCAGGAAGGAGATGAGGCAAAAGTGACCCCACACTGGTACTGCCAACAATTAGCAGCTTGGGGAGGAGAGGGAAGAACTACACAGGAAGCGGGAGAAGGAATCTGTGTTTGAAGAGCACAGCTTGCCTCCCTGTGTGTGGAGAGATAGGCGACAATTAGAGATAAGAAGGAACGTTATCAATTATGGCCTGCTGAACCCAGGGCTGATTCTGAGAGACGACTCACAGCTCAAAGGAGTTCATTCACGATTTTTTTTTTCCTGTTTTCAAAAATACAAGAGAAAGGAGCAGATTTTGAGTACTTTGCCCATTGAAGGTATACGATAAAGGTTTGTGAAATCCATGTTTGGGGGCAGTGAAATATTAGTCGTAGTAATAATAACCTCTGTAGATGAGCATATTTAGCTTTCACAAAAAGTCTATGTGCTCAGTCATGATATTAACTCATTTTATGTGGGAGGAGACCCGAGCACGCAGCGTTTACGGAACCCGCCCCAAATCTTCCAGATCGTTAAGTGGTGGAGCTCGGACTCTGACCCAGGAAGTCCGGCTCAGAGTGTGGGATCTTCTACCCACTCCCCTGAGAATCCCAACCGTCCGAGAGACGTTTCAGCTCCTGTTCTGAACATTCAGTGTTGTCTTTCACCACATGATTTATATTTTCTTGAGCAGCTCCGGTGACTGAAATCCTGTCACACTGTGATCCTATGACACTTGTCAGAACACGTGTCTGCTTTGGGGTCCTGGGATGAACACTGGCTACAGTGAGTGTGCGGTGACAAATTGGCGCATCGGCGACCTGGCCCGGAGAACAGGACGAAAGGCGGGGGAAGACAAGAAATGCATATGAAGGTTCCTTGCGTGTCCACTTCTTCATTTGCTAGAGGACTGAGGCGAGGGTGAAAGGGAAAGTTCTTAGTGGGACGGCCAGATGCTCCATGAACGGCACTGTACTGCTAAAACCTCTAATACTATTACGGTTCTTGTTACACACCGAATTGTGTCCCCCCCAACACTGCCTCAGAACATGACCAAAAAGAGTCTCTGCCCATGTAATCCATTACAGTGAGGTCCTGCTGGCTAAAGCCCTTCGTCCTACCTTACTGGTATCCTTGTAAGAAGAGACATGGAGAAAATGCCACGTGAAAATGGAGAGAGAGTCGATGGGCAGTTACACGCCAATGGGACCAATATTGCCAGCGATCCACCAGAAGCTGGACGAGGCAGGGACAGTTCTTCTCTAGGGGGCCATGGGCCGCTGGTACCCCGATCTAGGACAGCCTTCATGCTGTTTCAAGCCAGTGGCTTTGTACACTTTGTCAGGACAGCCCCAGGGAGTAATACTTCACTATTCCTATTACCATTCAGCTCCCATCCCTCCGTATCAACCCCAAAGAAGTCAGCACGGTTCTGAACATACACTAGAAGGATGGGCACACCCAGAACCGCAATACAGACGGCACCTGGCATCAGTTTATGACTGCAGAGGCCACGGACAAAGGAATCCAGAGAACTTTCTGCATGAGCCTGCATGAGGCCAGCAGACCTATCAGTAATACACACAAATGCCAACCCCATGCACACACACACGTGTGCACACACGTGCATACACACACGCGCATACACACACGCACGCAGAGGCATCTCTTGTAAATACAACTCGCCATCTTTCTTAGTCTCAGGTCTCAGGCGTCCAAGCACCAAGTTTACCTTCTTTATGTTACTTCTTAGAAAACCGATGAGTCCCTCCTGACATGAGGCGGTGCCTGGCCCGCCCCACCCCCCGTCCGGTACGTGCTCTCTCTCCTGATTCCTTTCCCCTGTCCCTGTTCTACTCCTGAGACGACAGAGAAGGGAGCTATGATATGTTCCGGAACGCATCCTGCCTAATGTTCACCGGCAGGTGTTTGACAAAAGGGTCTCCCTACCTCTCGGCAGCTCAAACCGTGGAAGAGGGACACACAGTCGCCGACGATCTGTGCGGTGAGCTCTCAGTCCAGGCCAAGGCTACCTGCATGACAGGTGGGTCTTGGCTGATGGGGGAGTCGCATCTCCTTAGACTGTGTTCCGAAAAGGAACACAGACACATACAAAAGGACTCTTAGAAGGGGAAATATCTCCCAGTTAGAAAATATGATCGCGTATCCTTCACAGTATTAACCTTTTCCCTTCTAACTATAAATAAGGAGGGACGGCGAAGTGAATCACCAACCAGCCACTCAGAGAGCTGGGCTGGGACTCTGTTTACCACTGAGACCCCCTCTACTCTGGGGTCGAGGGGACCTTTCAGGGTCAGCGGCCTAACCAGAGGGTGGTGATATTTGGAACTCTAAGTCCAAATATTCCAAATCTAGGAAAATAACCCACTTTTCCCTAGGTTCGCAGACGGGAGGGGCCTCCCTTCCCGCAGTGACACCCAGTTCAATAATTCAACAAAGTCCATTCACGGTTCTCCTCATCTTCAGGTTTCCGGAATCACAAGAGGACCAGAAGGTGACAGCTGACCAAATTATTTTTGTATTTTCTGATTTTTATAAACAGCACACAGGTTTAATCATTAGTGCTAGGGACAGATTTAACTTCACACTCTAAGCTTAAAGTCTGAAGTTTAAAGGAAAGTCCCTACAGCCAATCAATGATCCAAAAATGTAACTTCTTAAAAAATATTTTTCGTGATTGACAGTTTTTGTATTTTTTTATCACTTTCCTCTGGAGTCAACCAGATTGTCACGAGGAGCACAAGGAAATCAGACTTAAATTATCGGGGGAAATTAGTAGCTCCACTTGCCATTTAAGCCTCCTCTTCTAACTCCTATCTCTGTTACTGGTCCTTTCTAGACTCCCACGCTTCTGTGAGAGCTCGTCCGGGGAACGTAGAACGTTCTCAGGGTCATCTAGGAATAGCCATGGTGCCAGGGAGTTTAGCTGAAGCTGGGTGCCACCTCGAACCCCAGGGGGTGGGGCAGGTCCAGGCTGGCACTGCTGGGCCGGGGGCTGGAGAATTTGCAGGGTGGCTGCCGAACCCATGAGAGGTGCAGTCAGGGAAGGAGGCGGAAATCCCAGCAGACAGGATCTTGGAGAATGTCCTTTCGTCAGCTGGGGCAAAGATAATAGGAACATAAAGAGCATGGAAATTGGCCGTCTGGATAGTTCTCATAGGTGGTACTGTGTAGTCCAGGTCTTTGCCCCTGTAGACATGTTTTCTATCTGCAAGCATTACCACTGCCGACCACGGTGGTGAGTGTTTAAAAGCCTTTGTTGCATAAATGAATGGTAGGCTCTTAGTCCAAAAAAAACCCCAAAAAACCAAAAAACCCAAACTTGACTCATCTATCTAGGTTATCCAAACTAAGTGCTTCTGACTCAGTGAATTTAAGTCATTCAATCCCAAGTTCAACCGTGAAGGTCTGTGTGAAGGGCTTAATTCCCAGTCTCTTCAGAGGAAGAGAGTAAGTGCTTGTTTTTGGCGACAGCTGTCACTTCCCCTCATCTCTGGCATCCCCTTGACAGTGTCCACTCTTGCTCCTTCCGGTGAAAGCACAGACCAGAGGAGCACTGTGAAGACACAGTTGGAGCGCTGGGGAGAGCTAGTGGAGGAAATGACAAGGATCAGTCCCATCGACGCAGCCTCGTTCCGGGACTCTGACTTGGTAGGTCTCAGGTTTCTGAGTACGGAGACCAGAGCGGTGAGGAAGGGGTTCAGTGATGGAGTCAGTGGGGGGAGAAGACGGATTTGGGAACCACGGGGACCATGGTTCATATCCTAGACCCAGTGCTGATGAGCTGTGTTATCTTGGCGAGGCTGCTGAATTCTACATCTGCCTCTAACCCGGCGGTGGGATCCAGGGCATTTTATTTAACTGTTTGTGCCTCATCTGTAGAGTGGGTTCAATAATAGAAGACAACTTACTGGGTTGTTATGAGTATTAAAGAAATGAACAAATTGGACAGCACTTAGTTATTTTATATATGTTCGTTAAAATAATAAGTTATTATTATTACCACTTAATGTGTTATCGTGCATAAGATGCACTACTGATTCGCTCATAGCATCGGAGAGGGAGAGTAAATACCCACATGGATTATAAGATGCAGGCCACTCTCAGAAATATTTTTTTTTCTCAGAAATATTTTTAAATAAAATGCACATCCTCAAATAGAGGAAAAGCTGAGGCTACTATGGTCTGCTCGTAGGACTGTTCTGAATTTCACATGTGCTAACGTTAGTTAGCGCAGTGTCTTCAAAAAGGCTGCTTCTTTTCTTTCTTCCTTCCTCCATTTTTTTCCCCTTCTGGGAGGACATAGATTAGGGGCTTAAAGGCCCTACCCAAACCTCAAAAGGTGACCTGGATCTTGGGCCTCGGTAGGTTTCCATGAAAAGGAAGAGAGTCAGGCCGGACCCTCCGTGGGCAGGGCCTACCGCAGGCCACAAAGGGGACTGGCCTCATGGTGCCAGGCTCCTGTTCTGAACAGTCCTCTTTCCTCTCGGGCACGGGTGTTGCAGCTCTGGTCCTGCTGGGGGTGGGATGGGGGCTCGCCATCACTGCCAGAGAAGAGCACCCTGCCAGGATGGGCCACACGACCTGTCTCCAATTATGTGCCCATTAGGGACACTGCCGTACTGACTGCCTACTACGTGTATCTTACCTTCTTAATCCCGAAGAGTTTCTCCAGCCTGCTTCCTGATATCTTCACTACTCTAGAAGGCCTTTGTCGGGTATCCCTTTGCCTCGCTGGAATTGTGGAGAACACACACACACACTCCGCACGCATGCGCTCACACACACACACACACACACACAGTGCTTGTTCTGTGTCAGGCACTAAGTATCTCAAAAATAGTGACTCCTTTACTCCTCATAAAAAAACTATGCAGTAGGAACTATAATTATCCCATATTTATGATAAAATAAAGGCATAAAGAGGCTAAGAACTTGCCAAGGTCACAAGCTTGTAAAAGGAAGTGTCAGAATTTGCACCAGCTCTTCTGGTTCCAGAAGCCCAGCTTTTAAACACCATGTTATCCTATTAAAAATACATGAGTACCCTCCACTCTGCAACCCCATTCTAACAGGCCATGATGATTACTTTCCCTCCTTCTGGCCCTTTCCAATCCCAGCCGAGCACCACTGCCTCATCACGGAGGTCTTACAGCAAAATCCCATACACAAAGATGGTACATATTTACATAAATCATATTAAAAAGGATTAGGAAGAATACATATTTGAACATATGATTGAGAGCAAGGGATGACGTGTGTGAAAGGGAAGTTGGGAGACAGAAGACACGTGTGGTTGTTACAGTTACTAGTGGGCCCTTGGCGTGCCCTGAGCAAGGCCAGGTACCCCCGAGGCCCCATCGGGTGCGGGACCGTCCCTCATGCCAATACCAGCCACACCCAGCTGGGAAACACTGGTTGTGGTCTGAGGATAGAAATGAACCAGAGAAGGAACCGGAGACCTTCTCTTGTCTCCCAGAAGGAAAGCTCTAATGTCCCCAGCTGGCAGGCGTGGGTAGAGACCATCCTCCGGGAAAGATAGGGGGTAGGACGGGAAGGGGGACGTTCTCCCGAGGATGTCCTTCAGCTCATGCCGCCTGGTCTGCTGCAGAATCCACGAGCTGCCCTGGGGTTGTTAGAAGGTTCTCTAATGAGCTGTGGTCAGGGTAGATGGGGCTTTCAAAAGAAGGATGCCTGGAAAGTTATATTAATAACAGCGCTCTGCCCCCGCGGGGCGCGGAATTCTTCCGAGGGTTTGCGCTGTGGTTTGTAAAGCGCTGCGCTTGCGTGTGGATGGAACGTGCGGCAGAAACCTGCAACGCGACTGTCCGCGGCCTGTGATGCAAAAGGCCCCTCGTTTAAAAAATAAATAAACGATAAAAATAAATAAAAGGCCCTTCCTTTCGTGACCTTGCACCCAGTGATCCTACTAGTAGGGCTCCGAGGAGGTCAGGAGGAGGGCAAAGATTCGTGTAGAAGGATGTTCGCCGGGGCATTGTTTAGAAAAGCAAAGGAACCCAAAGGAAGGTTCAGCAGTAGAAGAAGCGGTAACTAAACTGGCACAACTATGTGACCGAGGATTTGGAAACAATTAAAAAAAAATATCCCTTACAAAGAGTTTTTCATTAACGTAGGGAAATGCTTTTGTATAATGTTCAGTAAAAAACAGAGGATGCTAAATCATGTCATCCGAACTTTGACCCAGAAATTCCCCTTTTGGAATCTATCCTACAATTTTAAGACCAACAGTGTGCAGGATAATATTGCATAAGAATGTTAATCGCTGTAGAATCTATAATGGCAAGATAAAAATAGGAATAATAACAAAACTAAAAAGAAATGGACCACTCTAGAAAACAGTATGTAGGGTCTTCACAAAGTTAAAAAATAGAACTACCCTCTGATCCAGCAATTGCACTACTCAGTATTTACTCAAAGGATACCAAATTTGAAGGGATACATGCACCCCTTAGCAGCACTGTCCACAATAGCTGAACTATCGAAAGATCCCAAATATCCAACGACTGATGAATAGACAAAGATGTGGTATATATATACACACAATGGAATATTACTCAGCCTTTAAAAGACTGAAATCTTGGGGCGCCTGGGTGGCTCAGTGGGTTAAGCCTCTGCCTTCGGCTCAGGTCATGATCTCAGGGTCTTGGGATCGAGCCCCGCATTGGGCTCTCTGCTCATCAGGGAGCCTGCTCCTCCCTCTCCCTCTGGCTGCCTCTCCGCCTACTTGTGATCTCTCTCTCTCTCTCTCTGTGTCAAATAAATAAATAAAATCTTTAAAAAAAAAAAAAAGAACAAAATCTTGGCATTTGCCACAACGTGGATGGAGTTAGAGAATTATGCTAAGTCAGTCAGAGAAAGACAAATACCATATGATTTCTCTCATATGTGGAATTTAAGAAACAAAACAGATGAATATAGGGGGAAAAAATAGAGGCAAACCATAAAGCTGACTCTTCACTACAGAGAACAAACTGAGGGTTGCTGGAGGGAAGGTAGGTGGGAGGATGGGTTAAATGGGTGACGGGGATTAAGGAGGGCATTTGTGGTGATGAATCACTAAATCCTACACATGGAACAAAACCAAAAACGAAAACCTAAAAAAACAAAACCAAAGAACTGGAGTATTCATCAATCCTGAATGTTTGTTTGAATCAGGGCTATTCCACAAAGTTGTATGGAATCACTTTTTTTTTTTAAGATTTTATTTATTTATTTAACAGAGAGAGAACACAAGCAGGCAGAGAGGCAGGCAGAGGCAGAGAGAGGAGCAGGCTCCCTGCCGAGCAAGAAGCCCAATGCGGGACTCGATCCCAGGATGCTGGGATCATGACCTGAGCCAAAGGCAGCTGCTCAACCAACAGAGCCACCCAGGCGTCCCTATATGGTATCATTTTTAAAAAGGTATATATGTTTATACATATATGTGTGTGTGTGTTCCAAAGGTATTATTAAGCAAACAAAGCACGTCTCTAAATAATGGGTAAAATATTATGCTATTAAAACACAGAAACACAAATGCCGCCCCTACAAATGCATGCACATTTTGCATGTTTGCGTGGGCCCAAAAGGTCCACCATAAGCATTTAGTCAAAGGTATAGCATGGAGTGCAGATTATTAGCTAGAGAGAAGTATTCTTATATAGTGATTATTTACTTAGTATTGGAATTAGGAGTGATGGCTATTTTATTAAGGTTTTTTGTTTTTCTAAATTTTCCATCTTGGGTATCCGCATTGCTTTTCTAATCGGGATAAATAAATGGATCATGGATGGACGGATACACAAAGACAGAAAGAGACAGACGTTGGGGAGGAGGGGGAGTGAGAGAGGGAGTTAGGGGAGGAGGGAGAGAGAGGGAGAGAAAGAACGAAAGGAAGTAAATTTAGCAGTTGAATGAATGGACAGCTTCCCATTTTTACTTCGGATTTCTTCTTCCAGGAAAGCAGGGGCTCTAGGTGTCTGTCTACCTATCTGCTATCCCATGTTCAAGGGCCCCCACGGAGGCTCCCACAGACGCACAGCTGAGCCTGATTACAGAGGCAGCAACATCTGCACAGCATGGTTTATGTCAATTCTGTAATGGGTGAGACCCTCTGGAATTAATATCTGATGAAGAAATAAACCTGTTAACAGGACAGATTTATAGTATTCAAATTACTATTGATCCATTCAGTACACAACTAATAAAAACCTTCCTTGCGTGACCTTCCACCTTGTGCACGCTTAAGCAAATTATCTCTAATAAACAAGTATTATGAGGACCCAAGGAAAATGTCAACCAATAAATTACTGAACTCTCTCTCTCTCTATCTCTCTCTCTGGATGAAAGTAGAAGTTAAGCACCAGTATCTGTCTTTATGTACCTTGTGATCAAACCTTGGGATCCCCCAAATCTTCCAACACAGCAGAAATTCTTCCTTGTTGTAACAACAGCACAAGAGCATCTTGTCTCTCAACAAGCAACTCACGGACAATAACCCAATAATCTAGCATTACACCTAAGGGGTAATGGGAAAAAATAAACTTGGTCTAGAAATCAAGAAATATGGATTTGTGTCTTGAATCTGTATTTCTTTACCACCATGACCCTGGATAAGTCGCTTACCTCTAGTCGCAATTCTAATCCAAATTAAAATAAAATAAATAGGATACTAAGCCTCATTTGGTTAAGTCCTATGATATTTGCTGAAATGTTTTAAAATAACTTGCATACACCCCTTGTTCCCAAGAATGGGATCGCCCAGTCTCTTCCCATTTGAGCATTTCCTGGATTCACTGAGCCTAGCCAGACCCAGCTCCCCGCATGCTAGGATCCGGTAATACGTTTAACAACGGCGCAGATACATTGGAAGGGTGACTCTGTTCCCATGTCGTCATTGAAGGAAACAGAAACAGGCTTCTTCATATTAGTTTGTAAGATCACCCTGAGTGTCATCTTTATTCTAGCTAGACTGAAGTAAAAAAAGGCCCGGCAAATAGGGATGTTTGCACATTTGGAGGTTTTCCATTGGTCCAGACTGGGCATCACTTTGCATGAATTGCATAAATTAGGATTCAGTCACTTGGCCAGGGACTAACTGCCAGGGAGGGTGGGCAAGACAGCTGATGTGCACATCAGGGACATGTGGTGAGATCGTAACGTTATCTGTCACACTCAGCATTAGTAAGAATAGAAATATGGGGAAATGTCATAACAGGCCCATATATTCATTCACCACTCTAGTCCAAGTCATCGATAGTCATTGTTTACCTGGACTTTGGACACGTTATCTTTCATCTCTGAGCCTAATTTTGCACTTTTGGCATACAGGACTCTTACTATGTTTTTGTGAGGTTGAAATGAGGTTATGACTTTCCAGGGCTCCCACACGTGTCCTCAGTGGTCCCAACACGCCTGTACCCTTCCCTGCAGCCACCAGACTCACAGATCACTGGTGAGGCAGTGGCGGATTTAGGGCAGTGAACTGGTTCTTCTCACCACTGTGCTTACCTCCCAGGGAAACGACAGACGCTCATTTTCCAAGAAGGTCCTGCGCGATTAATGGGAAACGTAACACTCAAGTTTCTAAGTGGCTCTGTGTGGCACCACAAAATTATTTTTGAAGTGAAGCACTTAAAGATACATTAAGTACAAATTTCAAGTTTCCACTGCTTGGAGACAAAGAAAGAAAAGAGGAAGAAAAAAAATAAAGTTGGAAACAAAGTCAGCGGACTGAATTTTCTTGGTACTAACGTGCTGCCACCCAAGCAGAGCAAGAGAGATGTAAGCATCACATCTAGCCTTAGAGTTACGTTAACGTAGACTAGGGATTTCTGGAGGATGGCACCTGAAAGATTTTAATATCTAAAATAGGGGCTGGCAAACTGAAGCCCAGAGCCAAATTCAGCCCACAGCTTGTTTTCCCAAATCAGGGTTTATCGGAAAACGGCCACACGCGTTCATTTACATACCGTCTAGGAGTTTTGGGGGGCATGTGCAGGCTAAACAGCAGAACTGAGTATTTGTGACACAGAGTGACCTGCAAAACCTAAAATACGTATTATCTGTCCCTTTACGGACGGTTTGCCAATCCCTGCTCTAAAATAAAAATAAAGGCCAAGGCTGCTCCATTGGACGCGAAGTTAACTGACTGTGACAAACGTTGGTCCAAATGAAGTGGGGCTTCAGTTGGTTCGAGCCCCTGCTCTCCCACTCCATCACCCACTTTCAAATAAAAGAGCTCGTGAATTGATTAGAGGCGAGAGAATTATTGGAAGCTGGAAGGAGAGGAATTTAAGGGAGCTGTAATGACACCATAAAAGCTTTGTTGAGTTGCTTTTATGAGCCCGAGGCCGCTTAGAGGAGCCTGACCCTAAGAGGTTAGCGGAAGTGTGTAAAAGGCTTGCCTTTGGGATAAATGCATATCAAAACCCATCCACGGAGGGAGAGCGGGGAAAAAAGGGAAATAAATGACAAGTACAGTACTTTAACAGGGAAAATTTCCTCCGAAAGGAAGCAAGCAATGAGGCCAGGCAGGAATAAATGGTGTAGAAATGACAGTTGCTCCTCCGCTGGGCCGCAGCTGCGCTCGGGGCTGATAAGATCCAGCATGTGTCAGTCGTCACGTCTCTCTTTTCACACTTCAATGTGAACTTTACAGCAAAAGGGGGACAGGAGGCAGTGAAGGGGAAAACAGTGGCTCAGAAGGACTTGTGCACGGAGTGTGAAGCCATTTCAATTTTATATTCGAGAGGACTCTGTAGGTGATCCCATGAATGCAATTATGCCCACCTAATAAAAGCAACATATGCTAAGACAATTAAAAGATTTTATTATACATCTATTCATTGTATTCCGTTTTCGGCAGGAGGAGCGGAGACTGAGGAGAGGGAAAGGATGCATTTAGCAGGGAGGGGAGCCAAAGTCGGCTTGGAGTATGCCAGTAGGGAAATGAATGGGCTGTGATGTGTTTTTAACATAAAGATGAATTATTAGATTACTTTTTACCAGGGGTCTTTTCGCCTTGCAGAACACCGGCGCTCTGGTTTCAGGCCTCTGTATTATGAGAAAATGTATCTGAAGACGTTACTCGGCCTTTTGGTGTTTTGGTACTCAACCATAAAATGAAAGCCCCTGAACAAGGCCAGAGAGAAAAAGAGCATGTCACTCGATTCAAAGTTTGATGACACAACGGCAAAAGGAAATCAAGTGAATGTCCTTTTATCTCTTCATTCCACATATATTTATTGGGGACTTCAGTTTATACCAGAGACTGGTGATTCTAAGTGGGAGAAAACAGTCAGTGCCCTACAGAAGCTCACGGAGATAGCTGGCCAGCTTCCCACTCGATATCCACTCGCACTTTGTCCTGGGCAAAGAGACCACATTTGCCAGCCTACCTTGCAAGGTCGCCACATGGCTAGTATTTTTCACTGGGATGTGGCTGGGACTGGTAAGAGAGAGCTGCCAGCTGGTTATGGGTAGACACGGGGAGGATGCAGGTGCAAGATGGCGGGAGCCTGGGTCTCTGAGTCACTTCGTGGAACAGAAGTGCTCCTGGTCAGGCGTCCCCACTTAGGCTGTTTTCTGAGTGAGAAACACAGCTTCCGGGGTTTGAGCTATTACGTCCTTGGGGAGTTCTTTGTTTTTGCAGCCTATCCTATCCTAGTTAATAAGCTCACAACATGGGTGTGCAAACAGTTCTCATCAGGGGCACTGAAGCAGAAACCGAAAGGAAGAAAGCAGGAGGAATCTGACAGGCAGGGGCGAAGGTGGGAAGGGAACTCAGGTAGAGCTGATGGTGTAACCAAAAGCTCAGAGGTGTGAAGGGATGTGGCCTGGTCACGGGGGAGTGGGGAGCAGGAAGTGTGGGAGGAAGAGGTGAGTCTGAAGGCCACGGTGGGACCAAAGAGTGCAGGGGTTCAGAGGGAAATGAGAGAATCACAGGGTTAACTCTGCAAAAGAATCTTTTTGTTACATGTTGGTGCCCGGATGCACAGCAGATATGCATGTTACCTCTAGTGCTAACCATCTTTGATCAGAATCAAGGCACGTGCTCACAAGGCGGGGGCCACAGTTGGGTTGGATACAGCATACGGAAGGCCACGAGTCCTCGGAACTAGGATTTCCACTCCCTGAGGTGCTTTTGACAATGAAGAGCAAATCAATGCCAAGCATACAATCTAGCCGGGCACGGCCACCCAGCTAATAACAGACATAGGTCGCCACGTGATTCAGCTGTAGGGGACCAAAATGACCAGAACCACAGTTTTGTGGCTGACCGGGTGGCCACGTGTCACACAGATGAAGCCACCTGAAATAAACGGAAGGCCCACACACAGAATTCTAGGACACGGCACAGTCAGTGAAAGTGTCTGCCTTCAGGCCTCAGAGGGACAAGGTTTTGATACATTCAGCAAAGGGGGATTTCAAACTTACTCGTAACACCTAATCACTTAGAAGCAATCTAGCAATTTCCAAATGACTTCCTTTTTTTTTTTAAGATTTTATTTATTTATTTGACAGAGAGAGAGAGAGAGAGAGATCACAAGTAGGCAGAGATGCAGGCAGAGAGAGGGGGAAGCAGGCTCCCTGCTGAGCAGAGAGCCCGATGTGGGGCTCCATCCCAGGACCCTGAGACCATGACCTGAGCGGAAGGCAGAGGCCTTAACCCACTGAGCCACCCAGGCGCCCCCCAAATGACCCCCTTTTATTCAAGTGACGAGGATGAGGCATATTAAAAATTAAAGCCAAAACATCAGAATTGACTGATCTTTATGGGTCTTAGTTGGGCTCCATACAGATTGCTCCAAACTCTGTACATTTGATATGCCAGCATTGGCTGAGATTGAGGGCACGTGGGGCACAGGGTAGAAGTTAGTAAGAAACAGTACGCCGAGTGAGAAAAAGCAAGCACGGTGATGGGAGACAGATCCAGGCGAGGAGAGCAATGCTTCAGGATTACCGCTAATACTAAAGGGGTTACATGGTGCAAAATGAGAAGCATTAATGCAAAATGGCATCTAATAAAAAGTACAATGAGTAAAGTCGACTTTACCCAGCCCCCTCCTCTTCTTCTTCTTCTTAACGATTCACTACGAATTTTTCTGGGAATGTGAGCAAATGTGTTACTTATTACCTTCTAAAATGAATCACTAGTCATTTTTGTTAATTTTCTAAGAGAGCACGCCCATGTTTCACTCCACCTTGGTCCTTTGGCTGAGAGTAGAAATTCACCAGACATCAGTACACTCTTAATCTTGAAGGATTTGTCAGGGCAGTCTAGCCTAGGCATTAATTATTGTATTTGGGAGGAAAAGATAATTTTTCAATAACTGCTTGACAGTTAAGGCAACATAGAAAAGTGCATAGCACTGACAACCCAGAGGCATTTTATCCTGACGTTCAGAGCTAAGCTGAGTAACGTGTGCTTTATCTAGGGACCACGATACCTGTTTTGGCGTTGCTATTAACCTGCCCCTCAGAACCCTTCACGCTACAAAGCCAAGGGGACTGAGACTTCATGCGGCCAAGTTCAAATTAATAGCCTCCCTGTATGCGAGGCCTACTTATAATTGCATATCTTGAAAATACCATATATCCAACCAGTTTACAAGTTGTCACAAGACTTACTGGTGACACATTTTAAATTAGGCTTTTTCAAATTATAAAGGCAAGGCAATACATTTGCCACTGTGAAAAGTGAAAAATGTAGCCAGGTACGTAATACATCTCTACTACCTGTCCCTCTATTCATCTGTCTTTTAATACAGCTTTAGTCAGAGAATATATTCCATTTTGGACCCTACTTTGGCCATTAAAACTTCTATCATGAGTATTTTTTCCAACTGTCATTTTATTTTAGTGGCTGCCTAATTAAGTGGATCTACTGTGATTTATGGAATCATTCTCCTGCTGTTGAACCTTCAAGTTGATTCTCGAGTTTTACTGCCTGGCTTTTTTTTTGGGGGGTGTCCATTTTGAAACAGGGGAGCTTTATTTGATAGGAAATAATTTCTTCAATGGTTTTAACTACTGGTGTCTATGAGCTGCAGTCTCTTTTTGTGTCTTTGAAGACTAAGAAAAGCTGATTATGAGGTTCTGGGGTGAATAGTTCAACTATTTGCTTGGAACTGCACTGAGCTTCTGATTCCAATCTCCGCCGGTTAGCTCGTTTTGGTCACACATCAGGTCAGGATGGGGGAAAGACCCACGTGGGCCATCTTAATAATCAAGTATTTCAACCAACGGGTCATTCATTTGTGCCCCAAACACACCACGCATTCTTGTGCATCTAAGATGGTCCATGGAGAGTTCTGTCCATCTGGAATATACTGCTCTCACACCTCTCAGAAGTCCAGGAGCGCGGCAGATGGATACAGATCGATAGGGTTTATTCTGTAGTGATGTACGTGCCTACAGACACGGGGCTGGAGACATGGGCACGCACGTATTTCAAATGTGATCACCATGGCTTTTGTGCTGGAAGAAATTTTTCTGGGGAGAATCCTGATGTCTTTATACTATAATGAGATGGATTCATCAGGGCATTCGAGTCATAATTTTATACTTCCATAGGCTTTTCCCTTTCTCTTTCTCTCTCTCTCTTTTACACACACACACACACACACACACACAGAAAGAAGTCAACCATCTCTTGCAGTCTGTCTTTGCCCAAACAGATTGCCCAATTCCTGGGGAAGGCCAAAAGCACACACACGAAGAAGTTCCACGAATTCTGTCTGACAGCAGACACACTGGGCGTGATTCAGAGTCATTCCATGGGAGCACACATTTGTTGAGGGCCGACTCTGGGCCAGGCCCTGGTGGCACAAAGACGCCCAGAGCAGAAACACAAGGGCTTGAGGGAACTCGGACACGGGTGGAGGAGGGCTGTGTGCCCGAAGATACGTGTACTTTTGACTCTTTCTGAAGCTTGTGCTTTCTGCATTATAGCAGCTACTTTAATTACACACTTACTATGTGCCGAATTCCATGCAAGGCACTGGGGTATGCACGGTTCCTGCTACCCAGAGGCTCAACGTCGAGTGGAGAAATAGCAAAAAAAAAAAAAAAAAAAAAAGACATGATTAAAGCAAGGAGAGAAGTTGTTGGAGTCTACAAGTAACCATGAGGAGCCCCCTCGCATGCAGCCTCTGTCTGCTACCTGGTAACAGATCAGTCACGTGCTAACGCAGGGGAGAGTCAGGCCCTTGCCCTCCCTCCACAGGGCTCTGCAGAAGCTCAGGGCTCCTAAGAGCCAGGATGACCTACCTGACTTGTGGCAAAGTGCCAACTGCATTTGAAACCCAAGCCTACGTGTACATAAAAATGCAGGAAGCCATCTTAAAAGGATGCGCTAATTAGCTTCCTGGGATTTCAGATTTTAAAAGCTTTTGTGATCGAATTTGTTTCGGTAATTTTTTTAAAGGATTCCAAAGATTGGTTCTGCTGTCAAGACATCAGAAAACAAAAAAATGAGATAACAAACTTATTGGTTTCCACAGTGGAGTGCTTTCAATGTGAAAGGGGGGAGAACGTCCGCCGATTGGTTGATAAAAAGCAATATGTCATTAAAAGGCCATGATGCATGGTGAAGAACCAGCCTCCCTTGGGTGGCTAGATCCGACATTGAGTTGCTCTTGAAAAGCATCTGTAAGTCCCCTGCAGAATCAGCACCCACTGTCAGATAGACATGGGGGGGGGGCGGTACCTCTTTCACTTCGACAAAGGATTTAGGAAAGACACCAGCAAAAACAAACAAACAAAACAACCCCCCCCCAAAACGAGCCTCAAAATTCTGAGTAGGAAAAGGATGTGACGGGTCACAAAAGCATGTTTCTTCTTTGCCACCCTCCCTCTTTTCATTACGAATAAAAAGAGCTAATAATGGAAAGGATGCACACCACAATTACATTTGTTCAGCGTGGGGGAATAAATAATAACTGGGGTACTACGCTATCGCGCAAGTCTAGAATCATATTATTAGAGGTGTCCTATAATTGGAAACCATTACTGAACTACCTCCTCGTTGAGTTAATCCCTCCCTCTGTGCAGCCCCTGAGCCTTGTCTGTGTTTTCCCAGGGGTGCACACACCCCATGTTGTAATCATCGGTCTGCTTTCCCCTGTCCCCAAGCTAGTCGGTGACCTCTGGAAGGCAGCTACTACATGGACTCCAACCATCTCACCCTCTGCGTGCCTAGCTGCAGGTCTGCAACGAATCGTGGAGCTGACTATACTCCACTTCCTCTTCAAGTTCACTTCTCCAGGTAGGCTAATCCTTCAGCCTTTTCTTGGAAACATTTCCCAACATTTCACATTCTTCTTAAACTGGGGAGTGTGTGGGGGGGAATATTTAGATAAGTCTGTGTATTTGCAATGTGTAGGCGAGGCGCTAATAATCATCAACCCACAGGAATCCGCAGAGACTCAGCCAACATCGATAAAGAATCACGAGCTGTCACCCCCAAACCTGAAAAGGCCTCATCTCCTGCTTACATTTCTTTAAATAAAAAAAAGAAGAAGAAGAAGAAGAAAAGGGTGACCTTGCAAATTACAGCCCTATAAACTTAACTTCTAAATTTGGAAAGATACTGAAAGAGGAAAAAAAAATCAAAAAATGAGCTTGCAAAATCTCAAACAGGACATTTACTGTAAAAGAAGAAGTAACTTTGGACTGAAGACTGAGTGCTGTTTTTGTTTTTTGTTTTCCTTTTTTGAGTGAAAATTTTATCTGTAGAAGATAAAGTAGACTGGAATCATACAGTCACTGGCTCCTACGGAAGTAATCCATAGTCACATTTAATTTTTTCAATCAGCCATTACTTAGCGTGTGAATAAAACTTGTTGACTTATGAGACTGGTACCATTTTTAACCAAAGATAAAATTAAGTGGTCATACCAGTTTGGTTTTGAGATGCTCCTTACGAGAAAACGTATCAGGAGGCAGACAAGGTGAGTGCTTTTGGAATCAGACTTGGGTCAAATTCCAACTTTGCGACTTGCTAGCTGGGTGATCTTAGGCAAATCGCTTAACCTCTCTGATACCCTGTTTCGTAAACTATAAATTGAGGATGATGACAACACCATCAAAATTGCGGTCAGGGTTAAATGAGATGATATTTGTAAAAAGAACCCTAGAACGTTCACCAGGGAACTGTTTCGTCTGGGAAAACATGGACAGGCTGGATTATTGCAGGACATCACAGAGGCTTCCCCCGAGACGGTAGAAAATACGGGAGATCCCAGCTTGTCTGGGCTGGTTTCCTTTTAGGAGGGGTCGTGAGGAGGTCCTCAAGATTGCAGTGCCCAGCGAGAGGTCACCACGTGTTGATCAACAGAGCCAAATTGGCTGAGGCACTCATGATGGTTGCCATGAGAAGGACTTACCCCCATTTTTATTTCTGGGTCCAATTCTCTCTACCTGGTCTGCTCCACGAATCTCCCTAATAGACAGCAATTTCGTCAAGATCCTTCTGGCTGTGTACGCTCAAGGAAGGGGTTCTGGCAAGAGAAGGGAAGTTCCCAGGGTCACAAGGGGAGTCCCTGGCAAGCCTGGGCTGAAGACCAGGCCTCTGGCTCTTGAGCTGGGTCCTTCCAGCCACCCTGTCCGCCACTTGCTGAGGGGGTCTGCTCCAGCTGCACCGTGCCTCGGACGCCCTACTTTCTGGTTGTTGGCTGGGACTTGCGCAATCGTTTCTGGCTTTGGCTGTTTGTGGGAGGCGGGAAGGGCAATCTTGAAATGGCTCTACCCCCATGCTTGATTCTGGGCTGCAGGGGCGCCTCCGGCTTTAACAGGACAGCCAGGAGGCTGTAAAAGCAGATGCCAAGGAGGCCTGGAAGCCCAGTTGTTACAGAGTCCAGGAATGGTGTTCAGAGAGACCCCCGGCAGCCCTGGGCAGCTCTGCTTCTCTCCGCACTCCTCCGCCGTACAAATAGAGAAGTGAGACGTAGCCATGCCCATCGCTGCCGTTTCTGGCCTTTCTGGCCTTGGTCTTATGACCTAAGTCTTTTTGTGCTCTCTGACACATAGCAGGTCTCAGACATGTGACACGGTGAAAACAAGCTGCAGTCTAGAGTTGGGAAAACTGACAGCCGGAAGCTGCTGCCTCCAAAGGGGGAGCCTTCCGACCCATGACTTGATTCCTCCGAGTCTTAAGCTTTCTCCTGGCTCCCACGGGGCGAAATCCACTGACTTTCCAGAGTTGTGAGATGAGGATCAGGTAGGATCATGTTTGTGGAACAATGAGCACGCGCCGTGCCCATGTTAATTTACGGATGCTCCGCTTTCCACCACTTTCTGGAGGGGTTAAAAGATTTCCAAAAAAGCTCTGGGCTCCAGAATTTTTTTTTTTTTTTTTTTTTTTTTTTTACTGGAGGCCAGTTTTCAAAGTTGAAAGGTTCACAGCCCCAAAAAAACCTTTTAATTTGTTCAAGGGGTGGAGCGCCTGGGTGGCTCAGTGGATTAAAGCCTCTGCCTTCAGCTCAGGTCATGATCTCAGGGTCCTGGGATCGAGCCCCGCGTTGGGCTCTCTGCTCGGCAGGGAGCCAGCTTCCCACCCCGCCCCACTCTCTCTGCCTACCTCTCTGCCTACTTGTGATCTCTCTCCTCTATGTCAAATAAATAAATAAAAATCTTTAAAAAAAAAAAATTTGTTCAAGGGGTTTTCATTTACATTTTCTTTAGGTTTTTTTTTTTTTTTTTTTTTTTTTGGTAAGAGGTGAGGGAATTCGAGCCAGGGCAGCTCATGGCGGGGTGTGGAGAGACCCGTGGTAGTCTCTACTCGGTCCGAACAGCTCTGTGAGGGGGCTTTTCCAGGACTCAGCTTCCCGTCCCCCACCCCCAGCACGGGTGTCAGCTGTGACTGAACTTGCCCCCCTCACAGAGGGGCGCAGCAGAGGGAGATGGGGGTGACCCCAGGGGGCAGCACCACGAGGCTCTGAGCACCACAGGCAGGAGGAAGGATTCTGACTCCTGGGCCTCCCTGCTCTTTTCTAGGCCACCCCTCCTCCACTCTTGGGTAATCTGGAGCCTGAGAAGGGTGGGAAGGAGGGGAGGGAGACCAAAATAACACGGGCCGGATACCTCCTGGCTATTTTGGTGGCACAAACGTAAGCCCAGTGAGTCCCTGGGGGTTGATTATAAAGTTACCTGGGAAGATGCCTTCGCTCTTTCTGCAGACTGTACTTAATGAAAAGTCTGGGGCCTCTGAAGACACCGAGAAGCATTAAGAGCAGAGATTACATGAAAAATGGGGCAGCCGCCGGGGAAAACAGCTTGGCGGTTACTCCAAAAGTTAAACTTAGAGTCGCCATTGGACCCAGCGATACCCCTCCTAGTTATCCCCAGGAGAAATGAAAACACACGTCCCCACAGAAACTTGAACCCAAGTTCACGGCAGCACTATTCGCCACAGCCCAAAGCTGGACGCCCCCCAGCTGGCCCATCAACGGAGGAAAGCATGAACACGATACGGCATATCCATACAACAAAGTATTATTCAGCCATTAAAACAAGGGCGTGTTGACCTTTACCACAGCGCAGATGACCTTGAGAACACTACGCTAAGTCAAAGTCAGGCACAAAAGGCCACCAATCATAGGACTGTTTCTCTATGAAATGTCCAGAATAGGCAGATCCATAGAGACTAAAAGCACATTAGTGGGCAGGGAGGAATGAGGAATGATTATTTCACGGGTGTGGGGTGTTTTTCTGCGAGGAGGAGAAAGTTTTAAAGCTACGGAGAGGTGGTGGTTTACAGCATTATACGCTGACTAAATGCCACTGAGCGGTGTACTTTGTATTATTTTTTAAATTGAGATAAGAGTTGTATATTTTAAATGGTGGACTGTATGTTATGGGAATTTCGCCTCAATTTAAAAAATGTTTGTGGGGAGGGGATGGGGAGAAGCAGGGATTTTAAATTCACTGTGGCCTGAATTTGAATCTCGCTTCCGTCTCCTTCAACTTGTGGAACTGTGAGCAGTGGTCTGGGCACTCTGGCCTTCAGCTTTACAGTCTTTGGGGTGGTGAGAAAGAGGGTCCCAGAATCTGGGAGGGATCCATGAGACTCTGGAGGCAAAGCACCCAGCCAGGCCCAGGGCGAGGCAGGCCCACGCGGAGGTCAGCCCCCTCCCTCCCGTGTGCCACTGCCACAGGTCGGACCTTCCTCGAAGCTGCGGGCCCACCCACACCCCCGGGTGCTGGGAATAACGGGGTCGCCAGGCCCCACCCACCGCTCGCAAATGCAACCGAGGGCCTTTTGTCATACTTGCTTCAGAGCTTCCTTCCTTTTTGGTTTGCTTATTTGTTTAAATAATGGACTGAAATGTTTCAGATGAGGTTGAAATATCTGTTGACTCCTCTGCCCTCGGCTCCGTGTCTCTTTTGAGCCAATAAGCGAGTCCGTTAAAGAATAAGTATGTGGGGGAAGAATTTCCTGACTCGGCCGGCCTTCGGTCAGGGTCTCCTAGGAGCAACACAGGTACCACGGGATGGACACAATGAGTTACAGAGCCCTGTTTTAATTGGCATTTCGAGCATGCGCAGAGGAGGGCAGTCCGGAGGTGCTGCAAGGAGGCACGCGCGCCCTGGTTAGCTCCCTCTATTAAATAAAATCAGTGGTTTGGTTTCAAACTTGGATCGCAGTTAACCAGCACGACTCAGAAAACAAGTCCCTCCCGACGTCCTTGAGGCACCAGCTACCCAGCAATTGTGCTGTTAGGAAATTTTCAAAAGATGGGCTATTGCCCAAGTGTTGCGATTTTGGACTCTCGTAGATCTGCTGTTGGTATCAAATGAGATGACGTGAAAAAAATTTGGGAAAAAAAACCAAAAAACAACCCTGCTCAACAACGTTGAGCACAAACGTGCTCGGAGGCTCTCAAACAAAGCAGGGCTATATGTGGGGTGGGGTAGAGAGGAGGCAAAAGGGGGACATGTCTGGAAACTGATAAGGATGGAAAATACAACCTTTCGGGGGCAAAATGCAATTCCAGCTTCCCATGTCTCAGAAACTGGAGCCTGGAAAAGCCTGGGCGGAAACGTGCAGCGTGCTGAGTTGAGAGTGGGGTGAAGGAGAGGAGGAAGCTCAGTGCTTTGCTTCCAGAACTGACCAGAGCAAATTTCTTCGTAATTTCATGTTTCCCTAAATATAAGATGGTTTGTTTGCACTATTAAAAAAAAAAAAAGTCGAGAATCGGCTGTATGGCAATACATTATGCTGGGAGATAAAGCTAGTTCGAGCTGCTGGTGATACGGTCTTTTCATGGGAGATCACTGTACCTGAAATGTAGGTAGTTATAAAAATGGCATTAATTTGCTTAGACCGAGAGATTTTCACAGGAGAGCAACTAGCAGAAAACATTATGAAAATGTCCGAGAGGACTGGTAATTGAGTTGATTAGTATGACCTTGGTTATGAAGGTAATAGAAGAGAGCCCGGTGCTTAGACTGAGTTATAACCCTGCTCCCGGTTCGGCGACGGAGTGAGGGATGTAATTTGTTCAGGCTGACTCGGGGTAGCCAAGCCTGCCTCTGACAAAGTGATCCACTGACTAGCCGAGCTTGGCCCGCGCCTTTACCCTGACAGAGTAAACAGGACAGGGTCAAATAAGAAATGACAGACGGGGCTTGTGTGCTGCCCCCTGTGCAGACACGAGAGGCGCAGAACCTTCCGGACCGTGGGCCCCGAGAAGCATTAATTCACCGCCTCTGAAGCACCAAAGAGGGAAAATAATACAACTGCTCCCTCGCTGAAACGAAACAAAGCCGAACACCAACATAAAGAATAAACATCCCGAGAAGGTCTGCGCTAGATCTGCTCCGACTCTGTTTTTCGTATTTTTAGAGGCATTCATGAACCAGAATGCCACTGGCTGCGGTGGGAAATTTAACTGCATTAATCATAAGAAAGGATCTTGTGTCTGGCTCCAAAGCTCACGTTCTTCCCACTGCACCTGCTTAAAATGGGCAAATTTCTCTCAGTCACACACACACGCGAGGCTGACTTCACAAAGAAATCTTCAACAGCTGTTGACCGGGTTGGTCTGTGGGTAACGCAAAGCCTTTACATTGAGTTTGTGAAGTCACTAGCATTGCGACTACTTGTACAGAAGTTCATGTCCGGGGACTTCTATCTGCTTCCCTGGCTGCGATGACCTTCTTCCTCAAGCTCACTGCAGAAGAGATGGGATGCGGAGCCCGGGCATGACGGATAGGTACATCAGCAACGGCTCCGGAGCCCACAGGGACCCTCGAGTGAGGGTTAAAAGTCTATACACACGGGTCTTGATCATTTCACACTTACTCTTCATAATGAACGTGTATCGGGTCCGAATGGGAGGGTTACACCGGGTGAAGAACAACGGGACATCCTCGCGCACAATTCGTCCCCTCTCTGGGAGGCGTGTGTGTGTTTGTGTGTGTGCACATGTATATTTGTGTGTTTTACCAGCCTCTGATTTCAGGGCTGGGGCTACACAAATGACAAAGGGCCCAGAATCCCTTGTCTCCTTGCCTCTGTCACCATGCTTGCTGACCCTCTAGTGAAAAGGATCTGACCACCACATGCGAGTGGAATAAATTATCGCTGACACTCCAATATTTAATTATGCAGCTGTCAGAGCGGCCCTTTTGAAATTCATTTTAATAAAGTGGGAACTTTCCCTTTCAAGGTCAGAGTGAGGGGAGTCACCTTTCGTGTCAGCCGGAGGTCTGCACCATGAGCTCTGCACTCTTGTCCCGGACGCCTGTCACTCGGCCTGATAGAAGGGCCTGATAACAGCTCTGATGCCTGGTGGCCTCCCCCCCGTCCCTGCCTGAATGAACATCCTTCATTTAAACCCACAATAATGAGGACCTCAAAGTCAGAGAGGCGGGCACAAGGGCAGCCGGGAGGGGAAAAAAATGGCTTCTTATGATAAAATTCACTCCATGGGAAAGCCGTAATCTAAAAGCCATCACGGACGTCTCCCTGTTTTAACTGGTTAACTGGAAATAGTTAACTTGGTGGAAGGGAATGGAAAACGAAAGCAACCCTTGGGGGGAGGTCGGGGTGCCCAGACACCGGCACTCCTTGGTCTCTGTGCCTCCCAAACTCGTGAAAGAGACACAAAAGCATTGATTTATATTTTGCTATAAACCAACAACCACGACGACAACAGAAAGGTATTATATTTTTTGTAGTTTGCTTTCTGGGCCATAAAGTTGCACTGAGGAAAAGCTTTTGCACGGCACACTCGATGTGTGACTGCAATCACGCCTGCCTAAAGTCTGTGTTTAGCTGACACTCCCCCGTGTTTCTACGAAAACTATGTCGGCAGGCGCCTGGAGAGAGGGAACCCCGGCTGGGCTAGAGAAAGCAGAAGCAGCTCCCCATCCACTGGCAGACTGGTGCTTCTCTCCTCTCTCCTTCTTTCCTTGATTGCTCACTCTACAGTCTCTCCCTTCCCCTCATTTTTATTTTCCTCCCTCACCCCGCCCCGCTTCCTTTCTTTCTCTCTCTTTAATAACATGATTAATATTTATTGATCAGCGACTCTATGCTGGGCATTGTCCAAAGTTCTTTGTACGCTTATCTCTTGTAGCTCAAAGCAACTCTATAAATGAGGTGCCTTCATGATTGCTCCCACTTTACAAAAGAGGAAGCTGACGCCCAGAGAGACAAATGGTCTTACTCAAGGGCACCCCGTTAGCGTCGAGCACAGGAGCCCCAGGCAGTTAGCCCTGTGCAGAGATTCAACTCCTCTGCTCTGCTAGGTTTCCTCGTTTTCTCTTCCTCTGGCCTCTTCCTTACTGTCTCTCTCACTTTCCTCCCTCCTCGCTCCTTCCTCTTTTCCTGATCTCTCGCTCCTGGGTTTGTCTACACCTCGTCTCTCAGGGAACGTACAGCAGCTCCGGGGGCTGTACCCAGGGGCCCGCCTCACGCGTTCGGATGGTGACTCTTGTCAACAAATCCTGGTTTGGGAAAGAGGCTTTGTCGGGTCTGTGTGTCTGAATAAAGGGCCTGAAAAAATACTTGTGTGTGACTGTCGAGGGGCACGCTCTTCAAACCATAAGTAATAACCAAATCTGTCTACAAGCGCTTGATCTGGGAGAGAACATTCCCGTCTCAGAGGCTGCAAAAATGGCTCATGAGATGAACTGAGGGGGAAGCAGGAGGCAGAAAGCGACCTTCGGGCTTCTACTCTGCAGCTCTCTGGCGAGACCTGCCTTGCAGGCCGGGGAAGGATGCCCGCACTCAGCCAGGGCCTATGGCCACATCCCCAAGCACAGGCTCCAGTGCAGCTCATTTGTACGCTGTCCTTTTTCTTAACTCTGGAGCTGCTTAATATGGGACCCCTGACAGCTGAGGACGCAAGGCCCCGGCGTGGCCTGGAGAAACTACGAGGGCCGGTGTGGAAGCCACAGCCCAAGGGCCAACTGTTCACTCCTCCCCAGGCCTGCTCTTAACTGTGTCCTGCCCCATTCTAGGGTCAACCCTCAGGGCATTCCCATTTTTCAAGGGCCAGCGATATCTGAGGGTGTCCGCACCCCTCCATGTTTGCCATCATTATTGCCTACTAGGGCAACACCAATGGTACTGAGATAGCTTGAGAGTCAGTGTCTTACTTCCAGCATCCAGAAGAAGCCCCTCAGCCAAAGGAGACCCCTGGGGGACAGAGGGGAGTGGTGTACCTTGTGCGCATTACTTCGATCTGCAGGACGTTCATTAACCCAAAACTCACAAGGCAGGAAATTGCACTTCCAGGAAGTACACGTCTCCTGGGAGCCCTCGGTGTCACATAGGAGGCCCTCCACGGGGTTTATTAATGCCTAGATAAGTGAGTGATTTCTATCAGCATTTCAGTAACCCAAAGACAAATACAAAAATAACCCGCAGCCCATGAAAACAGCTGTGTAAAACCAGACACCTTTGTTATGGAGGGGACACACTCAAGAGATCAGGGGATGATGTGGGGATAAGCCAGTGACCAGGAGTCACTGTCCCCTAGAGAAAGACAACCAGAGAGACAGGTGCGCTGGCGTCTGGCTGCTGCCTGCTTACTGAGATACTTCGGACAGACACTTTGTCCACGCTTTGGTTGGTCTTTCTGGATCCTGAGACGGAAAACCAAGGGTTAGAGTTTCCCCACCTGAAGGGACACTTGCAAGAAAACCCAGGGAAATGGCAGGAGGAGCATTTGTTACAGTGAACAATCTAGATATAACTTATTTGGCAACTTTTCCAGTTCTAGTTCTTTCTCCCTATTTAGCTGATGTTTGTTGGCTGTTTTCCGTGTGCAACTCATGCTTCGGGCTCCCCATTTTATCCTTGCAATGGCCTTGGGAGGGAGGGAGGCACTGTAATGAACTCTCTCTTCGAGATAAAGAAACTGAGTCTTAGCAAGATAAAAAATTAGTTCAAGGTCATTTAGCCGGTACCGGGCAGAGGGAGGATTGAAGTGAGGTTTGCTGAGCTCCAGCGGCAATGCCCTTAAACACTGCACCGTGTTTTTATCAAATATGCTGGTACTCCTCTTTTCTTTGTATTCTGGAAGCAAATCCAGATTGCCTCTATCTAACTTGGCAAACCTGTTTAATGAGATCTGTGTTAAATAACACACAGAAGTTTTTTTTTGGGGAGGGGGGCAAGGGGTCCCCTCTATCTGCAACGTGGACACAATCATAGTAATGGAAGTAGAAGTGACGGCAGCAATGTAGTCAGCAGCTGCCATTGTTAGACCAGGTGCTGGGAAGTGTGCATGTACCTGGGTATGTGTATGTGTGTGCACATGAGCGTGCACGTGTGTGCATGTGTGTGTGCACATGCCTCGTGTGTATGCATTGTGTGCATGTGTATGTGTGTACATGAGCGTGCATGTGTGTGCATGTTTGTATGTGCATGTGTATATGCGTGTATGTATATATATATGCACATTTGTGCCAATTTTATATATGTATAGTATGTATATTTTATACACCCAGTTTTTTTTCCTCTAATCTGCACTCATACAATGATTTCCATTTCACTACTAGGTAAACCAAGGGTCAGAAAAGCTACATGTCTTGCTCGGGATCATACAGGAACTAGTTGGTGGGCCAAGCTCGGTATGCAGTGCTATCTGACCCTAAGCTATTGCTCATGAAAATATATATATATATTTATATAATTATATATTTTTAATATAATTATATATATTTATTTATATATATATTTATAATATATTTAATATATATTATATAATTATATATTTTTAATACAATTATTTAATATTTTTATTATTTTATATTTATTTATAAATATATAAATATATTTTATATATTAATATATAAATAATATACAACATATATAATTATATATAATATATTAATAACATTTAATATATTAATATATAAATAATATTTATTATTTTATTATAAATTATATATTATTTAATATAATTATTATTGTATAATATTATATTATTATTATATAATTATATAATATATATATAATCCTCCTGCAATATTTCTGCCTTGCTTTAGAATTTATATAACACTTCCAGGTACATCATTTCATTTAATCCTTATGGCAGTTTTGTGATTAGCTGTTCCCGACATTAGCATGGGGCATTCCTATGCCCTCCGTTTTACGGAGGAGGAAATCACGGGGCTGCAGGTGGCGTGACTTATCTAGGGGACTGCAGCTCCCAGCAGGTGCGAGTGGGACTAAAACCAGCCCCTCACGCCCCTCACGTCGCGTCCCACTCTGTCTACTTTCCTCAGCAGCTCCGCTCTGTGCTCCGTGGCGCTGGGAACCGGCCACATCCGAGCCGCGAGACACTCCTCCCGCTGAGGTTCTCAGAACCGACGGCTTCCATCTCCAACAAACAGACTAGTGTTCGTTTGGATGTTCTCGGCCTCACGCGGCACCCACTCCCACAGCTCCTTGCTGAGTAAATTTAGACAAGTGTTCTTGATGCCAGTTCTCTCGCTGGAAATGGGAAGAGATTTACAGAAGAGCACCCGGTGGCAGCCGCTTGTCATAGATTTTAGGTCACAGATAACTGTGGGTCGAAATGACTAAAGCCCAGAGCTGCCCGGGTATGGGTCCCGATGCTGGGAGCTGGACCACCCCACCCCAAGACGACCGTCTGCAGAGAGCGAGCATGGCATACGCCCCAAGATGACAAGCAGAGTCTAGAAGGATGGAAGGGAGAAATAAATCCTGAGTCAACTAGGAGGATTAAAAAGTCACCTACCATGAGGAGAATTCGCACTCCACAAATTTTTTTCGACTGACTAAATTTAAAGAAATAAAACTAGATTGAGCATGCGTTTAATACTGGCTGCTATCTTTTGCTCTGCTCTGCTCAGTGGCTTGTTAAATATAAAAAGATTTGCCCTGCAAGGAGACATGGGGGGAGGCAATCTCGGAAGGACCCATCAGCCACCCTGCCCTTCCTCTTTGTCACCCAGGGGAGGTGGGCAGCCTGTCTCAGTCCAGTGCCCCAGTGTCCTGGTCCTGTGTACAGGTCTCGCATGCGATCACTGGTATCCCCACCGTCTCTTAATAGAAGGTGAGATATAAAAAGCTCATTCGAGATGCCAGGAGCTTCCCTTTCTGACCCTGGCTGCCTGAGAGGCAAATTGCATTAGAAAAATGACATGCCATTCATCTCGCGAGTACTTGCAGGAACATTTAGCTAATTAAATGATTAATAAATTTAACACTGCTTTATAATTTCATTTAGCTGTGTTGGAAATCACACGGTGAGCTGCGTATGCACCGAATGAGATTAGGTGGGAGTGAGGGTTTCGGAGGCTGCCCTGGTAATTGAGATTAGTCTATTACTACAGTGACCTTTTTAACTTTTATATTCTCTTGTTAAAGCGAAATAAAATTTTATTCACTTTTAAGGAATATTTACTTAGAGAAATTTACATGAAATTAAAGAAACACCAAGCCCAGAAGCCTACTGGGGCCAGAATCCATGCACTGTTTCTTTTTTAATTTCCACAGGCTCTTTAGGAAATTGTTCTTGAGCTAGCTGGAGGCAGAGTGTAGAGCAGTGTGTTTTCAGACAGTTCATTCATTCATTCGCACAATAAACACCCCATTGCTGGCATGTCCTGGACATGCCTCTAGGTCCTGGGATGACAGCAATAAACAGGGCCAAGGTCCCTGCTTTCCTAAAGCTTACCTTATCACAGGAAACTAGAGATGAGAAGCAAATAAACAAACAACAAAATAACTGACAGTAAAAAGCACAGTGCAGAGAATTAGAAATGATGATTTCTTTAGACTGTGGAGTCCAAGAAAAATCTCTCTTCAAAGATGACCATTGAACTGAGATCTGAATTATAAAAAGCAGCCAGCCATGCAAAGCTCAGAAGGAGTAGCACCCCAGGAGAGAGGAGATTGGGAGTGAAGGCGCTGGGGAGGGAAGAAGTGAATTTGGTGTGTTCCAGCAACAGAAGGGACAGGGAGCCTGGGAGCTGGTGAGGTCGCAGTGATGCAGCGAATATGGGAAGGGTCAGACTAAGCAAGGCCGTGCTGACCACAATAAGGAGTTGGGACATTTTTCATAGGTGCTGTGGGAAGCCACTGAGGGGTCTTAAGCAGGACAGTGACACCACCTGTCAAGTGATTCCGTCTCAGGCAAGTGCATCTGCAGCCACAGTTAATGGTGGGACCACAGCCACCGTCTTGCCTTTGTAAGAACAAGAGGACTGACTTAGTTTCCCTCACCCTCTGCCACTCCTGTAACTTGTGCTTCTATTCCAACTGAAAATGGTATCTGCTGGTCTCGCTTCTTTCTCTCTCCTTTTCTCAATATGTGGTAATTTGTTGTCCCACGTATTTTGAAATTGCTTTTGACTATCCCCAATTTTGGCTCTCCTCATCCATAAAATCCAGAGGTCGCTGCTTGGTTCTCTCCCATATCAACCAGGTTATTTATTTATTTGTACTCTTACACTGTCACAAATGAGGCCTCACCGACCCTGGAGACACTAGCTCTCCCAGTCAATTCCTAGAGACAGTAAACAACTCCCCTGCACCTTGCAAATGGAAACCAACCAATCCTGAGCCCGAATCACCCAAATCGCCTTCTTTATCACGTTCTCACATTCCTGGCTCTAACCATCTTGTCCTTATCATCCACCTGCCTAATCACCCCAGGGCCACATACCAGAGAAGAGCAGCCTCTGCAGCCCCTGAGTCTGCTGAAATTATTCAAACTAGCCAACCCTCAGCCTGCTCTTCCTGCCTCCCCTGTCCCTTCCAACAGAAACCACAATAAAGGCTGGCTCCTGTCCAGTGTCCCCACTCCCTCTGCCACCTGACTGAGACAGTCCTGGTGACTCCCCAACATAATCTCCACCCCCCCCCATGGCATAGTGTGTCCCTTTCTAGGGATCTGTGGGTATTGCAAACTGTCTTTGCAATGGCAGCCATCTCTCAATCTGTGGGTCTTAGCATACCTAAGGAATAATAAGGACTTGTATTACTTATCACCTAAGTAATAACAATACCATACCTAAGTAATAGTAAGGACACCCAGTTTCACTGCACATCAACTAATAATACCTATGGTTTACTGAGGCCCTACTTTGTGCCAGGTGCTTCAGAGACACGGCTAACTTTATCCGATTCTGATTTCATCTTCTCTCACACAGCCCTGTAAAGAAGGTCATTCCGGGCCATTCTATAGATGAGGAAGCCGAGCCGGAGATTCTGAGACTGGCCCAGGGCCGCTTGGCTCTGCGTGGCAGGGCGGGGAGTTAAACCCAGAAGAGAGATGGTACAGTTCGTAAAGGCAGAGGAAGAGCAATTCCCTTCAGATGACAGGAACTAAAGGCCATGCCTGACAGACCACATCTCAACGGACGCTTGGATGATTCCATTCTGTCTGGTTGCTCGTCCAGACAGACGGGTTTGGCATTTGTCCTTGCCATTTGTTGAGCAATCACGGTTTCCACTGTGCCTGCTTTGCCTAGTTTCTCATCCAGGTGCATTTATGCAGAATTCCACTGTTTCTACCAACACCGTCCTGCAAGTTAGTATGAATACAAAGAGAACGTCTGGAGAAATGGCCAGGGCTGGTTTACCAGGTTTCCCGCATCGTGGGAGGGCCAGTTCCTCAGAGTGCCAGCAACAATCATCAGAGAACCTCATTCTTCTGATGCTAATTCACATTTTGCAAATCTACATGTTCAACGTTAAAAGTTTGTGCTGTTCCTTGTTGTTGGGTTTTTTCCCCCCTACCAGCCCATAGAGAAGATGAAATAAAAGGTCTTCCTTTCAGTAAGTGTTTAAACTACAGGAGTTTCAATTTCAAGTAATTATGCACACATCCCTTGGATATTCTTAAGACTTTGAACACACACACACCCCTTAAATTTGAAATCCTGTGATACCTGCTGTAAACCCTAAAATTTGTGAGCAATTACCTTTGTAAGCAGTGTTTCTGGAAAATAACATCTGTGTGTGATTCACACTTTTTTTTTTAACTTGTAAATTGTCTGGTTGTTAACTCTGACTACTAATTGTATGATGCTTAAGAATTCATAAGTTTCTTTCCAGTATCTTCTACTTGGTGTGCAAAATTTGGACACACCTGTGTAATTAAAGTATTTTATGCTTAAAAAAATCCCAATTGTTAGACCTGCAGAAACCACATTAGCACCTGTTAGTAGTAACAGATAAAGTAATGAGTAGCAAGAACATGCCCATTCTAGTTTTTGAAGAAGTGGGAACCTGCCTGATTTTCTAGAAATTATAAATTTGATATTTTACTTTCTCATTTTTAATAATGATGTAACCATGTGAGTTATGAGAACATAGACATTTTAAGAATTTCCTTCCTCTTTGTTAGATGTTTAGAAATCATGAGAGGTATTTGTGTCTAGATTTTTTTTTTTAAAGCTGGAATTCTTCCTGCCTTCTGTCCTCCTCTTCCTCTGTCTCTCTTTCTTTTTCCTTCTTTCTATGTATTAGTCCACTGTGAACCTGACACTGTCGTAGGCACTGATGATTAGACAAGAAAAAAATTCTGGCTTTCTAGAAATTTACAATATAATTCTTTCTGTCCAAAATGTCGTGATGGACCCTGTGCATTAGCGTTTCTTTGGAGCTTGTTAGGAATGCAGAATTCATTCACATCAGAGCCCAGACATCCTGAACCCGGACCTGCACTTTTAGAAGGATGCCTAAGTGATACATGCACATTCTAGTTTGAGAAACGGCTCTAGATCGGGGATCTGCCATCCCTGGCAAGCAGGCCAAATCCAGCTAGCCGTCTGGTTTTGTTGTTGCTGTTATTGCTGTTTGTTTTTTACCGTCCATAATCTAAGAATGAGGTTTACATTTTAAAATACACAGAATCTAAAAGGCTGTCTGACTACCTACAGAATAGCCTCTGTTCTGTCTCTTAGATTACAAACTCTAAAACTTTTACTATCCGGCTTTTTAAGCAAAAATTGATAGACCTCTGCTCTAGAATCCAGATGAATCTAGAGCCTAAAGTCTGGATAAAGTTTATCTTTTGAAATAAGCAATAACACTATGACATGGGTTCCACTGAAAATATTTCCTAAACTATGAAATGTTAGAGAAATGTCTGTATTTTTGTTTTTAGAAATGTCATGACATATAGTCAATGGAAAAATTGGCATGGAAAGCGTATGTCTGGAATCGAGCTTGTAAAAGCTACCAGGGTAACATGAATGTCATAGCTCATGCCTAAAGACCCATCAGGACCCACAAAGCAGGTATTCTCGGTGCAAAGCGGTACAATGGGTTCTATCCAGATTCACCACAAACACGATCAGCAGCAAATGGGAGGTGGTTGTTTTAGTGCGCCTGGCCATCTGCAAAAATGGCCACGGTTTTTACAGGTCGGAAACTTTTTAGTTTTCCCAAACTAAGCCAATACCAAATTGCCATTTCCTATCCTCATCATTTCAGGAGAAGAGTGGTTATATCTTTTCAACTAAATGAACAGTTTTGGGGCAAAAGAATTTTATTTTTTCATATGTAAATGTCCATGTCTGTCCTTGAGGGGCAGGTTAGTTAAGGAAATGTAATGTGGGGCCAGGGTTGAAGATGGGGAGGGGGAGAAAAGAGAAGAGGAGACAAGAACTGAAGCCAGAGAAAAGGGAAAGGAAGCAGCGAGATCAGACAGTCCTCAGAAAAGAAACTTAAATGGGGAATATGAGTCCATGTTTCTCCAGGGACAGTGACCTGATCACCGTCCCGTCGGCATTAATAAATAAATATGTGTTGCACTAGATTAAATTAAAAGGACTGAGTGGGTGCTGATTTGCAGTGGCAAGACCCAATTTACCTACTATTCATACCATGCAGGGTTTGGACACTGAACAAACAGGAACCTGTTATTTGAAGATCATCTGCGATTCATCAACTCAGCTGGTTAGAACAGGGGCTCAAGGGAGCCAGAGTGGCTCGGGATTGGGGAGAAAAAGCTTTGCTTTCTTTTCTCCCAAGCTCTCGATGTTTGTGGAGCACAGTCATGGCTAGCATCGGGGATAAGAGGACAGCAGCGTGGGCAGTGCAGCCTGGCCCATCCACATGCCTGAAAACCCATTGGAAGCTCAGGGGCCATAACTTGGCTGAGAGTGTCTCCCGCGAGTGGAAGTTACAACCTGTTCTTTATTTGAATGCCTTGCCCTGAAAATGCGGGCTCTTAAAAACAAAGCAAAACAAAAACAGATGACATTAACTTCAACTTCAGCTACTTCTAAGTGGTATTGGGAGGGATAAAGCAGTGTGCATGATGCGATTAAGGTCTTCTATGCTCCCCAACTTATAATTAATACAGTTACAACAGAAGCTAGTGGCCCGGGGAACCGTGTGTAGGTGTCATTAGTACCGTCTTTGAGGCTGATACACAGGCTGAGTTTCCAGAAACACAGTCCTGTGGGCTCCTCCCTCGGGACCCACATGTAATGACAAAGGTATCACCTGGCAACATCTCTCCAACCCCCTAAAGAAATACCCGCAGACAGAGGAGGACCCTGCTTGGCTTCCCTCTCACTGAAAGGGCTGCTCAGAAGGACTGATGCAACTCTAGACCTTCTAGAAACTTGAGTAGAGGACTTTGCAAGCCAGAGAAGGGAAGCCGGCTGGCGCTGGGTTCAAATTCCAGCATGAGCACTTCCTAAGCCAGTCCACTTCTCTGTGTCTGCATCCCCCTCCTCCTCAAGGGAGGAGGATAAACCTGTCCATCAGGATTTTCAGGAGGTCAAATAAAAATAGAGCAATGAGAAATAATGTGTGCTCTGTGGGTTTTGTTTTCTTGTATTGTGCTTCAAGGAAGCCAAGCCTGCGCTCATGGTGGGTACTCTGCCTAGCAGGCCTTTGTTCCCAGCTTCCCTGGCTACTCTGTATTCTCCTCTTTCCCAGGGTCACCTCCTCCAGGAAGCTTCCGCTGATACTCTCAGACTAGGAGCAGACCCCTCCGTCTACTGCCTCCTGAACCCTAGGACCACTTCTATCCACGCCCTGAACTCAAAGAATGGAACCAAACTCCTTATAGTTCTATTTCCCTGGGCTGAGCTCACAAGGGTTGTCTCTGTCTTCACCCCAGTGTTGGCCCATGGAGGACCTGTGGAAGGTGCTAGATGTTAGCTGAACTGCAGAAGGGTCCCTCTGCTCTCCTGCAGTACACTGGTGCTTAACTTTGCAGGCCCTCTCTGTGGACATGGCTGGAGAGCTGTTTTCTAAAGCGTGGGTCTCTGCCATCCCGCACAGCCCAAGACCCACTTCTGCTCTTGATTCAGGAAGGAGCCTGTTCAGCCCAGACCCTCCCTTGGGTCCAGTCGGCCTGTGCTCTTCTCTGTCTCCATCCATCATCTGATTGTCAACATGGGTCAGCGAATCTTGCTCCTTGGGGCCTCTGGCCTCACGGTAGAGGGATGCAAACAGAGGTTCCAAGGAGGCACTGAGAAAAATAAAATTGCTAACCATCTTTCATTCTACAGGAAAAAGTGGAAGACAAAGTTCTCAGTGCTACTGGAGAAATAAAGCACAGTGAGATCGAGGGCTTCCATGATTCTGCAACTTATGGTTAATATGGTGACAACAAAATCTAGTTTTTCTCCCTATAAAATGGACTATTTGTTGCCTTTTCAAGACTCAATATGGAGAGGCTCAACTATTCAAATATGATATTTCATAACTAAAACAACAACAAAGATAAATAAAGGCAATTTCCAAATCACAGAGAAGAGAATTATAAGTGCATTAGAGTCAAAACTTCCAAATCAATGCAGGAGGCCAGGGTGTTTCTTACCGTTACAACAACTCTAGGATCAAACAGACCCATAAGATGGCTCTACCTGTCGGGGACCTTGCCTGGTGTTCTGACATTAGCATACCCACAACACTAAATACTAAGGCAATCTCCTCACCTGACATCTGTCATCCTCAAACTGCGGGCATGGGCTCCATGTCCCGCGGTATTTCAATGAGAAAGGCCCACAGTCCATAAGCAGACGGTGAGTACCCAGCTCTTTTGCCTTCTAAATCTCAAGATAATTGCATGACTACTTGTTATAAGCCTGAACCAACCAAGCCCTCAGATGCACAATGGGCACACGCAAACCATTTGTCTTCAGCTTGGATACTAATCATGCGAAAGGAGCGATACTGGTTGCTGTCTTCTTCCTCCCTAACCTCCTGCCAATGCCCTGCCATGTCTGGCCCAGTGGAACCAAAAAAGTGAATACGCTCCTGCGTCTAGGAGAAATGAGAACCTACCGACTTGGGAGAGTCTACCCCACACCTGCTTGACCTGTGCTTTTAGAGACCTTCGGGTGATCACTATGAAGGATGATTTTTCACTTAGAAGGAACCTCAAAGGCAGTGACATGCCAACAATTGCAGGACAGAATGTTCTGGATTTCAAACAAGTTTTGGTATTTAGGAAGTAGTGCCATATTTACAGTAACTATAGAATATATAGAAAGCAGGGTGGGGTGCATTTTCTGGGGAAATTAGTCTTTCCTCTTTAACAAAAAAGGAGAGATTTATGTATTTAATCAGATGTGCCAATAACAGGTTGACTTGTGTAAAATGACAAACTTTAAAAAGGAGAAATAATCGTTGTTGAATACCACACGGCACCTCAATTCAGGGAAAAATGTAAAGGGCTGAAAATTTAGGCAAAATGATGTCCTACAGGCTAAATCTGGCCCATTGATGTATTTTATTTGGCTCTTTCCAAGTTGGCTCATGCAATGAATTCATTGCCAACATTTAAAAATTGGATGATTCTATATTTTTACAAATATACATATAAATACCAAGGTTATCTGGAAAAAAATGTAAGTTCTGGCAAAATTGGATCTAATTTCCACTTGGCAACATTCAGCTGGAGTTTAATAATGGCTGCCCCTATGACAGGGCACAGACACAGCCCCTGACACTTTCTATTGTCTTCCCTACACTGGGGACTGGGTCCAGGGCCTGCCATTTATCATCTCATACACAGACAACTTCATTCATTTATTCTATCTGCCTAGTATCTAGAGGATATGCATTTGCCCTATTCTGTATGTATAATTATTACTTATTAATAGGTTTTTTAACTCCAAGTTCCTGATGCATAAGTCAAGATAAACCAACCTGCCACATTTAGTACAAATTTCCACATCCAGAAAGATGAAGGCATTAAAGGACAAAGTTGAAAGCTTCTCTTTGGCAGTTCCATGAATCTATGGTTTGGAAAAGGACCTGTTCCACCAGTAACAAGAGGGGCTTTCATTTTTAATCTTCAACTAAAAGTAGCCTGACCAGAACTAGTCTTGGTGAACCAGGATCACCATCAGTGCATCATATCTGTGTCTTTTCTCAGGTGTCTTAAAAGGAGGGGCCTAATTGGAGAGGAAAGTCCTTGACTGGGAAAGTAACCCCCGTTAGATCCTCTTCAATGAAACCCATGTGATGCACAACACTCATTTTGCAAGATGGCTGACTGAGTGTAGAGGGGGCTTCCAGGCCAGAGGAACTGAACAGTACCCACTAACCAATGCGAGGCCTTCTGCCCTAACCCACTGGCTGTGGGCCTAAATGCAGTCTGTGGCTGAATGCCAGCGGAGGGAGAAGAACACGCTAAAATATAGGCAGGCAGATTATTTATGAGATGTGAAACTAAATGCTAACTGGTTTTTATGCAATTCAAGCTGAGCTCCACAGCAGCTGACGGGGACCCAGTAGACACCAGCGCATGGGCCGTGAGCTACATTTGACTCTCACACCCCCGTAACCACAAAAATGGAGTCCAACCAATAAGTATTTACTAAGTATCCTATCCATGTGAGGCATTCCCTTGTGGTGGATGTTTGCTAAATAAAAGTCAGTGGACTATTAACAGAATATTGGCAAACTGAATCCAACAATATATAAAAAGACTTACATCCTACGAGTGGGATTTACCCCAGACATGCAAGGCTGGTTCAACATTTGAAAACCAGTCAATCTAATTCACCATCTCAATAAGCTAGGAAAACTCATATGATCACATCAATTGACAAAGAAAAAACATTTGAGAAACTATAACACCCATTCATGATTTAAACAAAAACAAAGACAAAAAACCTCTCAACAAATTAGGAAGGCAGCTATGCTCACCACTATAGCACCAACGCACTCAGTAAATTAGGAATAGAGGAGGGTCACCTCGAGTTGATAAAGCGTATCTACACAAAAACAGCTAGCATCACATATAATGGTGTAATAGTGACTGATTTCCCACCAACAATGAGACCAAGGCAAGGATTTCTCTTCTCCTCACTCTTTTTTAACATAGTAAATTCTAGCCACCAAAAATAAGATAAGAAAACTAAATAAAAGGCAAACATATTGGAAAAGAAATAAAACTCTCTATTTGCATATAAAATGATTGGTTACATAAAAAAAATCCCAAGAAATCTCAAAACCCCCCCCCCAAAAAAAACCCAAAACAAACAAACACCCCCGCAAAACTTCTAGAATTAATAAATGAGTTCAGGAAGGTCATGGGATCAAGATAACACACAAAACAGAATCACCTTTCTACATACAAACAATGAACATGTGGAAACTGAAATGAAAAATACACTATCATTGACAATCACTCCATAGAAAATGAAAACTTAGGTATACACTCAATAGACATACACTAAATAAACAGAGTGATAAGCTATGGCCATGGATTGGAAAACTGGATGTAACAAAGATGTCAATTCTCCCCAAACTGATCTATAGGTTTAATGCACTTTCTCTCAAAACTGCAACAAGGTTTTTGGTAGACACAGACAAGCTTATTCTAAAATTTATATGGAAAGGCAAAGACCTTAGAACAGTTAAAACAATCTTGATAAAGAAGAACACAGTGAGAAAAATCACTCAACTTAATATCAAGACTTACTATGTAGCTACAACAATCAAGATAGTGTATGACTAGCAGAGACATAGACACACAGATCGATGGAAGAGAATAGAGAACCCAGAAAGAGACCCACACAAATAAGCCCAACTGGTCTTTGATAAAGATGCAAAAGCAGTTCTCTGGAAGAAGAACAGAATATCATTTTCAACAAGTGGTGTTAAAGCAGCTGGACATCCATAGGCAAAAAACATGAACCTTGACCAACTTCACCCCTTAGGCAAAAATTAATATTTGGTTACTTGCATTAAATTTATTCTTAAACATTTTATAGCTTTGTTAATACTTTGAATGAAAGCTTTCTTCTATTTCCATCTTTAATTACTGCTAGTATAGAAGATCAGTTGGTTTGTGTATCTTTACCTTCTATCTAGTCAGCTCTTCAAATTATCTTAATTTTTACAAGGATACCTTAGCTTCTCTAGGATTATAATTATATGATTTTAAAATGAAGTATATTCCCCCCACACACTCCTTAAGTCTTTTTTGGATTTATATTATCTTCTGAAACTTCCTAAGCAACATGAATATTGATGGGTATAGTCAACACTGTTGTCTGGTTTCTGATGCAAACACAAAGCACTGTTTAGTACTGTCATTGTTTAAAATACTTGCAGCACATTTTTAATAACACCCTTGACTATACTGGCTAAATTTTCTCCCTCTAGTTTACTTAGCAGTAGAGTTACTGAGGTCGGTTGGTGAATCGGTGGATCTCACAGTAACAGCTAAATTTGAGCAAACGCCTTTTTGGCATCATTGATAGAACCATAAAGTCATTCTTTAATTTGCTGCTGTAATAAATTACACTGATAAAGAATAAAAACAATAAGTAAATAAAGAAATGACATGAAAATTTAATTAGTTGTAGTAAATAATGCATTAAGACCCTTTCAACAAGCTCCAACCCATAGCAAGTGATCACTTTCCACAAAATCTAGAGAAGCTCTCATTTATAGGCGAATGCATCTAAATAATCTTTTTAAGGACTTTCTTCAGTATTTAAATCAATAATATTTTTATAAGAGTCTACAAGAGATATTATGAACAAACTTAATATTGAAAAGTCAAAAGTATTTCTTTTCCCTGAAAAACATCCCCTTTCTACCCAAGACTTTTTTTTTTAAGATGTTATTTATTTATTTGACAGGGAGAGAGAGAGAGCAAGAGAGAGAGCGCAAGCATGAATAGGGGGAGAGGGAAAAGGGAAAAGCAGGCCACCCCGCTGAGCAGGGAGCCCGATGTGAGGCTCGATCCCAGAACCCCGGGATAATGGCCTGGGCCAAAGGCAGATGCTTGATTGACTGAGCCACCCAGGTGCCCCCTCCCCTTTTTCTAAATGCATATGAAAATTTAGTAGCCCGGCACTCAAGTCATGTTACAAACAGGAAGCTGAAATAGAGTAGCAAAGGAACTAGTATCTGTGTCCTATCTAAGTGGGAAGAAGAGGCCAGGTCCTTGTATGTATATTATCTCCCTCAATCCTCAGAATGTTTCAGTTCTGTCTGTACAGGGAGATGACGAGTAGCTAACAGCTGAGAAGTGATGGGAACTCATAACCCCTGGGTCCATCAGACAGCCTTCCCAAGCAAGTGCTATTATTCATTTGCCCCCTGTAGCAGCTGAGGAAACAGGTCTAGAGCAGCTAAATAGACTATCCAAAGCCACAAGGCTGGTAAATGACAGAGCTGGGATGCAAACCCTGAGGTGTCTGGGACAAAAAGCTGGTCTTCTTTTAATGAACACTGGCAGTATCTGGTGGCCAAAAGCATGGGCTTCATGTCAGCAATGGGGACTTAAATACTGGCTCAGGCCCCACTAGCTGTGTGTTCTTGGACCTGTTACTTAACTCCTCTGGGCCCCAGTTTCTCAGGTGTATAATTAAGACAACACAGCACCGACGTCACACAGATACTATAAGGTTCCAATGAGCTGCTACCCACAAAACCTAAGGCATGGGATGTAGTAAGCCTTTAACACATACTGGCTAATAGTCTATTTATTATCATTATTATTACCATTATTTTTATCATCCTTGAAACTATTTTTCTAATGGCTGTGAGTAAATCATCATCGATACCAAGAATAAAACTACAAAAGAAGCCACTCAAATGACTCTCAGTAGCTAATAAAACCTAATAAAGTCAATGTATCCACTTAGCCAAGCCACAGGACACACCACTGTTCAGGTAAGTCATAAAGTCTTCCCTGCAGCTGTTAGAATGATTGATCCTCAGGCACAATGAAAACTCCAGCAATACACTGACATTTTAATAGAACAAATAATTTAAATACATGTAATGTGTTAGGTGGTAACAGTTTTTGTAACATATACCTACAGATTTGGGAAGTCACCCCCCAAAAACACGTAGAGAAAGTCCTTGTGCAAGAGGGTGAAGAAGGTAAAGGAAATAGGATTGACAGCCTTTGAGAGAAACCATAAATCCCGCAGTTAGCTGGAAGGGAGCAATTAATTTTGAAGACCAGGTCCTATGAAAAACAGTCTCTTAACCATCCATGGGTTTTCATTCCCCCTCAGTTTTTTTTTTTTTTTCTCTGTAGTCTCCAAAATACCATTAGAGATAACTGATAAGGTACTTCTTGAATTTCTACTACCCATAAAAGAATGTTTTGAAATAAACAGAGGCAAAGACGAGGAAAAACAGACAAAAACAAAAACAGGCCTCTGATTTTCATGGTGAAACTCAAAATGAAAATTCTTTCCAATAAAAGTGGAGATCAGTGGCATCTCTGCCCACAGGCATTCCAGGGATGTTCTAGTAAATGTTGAATCATCCTCCCTGGTGGTGAGGAGGGAGCCCTGGTTTGTAGCACCTGCCAATTTCCATGGTGTAAATGTCTCCAGCGTGGCTAAATTCCAGCGGTCAGTGCGATGTCACTGAACATGGGGGCTGAGTGCAATCTGCTCCTGCTGCCACAGTGTGGATGCCATTTCCATCCCACTCGCTTGTTTTATAGCTACCAGAAACCTGCCTACGTGTTCGCTATTGCCTTGCCGGTCGCTTACACCCCCATCAGAACAAGCGTTCCTTGGGAATAAGGGACATCAGCCTGTCCACCTCCATACATGCCCAGACCTGCTCCAGACTGTGGCCAGATACAGCACGCATCCGTTAACTATCTGTGCAACGAACAAATAAATGGTGTGGGGTTGGCTAGGGGAGGAGACAGAGAAGAGGAAAGAGCAGAAGAAGAAAAGGAAGAGAAGATACACACAAGCCAAGTGGGCCAAATCTTGTCCTTGCTGCTTTTTTTCTTCAGCAGTCAGGATAACATGACCCAACCTCTTCCCTGCTAGGCAGGCTTATTGGAATAGCCAAAGGCCAAAGACTTGATCTAAATGACACGGCTTCCTTCCAGCCAAATACGGACCAGAAATTTTACAATGTGTTTTTACCCCAAACTTTGCAGAAGACTCTTTTTTTTTTAGTTACTATCACCACTGAAAGTTTGTGCTGACAGGTCCTTTAAACAATGTCACATACCACTGTGTGCCTCTTTTCTTTTCTTTAATTTTGATTTCCTACTGTTAGAAGTCACAGGTCCAACCATCTGTGTTCTAAATTCTGGACATCTCCTTCCTATTAAAGAAATACGGAAGAGCTGCATAAAACTGATCTCTGGAAACCACTGTGACAAGAAGACATCGGTGGCTAACTATAAGTTTGCTCATTTTAGGACTGATGTAGAAAAAGAACCTCTCCCCCTGGGCAGAAGTATACAAGTCAGTGAAACGAAGGAGTGTCCACTGTTGTCTCTGAACGACTCATCGTGAAAGCTTATGTTTAATAGACAGAAGATAACGTCCTGCTTTGTGTGAGTGAGATTTTCTTGGAAGGCTACCGGGCCCATACATCCAGATCTAAAGAATATTCGGGTGTTGTTTCTTAATTACCGTGTGGCCAGCTACCTGCTTCGCACTGTGGCGCCCCCCTCAGTGCAGTGATGGCGGGGAGAGATTTGTGAAGTTCAGGGGAAATCCACAAGAGTTGGCATTGTTTTCTGCTGATTTCCCAGGGAGAGGGGATGCTGAACTCCAAAGGAATGGGGTTTCTCAGGTACCAGTGCTGCAGGGTACGAACACTGCAGCTAAAAACTCACTACCATCAAAGAGCAAGCGATTCTAAGAGCTGGAGGTGGGGGGGGGGTTGGGTGGGGGCTCACCTCTGATTCCCTCTGTACCAATGAAGGGAGGGGCCCACAGCAACCACATCCTGCATGTCAAAGAACACAGCCGGCCATCTGAAGAAGTCACCCTCCACCAGACTCTTTGTGATAGACTGTTTGGAGCGTGCATTTTGGAGAAGTGTCTGGAAGGTCATTTTTTGTTCTTGCTGCTGAGTTAGGGGCATTGCTGGGCAGGATGGACACACTTTGTCCGTTTCTTGTGACTGCAGGAAAAGTTCTTTACCAAAAAAGGCAAAACACAAACAAAAAGAAAAGCCCCAAATCAGGTAAGGAGCCTAATGTTTCCCATGGAGTTGAGACCATGGGGCACTGTGAGTATGAAAAATTGAAAAATGCTTTCTCAGGCCCCATGGCGCTGACAAGGCAGCAGAGCCCAGCTGGAACTGTGGTCAGCTGTCAGAGGTGAAATCAGCGTTCGTGCTGAAATGATCAGAAACGTAAAAGGGAAAAGGTAATTCCCCCAATGGGGGGATGACAACCTGGCTTCACTCCAACAGTTTATGGGGAGGGTCTTGGGCATGTGCCATGATGTGTAACGCGACCAGAATCAATTTTGGACACCGTCTCCCAAGTCATTCGGGCAAATGCCCAGGGACGTGTTTTGAGGGGCCATTTATGCCTCTCTTATGTGACCCCTCCTGTGATGAGCTCAAATCATTCTGATGAAAGTCAGTTTTCATAAGCAAACACCATAAACCTATTTTATTACTTGGAGAATTTTAAAACATTTCAACAAAACCATCACAGTTTCCACCCCCCCCCCCCCAGGATCCTTTAAAGAGAGAGAGAGAGAGAGAGAGCCCACATGATTTCCACACCTCAAGTGTAAAAATCATGTTTGGATATCAATAAAAAATGATGGACAAATTTTTTTGCAAAAAATTTCAAGCTGGCTTGCCTTGAAAAACATAAAGAGGCTCTCTGGCACTAGATGTCAAATTAATTGCAGGCAAAGTGTGTTACAGTAATTCACTTGGCAGTTTAAGCAAAACCAAGGGAACAGCATTAAACTGGGCCCCCGTATGCCAACGGGGCACCATAGCTTGGCTCCAGAAGATGAAATCTGACTGTAAATCTCTCCTGCCCTAACTTGGTCAGCAGCGGCAGGAGGAAGATCTGTCCTTCTCTTTGCATTGTGCAAAATGGCTTATTTGCCCTCTTAGGAGGCATGCTGATATATAAATCCCAGATCTGATTATTATTATTTTGAACTATGATTATGAGTTACTATTATTACCTTCCTGAGAGAGTGGGACCGGGGCACGGGGAAACGGCGGATGAGACGGAACCATGTATGAAGGCTGAAAGGGAGGCCATCTATCTTCGTTCAGGGCAGTGTCTGTAGTATTTCAGGAGGGAAGGGTCATCAATACAGATGGGAGTTCATTCACAGGAGATGGGGCGGCTCTCATTGTGTTGCCCTAAGCCTCGCGCCCTGGGTGATTGATCCTGGGCGTCTAGCCTGTCCTGCTCTAGGCTTTTCTGAATACCGTCAAGGCACTTGTGAAAAATCACTCACTCGGCTACATTTGCTGAGCACCTACTGCGCGCCTGGGTCTTTGCTCTGATTGGGGACTCGGTGAAGAATTGAGAGGCTCAGTCTCATCAGCAGCAGGGGTGGGGAGGACGCTGATAGGGGCTCTCATTCGGGGGACGCCTTGTGTAGCTTGGCTGCCTCCCCTGGACGGAAGAGTCTCTGGCAAACTTCCTTGCTCGGGTGGCATGAGTAAGGGCAGAGCCGGGATTCTCAGGCAGGCCTGTGGCAAGGCTGGCCTCGTCTCTAACGTGTCTAGAGTGGGGCTTCAGGGAGTAGGGAGGCAGCTCCTCCAACAGGAAGGAGGTGAGCAAAGTGTCCAACAGCCTTCACCCAGGACGTGATGCTTCAGCTGTGTCAGGGGAGCTCAGTCAGAATGGCATCCAGGGAGAAGGGAAGGCACTGAAGGGTCCCCTTGTGAATCCTGAAAAGGCCCCTGGGCTGGGGAGTGGACCGATGCCATCCCCTCCAGGCGAAATGATCATGACTAATTACACATTTTCCTCTGAGGACAGCACCTTGCTCTTAGAACATAAAGCCTTCCCAAACTCTAATGACTCCCTGAAACAACTTCTGGCCTTTGGAAAGTGGGGCATCCAAGAACAACAATCAAGGATCACTTGAAGGCACACGCAGTGTGCTCGGAGAATTATTTCTGGCCATGGTCTCTGCCGTGGATCACAGGCCTTCGGCTTTCAATCACAAGGTTGAAAGGTATTAACAAGGACTCATGTGGTCCAGGGCAACTGTTTGTGTAAAACATTTTCCTTCCTTGGAATGTAAACGGGTCTGTCTTCATCTAGAATTATTTTTACCGATTTCATCGTCAAAACTTCAAAGTCATTTTCCCCCCTGATGTTATATTTATGTCGTGTCCGCCCCCCCAACTTTGTCTTGTGTTTGTGGAGGCACAGACCCAGCCTCCCCAGGATGGGGCCCAGAAGCCTGACCCACAGGCACACCTGGAAGTCATTAAGGATACCAGGAGGAGGAGGAAGAGGAGGAGGAGGGCGGGAGAGAGGGAGGTGGAGGGGAGGAGAAGGGGGAGGAGAGGGAGAGGAGGAGGAAGGGGAGGAGGAAGAGTAGAGAGGAAGCCAGGAGAAGAAGGGGAGAGGGAAACAAGGGGAAGAGGAGGGGGAGGAGGGGAGGTGGGCGGGAGGAGGGGGAGAAGGAGTAAGGGAGGTGGGGTGGGGGGAAGAAGAAAACCATTTCTTCTCCAACACATTGACGCTCTTTTTCCATTAGGGCAAGTCCGAGCCAAAGGTGAAGATGTTCAAAACAAACAGCTAACAGACAAACAAATACTTTCTAAAAATCCCACAGAGTTGCCTGGGGATAACGTCAGGGGTCAAACATGTCATTCTTACAGAAAGGGAACAACCTGAACAGTGACCTAGACTTTACGATATTCTGGAGCATTCTGAAGTGAATTATGGCTGTCCGGGCTTAATTACCAAAACTTTCCCAAGGTACCTGCTATGATAAAATGGGATTCAAATAAAACTCCTATTAATTTTAGACTAATGCATATGAATTTTTCTTTGATGAGTCTTGCCAGGATTGTGATGCTCCTTGGGTCCTGCTCAATTTGATCTCCCCGCCCCCGGACTTTCTAGAAGGAGGCATGGCGACTTTCATCAGGCCCATCTAGGAAATACACATGCACCACAAGTATGAGTGCTGGGGTTGCAGAAGAGAAATGCTTTGTTACGAGAAGGGGAACATTACACGTGGCCATGTGCCTGCCACAGAGATCCATAAAATGCAGGGAATTTCCTTCTGAAAGCTTGAGGATACCATATTAATGGAAATGGAAATAGTTGGGGGATGGAGAATTGTAACCAACTCTTGGCAGTTTATGGACGTAAAACACCACAATAGTCTGAACTCAGCTGCAGCCGCCCCCCACCCACCACCTCAGAACTGTATTTTCCCACCTTTCCTTTTAAGACGGGAGCGAGGATGCATTTAATTTCTTCCATTTGTCTAATACCTCTCGCCGTGAGGACACTTGACATATGTAATCTCACATTACGCATTGCAGCTATGATTCTGCGTGTTCTGGAAATGCTAAGAAGCTCCCAGCATACCATACGCATGTCCCTGGCAGTCGCCGGCTGAACTGTGCGCTATAAGGGATATCGTCGTTCCCGTTACAAACCAAGAAGCCGAGGCTGAGCCGCATTTGGTTTTCTGCCCCATATCGCAGCGCTAGAAGGGACGGGGATTGGTTTCTGCCCTGCGCTGGGGTCCATGCTCCGTGCATCCATCGGAGGGCAGAAGGGTGGCTTTCTCCTGCTGGCCCTGGGCTCCCATTACTTTTCCTCAGTGACAACCTCGTATAAATGTTAGTAAGACGCGGCATAATGATGACAGTCCCTCCCTCGAGGCTTTCCTGACTCTCGCGTGGATACTTTCAGGTCTAAGTATTTCCCGTTCAGGTGAGGCTGGCAGTCAGACATCGAAGTGCTTTTTTGAAAATCCAAGACCTCAGGGGTATTCTCCCAAATTGTGTACCCTTTAACAGGTGGTTAGATAAAAAAGTGATGGTATGAATATACAATGAAATATTTTCTGGTCTCTTAGAAGAACTAGATCAATCTATAAAAATGGAAGGAAAACTTAATTTATAAAAAAATGATTCATTATAAAATCTATAAAGTTAAGGGGGCATGAAATGTAGAGAATAATGTATATAAATTGAAAGCATGCACGTAAAAGTAAAATGTATACACAGAGACATAAATATAAATGCAATTTTTTTTTTCTGGCAAGGCTAACATTACACCATCAACAGTTATTTTGAAGGAGGTGATTTTGGAGGCTAAAGGTGGTTAGTGGGCAAAGAAGGAAAAAAAATTTTTTTTTTCACATTCTTTCTTTTCGTGTGGCTTATTTTCTAACCTGGCATATATATCACTTGTACTTAGTTTTTGTAAGGGAGAAAAAGAAATTCAGGGAGCAATACCAGTCCCATCTCAGCTTCAAATCAACCTCAAGTCCAAGTGCGCAGCTCCTAGATAGAGCCACAGACCCTGTTCTCAACTCGGTTTTGAAGCCATTCAATCCACTGGCCCACAGAGTAGCTCCCTGGGGAACGCCATTGCTCTGGGCTTCCGAGCTGCCCAGATGGCGACCACTCAGGACATGTGTGTCACATGAAAAACACGAAATAAAAGAACAAAAAACAAAAACGAACAAAAACACAACATAACTGGAACCAGTCAGCCTCCCTGACTGACTCCCTCCAAGCCTTTCGCTAAGTACCGCGTACATTGAGCTGAGTTGCTTCCCTTCTGGGAGCCCCAGTTTCCTTCAGGAACTGTCGATGAGGATATGGTTGTGTGTGTGTGTGTGTGTGTGTGTGTATTCATACAAAGTCTACTGTATTCAGTAGGAGCTTAAGGTAAGTTGGATTCATTCTCTTTCTATTCTTTTGTAACAGAATTAGACAACAACAACAACAACAACAACCCTAAGATATTTCCAACTATGTCCTCTGTTGAGAATGGCAGATTGTGGACTTGCCCAGATCAGCCTTTTAATTAGCAGATTTCCTCCCTTCCTAGAGACAGCCGTGTCTCCGTGGCTCTGGCAGTCATGGTCGGGATGGAACACACTTTCCCTCCAGGCTTACTTAGACCGTCCGGCCTGAGACCCTGGCTCTTCCATCGGCTCCTGAGGTTTTTCTTCTTGAGGACTTATTCAAAAGAATCCAGTTTTATATTCATCCCCTCCCTGCCAAATGCCGACGGCCCACTCCCTGTGATTTTGCTCATTCTGGGCGCCACGGCTTTGGGAAGAAACATTTGCAGGGGATACTGACCAACGCCGCTGTATTACTTTCTGTGTATTCACCTCAATTCCATCTGCCTACTTAAATAGTACATCTGACCAGATCCTGTTGGGGAAACTTCATGAACTGGTAAAACACTTGCCAGCTTTTAAAATTACTGATACAATATACAACTCCCCGGCGTGGGCCACGGGCAAGGACAGTAGAAATAGATGGCCCCGCTCTGCTTTTATAAGCCCCCATTTCACATCATCAAACGGACTGCAACTTGTGCTCTATTAAAACAATAATTAAAAAAAAAACTGAATTTAGGGGGGACAGAGGCCTATTTAAGGAGCTAAAGTTTAAATATATTAAAAGAACCACCTGCTCTGTACGTCATCATTAGAAACCACTCCCCTTCTTTTTAAGGATTTCTTATCCCTCCCACCATTTGAGCAGGTGTCACCGTCCACCAGCAGCTGCAACCTTGGAACCCATTCGGGAAGCAGATGTTAGGGTTCCTCATTAATTTTGAGGGGGACCTCAAATTTGGAAACGTGCAAGGTTGTTAAGTGGTTGAATGGTCTCATCTCATATCTACAAAAGCAAAAGACTGTGGTCTTGAAGGGCAAGGCCAGAGGATGAAGGGCAGGAGAAACCATGAAATGCATTTCATTAGATCAATAAAATGTATGACTTCACTCACTTAATTACCTAAATAAAGTTATAAAAAAAATAAACCCGGGCACGTATCATGCTAAATGAGCAGGGGCTTTATGTAAGACTGTGGAAGTAGGGGGAAAAAAAAACAACAACAATAACTCCTGGAAAGGTCACTTGAACGCATGCAGCTTCTTTGTGAAAAGCCTGGTGCAAAAGCAGAAGGAAACCCTCGCAGCGCTGTGCGCCCCAGGAAGGGCGGGGTCGACGCTATAGACCAGACCCAGGGGTAGCGAGGAGGCTGGGACTTGGGATGAGCCAAGAACACCCCACCACTGATCAGTTCTCTGTCCATCTGTTTTAAATCATGGTTTGAAGCATATTTAGGTGATAAAGAATTAGAGCTGTTTCTCTTGGCCATGGGAATAACTGGGACACTCTCTTTTGGAAAACCTCTGACATCAGTCAGCAAGCATATTCAGAACTGAATTCAGGATTAAAGAGGCTTGAGCATGCTTCCTTTTTTTTTTTTTTAAGCATAATAGAGACCCCCTTTCAAAGTTGCTTTCTTTTTAAGACAATGTAAGTAATAAACTCCCAAGGTCCTGAAGGACTTTTCCTTTTTTAAAGAGAAAAGGGATGTCTGAGGGGCAAAGAGAGCCAGAGAAATCACAGACAGAAAGAATGAGAGCGTTGCTGCTAATGAGGCCAAAAAACAAACTTGGAACGTTCCTGAAAAGACCCCACCCTCTCCCCAAATCATGTGAAATGTGGCAAGTTGCTGCCCTGAATAAATGCCATTATTTTAATAATGAAACACCACTGATTTATGCCCTCCTGTGGCTTTTTAAAATTTAGATTAAGTCCCTTGAATAGTTTCTCCAAGGACAGAAGTGATCTGCAGCAGGATCTCCCAACTAGAAATCTCCAAGTTTCAACACTGGCACCTACTGCGGTCCTGCATGAAAGCAAACCCCAAGCGTGCCTTTTCAATTCTGCCATGCTGCCTTGTTGATAGAAACCAACTGCAGGCGGGCTGGCAACACTTTAAAATAAGATTGCTCCCTGAACAGAGGGACATACAGGAGCGTCGATGGGTGTTTCTGCAAGTGGCGGATGGGGAACCAAAAGGGGAGCCTGCAGCTTCATCACCTGTGCCCTGTTTTTGAAAAGTTAAAACTCCCTGAATTAATTCACTGATGCCGAGACCATGAAAGGAACAAAACCTCAATATATCCTTCCAGTGTGACTTTAATATGACAAGGTTATCATTTAATACACTATTGTTCAAGAATTGATTTATGGGCTTCTGGGCATCCCCCGCTAAGCCCCCCCCCCCCCATTCTCTACTCTAGACTTAACTGGAATTACGACATTCAGGGATAGTCCTTAAAATTTCACAACGCTGAATGAAAGTATTTGCTAGATCTAAGTTCCATGGAATAATACAAACGATGTCTTATTTTTTCATCTGAGTTGGGAGACTAGATCCTGAAACACAGAGACTTGTACTCTTGAATTCCTCTTTTTTTTTTTCCCCCTCATTTGCAAGCTAATGTCTTTTCCAAGCATGTGTTTCACTCAAAGACTAATGACTCTTCAGAGTACAGCATCTTCCTCTGCGGCTTCTCAAACGGACCTTGAGGAAGGGATTGTCCAGCAGCAGTCTCGGTGAGTCATCTTCCTCGTTAATTTGAGAAGGAGGCCTCATCCCCACTTGGGAAGGAAGACCTGGAGGGGAGGGGTGAGATGGGGGCTCGCCAACTCTTACCCAAAGCCCATTTTTTAAGGAGGGAAATCAAATAGAACGAGAAGTCTGCTGGCCATCGTGCGGTCTGTTTGGGATATAATATCATCCCCAGAAGAATTACCTAAATGTCCTTTTTATGAAATCCTACACATCTCAGTAGTTCCAACCGATGGCCGAGACTACAGTGGTCTCTGTTTGGCATGCAGCCATTTCCCCCTCCGTTTGTTTCAAGGGCCACAGGTCTTCCTTGGCCGACACGCCAGCAGTAGCTTGTCTCTATGCCAAGAACATGGAAATCTGTAAGAACTGCCAGGGAGCCAAGGGACATGATCGCAGCCAAGCAGGACCGCATCTGTCCCACAATGACCCCAAGTCCAGTTTGGAAAAGCACCGGTCCTGGAGTACATCATCGTACTTAATTGGTCCTTTCTTGCCGCACTAGGTTAATCTGCCCTTTGCTTCCTAAACGCTGAGCCGTGGAAGTACAAACCCCATGATGGCAGGGTCTGTGTCCTCCGGGAGCTGTGAGCATTGCTGGGGCACCAGTAAAGGACACACATTTGCTCCGTAGTCCCGACGGGCCTCTTGTGTCTCAAGACTCAACCCAACGACGCCTTCTCTAGGAAGCCTTAACAGACCCTGCCTCGAGGAGAACTGACCACACCACCCCCTTCCACACCTGTGCTCGGCTGTACCGCGTAGTCTCCTGTCCCCGTTAACATGAATGCACTTGCGTATTACTAGTGTTAACCAGTATGTTATACATTATTTAACATTTAATTAATGAACGAAAATCTTTAGAGAGCTCAGTGGCAGGCACCGTACTAAGCAGTGTATGTGAATACAGAGGTTAGTCCCTCTGCCGTAGGTACTGCTCAGAGGAATAGAAAAGTGCACAGGTTCCATAACCAGATACTCTGGGTTTAAAATCCTGAGTCCCTTGACTCGTGGCTATGAGCTCGGGCAAGCTCCTTTTCTGTGCCTCTTCTGTAAAATGGGAATGAGAATGAAACACTTTCCAGGGTTACGCGGAGAAGTACGTTAATTAATTCATGGAGGGCACTAATACAGAGGAAGGGCTCAGTAACTGTGAGCTATTTCTGGGATCTCTGTTCTGCAGGTGAGGGAAGTGAGGTGTAAGAGGCCAAGTGATCCCCGAGAGGAGACCCAGCCTCTGAGCAGCAAAGCTGAGACTTTGCTCCAGGTGGCCTAGCCCCTATCTCTTCACCGACGGGACTCGTGGACCCACACCGTCCTTCTCTTTCCTCTGGCCCACAAGCAATTTGAGTATCGAACTGTCTTTGAACCACAGAGTCAAGCATGGGGCCTGACACATTAAAAGGGCTAGATAATAATTTAATTCATTGATGAATGAATGAACGAACCTATCGATGACTTTAGAGTCTAATGAAGAAAAAGCACAGTGTCAAGCAATTTAGAGAGGATATTGAGATGCAACTGGTGTGAGAAGAAAGGTGCCTAAGAATTTATTTTCAACAAAAGCTGTGAATGTCCCTGAAAACTTCCCAGGTGGAAGTCACCCACATTATTTAAGCATAAATATAGCAGCCTTTAAAAATAAACTGCCATTTCCTTCAGTCTAAATCCCAATATATGCAGCTTTTTTTTCTTAAACATTTTTATTTATTTGAGAGAGAGAGAGTGAGCGAGCATGCCTGAGTACACAAGCTGGGGGAGAGGCAGGCAGAGGGAGAAGCAGACTCTCTGCTGAGCGGGGAGCCGGATGTGGGGCTCGATCCCAGGACTCTGGGGTTGTGACCTGAGCTGAAGGCAGACGCTTGACCGACTGAGCCACCTGTGCATGCAGCTTTTAAAACAGAATCATGCGCCCACTTTATCATTACTTAAGGCATTTTCTTTTTCCCCTTACTCTGAACGGTTTTCTCCTGCAGTTCTGATATACCCAGATCGTCCCATATGAGATGGACGGTATGTATGATCATTGATCTTTAAGGCATACGTGCCCACACGAATGGCCAACACACCAAAAAGCATGAGCCTGCCATCAAGCAATCCCTTAACATCAGTGAGCACCCTGCAACTAAATCTTAATTTTGCGTTGGAAGACTGTGCAAATGCAGGACTGGCTCGCTTCTCTCCACTCTCTCCTAGGTTCGTCTGGATACTTTTGAAGGTTAAGTGCCGGAACAGTCTCTGTTGTGATACACTTGGCAACATGTGGCAACCCGCATTGTTCAAGAGCATTCCTATCAAGACCCGAACTTGCAAACTCTCAGCATAAAAGAAGAAACAGAGTCCTTTGTCAGGACAATGAACTTGGACTGTTGTTTACCAGTGAATGGAAAACAACATTTCTAACCCGGAGAAGTGACGCTCGGCCCCATCTGGTGACGCCTCGGCTCCCTTCACGCTGGGCAACAATGATGCCTTTGTGCGGGGTTGCAGGAGCACACCATCAAATCAGGCCTTGTTGCTGGGGCAACTGAATGGCCACCTTCATACGCTGTGGCTTTTTCCAGTCCCATTGAACTGAAATATGTAAGGAGACCTAGCCTCTACCACAGGCTCTATTATCCCCGACTTCAAATCGAATCCTACTGGCTCACAAATGGACTTTTCAAAATTGGGCACATTAGCCCCGACGCTTTAGAAATAAATAGAATGCTGTTACGAGATTAGAATTCCAGAGTCAAGTAAAATTAGCCTGTGGAAATAAATGTACAGACCCTTCTGGCCCACTGAATCTGCTACTGAAGTCAGTAAGTTACAAAGCTCAAGATTTAAAGATTGACCCTGGATCCAGGCCTTGACTCCAATGCTTGATAGCTGTGTGACCTTGGCCAAGCTATTTAACTTCTCTGAGCCTCGGTTTTCTTCCTAGCATGTAACAGGAGAATGACGGGGATGACTTGACAGGGTTGCTGGGAGTATCAAAAAGTCATTTTTTTTAAAAAAAAAGCACATAAAACCTTAAAAAAAAATCTTTCTGGCTCTTACAGGATTTGGAACTAACAAAATGAAGTGCTTACTCAAACCCACAGGGATTGCGGATGACTGCAAAGATTTCTGGGTGGGATCAGGAAAAAGCGAAATTGCCACAGAATTCTGAGCTCTAGCTCAGAAGCTTCTGGTGGGTGACAATATTGTCATCAAGCCAAAACCAATGTGTTCTTCCTAAAAACTCTTCCTGCCCCTGTCCCCCCTGGGTTCCTATGTGATAACAACATTAAGGAACGCCAAAGTCATCTGTAGGACTTCCTGGCTCATTCCTCGCATCTAGTCACTCAGCAGCGGGGGGCGTCTCCAATGCCTTGTGTCTCTCTTGCTTCTGGAGCAGCCCGGACCCTTTTATACTCTCACCATTCCTGCAAGCTGCACCCATTTGCCGCCCTGATTCCAGTCTTTTTTGCCTTGCAGCCCAACTTCCGTGCTCCCACTATAATATTCCTCCTTAAAGTACATTTTGGGGGCATTCACTCGCAGCTTCCCAACACCGTGTTATCTCAGTTCACTCCTCTAGCCAACAGTAGAGTATTTAGTTAACTAAAGTCTCACCCCGACCCTTGTACGGTGCTTCCTGGGTGCACAGATCAGAACGACCTCTGTGGAGGGCAGTTTGGCAATATCTGTGAAAATGCCCCAGAGCGTACTCTCCAAGCCAACACTGCTTCTGCCAGGACTCTATCCTGCAAATACACTCACGCACCGGAGGAATGATGTCGGCGCAAGGTTACACTCTGCGGCACAATTTGCGATAGCAAAAGACTGGGAACAACCCAAATGTCTATCAATGGGGAATTGGTTCAATGAATTATGAGGCATCCACACAGTGGAATACTCAGCAGTTGTTAAAAAATGAAGAAATCATTTATATGCTGATTTGGAACCATCTCTAAGATGTATTGTCAAGTGAAAAGAGCAAGGTGCGAATAGTGTAGTGAAGGGGAGGGTAAAAGAATATATAAACATATTGTCTTGTAAATGCATAAACACGTCTGGAAGGATACACAAGGAAATGATAACATTGGTTCGGGAGAGGAATTAGGTGCCAAGGGAAAAGGGTAGAGGGAGATAGATACACACGTGGATTTGAGATACAGATTCAGAAATATCTATCCGTACACACATCATTTTCTGTCTTCTTTTGACTTTGCACTATGTAAAGGTATTATCTATTAGAAAGTAAAGAGTTTAATTACACATGTGTTTTTTAAATCTAAGTTAAGAAAAATCTCATTAAAACAGAAAGAATTGCTACGTAAGCCAGGTGCCTATTTCCTGCCTTCTCTAAACAACAGCCAATAAACCAGTGATTCCCCCTCCACAGGCCGACTCTCCATCTCCACGTCGACCTCCTTGGAATACAGCTTGGAGCACAACGGTTTCCAGTTCAAGACCCGCCCCCGCACAGATCCGCGCGGGCACCGCCCACCTCTCCAGCCCCTCCCGCTCCCCTGGGCATCTCCGTTCCGGGCCAGCTCCCAGAGCTAAGTTACGTATGATGGCCTACGTGCTTCTGCCCCTGCTTCTGTCTTTCCGACCTCCCACTTGCAATGTCCTGAAGCCCGAGCTCTGCCCGATTCCAAACCTCGGTTCAAATCCTCTTTCTCCGGGAGGTCATCCCAGAATCCACCACTCGACCTCCATCCCCACATCCCCGAAGAAATCCCTTGTTTTTTGAAATCCCAGGCACATTTTTGCTATCTCCTTATGCTGGCTACCACATTACGGGAGATCACAGTTCATTTTGTACACGCTTATCCGTTTAGCAGGAAATGTTTCCTCAAACACCCGACTGTATGCCATGTACGGAAAGGGGGAGAGGGTGGGGGCAAAAGCCAAAGCCAGAGCAGCAGGACTCCTGCTCTCATGGAAGATTACAGTCTGGTGAGGAAGACAGGCAGTAAACAAGAAACCAAACCTTGGATGATCATAATTTCAGGGTGGAGAAGTAAGAGGCTTGTTCAGAATGCTAGGTGTTGGTCCAAAGCGACACCATAATGGTGCAGAGGCCAACAGCCCCATACTGAAGTCCCAGCACGGCCCCTGCGCTATGTTACTCTGAGGGTTTTCCAACCTCACCACAGTAGACATCGGGAGCCTGCTAATTTTCCTTGTGGCTGCTGGGGGGCTGGGGGCTGCCCTGCACATTGTAGGGTACTTGGCAGCATCCCCTGCCTCTGTGCGCTTGATGCCTATAGCACTGACTTCCCTTGACCCAATATTGCCTGGAAGCGGGGGCAAAATCACCCGGTTTTAAGAACCACCGCTCTAGGCAAATTCCTTACCATTTCTGAGCCTCGGTCAGTTTCTTTAGTGCCTGGCTTCTTTGTAGAAAAAGCAAGTAAACACTTGAAACATGAAAAATTTGAAAAATGTAAAGCAGAGAGACTACTACCTACCTCGGAAGATTACGATGGGAATTAAAGACAAAAGTGTGTTTAGAATGCTTATGAGTGCTTTTACCAATAAGAATGCTAACACAGGGTTGGCTGCTTCAAACCCCTCCCCCCAGCCCCTGCCCCCTTAGAAGCGACCTTTCCAGTCTAAACTAGTGTTAGGTCCAAGAACGGCCCAAATTGTGGACATGATTTTTGCTCGCGTCTAAAAGGGTTGCCCTAGAATGACTTCCCAGAAGTTGACTCCCTGGGGAGGATGCAGGGAAGGTCTTGTGAGGCCGCCTTTGCTGGACAGATGGATGGATTCCACTCTAGCTGAAGTCCAGGCTGCCGGCACTTGGATAGAGAAGCTGCAATAAACGTCACCTGACGCTGGGAGTTCTGGATCCTATAAAAACGCCACAGAAAGGGTGGTGGGATTACCTAGCTGTTACAGCGTCAGGCTTTAGAGAACACACTCTCTTCCAAAGCTTTATTTGCACATCCCGAATCATCCCGGTAAGCCATTTACTTCCCCATGCTAGTGGGTGCTGCGAGCATTTAAGAAGTGTTCTCAGGGTGCTGGGAATCAACAAGCCAATTAGGGAGGTTTTTAAAGGAATAAAAAACACAATCAACAGTAATTTGGAAGTGTCAACAGATTTTGTGTCCTGGCAGGCCGCTGCTGTAATGTACATTTGCAAGGAAATCCTGAGATGATCTTAAAATAAACATGCATCATTCTGCATTCCAGGATTTATTTTCAAACGGGGAAATGGATCAAGTGAGGGGCTGTCCCTAGCAGGATGCCTAGATACTTTGGCAAAAAGTCTGCCCTTGAAAGAGGGGGAAAGTTTTGGTTTTGGAGTCAGACAGACAAGGATTATAGTCCTAGCTGTGTCACAAAAACGGGGTGCTCTGGGGAAAATCATTAACCCTCTCTTTTCTTCAGCTTTAAAACAAGGGCGGCAATGCCACCTTCGATAAAAACAGCTAAGTGTCCAGCAATGTGTCTTGGCAAACCTTCATTTTCATTTCTCATCCCCTTTAGGGAACCGAGTACGGAAACATTGGTTTATATTTTCATAACACCTGCAAAATTGCACACTTTCTAACCAATTTAGTTCTCTCTTGACCAAAATGCTTTAAGACACCAATGTTCCACATCTGTTTTGCTACACAAAACAAAATAAGCCCAACCCATTACCTTTCCTTTCCTGCCACCAACAGTTAGTCTCCCTTAACGTACTCATCGTTCCACAAGAAGTCTCTCTCACAATAAACACATTTCTTTCTGGGGCGGCGGGGGCGGGGGGTGGGTGGGTTGTGGGATATACTTTGGGCAGGGTATGAGAAATACAGAATGAGAGTCAGAATTAACTCCGTCCTTCCCGTTGTCAGTCAGAAACCATCTCGGGCTGCCCTACGCTCTACTCTGCGTGCTTTCTTATCCTTAACGTATCATGATAAGAAAACTCAAGTCGGATTTTAAAAAGCACGATAATTACTCGCAGTTTGCTATGGTTTCCAATAAAGTGGCGGTTTCTCTTTCTCTCTCTCTCTCTCTTTTTTTTTTTTTTTCAAAAAGTCCATGAATAAAACAAACCCCGTCACCATTGGAGATGCATTTCCATGCCGGCGCGGATGCTTTTAAGACCATTTGCTGAGCGCTCTGCACCATTTGACCAGTTCTGGGGCAGGGGGCACGCTCTAATTACTGATTGTGAAGTTCGGTATCTATAGCAACAGGCAGAATTGACAACGGGAAGCTTCACCCTCTGGGGCACCGTCCAAAGTTTATAAAATCAACTTGAGGCCAAGGCTATAGTTAATCAGGAGGGCTTTCAGAGTGCCAGTGCTCCGAGTCCATGCTGAAGAGGCAAAGAAATTATTTAATAAGACAATCACGGGGCTCGGGAAGGCAGAGTTTATTTAGCTTGGCTTTGCAGTGCCTCTTGTAGTAATTTATCCTAATGGTACCAATTCGCCTGTGATTTGATACAGCAGGAGATCAAGGGTATCGGTTTAATCAAACCTCGGCAAAGGCTGCCCATTTCGTAACTGCTGTTGCTGTATATCAATCAGTTTCATTTGATTCACTAATCGGATGGCACGAGGATATGAATTTTCCCAGGATTCAGGGAATCGGGTTGACATAATTCTTTATAATGTGCTCACTTTTAAATGGCATTATTTCACCCTGCTCACATTATTTCATGTTCCTAGGTGAAGGGTCTAGATTCTAGCAGGCTGTGGGTAAGAGGTACAGTAGGGAAAAAAAGTCTGAGGCATCGGGGTCAAACTATTTTGATTGCTGGCTTCGCTGCCTATTAGCTGTGACCACGGACGAGTTACTAAACCCTTGTGGGTCTCAATTTCCTTATTTGTTATCTCAGACCAAGAGTTTCCGAAGTCACAGAGCTCCGTGAAGCTTAATGAACTGGTATATGAATGAGCCTAGAACCATGTCTGGGAAACAGGAAACAGAACCTCATCAAACGTGAGTTTCTCCCCCGCCTGCCCTCATTTCCATCCCCGAGGAGGGGAGAGGACGTAGCTGCGTCATTTTTATGAGGTATGATGCTAAGCTTCATAGTGTTTTACAGGTCTGGTCACACATGCTTTGATAATCCCAGGAGGGCATCTGAACTCAACCTCATTCTCGGCTCTTCCGTCCCCACTGAAGCCAAGGAATTCCCAAGGGTACCCTTGGCGCCAGCCTGGCTGGGAAGGGTAACCAAAGAATGGAGCTTTCCCTCACACTAAAGGGTGCTCGGTCATTCTCCCATCCCTTCTTTCTTATACAGCAGGGAATCCAATTTACAACACTGTCGGGTACAGATAAGAGATGATAAGATCAGACCTTTTCCCCTTGGAGGACAGACTACAGAAAATGAGAATGTCCATTGTCACACATTGTTCAGGAGGGAGGAAGAAAAAGGACAGTGTGAATCCCAGAGTTGGAGGCAATGACCATGTGGACGGAGGGGGCACGGGAGGCACTTAATTCCTGCCTCTGACACTTAACAGTAAAGGATGGCCTTTGACAGTAAAGCAATGGGCCTCAGCTGCTGCTTCTGTAAAATGGGTATGAAGACTGACTTTACTGGGTTGTCACGGGAATGAAACAAGCTAATTCAGGACATCACGGGCCTCCACACTGTCAGCGGTGGAAGGGATGCTGGCTCACTCCCCAGGCACAAATGGGCAAGATGCTCTGGTCCCTTTCCTGAAAGGACACCTAGATCTGGGCTTTCCACCATTCAGCTTGGCTGGTCCACATCTTAACTTAAGACCTCCGCAATGGTTTATCCTGCAGATGGACTTGACTGCTGACTGAGAAAGGATGGCAGAGGGAAGAGGGAAAGAAGGAGTGAAAGGAGGAAGGGAGGAAGGGGAAAGAAGGAAGAAAAGAGAGAGAGAGAAGAAAAGAGAGAGAAGGAAGTGCCGAGTCTGGTCACACCCTTTCCGTGCTCTGTCCCTGGGATTTTGTCGGGCGTTTGGAAGCTTTATGGTTTCAATGGCCAAGGCAAGGAGGTTAATGCCACCTTAAAAAGGGAGTCTTTTCTGCCTCCCTCCCTCCCACCTTCTCCCTTTTCTTTTTTGGCTCAGCCTAAATTTCTAACACTACCTGATGAAATGTAGTGTACAGCTGTTAATTGTGCCCAGAGGCGGTACAGCTTCACAGAGGTTTTTAAGCAAGTGGCGGAGGATCTGAGACAGCTGTGTTGCGAGCACATGTGCTCCGAGGTGGAACAGCCCCGTCAGCACCTGTACCCGCTGAGCACACACCCTCACACCCTACATGCGTGTGCACAGCTGGGACCCATCAGGGCTGTAAGGAATTAATACTCTTAACCTGGTATTTTATTGTACCTAGAGGAGCCTGACGCTATATTAAATCCGTGGCACATAAGTAGGATTTTGCTCAATCTTGGAGTTCCTGGGGTGGGGGCTTGGTGGGCCGGGTGGGATATTAAACACACACACACACGCACACGCACACAGGCACACATGCGCACACACATACGCGGCCTCTTTTCCAATGCTGAGAACGAATTGTTTTAATATCTCAAATGTTTGGTTTATTTATTATTAGGGAGGAGTGACCGCCTTTAGAGAGTAATGGGCTTTTCCCGGCACTAACCTAGTTTTCCCAGTTCCACCACTGCGGACTGTCCTCTCTAAATCACTCCTACCAACATCCAGCTTCCCTTGGTGTCAGCCCCCAAGACACAAGCACACCTCCCATCTCTGGGGCTCTGGATTCAGTCTTCAAAATCCTACAACCCCAACCCCCCGGCCAGTCACAAAACACTGCCTCATGTTATTCCGGTGGATACCCAGCTGATGCCTGGAAATCAAGGCGAGTGTGTGCCCATTTTACAGTCACGCAAACAGAGATTCAGAGAAGCCTTATGTGCCTTGCCTTATAAGCCAAGGGAAAAACGAACCTCAGACCTTGGAATTCAGGCTACTGACCCTGTGTAAACACTTTCTAAGACACATTGTGTGCTCTGTTGTAAACACCATATGAAAAGATCATCCCACAGTGGCCGGTGTTGCGTGCGGGCCGCAGGACAGGTAACACGTGGGAGTTTCCACAGAGGTTGAATTCATGTGATCGGCAATGAACTTCAGGGGCTATGGTGGGCATGAAAAGGACCCTCCAGAAGATATCCATGCCAAACCCCTGGGAATCTGTGAATGTGCCCTTCTTTGGGAAAAGGGTCTATGTGGGTGTTATGAAGTCAAGGATTTTGGAATGAGGGGATATTCCTGGATTTTCTGGGTGGGCCCCGAATCCAGTGAGAAGAGTCCTTCTAAGTGAGCGGCAAACAGGACACGAGGAGGTCCTACACCTGGAGAGCTAGAGGGAATACCAGCAGCCACCAGAAGCTGGAAGGAGCAAAGACAAGATCCTCCCCAGGAGCTCCCAGAGGCAGGGTGGCCCCATCAGCACCGTGGTTTCAGACTTTTGGCTTCCAGAACTGTGAGCAAATAAATGTCTGCTGTTGGTAGCCACTAAATTTGTGCTGATTTGCCACAGCAGTCCTGGGGTCTTCAGCTCCGGACACCAAGTCAGATAGATTTTGCTGCCAACGGGGTCTCTTGACATGAACAGTCTTAATATTTTGGGCATGCCTGAGATATAGAAGGGATGCTGGCAACTGGGAAGAAAGGCCCCACTGCCCATGGGTGCCCAGTCCTGCCCCACCTTGGGGGTAATGGCAGCTCAGCATCATGGAGAAGCCAGCCCTTGTGATCGCGATCGAGAGCAAGCAGATGTCAGGAGAGAAGCGCCCAGAGAGGCAGAAAGCGTGCTGCTGTCTTCATCCCGTTCGGCCACCTTCCAACCTGTGTATGTCTTGGGCAAGTCACTGAATCCATGTCTCAGCAACCTCGTTGGCAAAGTGAGGTTCTCAATGTAAAACATACTTTGAAAACCTTCAAGAAGTCATGTGAATGTTGGCTATTGCTTCAACACATATTTCCAAAGCAGCTACAAAGTATCAGACTTGCGGAGCCCAAGGGTCCTATGACTTTGAGGGAGGCCGCAATCTCTGGTAGGTGTCACCGCAAAGTTCTCCAAAACATGCGTTCCCTTATCTCCACTAATGCATGGAAACCTCTTTAGGAACCATCTAATCCAAAATGGTAGGTTAATGTAGTCCATAAATTTAATTTTTGCCGTGTTCCTTGGGATTATCCAAATTTGCCTCTTTTAAGCCTGGAAACAATAAGACTCCAAGCCAACAATAACACGGCGTTTGTTTGTTTATCGTATTAGTAATGATTCTTCTTAATGAGCACTCGATACTGGTTAGAAGAAACTGTACTTTCAGACGCTGCTTTTGATCATTTAAATCACTACAAACCTTTTGGAGAGCAGTTTGGCAATGTATCTCAGGAACCTCTAAAAAATGTGCTCGACCTTTGACCTAGTAATTCCATTTCTGGGAAACTATCCTAAAGACATAATGGGAACTATAGAAACTGCTTTATGCACAAAGATGTTTATCAGAACACTCTTTCTGACGGCAAAAGTATTTGGAACCATCTGGGTGCCCAACGACACAGGACCCCCCTCCGTGGGTTATCAGCTACCAAGAACTGCAATTAAAAGGCATTTATGACAACCTGCCAAAACATGCAACGTTAGGGAAAGACGACAAGCAGCGTGCTGAATGGCAGATAGTGGTGACCTCCATGTGACACCAAGACAGTGCACCACAAAAAAAAAAAAAAAAAGACTGGAAAAAAAAAATGCATGTATTGTTACCTAGAACCAGCAGAATTATGAGTAATTTTTCTCCTTCTCAAAGATTTTTCAATGTTTCTTCACAAAACTGTATCACTTTGAAAGAGAGAAAAATCCACTGGAAAAGAAGAGCCCCCTCATGATAACACATCATAATCGAGTGAAGAATGATTACAGCACGTTCCCAGTCTCCTTCGTGGCTCTGTCGGCGTAGATCCTTTGTGGTCTTCTCCTTACGACTTAAAAACTCTGTACTGGGTCACAGCACCCCTCCAGCTCAGTCGAGACATTCGTGTGGCCTCTCAGTTAATAGTGGGGCTGAAAAAGGGGCTGAGGGGGGCCTCTTGGAGCCCACCCAAGCCCGAGAACCTCCCGCGGGCACACCATCTCACATCGCCGCTCGATTCCTCACGAGAAGACCAGGGCTTTTCCTGAATGATTGGCTCATTTTGTGTTTATAGATGCTGTAAGCGGCATCAGTGATGGGCTTTCCCAGCCTGTGGGAGGCCACTAGGAGGCTTGAAGGCGAATCAGCGGCCTGCTTATGAAAAGAGCACATGTGGTTTTGGGGTCTTGGCCCAACTCTGGGCTCCACGTTCATTTCCATACTCTCAGTTTCTTTTCTACTTAACGACCATCTGCAATAAATCCCGATGGGCTGTTTCAGATATAGTTGTTGGGAGGAGATAAGGAGTGAACTTTTTATTTTTTTCTAAAAAGATGAGAAATGGGCTATGTGCATCTTTATGGATTGTGCTTCCACTGATTATTGGAGAGAATTCTGGTAAAGGCAGAGGCCAATCAAACAGAATAAATCCACCTTGCAACAGCTGTATGGGATATCTAGGAGCCGCGGGGACAGGAAGGAGTTAAAGCCTTGCGGCATCAGAGGGTGGGAGCCTGCAGCTCTGAGGGACCTGGTCCCTTCCTGCACTGGAGGGACACTGGGTCATCAGAGGAGGCAGGAACTTGCATTTGGCTTTGCTGGGAAAGCAAATCTTGTGTATATTGCAGTGTTCCTATGGGCAAGCTAATTGTCTAACTGCCCTTGAGATGTACATAATTTGGTCTGCATCCCGAGCTCCTCCCTCCGTGTCATCGCCAATGGGCCGGGAAACGTGAACCACAACATCTACGCCCATTAAAGGGAGAAGGAGGCAGGTCTCCTCTGCCACCCAATGCCCGCGGGTGGGGGGCCTGGTCCCTGGGCTCCTGCCTGGGGTGGCTGGTTCCTTGGGTTCAAGGGCACATCCTTAGGTGCCCTTTGGTAAACTGAGAAGGGGCGGTGCCTCAGGTGCCCTGTGCTGCCGTCACAAGGTGCCATAAACAGGGTAGCTTAAAACAAGGGAAATCTGCTCTGTCACCAGTCTGGAGGCCGGAAGTTCAAAATCAAGATGTCCATGGTGCTGTGCTGCCTCCCAAGTCTCTAGGGCAGGGCCCGTCTTGGCCTCTCCCAGCTTCTGGGGCAGCTGTCAAGGCTTGGTGCCCCTCAACCAGGAGCAGCACAAGTTCAAGTATATGCCTGTGCCTTCACCAGATGTACCGGCCTGTGCGGGTGCCTGGGTCTCTCCAACTCCCCCTCTCGTGTCCCTTACAAAGACACCGCTCACTGGATTTAGGTCCCATCCTAATCCAGTATGTCCTCATTAAAAAAAATTTTTTTTTGCTGTAAGAGCTCTTAACATGAGATGTACCCTAACTACAAAATTTTCAGTGTACCCTATCATCGTTGACGCCAGGTACCATGTAGGACAGAGGTCTCTGGAGGTCGCCCGTCTTGCTCAATCGCCTTGGAGTTTGAGGGCACCTGTGAAGACCTGATTTCCAAATACAGGGGCTCTCCGAAGCACAGGGGCTTTAGACGTCAACACAGCTTCATGGGGGACACAGTTCAAGCCCCAGGATGTGTGTTTGATGATAAAGTAGCAGATGGGGACACAGACTCTGGAGCGGCCTGGTTCCCGACGCTGGCTCGACGCCTCACCAGCACGTCACCCGGCCTCTCAAGGCCTCGGGTGGAAAGGCCTCAGCTTGGAAAATGGGCCTGATCACAGCACCTGCTTCCTCAAGGCTACTGGGACAGAATGGAATCGTGGACAACATGAGCCTCCGGCCAGAGAGAGTGCCGCTCAAGGCTGAGTGGTGACCCAGCCTTAGAATCACCCCAACTTAAATGTCACTTCTGAGCACTGGGAGACCCTGGGTGAAGGTCTAAAAGAGAGCAGCTGATTATTAAGTGGAACGGACTCTTTACCTGCAACGTTCACTCTGCCTAAAAGTCTTTCCTCTGCCTTCTCCAACCCTTGTCTGCCTCCTTGCGTGAAAAGCAGGCTCCTCCCCAGCCTTCAGGCCTGGGTTTAGTTGACATTTACTCCCAAGGACCTCCCCTGTCACCCTGCTGAGAGCAGCTCCATACTTGCCCCTCCCTTCCGCAAGCAACTGCAATGCTGGGGGCCCCCTTTGGCTAGAGGTGCTGCTCCACCCATCAAAGGGCGCCCAAGGGGTGGGCCTAGGGCTATCTGATAAAAGACACGATGCCCAGTTACATCTGAATTTCAGATACGCAACTAAAATTTTCTTAGTATAAGCATGTCCCCAATATTGCAAAGATTGCTCCAGATGCAGGCCAGACATGCTTCAAAGTTAAGGCCCTGAGAGTGGTTCTTAGCTGGTGACACGTGGGAGCTGGTGGCGAGCACCCCAGTTTCCTTGGCCCTTAGGAAGGCTATCCTCAGAGGCAAGGTGTTCCGCACAGACTCCCAGAATTGCCCAGGTGGACTCTGCAACACTAGTTCACTGCAGCGACCTTCATTAATACCTCCTGTGGTCGTCACGCCCCTTCCCAGTCTCTTTCCCTGCCCCTTGAGAAAACAGCTCCCCCTCCACTGCCCTACCCTCCTCCTAGGGACTGAGTGGTGCCCCCTCCTTCCAATTCATATGTTGAAATCTTAACTCCCAGTGTGGTGGTGTTAGGAGCTGGGGCCCTTGGGAGGTAATCAGGTCATGGGGGATGGAGCTCATGAAAAGGATGGGTCCCCTTTTTAAAGGGACCCTGGAGAGTTCCCTTGTCCCTTCTGCCACATGGGGACACTAGGAGAAGGAGGCAGTCTGCACCAGGAAGAGGGTCCTCTTCCAAGCACGCTGGCACCCTCATCTCAGACTTCAAGCCTCCAGAACTACAAGGCAATAAATTACGTTGTTTATAAGCCACCCGGACTGTGGTCCTTTGTTACAGCAGCCCGACTGAGACACCTCCCACCGCTGTTCTCCACGCAGACCTTGTTTATTTCCTTCAGAGCCCTTATCACGCTCTGTCATCACACGTGCGCACGCTTAGCCTCTCTGCCCCCTCGGCTGTGAGCTCCGTGTCCTTCCCCGCCGCACCTAGCACCGAGCTGGCACTCAGCATGCACTCGACGGTCAATGAAAACAAGAGAGTGCACAGGAACGGGGCCATCCGTGCCAGGGAGAGCAAGGCGGTTTTCAGCGGTGCATGAGTGCATTCGGCAGAGGCTGGACTGTCGAGCCTTGAGTGTGGGTCCCCCAGTGTCTGTCATTCAAGAATTTGACCTTGGGCAGCAGCCTGGGAGCTCTTCAGCTCAGTTTCCTCATCTGTAAAACGAGGAGCCAGAGCCAGATGATTTCTCTCGTGTCTTCTGGCTCTAAAATTCTATGACTCTATATTCTAGGTAATAAACTTTACAACTATGAATAAATTAATGGAAATGAATATTTAAATGATGTGCAAACACTCATGCAAGTGCTTTCTTAGTCTTTTATGTGACGGGAGAGCGAGGAATAAAACGGAGGTACCAACGATCAGAAATATTTGTCGGTGGCAGAATGGTGCCTTGCTCCTGTTTTTCTGAGGAGAGCATGTAGGAGAGTATCCATTAAAGAAGTCGCAGAGGAGAAGAAGTTGAAAGAAAAGCAGGAAGCTGGGAGGCTGGGAGCCCCAGATGGAAGGTGTTCCACGTTTGGATATTCCCAAAAAAATTTCCAGGGCCCAGACAAAGAGCTCTCCACTGTCTTAGTCCATTTGGGCTGTTATAAACAACAGAATTTTATCTCTCACAGTTCCAGAGGCTGGAAGTCCCAGATGAAGGTGCCGACGTGGGTGAGTGAGGGTCTTCCCAGACTTCTCATCGCATCTGCACACGGTGTGGGGCAAGGATCTCTCCCAAGCCTCTTCTACATGGCATTAATCTCACTCCTGAGGGTTCTGCGCTCAGAACCCAATTACCCCCCAAGGCTCCACCTTACCACACCATCACATTAGAGGGCCGGTTTCAACATGTGAATTTTGGGGGCAAAACAACACTCAGCCACAGCACCGTTCTCTCTCACTCGTGTGTCTGTCACAAGCTTCAATAATACTCAGCATAAGGCGACGGTGCCTTGACATCCGAGGGCTTCATTTATTTACCAAGATGAGCTCCTACCTACGCATCAAGTAGAGAGTATTTTCGACGGGCTGGCTGACTGGAACCAAAAACCTTGACTTTGGTGCGAATCACCAAAAGGAAGGAGGGTAGTTATTTAAAGGTGCTATCATCTAACTTCTCATGGTGACAGCAAGCTAAGAAGGAGACACAGAAGTAAGAGTCTCAGACTCAGCCTTCGCTCTCTCCAGCCCTGGGGATTAGGCAAGTCTGAGCATCAGGGATGGGGGGGACCTCGCCCACTGGAAAGAACTGCATTTGTGGGAGGGGCTTCTCAGGGTCCGATGAGACAGTTCATCCTCAAGAAGAAGAGAGACAGGGCTGATGAGCTTGACCCAGTCACAAAGCTTGAGTAGATGGGTGGGACTAGAATGTGGATTCAGGACAGGCTGTGACACCCATCTGTTTCCTACAGGCCCCCTGGACACACATCTGGGCCTTTAGGCATTTGGGGCCAATGGATGAAAACAATAAAGGTTCTTTGGGCAAGACTCTATTATGTGATGAGCCTAAACACTTGGGCCACTGTGATACCTTGATCTTTTTCTGTCCTCCTTGCCTGGACATTACCCATGCTTTGTCCCAGAGGTCACTGGTTTTTTGTTTGTTTGTTTTGTTTTTGTTTTAAGATTTATTTATTTGAGAGAGAGAATGAGTGGAGTGGGGGGTGGGGGTGTGGGATGGACAGAGGGAGAGAGAATCCTCAAGCAGAATGCTTGCTTATTGTGGAGCCTGACGCAGGGCTTGATCTCGGGATCTGAGCTGAAACCAAGAGTCGGCCACTTAACCGACTGAGCGTCCCAGCCAACTGCCAATTGCCAGTGGTTTATTTTGCTTGTTTTTTGTTTTTCAAACTTTCTGGCTTTTATCCTTACATCATACTCCTTCAGAAATGTACTTAAAAAAGTAAAACCTTGAAGACCCTTGATTGCCGAACTAAAAATAATATAGAATATACCAAATACACAATCTCAATTTGGTTTTAAGTTTTCGTTCCTTAATAATACAGAAAACGGAGCGTCTTCTTGCCAATAAATGACGAGGCTAAAGACCTCCTGAATAAGAAACTCCCGCAAAGCCAGGAGTTCTGTCAATACACGGGCTTGACTTCCTGCTGTTTTGACCAACAAAGTTAAAACCTGATCGAGAGACAACAACAAAGAAGAACATCTGCAGGTACCCAGCGACTTCCACCTTCCGCGTCTCAATGCCAGGCTGCTTATAAACCACGGACCCTCGCTCTGATCACGAAGACGCGTGAACCAACAGCATCGGGGATATTTACATGATTTGTCACATTTACTCACTGCCATTGAGACTCGGGATAGCCTCCCAGAGTCAAAGCGCCCATGACTCCCTGTGAGTGCTAAAGGCACGCGGGATCTCCTCCCGTACCTCACTTCCGTACATATCTGCTGGGAACTTACGTACAGGGAGGGCACGTAAGGGAGCAGATCTACCATTTCTTGACCATGGAGACGTTAGGCAACGTGCCAGGTGATTCTAATATCCTATTTCTCAAAACAGTACCAAAGGCCAATGACAGGGTCTTCATGTCCCCAGTGAGAGAGCTCAGGGAAGTTAGGTCACTCGCCCAAAAACACCCACCAGATAAAAGGTACCGGACCAGATTTGGGGACTGTCAGACCCCAGAAATCCTTGCCTTTTCACCCTAGACTCCCTCTCAAAGCAGAACACCCCATTTCTCCTTCAGAATCGTTGAAGGTGGTCCTCATTTTTCTGCCGACAAGAACACGAAATAGGAGCTTAACAGCAGCGCAAGGAAGTGCAGTGGAGAGAGACAGGGTCGGGATGGAGTGTGTGCCCGGGGGTGTAGAGGAAAGCCTGCTTCTCTCCCTTCACACAGGGCGAGAATGACTTGGGGTACCAGCCATTAAGTCTCTTCACCAGTCAGAATTGGGTCAGATATTCCAGCAGCGAGAACAGCCTGTTCTCTGCTCCAGCTGTTATCCGAGCTGCACAGCTGGGGGGAGGACTCCAGCTTGTTTCTTGGGCTCAGAGCTCAAGGTTTCCACAGCTCTCCAAGCAGCCTCTGCTGGCCTCTCTCAGCTGGAGTGAGGAGGAGTGGTGGGGAGGGAAGGAGAAGGGGAGCAGGTGGAGGGCACAAGAGAAGGGCATTCTTGTTTCTAGTGGAGCAACTGATTATCGGGTTAGATGGAACCTACTGGGTGCATGGCTGCCAATCACTGAAAATTTCCTGCCCGTTGTTCCTGGGTGAAGAGCTGAATTCTTTGCATGAGAACTCTGAAAACAGCCACGGGGATGCTGATGAACTGCGGGCCCAGGGTACAGTGCGATTGCTGTGATGGAGTCTGCACGCCCTATTATGGGGTCACGCCCTGCGCAGCATCTGCTAGGCTTGCAAGACACCGGGATTTTCCAAAGCCCTGCAGGCATAGTGGGCTGGAGTCCTTGCTCTGGAGGGTGGGCACCTACATTCCCTAGATTTTAAGCTCCCATGCCACTCGCAAGCTGTTTCTAAACAACCCCGATGTGCACAAGGCCACATCTTGGACTCTTCCAACCAGCTTGCTTGGAACACCTCCATTCCCATACGCGTGCTATTGAGGAGATGCGGAGACTTGCTCTGATGGTCTCTTACTTATCCGGATGCCATCACTCCCTGTTTCTGGGTTCTTGGTGAAAAAACAAGGAGTTGTTATATGAATTTCATAATTTAGAGATAAATAATGAACACCAAACTCGATGCGAAATACCCTAGTGTTCATTTTATTTAATATTCTCCATTGGTGGAAATAAATTAAAAATGAACAAGGCTTGTTTATGCCTGCCTCACATTGCTCTCCACTTTTGAATAGCAACCGCATATTAATTTGCCGAGATCCCATAAATTATAATTAGCCCGGAGGATTAACAACATAAATCCTTGAATTTAAAACCAACCTGCCCGGCTCTCTCTTCCCTATGCCCTAAAGTGAAAAAGAGCCATAAAACCTATCACCGCTACTTGATCCATTAAACTCCGGAGACATTCTTATTTCAGCTTAGCTAGTGGAGGTAGTCTTTGTTAAATCTTTTTAAAGTTACAGTGGCTCAATAGGCACTAAGAGGCTGGGGGACTAGTGTCCGGGTCAACGGCCAGCCCCCGCGCACACGGACTCCGAGGGGAAGACCGCGAAGCGAGCAGGAGGCCATGTTTCGGCTTGGCGCTGCTGCATGCAGGGTCCTGGCACGTATCTGAGATTAAAAGTCCCCTCGACTCTACACTGCGTGTCACGTATCGTCAAGAGTCCCAGAGTACTCGGAAGATGTGCACGTGCGTGTGTGTGCGTGCACACACGCACACGCACACACACACAGAGCCATGGCCTGAGCCTGCATCCAGCCTGGGCACACTCTGCTCCCGAGACGCCCCTGCACGCAGTGGGCAGCCATTCACGCCCCCCCTCCTCTTCCCTCTGCAGTGGCCCGCTCCTGAGAGCTGAATGCCAGGATGACATGTGGGTGTGGGTTAGCTACACAATCCACATGGAAGTCAGAGTGCAGGCCGCCTCCCGGGACCCGGCGCGTGGAGGGGCAGGGGAGCGACAGGGGAGACTTATTTTTCAGTCTCACTCTGCTCGCCCTGCTTTCTTGGCCTTCCCTGGGGCTCCCAGTCCTCGCAACCCATCTCAAGACCGAAAAGATGGAAAAGACTGAGGAAAGATTTTATTGGAACATGGGACCTAACATGTGCATACCACCTACTGCAAGGGGTCAGGGTCAGGCTTAGCTGGAGATTTAGGGGAATGTGATTTACACGCCCCCCAGAAAAGCACAGTAAGGCTGGTCTTTGGATTGAAAGATGAAAAGTGTGCCACATGGTGCTTGGTCACTATGCCCAATGGACCCCTGAGTAGACTTCTCCTTTCCTCATGGACGTAACTGGGGAGAACAGAATGGTAACTATAAGAACAAAGGTAATGAATAAGAAGTCATCTTATGGTCATGGTCTTGGGGAAAAACTGACAGGTGTACTTTCTCTAGAAAAATGCACTCAAATTCTAAATGTTGCATATAATCTCAAGGACTCTGCAGATGCCCCCAGTTTATCCTTGAATCCCTTGATCTAGAGTAAGTCAGTAGAATTTAGAGGTAAAGAGGGATTGCACTTTCCATGAGAGTTCGGTGGGCGTGACGACAAGAGCCTGCGTTTTAAAGATTTCTCCATCTGAATTTAGCGAACACAGGCAAAAGTTTGAGGTTCCAGGCCAAAGATTCAGAATGTGCTTCCCTAGGAATCACTAGGGAAGAGAGGTTTGTTTACAAGTGGTTCTCAACTTCAGCACTCCTCAGAATCCCCTGGAGGGCCCTATAAACCCAGATCGCAGCCCCAATCCTGCCTTCAGTAGGTCTGTGGGCTGGGACCTGAGAATCTGCATTTCTAACAAGCTCCCAGGTGCTGCTGCTGATTGTGGAACCACACTTTGAGAACCATGAGTTTAAACTTATTACTAGTATTGTATAATAGGATATTATGGGACCACTGGAAATGCTGCAGGATGGTATTCACTGGCATAGAAAGATATTCACAACATCCCATTAATAAAAGAAATCAGATTACATAGGATTGTATATAATATAATCCTGTTTCTGGTTTTTTTTAGTAAAAATAAAAGTAGTAACGTGCATTTATATTAATATCTAAATACATGTTTAAATATAAAAGTGCATTGAGGTATAGATACAAATACAAATACGGCTACAGATAGGGATATAGCTATGGGTATGCATACGAATGGAGAGTCATCCTTTTCTCTGAGTTTTGAGATTCTCACTGTTCTGCTTGTTATTTTTGCATTTTCTACCTTTTCGACATTGAACATACATTGGTTTCAATATAAGGAAAAAGTTCCTTTTAATACTGAGAAGCCAGAGCAGACTGCCATTATCTGGCCCTTGTACGTCTATCACTGCTCTAGGAGGTGTTAATCCCGGTGAAGTGGGGACTCCATGAAAGTGAAGTATTGGAACACCCTAGAATCCCTTCATGAATTAGCAGCATGTATTTTTGGTCTGTTTTCAGTGGGTCCCAAAGTGACTCTCTGAGAACCACTCATGCTGGGCCAGTGACCTTGTTTTCATTGATCCGTAAAAGGAATGGGGATTAGAATGTGACACGCATTTTAGAATGCACCCATACATGTATGGAGATTGTGCGTGTTCAGCTACATGTGTATCTATATATGCGGGCATTTACATAGGTGCATGCATGTGTACAGATATTTTAACGGGTATAAATTTGCATCAGGTTGTCAACTAGCTTTTTCCTGGGAACACCTGTGTTCTACACTGCGATTAGACCCTCTTATTTTCTGGCATTAACACACTGTTTTATTGTAAGATGGATGAATGGATGAGTACCTAGATGATAAAACAGCGAGGATAAAATGTTAATGGCCATTTGCTGTAAAAAATTTTTAAACTTTGATGTATGTGAATTTTCAGAATGTTGGGGAAACTGCTTTGTCTTATGAAACAATGTTGATAGCAGATAACTGGAGGCTTTACGAAAATCATTCACGTCCTTACATCCTGAAATAAGATGCAGGCATCTCTATGTTAGTCCATTAAAAAAAATTTTTTTATGGTATTTCAGGGTTTGAAAACCAATGCCCTGGAGTAGCTCTCACTTGTGCACATGGGGCTTCCTTTTGATTCCAGCTCTGAAGCCTCATAGGAGGGAAAAGGCAGGATTTCTGATCTCTTTCTTGGGGAAGGTGGTTTTTCCAGCCAAAATGGTGCCACCCCAAGGCCGTCCCTATCTTTTCTTGGGAAGGCTTAGGGACTCCAAAGCCTGAATTGCCCTGTTCATGGACTCCTCTCTTGGAATTTCACACATCATTTTCAATTAAAGAACTCTCTGCCGACGGGACAGGCCACCTGGTATATCGTACAAAGCATGTCTGTAGACAGATGTGTGGACATGTGCCTGATGCCATTAAAACGCCAGTGGCTGGACAGGGAGCTCCGCCCTGCGGCTCACCTTAACCATTCTGGATCACGCAGAAATGAATGTCGATGAGGGACTGAATTGTTTAAATAGCAGATCAAGTACTAAAAGACAAAAACAAAGACAAAAACCTCTTTCTGAATAGAGTTTAGCGAGTCTGTGGCTGGACTCCCCAGGTCATTTTAAATGTCGCTGGGTTTGTTAAGATCTTAAACATTAACTCCATTAGCAAAGTTGGGTTACAAACGAAACGGGATGATCTAGAAGAAACTGGGACCCAGCTCTTCGTTGCCCCTCTGGACTATTTTGCAGCTGGTGTGCTCTAGTAAGTTTCCCCAGATTGGGGGGTAGGTGCTCAGTAAAATGGGGAGAGGACCTCCAATCCGGGGAGGGGCAGATCCCTGTGGTTTTCCACTGAGCAGCACTCTGAACATTCCCCACTAAGCTTTTGCTTTGTGATACTCTAAGCATTTTTCCTTACGGAGGAGTTCAGCTGCCTGATTCCCCTAAAGGTACTTTAATACCTGGGCTGGGAGGAGAACGGTCACTTCATACAGAAATTAAATACATAAATTAATAGATGCCTCTTCGGAAAGCCTTTCAAACAGGGAGTCCGGCTGCTTCAGAGACTCTGCAGTCGATAGGTCAAGGCCTTGGTTAATGTATAGGGAAAGGCAGAGGAGGGATTAAAATGGTCTGAGAGATTCAGCAGAGACGAACAAATACATTCTGAGATTTAACCACTTAAGTCAGTATTTGCCTTGGTCAGGAAATGCCTAAGAAGGTTGTGCTAACTTGCTCAAACCAAGAGGCAAGTGAAATGGGGCCTGTTCTGCCATCCTTTTCGCTCCTGCCTGGTCATGGTCTTGGCTGGTTAGTCCAGATGCAAGAGGACAAGGAGGGGAGGAAGGAGGAGGAAGAGGAAGAAGGGCAGCGGAGAGAGGAAGAGGAGGAGGGGCTGACAGTCAGAATGGGGGTGCCCAATCACACGGAGACATTCTGCCCTTCATCCATCTTCTTCAAAGATCAGAAGAGCATCATTCCCAGGGGTGCCCAACCCTTGGTTGTGGCTCAGGTCATGATCTCAGGGTCGTGAGTTCGAGCCTCAGCGTGGGCTCCTCACTCAGCAGGGAGAGTCTCTCTCTTCCTCTCCCTCTGGCCCTCCCCTCTGGGCTCTCTCTCCCCCCGACAATGCCTTTGATACAGGTTGAGTTGGAAAGGCTCCTCAAGAGTTAGATGAAAAAATAAATTTTAGACTCAGAACCTCTGAGATCTCGGAATTGTAGCCCCATGGTTTGAGGCCTCTACTGAGTGGCTGCATGCAATATGCACGGCTCTTTCCTGGGTAGGTACCGTGGACACATGTGTTCTCTAACGGGATCATTTTCAAACTCTGTCAGCATCTCTTTGACCTCTTTCTTGTGTACCAAGCTTCAGGATAGGGTTTCCTTCAACTGAAACTTTCAGCAACTTTTAAAAAGTTTGAAAGGCATGGTGTTTGCTAAATGCAACAGGCGGTAGGCATTCTCCTATCCTTCATATTCCCCATGGCCGCTGAGGGGGAATCGAGCACCTACCAGTTAGATGCATGGGCGTTTGAGAACGTAAGGAGAACTTAGGTACATAGGACCACCCACTCAGGGTGCCCACTGGACAAATAAGGTAGTTCAGCCCTGGAGCAGAAAACCTCTTGCCTGAAGTCATAAGGTACCTCTAAATAACTTAATAAGTATATTGCACGCACTTCCGTTTCATATTTGTGAGTAGATTATTTTCCAGAAGGGATTTAGAGGAGACGTTCAGAGTGAATTGCAGAATTTATACCAGTTTCCTCAAAAACATGTAAGCACCCAAGTAGCAGTGTTCTGCTTGTTTGCATTCCGTCCTCATCCATGCGGGCGGGGTGAGGTGTGGCCCCGAGTCTAGGGTCAAATCCAGAGAAGTCTTCCGGAATTGTCTACTTGCTCCACCCATAAAAGTCTTCCATTCCCCCAGGAGACGCTCTATTTCTTGAAAACCAAAGCCCTAAAGCACGGTTCTCTTACATATCCTGTATCCCTAGAAGGAAATATCTAGAAAGTAGATGCAGAAGCAGTAACTAAATAGTAGCACTTTATATTTTAAGGGCAGGTAATATGGGAGAGAGAGAGAGAGAGAGGAGGAATGAGAAACAATCTCAGGTAAGTTCCTTTGGAAACTTTCCATTGTTTGCTTTTTCTGGAAATCACAGAGTCCTGTAGTCATCTGTTTTATAGAAGGACTTTGCGCATTTGCCTGAATGAAAAGACTCACCGGGGACATTTGTTGAAATACAAATTCCCGGGTCCCATCCCAGACCGACTTCACTGCATTCCCTGAAATGGTCCTCATCATAAAGTGATCTGGGGGAATGGCCCAAATTGCCATCTGCTGAGAGCACCTGACCTGACAGACACAAATGTCTGACCCTTGGAAGCGGTCTTGTTTTGGTAGTGACACCACCCTTAATCTGGGCCTACAACATCTCTCGGGATCTTTCTTCCTATAAGGGCATTTCAAATGAGGCCGAATTCGGGTCCTGTTACTTATGTATCTTTCCTACGCAGAATTCAGAATCAAGGACAGCATTTCTGACTTGCCGTTTTTGGAAGGACGGCTTCTAAAAACAGTCTCTGCCAAACTCCTGTCCATGTTCCTTCCCTCCCCTGCCCGCCACACCTCTCTACAGGTGCCAAGTCTACGGAAGAAATTATGTTTGCTCACCACGGAGAAAGCCCCATTGGGCGCAACAAGCATGTCGAGCCCCTTCTTGCAAGTTGACGCTTTGTTAATAATGTCCACTACCCTCCACTTGAAAAGAGAGATCTTGACTCTGCTCCACGGGGGGGATTGGAAAGTGCACTGTGTGCTCCAAAGGGAGGAAGGACTCTTTCTGCAAGCCCAGCCCCGGTTCTGAATTATTTTAATTGCAGCCTGGTGATGCCAAGGTGCTGAAGCACCCCCTTAGGCTGAATGCTTAGCCAAGAGGTACTGAATTAAACTGTCAGAACATGCAGAAAAATTGCAACTCGGCCTGTCAACAACATTTGTTAAGAGACACGGGTGAGGCTGGTGACTTGTGTAGGAAAAGAGCCGCCTTGCAGAGCCATCAAAGCACAGCCTGGAACTAATGGGGTATTCAGAGGCCTTGTTCTACTTCATTGGTCAAAGCCAACACAAGCCTGTAAGATTTGGGCCGGTTGCTGTTTATTACTATGGTAATAAAGGCCACTTAAAGATACAAACCCATCTTGTATTGGCGCAAACCCAGGGCTTCTTTTCTAAATCGGATCACTAATGCCTGCCCTCATTTCTCAGGCTCTTTAAAACGATCTCCTTTTTTAAGGAAAAAAAGAGAGAGGAAAAAAAAATTAAGTCTCTTGTCAAAGGATGACATAGGGGTCTCGATCTTATTTATCCTTGGCTGACATTTTTTTTTTAAACGCTTCCCTGGGACGGCCAAGTTTTACGTGCCATTTTGCCTACGGGACAGATCCCCGGTATTTAATTAGACACTAATCAAGGTATTGCTGGGAGGTTTTTGGTGGATGTGGTTAAAGCCAATAGTTAGCTGACTTTGGGTAAGGGAGATTACCTTAGATAGTCTGGGTGGGCCTGATTCAATCGGTTGAAAGGTCTGAAGAAGAGAATTGAGTATTTCCTGCAGGAAGAAATTTTGCCTGTGGTCGGCAGCTTCAGGCCACGCTGAGAGTTCTAGCTGGCCTTTCTCGAGCGTTCACGGCATGGATTCTGGGCTTTCCCAGGCAACTCCCAGAATCACATAAGCCAATTCTTTGCAATAAATCTCTTAATATATATCTCCTACTGGTTCCGCTGCTCTGGTTGAACCCTGTCACTCATGGTCCCTTGTCACTCATACTTCAATTAAATGTCTTTTAATCAGAAGGCTCAAAGTTGAGGCCTGTGGGCTGCAAAAGGCCATGTTCTTTTTGACCCACATCTATGTATTTGGTACAATATATTAGAGGTAAAAATAAGTGGAATTAGTTGCTGATATTTAAAACTCCTGAAGATCTTCCTCCCCCCACCCCCCACACAAACATGCATCTATGTTTCTTATTTCTCTTCGAAAAGAAAGAAAAAATCAGAGGATCTGACCACCCTGATCTATATCCCCATATGGCAACCATCAGCTAGAATGGAAGGTGACTTCCCCTTTCTACAGAGCGTGTGCTCTGCAATTTACCACAGTCTCTACCCCTCCCTGCTGTGTCCTTCAGCAGTGAGGTTAATTATCATGGGCCTGTATGCTGTTCTTCATAACATAAAGAGAAGAGTGAAAAAGGTATCATACCATTTGCTCTGTCAAAAGTACTAATAACAAAAGGAGAGGGCCATGTGTTTCAAGAAAAAAATGGGAAGGTCTGTATTTCTTTGCAGAAATGAATGCTATTTCTCTGAATTCAGGTTTCCCACAAGGTGCATCTGAGTTATTATTACCCACTTCAACTCACTCATGTATGTGACCTTGCCAGTAAACATTTACTGTTTGCAATGCCTGTCTAACCTCGCATATTTTAGATAGAAAAAACAACCACCCACTATGAAACGATTCTTTTTACTCTTCAACAACAACAACAGCAACACCCTTGAGATGATCCCCAAGAAAGTTTGCTCAAGCTCTAGGATACTATGATAATTGCCTTTTGGGGAGATTTACTGAGATGCAACCATGGGTACCGGAAGGGTGTTTAGAAAGTGAGCAGATCTCGTTGGCCCTCTTCCCAAGCAATTCTTACAAGTATACCTTGGGCTCTGGGGGTTAGTGGGGTTCCTCAGGTTAAACATGATCCAGGAGAAAACACCACACACCCCGGATCTGGGAGTTTGTGTTCAATCTTCTCATCCTCCGTCTCACAAACGGAGACTCAGTTTCCCCACCTAGGAAATCACAGGGGTCCCCACAGTTATGATTCTGCCTTGGCCTGGAATTCCTGGGTCCAATCCTATACCAAATGAATGTATTTCTTCGGAAGATGAGGCTCAGGAATCTGTATTTTTTTTGAGCTCCCAGATGATTCTGATGAGCAGACAGATTTGGAATTCGCTGGAAGAGAGAATGTCTCAAATTCCTTCCAGCTCAAAAACCCGATGTACCTCAGCATCAAATTCTCCAGGCGCCTCTCTGGGCATTGGCCAGGTCCTGTTCCAAATGTATTAATGCTTTTGGGCCAGTGGGATATGTTTTAAAGACCTGAAGCATTGCCACGCTGCCTTAGTCGCCTGGCAGAACCCGACTTGTCATTTTGCCTGTAATTTATGTTGCCTCGTGGTTTGGAAATTCACTTGAGGTTCGGATTCGAGGCAAGATTCAATGGTCAAAATCAATAGATTTGAACTGTGATGGTTGGATGAAAGACTCAAAGCTCCTCAGTTTCCATTCTGAGCCCCTACACCCTTGTACCGGGAACCACAGCTTATGGGAGGGCACTTAGGGAAAGATGATTGCCTTTCCTAAATAAGGGGAAGAAAGTGTCCTGTACTTTCTAAAGATCATTTGGAAACAGAATCAAACTTCATGGTCCTCACCCCTTGTGCACAAACCTAACTCCTTTCAAGAGTATATTTTTGAATGTCGTCCTGCTTGGAACCTGAGGGGCTCTCTCTGGTTCTCAGTGGGGAGAGGGTTATGTTTCCTCCTAATGCAAACAAAAGACATTAGAAAGCACGAGGAGAGGACAGCAGTGCTGTCGCGCCACAGTGACAAAGATATGGATTTTGCTTTTGTAATATGTGACTATTAGATCACAGTGTTGGTTGCAATAAATTATCACTTTCAGTTCCTGCTAATTGCTAGAATCTTCTGCCATGGGCTGCAGTGATGTAGGCCAAAAAAAAAAAAAAAAAAAAACCAACACAACCACACACACAAAAAAAGCAAACCACACACAAACTTCTCTTTCTCTCTCTCTTTCTTTCCTTCCTCTCTCTCTCTTTCTCTTTCTTTCTAGATACAAATATACATCCTGCTGGATTGTGAATGGCATCTCGGATCTTGAATACATGCCTAAGGAAACAGCTGGGGATGAGGGCCTGGGAATCAAAGATGTCATTACGCAATTATTGAGGAAAGCAGGCTCTTTACCAAAGAGAATTCTGACTTCTCTGTGAGTCCACCGACCCAGGGCACTGCCCGCCCTCCATATGCTGCTGTCAGTAACGAAGACCTCCGGGCCAAGGCACAACCAGGTAGGTGAACTCCTAGAAGCTCACACTAAAAGTTTTAAAGTCTACTTTGGTTCTTAGATGAATCCTTCTATGTATCTGCCACAGAGAGGGCAACACCCACAGAGGACAGTGAACTCTGTCCTCTCCAACATCCTACAACTCCAAAGAATCCCCACAGATGTCCCCACCCATGGCGATCCTTTCTGTTCCCCTGCAAAATCTTGTCAACACAGGTCCCTGCTTTAGGCTCCTTGTTATTCTGTAATCCTGGGAAGAAAGCTACCATAGAATGATCCAGTATTTCTTGAGCACCTAGTAGGTTTCTGGCGATGGGAATGCAGTAATGAACAGAACAGATGAAATGCCTGCCCTCCTGAGTGTGCATTTCCATGGAAAAGGAGAGAAAACGCAATGAATGGTTTCATGGTGATGGCATATGGAGAAAAATAAAGCAGGTGAGGCCAAAGGAGTGGTGATGGTCATGGAGAAGGCAGACCAACTTTATGTGTGGAATGGAGAGAAGGCCACCCCAGAAAGTGCAAGAAAAGCAGGCAAAGGTGAGGCCTGTGGTTAGCAGAGGGGACAAGGTGAGGCTCTGAGGCAGAGCGTACCTATGCACTGAAACAGCAGGGAGATGGGCACAGCTGGAACAGAGTGAGGGAGGGAGAGGGCCTGGGACGTGAGAACAGGGAGCCCGGGAAGGGGGACAGCAGGAAGTAACCCATAGGCAATGGTCAGCTTCCACTAGGAGTGACACCTGAAGCCTTTGGAAAGTTCTAAGCAGGGGGGAAAATGTGATCTATCGTATGTTTTCAAAGGAGGCTCTGGTTCTCTGTTGAGGAAAGACCCGGTGGGGGAAGCGTGGAATGCCAGGAAACCCCTGAGGACGGGACAGTAATCAGGTGGGGGGTGAGGCTGGGTGAGGCTGAGTGAGAAGTAGGGCTTTCTTACTCTTCATTCCTGCTTGCGGGGTCTCCCACATATGAACTGCGCCCAGGCAAGTCTCCAGGCTGTCTCAATCACTGCGGAATCCCTGAGCCCAGCACAGTGCCAGGTACACAGAACACTTGCAGTGTAAACGGTCCCGCTGTGCAAAACCTGGCAGGTAATAGTCTACTTATGCACTAAGAAGAGTGGTGAGTGCCTCCTTTCGTTCTGCCTTCTCTGCAACCTGAGCTCCTTCTTGCTCTCTCTGTCTCTCTCCCTCTCTGTATTGGAAGACGATAGTCTGATCGATGGCCCAGGGTGGATGCCAGAAACCCCTGCAGCCGCCCTGCCTCTTCCGCTGCCTGGCTCTCCGACCTTCCACGTGCCATTTATTTTGCCTGTGCCTCAATTTCCCCATCCCCAAAATAAGAATAATACTGCCACAGGAACATTATGAGGATTAATGAGGTAATAAGGCCATGCCTGAAAGCCATTTGAGCGCCTTGAAGAAAGAGCTATAAAAGAGGGGTCCATTTTTCCATCTTTTCACTCCTCTGCTGCTAAAAAAAAAAACTGCAGGAGGGAGAGCAGAGGGTCCTGTTGGTTGGGGTCCAGAGGAAAACCAGAGGCAGACAAAAAACAACAGGCTTTTCCTAGGCCAGGGTCACCTTCCGTCGATTCCAAGGCACCCAAGAACCTCCAAGAGGGGTCCCCTTGGCAAGAGAAGGGGTGAGTAAGAGAGAATGTCCAAGGAATCCTGAGGATTATTTTGCCTCAATTTGGGGACCAGAAATGACCTCAAAGGGGCTCAGAAATAAGCCAGAACCACGTTGCTCCTCCTGTATGCCCAAAGAATTCAGAAGCTGACAAGGCGATTGGCAAATCCCCTCGGCAGTAATGGGAGAAAACATCGCCCAAGATACCCATCTGGTTCAGGCTGACGGCACTCCTGGGCGCACACAGTGTAAATTTGGTGGGTCAGTAAATATCGGGCTCCTTTTAATGAAAGAAACACTATCATTTTCCTCTTATTGCCTCCCTGATTGCCTCTTCAGGCTTCTTTACCTGAGGGACGTTCTTGTTACTCCCCACTCGATGGGTATCTTCAGATGGGCACTGAGCTGATACGTTTACCCCGGTACGTCTTTATACTAAAGCTTTCAGCAAATGTCAACTTGGTCCCCCCTACCCCGTTAAAAAAAAAAATTCTCATACGATTTTTTTAAAGGGATACTCATCAGCTGGATGAAATGGAGTTGGGCATTTGCAGGACTGAGGTTTGGATGAATCATCTGTCTAAATGCTGACCCTAGTTTAGAGCAACTCTGGGGGTCCGGGGCACGCATGCATGCATCCCATAC
>CM052803.1:41983404-42134209 GCA_028533885.1 Nasua narica | reverse complement strand
ACGCGCAGGGGACAAAACTATCAATGGTCCGAGAAAGAGGAACAGGACTAATATCTGATTATCCTTTTGATGCTCATTCAAGTCACCAAATAGGCTGTAGTCTCTCCCTTGCCTCTGGCCGGAAGCTTGCGGTAAAAATTAATGTCACTGTGTTTGTTGTGGGTGTCACCCTGGTATTGGGTAAAAATGAGTGGGGTCCAGGGCTCTGCCCAGTGTGGTTGCCAAGCTGCTCGGGTGGTGAGAACGGTTCCTTTTTTCATTGAGAAAAAATAAATGAAAAATAAAAAAATCATTGTATGTGTCGCAAGCAGGATTTTTATGTAAATAGAAGTTCCATCTAAATTAAACACAGAAGAATATTGGGTTGAAGTAAGCCACTGAACATTTCCTTTTGATCTCATGATGAACAGTACCCATTTTTTTTTAAAGGAGAAAATGGAAAGAAAAACAAATCCAGAGCCTCAATTCTCCAACACACAACTGTTGTAAATAAACTGGTGTGTGTAGTGTTTTGGTGCTTTTTTCCACTCCGATAGCTGCCTTGCCCTCCTACCCTCTCCCAGCTTTGCCATGACATTTTGTTTTTATCATAGATGTAAACATAATTTTTTGCCCTGTTTTCCTATAGAAAGTGTCATTCTTTGCCCTGATAAAGAATCGTCTATCGAATGGCCATGTCACAGTGGTTTCACCCACATCCTAGCATCTTTTTTTTACAGCTGGCAGCGTGGCTAAGTGGAGAGGAGAGGAGAGCATCACCGTCCACGGTGTGTCTGAGGGCCACAGGTCAGGTGCCCACCGCGAGGGTGGGGCACTGTATCGGCTTGAAACCCTCACTCTATGACTATGGAGCCACTGAAGGATGTTTTAAATAATATTTGCATCAATTCCAGAGAGATGTTTAAAAACTGTCACCTTTGGGTCCAGTCCTAGGGAAATCATGTCCCTGAAAGGTACATAAATCTGTCTCCGTTTCCATCACAATTCATTCCCTGCTGACCATTTCTTTAACTGGACAAAGGACGTTGCCAGGCTGAATTAGATCAGGTTAAAGGCCAATTACAAAAAAACAGTGACAAATGTGGCAGCTGGCCGGCCTCTTCCCCCAGCTGCTGCTGAAACCAGTAGACCCGAGTCCTCACAGACCCAGTTCCAGAAGAAAGGGATCCCCGCCCCTGGAAGACAAGGAATGTCCGTGTGGCAGACAGGGTCTAATGAAAGAGATTCATGTCCCCATCATATGGCGAACCAAGCATTTTGGGACAACTGAGTGACAACTGCCTCTGGCTTTACTGAAGTTAAGTAAAGAGGACAGGCAAGGGGGCTGCCATTTTGCTGCCCTGCTTTCAAGCAAGCCAGCACAATTAATTCCTTGCCCTCAAAGGCTTCCCTCCCTGTTAGCTCTTTGGATTTTAGTATCATTAAAGCCTTATTAATAGGTAGGCTAAACACACATGTAATGAATCCCATTAGTCATAAAGAGCCCCCTGCACCCAAGAAACCCAAGGAGGAAAATGCTGGCTCACACAACCTGGAAGGGAAGCTGATCTGAATTATGCATTTTCTTAAAAACAAACAAATGAACATACCAAAGACCACCGACAAGTCTGTGCAGAGAGCCTCTTTAGAACACTGACTTTTATCTAGCAAAGTCCTTTAAAGAATAGGTAAAAATATCCTTGAGTAAGTAGGAGTCTAAAGTGCCCAAGCGTACTTCCAGACTGCTTTCTTGCAAAGGGTAGCCTGACTAGTCCAGATTGTTCTGGAGTATTCGTGGCTTAGTAAACCCTTTCTCCAAAGTGAGAGCACAGGTGAACCTCAAGCCAAGTCCTGAATCCAGAGAATCATAAACTCCAGATTCCAAAAGTCCACATTAACAGAGATTGGGTATAATGGGCACCCTGTGGGGGAAGGTATATGTTACTACCGCCTGTTAGCCTTCAAGTTCAATTACACTCACAGAAGCAATGGAAGGGCTTCAAAGCGGGAATGAGGTAACAGAATTGTCTAACACTGAAGTCAGCATATAGCAAGAAGTGAAAGGAAGAAAAAGAAAAGAAAAGAAAGGGCATAGCATTCTTAAAAAAAATTTAAAAAGCAGTCCTGTCTACAACTTACTGGGGGAGTTTTGTTTTTGCTTTTTTTGCACTGTTCGTTGTTGTTGCTGCTGTTGTTGTTTTTTAAATGGGAAGTGAAAGTTTGACTTCCAAGACCTCCAAAGCAGGGCATAGCCAGACACCTTGGTAACAAGTACCTTCTCTGCACAGGCTCCTTGATCTCTCCCATTGGCCTTTTTGGCACTCTGGAGCCTTCCTGAGCACATGACTGCCCCCTTGACACTTACTCTATATCAGCACCCCTCATCCCAAATCTTGATGCAGGTGTCTGGTTACAGGGAACTCATCAGAGACTTCTCTTGAGTTGCTCAGCCTCTTGTCCTGCCCTCTGTCCTCTTAACAGCTGCAGATTACCTTCACAGCACTTTACTTTCCCTGACATGTCCTGATTTATTTAACGTCTCTTTCCACAAGGAAAATGAAAACTTCCCGAGGGCAGGAGCTTTATTCCTTTGTGCACTCATGTATCACCAGGGCGTGCACATAGAGGGCCCTTGATAAACATTAGTTAACTGAATGAACAAGAGAATGAATGAATGAGTACATGAATACATGCATATAGTTATATACACAGAGGGTGATTCAAGACACCTGTGTCACACGTGAGTGCACTCTCTCTCACACACACACAGAAAGGGGATCAGTAGGGACAGCATCCAGGACTGAATCGTAACCTGACCCCGCCCCACTCAGACCTACCAAGTCAAGAAACAACTCTTTATGTGCCTTCCAGTAACATTAATTGTTGGTCATAAAACTTCAAAGAAACAGATATTTATAGCTTGATTAAAGCCTTTTTTCCACACACACTCACCACAGCACTTTCCAACTCAGTTCCCATGAGCGTACTGAAAACAGCATATTCTGCCCACTTCCTGTTAAAGCCAGTTCCTTAACCGCTTCAGTCCTGAAGCTCTTTCTTTTTCTTTCTTTCTTTTTTTCTTTTTTTTTTTTTCCAGTGTTCAGGTCTTTCGGTTTCTCTTGGGTTTTCACAGTTGGGTTTTTTACTCCTTTTCTCAGGCACCCAAGCCCCCTGCGAGCCGCCCCCACAGCCACCATGACAATAGGGACAGCGAAGACACACTACCCCCAGCTGTGTGAAAACCCCCTTCCCAGGGAAAAACGAGCAAAGGCTACAAAATTTGGCAAGATCCAGGCGACTGAAATGGTCATCCGGTTACCCAGGCCTGACAATTTGAAGGACTGAGGAATATTTAGTAACTGAGCCAATTCAAAGAAGTAATTCCTGCTCATATTTATAAACATCAGTTCCCTGAATATTCGTAATAATGATCATTTACTATCTATCATTTGCCTAAAAGTATAAATATTATTTCTAATCAGTACAGAGATCTTGCAAGATGGGTAACTAACATGTCTATAGTAAACGCAAGTGGATAGATTCCAAAAAGGTTAAGAGATCTGTCACCCACCCACAAAATGGCAGAGCTAACTCTGGACCCATCACACTCTGTCTTCCTGATGAAAAACCACATTTACAATTCTTGGTTCTGGGTATTGGTAGCAGGGGAATTGTATGAATTACACAAAAAGAACGACATGAAAGTGCCCTAATTCAGGCAAAATGGAATTGGCTCCATTCCTGATAACGTCAATATTCAATATACATGAAGTCAATCATATACTCCCTTATTACATTAAACATCAGGACAACAAAAAATAAAATAAAAAGTATGTTCCAACAGGAAGGATACTTTGGGAAAGAATTGATCAATATGTACGTTCAGCTTTAAAGGATGGGGGTCAGATTGTATCCTGGACTTCTACTGACATTGCTGTTCGGTAGGCTATGAATTCCCTTTGAATGTTTGGGGTATATCTCAGCTGGTCCTACCAGCCCACAGTAAGTACCAATTGTGGTAATTAATAAGCATTATGTGGTTGTAAACAGGGACCGCATGGCTGAGAAATGATGTACCCACAGTGAAAGGAGCGCCTCTGTAGATGTTGTATCATCTGAGAAAAATGGAAACTAAAGTGGTCTCCACAGGATCGAGTTAGAAAACCCCTTTTACTGTCAAAAAGAAACCCCCAAAGAAAGCACTGTACTTCTTCAGGTCGTCATTTTTCTGACTCTGCATACATGCAGTGGCCCAGATAATACTCCGCTTATGACCGTGAGGTTGGCCTTTGTATCATTCACCAATGGAAGATGAGCCAGTTCATCCACGCTGCCCACTGGTCCAGAGCTGGACCCACAGGGCTCCGCAAAGCTTGTCTTCATCGAATCTGGACCCGAAGCAGGCTCATGGGGGCAACTCCCGCTGCAGACTTCCTGCCACTGTGTAGTTTTTGCACTGCTGTGCTGGAGAGAGTATCCAATGCCCTGTGATGTCCTGCTTCCTCTCAACCTCCAAGTGTCCCATCCACAGGCTATGCTGAGGACTGCAAGTCTAGGCTGCTGGGATGGTGCCCAGATAGTCTGCAGCCTGACTGGGGACCAACAGCATGGCCTGGGAAGGTGAGCTGATCCCAAAAGATTTTTCTTTTTTAGGAATCTGATGGAGTCAATAGCACCAGATGAAGTCTTACTATCGAGAGAGATCAAAGAGGCCAAGACTGGGATGTATAAGTCAAATTTAAGAGCAAGCAGAAGAATGATGAGGAAGCAAAAGAATCGAGAATGGAGGGGAGCCACAGGTAGCTGGGCCATATTATGGTGGAGCATTGGACTAAAGATCCAAGGTCACCTCTTGCTGAGGGTCCCTATGTCTCTTTTGGTCCAGAATATCCCACCCCTTCCTATTCTTTCCAAGGCCTGGATGTTCAGCATCTCTTGGTGCCTAGCATGCATACTTAAAAAAGGCTGCATATTATATGAGGTGACTGGAGTGATACCCTTGCAAGCAAGAAAGCAGAGAAATTGCCAAGTTCCATAGAAAGTGCTGGTAGCAATGATTTAAGTCTCCCCTTTCAGTGGGGCCACAAACTCAAGGGCTGAAGGGCCTTGCCATAGGCCAACAGTCAACTGAAGGTCATTCTTCTCCCCACCTAAAATGAAGTCAAACCCTCATCACTCAGAACTTCTTGTCTATCAAGAAGACCTATTCTGGCTTCCTGCCTCTTGGCCAATTTCTTCTAAGTTTCTTCTTCCCATACAGGGGCAAGATGAGGAATCCTAAACTAGTTATCCCAGGCTTAGCCCACAGGGCCTTGAAAATTGAGGACTGCCTACAAACCATCCAATTTGACAGTTAAACACAATGATGTTTGCTGAGATTATTTCTCTTTAATATGTGAGTGGCTTTCTTCTCCTCTGCCCACTCTCGCTTCTTTCCATCCGTTTCCTCCGAACATAAGAAGAACCAAGCTTCTCCTGAGAACATTCCAGATGTCTACGTGGTGCATATGCCTGGTTGGGAGAAAGAAGCACCAGTCCGTGTCACTCTTGAAGACTCAACCCAACGGCCTAGAATCCTGGAAGCTCCCAGGGCTGTTCCACAAAGCTCATGAATCTACACCTCACCAGGACACAGCTCTCTCACCTCCAAAATGAGACTACCTGTCACTCTCCCTGCCCTTCCTACCCCATCTGGTGCCTAGTAGAGGGTCTCAGGGCCATCTGTGCTGTCTGTCAGGAGGCCAGCGCCGTCTCAGGGATCTGCCTTCCCTGCGCTGTATGTCTTGCATTCTCCTTTCAGACATGGGGCGTCGTGCTCTGAAAAGTCTGTACTGAAGAGATGACCTACTCTGACAGGACACATAGACTCCTTCACACGCATAAGTCAGGGCCTACACCCAGAAGACAGATGAACTCATCAGTTTGGAATTTGGAGAGTACTGACAGTGTGTCCTGATTCTGCCACAATTTACGAGAAGTTAATTTTCTTTCAGGAAGTGAATTTAAGTAAATCTGAGCTCTGAATCCTCAGAAAGTTTCAAGAACCAGCAGAAGACACTGTTTCACAGCTCTAAGCTTGCATATCCTTGTACAAATTTGACCACTGTATACTGATCGGATTAAAATAATAACAATAATGTATAATAAAACTCCCTAAAACTTGCATTTTTGGTATTTACCTTTGGAGTTTTGCAAATAAGAGTTGAAGAAAGTTGCCTTGCCTTCTCAGATAAGAACAGTAACACTTATTAGGCATCTACTGTGTGCTGGGAATTTCACATTTACAAAGAAAAATAAAGTAGCAATGTGATCATTTTAAAGAATGTTGAGAATGGCCAGAATACAGAATACTTAGTTTGTCTTCTTTCTTGCTGACTATATTTCTGCTGATACTCCTTGAATCCCTCTGACTATGGGGGAACTGTGAACCATAAAGATGATATAACCTTATGATCAACATTTTAAAATTCTCTTTGGATCATTTTCACTGACCCATCCTTGAGTAGAATCAGTTCGAGGAGAGAAAGCTACATTTCCAATGGAATTCCCATTTTAGTGAGTTCAAGTTCTATGTGGTGAGGGGGCACAGGAGAAAAATACACAGCCCAAGTCTGTGCCCACATCTGCCCAGTAAGCTGGGAAGCCCAGCGCTTTCCCAAAGATCAGCCATGCAGATCGCCCAATGGGAACCTCCTAGACCAGTGAAAAGCCAAGTTTGTACACGAGGCGCTAAGGCTTGGCTCAACCTCACATCACTTACTTGGCCACTGTGGTCACTGTAATGACCCAGATAGTGGTGCGCTGCTGCTGCTTGCTGGGAAAATCTGAGAGAGCCGCAGAATGTGGTTTTGAAAGAGAAGACAACCAGCGGAGCTCCGAAGAGAGCCCAGAGAGAGGGACAACACTTCAGCGCTTTTCTTCTTAAACACAGGACATCCAGACGTATTTACATATCAGTATAGAAGCAAATAAATAGCTGAATGAGCAAATGAGAGCATGTTTGAGCTCCTATCACTTAAAATACACCTCTTTCTTCTTTGTATAAAATGCGGCAAACCTTAACTCAGAGAGTTATTGTGAGGATTAAAAGAGATATTATTTGCAAATTTCTCACTATAAGCTGGCAGCACTATTTATTTTAGAAATTATTTATTTTAGGTATATTATTTGTTTGGGATATCATTTATTATTATTATTATTTTATTTTATTATTTTTATTACTTATTTTTGTTTTTACCTTTTGGTCTTTACTTAGGATTATACTTAGATTTATATATCTATACGTAAAGCTCCTAACACTTGGGGTCAGTGTCCCTCTCAGGCTGTTCATTAGGAATAAGAAAACCATCTACAAATATGCACGGGTCTCTTCACGCTGGCTTTCTGAATGCCGAGAGGACCCCAGAGCTGTGGCCCAGCTTTCCTTGGGGCTTCCAAAACAGTGCCTTCCTGTTTCCCTCTGGCTTCTCAGACACTCTTCACCACAGTGTAAATCAAGAAGTTCACAATGGTCGGTTCTGCCTGTGGCGCCTTAAAACCGAAGCGAGTGGTTAACCAATCCAGGCCCCACAGAAACTACAGGGTGGGCTCTTGATGGGGAGTCAGAAATTCTTTCTATGAAAATGCAAAGTACGACCTCATAAAAGAAACCCACTGCAGGAAGATGAAGAAATGTCAGTTTGCATTAAAGCAAAATAGGAGCATGAACATTTTAACCATCTGGCAAAAGACCTTCCTGCACAAATACATGAACGTTGCCAAGGAGTTAGACAAGAACTCCACACAGCTCCCTTGGTGCCTCTGTAAAAACTTTGAGCAAATTCAGGGCCGGGTGTTAGTGATTGGTTTACTGTAGCAGTATATTCCCTCTGTGCCACACAATTGTCTTTGTTTTGCTTTGAACCTAATTGTCTTATCATGCTTCAGAGCCTGTAATACACTTGGAAGGAGGCTGAAGTCATAAGCATGGATAAGCAGATGAATAAAACAATAGTGGCGTGAAGTTTAAGAGACAGGAAAGGTTTGCACTGGGCAAAGAAAGGCTAAGTGCTGCTGCAGTGACAAACAAGTCCAAGGTCTTAGTGATGTAACACAATAAAGGTCTGCTCCTCACTCACCCCCACATCCCGTGATGAAGAGCAGGAAAGCTCTGTGGACTGTGGTCACTCAGGGACCTAGGAGGACAGAGGATCCGTCGGGGTATTGCTCCCTTGACTGCTGGAGCACGGGAAGGAGTTGGGGTGAATGCACTCATTCTTAAAATTTCCTCCTGGAAGTGACGCATGTCACTTTTACCTCCATTTCATTGGCCAAAGCAAATCACGGGACAAGGCCTATTGTCAAGGGAAGCAAGAAAGTGTGTCTCTACCCAGTGCCCTCGAGTCGGGGAATCACAGTGTTTGACACTAGCCATGATGACTCACACAGGGCTTCCAACTACTGAATGCCTAATAGGTGCCGGTGCCTCATTCATGATCTTGTCTAAAGTTGTCACAAGGATGAAAATGGCTGAAAGCCATAAGCTCTGAATTCTAGTGTTCTCTTTGGTAAGAGTTGACAGAGATGCTCGCATTAGTCTCTGAAACCAATTTCAAAATGTTAAGGAGTGTCTTCTTGTATCTCTGGTCTCCCAAAATGAACCCCTCTGGAATTTCTTATTGTGCACACCTGCCATCTACTACATTTTCCATGCTGAGCCATTCACTGACCTCAAAAAGCCTAAGGTGAAGGACCAGGTATAAAGTTAAAAGCCGAGAGAAAAAGCTCAAGATACATCAGTCCCCCACCCCCATTCCCATACCTCCCTCCTCAAGAGTTTGCATCATATGAACATTTGCAGACTTCCATACTGACTGCAGAGGAGCCATATGCACTGGTAGAACTCAGAAAGATCAACTTATGAACCTGAAACTGCTTGTGCCTACACTTTAGTGACAAAATCAGAAGACTAGGGTCTCTTCACTTTGCTATGATTCATGAAAATAAATACATGGGCCATAGTGTTGCAACCTATAATGATGGGACAGGCCATAGCTCCTTTGGGCTACTTGTCCACAATGGCCAGAGAAGGGGGCGCCTGGGTGGCTCAGTCGGTTAAGCATCTGACTTCTGATTGTGGCTTGGGTTGTGATCTCAGGATTGTGAGATGGAGCCCCACATTGGGCTCCACGTTGGGTGTGGAATCTGCTTAAGATTCTCTCTCTCCCTCTTCCTCTGCCTTCTGCCCCTACTTGTGCATAGGCATGTGTGCTCTTTCTCCAAAAACAAAACAAAAACAAAAACTAAAGGCCAGAGAAGGAGGCATTTCTGAGCACCTGCTTCTCCCAGCTCTGTGCAGGGTGACCCTGTGGTCCTTGCCTGATTTAATTTTCTTAGCAAATCCATGCAATTGGTACTACCTGCATTTTATAATAAGGAGATGGAGGCTCTGGAACACAAATGAGGTCCAGATATTAAGAAGTTGAGATCGGTCTGAGGCAAAAGTCCATCTGACTCTCAAGTCTTGGCTTTTCTATTCTCACCTCCCTTCTGAGATGACACACTTTAATATTGCTTATGATTGTGTTTAGTCTTATTTCAGCTGGTTTTCAGGGAACCGGATTGGTCACAAGCTCCCCAGCGCTTAGCCCACCACCTGGTGCTGAGTTAGAGGTTCCAAGGCCTGGAGATGCTAGTTGATGATGCTGTATTTCCACCTGGCATTGAATAGCTTCATTCCAACAGACTGATTTTGACATAAACCACACTCCTGTGCTTACGGAATTTCTCACGAGTGGTCTTCTGCTTCTGGGGTACGAATCTGATATGAACCATCCCTTTGCAGTTAAGCCAAACCTTGAGGTTTTGCTAAGGTTTCACTCTGAGTGAACTTGCCAATCAGAGTGAAACTAGGGTAGAGAAAGGGGTCCTAAGCCACAGAAGTGGGAGGAAGCAATCTGCTTTGTCACCCAAGCACACAAGGTTTCTGCCATAGATCAGAGGCAGCCAGACAACAAGGAAGGCTAGTGTGAGAGAAACTCCCACTTCTTATGGAAAGCCTTTACGTGGTCTAGATGAGGCATGGTCTGAATTCGTGCAGCTTGGTCTACGGGCTATTCCTCATGTTGGGAATTGCCAGGAATCTCAATCCACTGATACACGTCCCTTTCAAAAGTGGTATAGTGAGAAGAGATTTGGCTACTAAGAAAACTAAAATAAGCTCAGAGGGATTGGGATTCTTGCCCAGAGCTCCCCTAAAAGCAGATAGCAGAGCTGAGAAGGTCTGATCTCACTACACCACACTGTCATGAAGATGACTGTCAGAAGCAGGTAATTCAATGACAATGACCAACTTAGAGCTGACAGAATTAGCCTAGTCCCAAACCAGTAACTTTCTTATTTTTAAGCAGGAGATGGAAACATGACCCCTGGGAACATACCCCTAAAATTCTATGATAGGTGTGTTCAAATCTATGGTCGAGAAATAAAGAAAACACTATGAGGGCGTGTGTGTATTTGAGGCTGGAAAAGTCTTTTTTTTTCATCGCCATATAACTACATGGAAGAGTTGCCTATGGGATTCCATGGGACTCTCCTATATCTTGATACACCATCATACTCTTTCTTCTTGCCTCTCCCCAACTTTTTTTAAGTTAGCTCAAAAGGTTTGGGGTGCCTGGGTGGCTCAGTGGGTTAAAGCCTCTGCCTTTGGCTCAGGTCATGATCTCAGGGTCCTGGGATCGAGCCCTGCAAAAGGCTCTCTGCTCAGCAGAGAGCCTGCTTCCCCCTCTCTCTCTGTCAGCCTCTCTGCCTACTTGTGATCTCTCTCCCCTCTGTCAAATAAATAAATAAAATCTTAAAAAAAGGGGGGGGCACCTGGGTGGCTCAGTTGGTTGAGCAACTGCCTTCGGCTCGGGTCATGATCCCGGAGTCCCGGGATCGAGTCCCATATCAGACTCCCAGCTCTGCGGGAAGTCTGCTTCTCCCTCTGACCTTCTCCCCTCTCATTCTCAGTCTCTCTCTCTCTAATAAATAAATAAAAAAGCTTAAAAAAAAAAAAGGATTTCTATTAGTCGCAACCAATAGAAGCAGTGAAGACAATGAATTTTCTGCGTCATGCCCTGCTGCATCCCCAAGAGCCCAGAATAGTGCTTGGTATATGGAGGAATAACTACTCAACAAATACATGAAAAATAAAATAAAGAATCTTAACCAGTATCCTTGGATTGTGAAGGGAAGGGCTTGAGAATCTCTTTTAGCTCATTTTTAGCTTGCCAAATTTTCTGTATTTGTGCAATGGGGCAAAGCTATGCCCAGAGAGGCATATGTGGTAATCATATTTGTGTATACCCCCCATGTCCTCATCCCAAGGACATACGCTTGCAGAATTTGTTGTGTCTGCAAAATAATGATCTAGTTTCCTATTGCAAAGACTGTGTTAGACATAAAGAAATATGTTGTAATCATGTTGTAATCATTAAAAATATAAAATGCCACAAAATAAGGAAACAAGATGAGTGAAGGATGGTGAAAGAGTAACTGAACAAGAGGTCAAGGCTGAGTGTTTAAGGAAAATTTCATATGGCTACAGGCAAAACTGAAGCACCAGGTGACAAGAGGAAGTAGGAATGATGGGAACCAGATGGTTCAAAAATGCAGCAGAGGAAAGGCAAACAACCTGGAGGGAGAGAGCCTGAATCAAAGAGTCACAGGGCTGAGGCACCTGGCATGGATGGATAGTGAATGCATGAGGGACTAGATGGATAGATAGATGGATGAATGGATGAATGAATTGGGTGGGTGGATGGATGAAAAGATAGTGAATAGACAGATGGATGAATGGACAGACAGATAGGTGATGACTTTCATCATATTTTCTTGGACAGCTCAAGAAAAAAAGAAGTGGCACAAAACAATTGCCTAGACTGGCAAATTAAAGTAGGCTGGGTTATGCTGCTGGAAGGAGGGTCTCAAGATGTGGGGTCTAAGTGATGTGTGCTAGAGAACAGGGACGCCAAAGCACTTTTCTACTTACAGGTTCATAATCACAAAAAAACTTGGCATAATCAAAGAGCATCCCATGGGGGAAGTAATGTGTCAACAAGATTCGTGGTTTTGTGACCACCGATATTCATGCGGAGAAAGAAAAGAACTAAACTTTGCTTAAAAACAAAACAAAACAAGTCACAATTAGTCCTATCTCTGAGGTGGCTGGTGGACTTCCATGAATATAGGCCCATTTTTCATAAAGTAGAGTCATTGCTGGGACATTGCTTCCCAGTCAAGATGTACATTTCTCAAACCCTCTGTGTCTAAATTGGGCCACATAACTACTGGTCATAGTATGGTGATCAGAAAGTGACATAATTCACTTCTGGGCTAATGCACATAAAATATCCACTATCATTTCTCCATTCTTTCCTACTTTTGCTGAGACCATGGAGGCCAAAAATAAAGATGGCAGTGATAGATGATGGAGGGAGCCTATGTCCATAAATCTCTATTTGGAAGAGAGCCTCACAACTGGGCACACCTATATTGGACGTTGTACAAGCAGGAAAATATCTTGTTTTACATTAAGGCACAGAGTTTGAAAACAGTTAGCCTACCATGACCAATGCAAGTCAACTGTAGTATATTTGTGCTTCTCCACTGATCTCTCTGTCAAATTGTGGAAGAAAAAAATAACTATAGGGCCAACCCTCTTTGATCTGTGATAAGGAGGGAAAAATAATTGAAGAACATTTACTGAGCGCCTACTATGTGCTGGCAATGGGATTAAACACTTCCGATAGACCATATAATTTAATCCCGACCATAACCCTTACGGATAGGTCTCATCAACAGCATTTGAAGAAATGAAGACCAAGAGAGGTTAAGTGACTTGCTCAAGCTCTTCAGAGCTTACAGACAGAGGTTTAGAAGGCATGATTGAAACAGAAAGTACGGCTTCCACGTTGGATGAAAGAGCCTATGCCAGTTTGATTCTAAGAGATGGGCCAGGAATCAAGACAATTGGATCCAGCTGGGCTGTAAACTGTTCAACCCCCTCCATCCATCAAGTCCTTTAAATACTTTCAACTAATTCAGTTCAATCCAAAAAATGCTTATGAATTTTTTACTCATGCCAGGAACTGTGCTAAAGGCTGGGGATTACTTCTTGATTTGGATTTAATTCCTACCTTCCAAGTTACTAAGAGTCTCCTACAGTGAGAAAGTCAATGGATGGACATGATACTGCCCAATGAGGATTAAAAATGGAGCTGTGGACAGTGTGCAGAGGGAGCCTAGAGGAAGAAATGTCAGTTTGCCTCCATGGGACTCTCCCCTCAACTCCCTCCACCCCGAATCACCATACTAGCACACATCGCATTTGTCCATTTTCCTTCCTGAGCCATGAGAATCTGAAAGTGATTCCCAACCATGCATGGCCAGGAACAGAACTTCTTTAGACAGTTGGCCTTCAAGCAACAGACAGAAGCCTAACCAAAATGAAGGGAAATCCGTCCATCTATAGAATGCAAGGAAGGGTTGGGTAACAGAACCACAAAGAGGTCAGGGAGGCAGCCAGAGCTAGGGGAATATTGGAGCCAGGGACTCAGCTGTCTAAATGTCTTATGTGTCCAGGGAAACCCAGATGCTGCCAGATGCCAGGTTTAGTCCCATGGTTTCTGCCAATGGAAAGAGACTGAAACGTTCCAGTTCAAAATCCCTGGGTGTTGTGGGGCGAGGTTCTTGGCCATCAGTGGGAAGGTTCTGATCAGCAGACTCCAGGTGTGTGGGGCCAGATCAAAATGGCACCTCCCAAGGTGGCCATGGGAGAGCCAGGGGGAATAGCTTCCAGGCTAGAGAGGGGAAGCAGGTGCTGGAAGACGACCCCACACATGTCCATAAGCATTCGTGAGACAGGCTAGTCGGGAGAAGGATCGAGAACATTAGGAACACTCCTTAGGCAAGGGCTTCCTTGCAGGAGTTCAGGAGAGCCCAAACTTCAGTCCTGGAATTTTTTTAAAGAACCCTGTAAGGAATGATCATAAAACAAAAGAATTTGAGAAATACATATTATCCTTAATATGCTATCTGTGTTAATATTTCACTATATGCTCTGAGAGATATGAAGCCTGTGGTTTAAAAAAAGAAATGGGACCATCTGAGGACACTGGGTGAGGCCCTCTCAACAACAATGGAACTTCAAATACTTGACAATTTGTATGCTGTCGGTATGTAAGCACTGAGCCTCGCAAACCCCACAGCTGCATGTTTACAGTTTAGACCATCTCTGAATTGCATCCTTATGTTCTGTATTTTAAAAGGCCATTTTCAGCTCCTACTTAGCTTCCACTCAGAAATACCATTCAAATCAGGTCTGCGTGCATGCGTGTGTTTTTTCAATCCACACGTTGCGAGGATCGGCCACGGCAATTTTCCCCATTGTGTTTGCTCTGGGTACCCTGCTCCACGTTGAAGTTCAGAATTTTGATGTTTGTCAGAGCCCAGGGACCTGGGTTGATCTTCGACTTGGGTGCGTTTTCATGGTGGACTGGGTGGGCCAAAATAAGACAAAAGAAACCAGCAGCTTTGAAATCTCTGATGTCTGTGAGGCTTGCCGCCAAGCATTTCAGACTCCCTGACTGAACACCGGGAAGCATGGGCTTAGGTGTTGGACAGCAGTGGGTTAAAATCCCGGTTCTGTCACCTCTTCTCTAGGAGACCTGAGCACATTATTAGGTTGGACCATAAGAAACTGAGAGCAGTTGACCATCTGTACCCACAAAAATGGCAAGTTCGTGCAGTTCAACCTCATCCACAAAATGGGAATGATAACACCACGGATGTCTTAGGATAACCAGAAGGATGACGCTGGGTAACAGGCGTAAAGTTTGATCAACGCCAATCTGGGCGCGTAATAAGCGTCGGATACGTCGTAACTGTTACCATTGCTGCTGTTGCTATTTACGTATGTTACGCAATGTCACCTTCCTAACAGCTCTCTGTGATAGGTTTCACTGTGCCCATTGGGCAGAAAAGGAAATTGAGGAGAGAAGTTGGAAATAAGTTGATCGCAATTACCCAACGAACAGGTAGTGAAGCTAAGCATTCGATCCCATTCGTCTGACTGTGAAGTCTGTTTTTTCCACGGCCCCTCCCTTGTGGCAGGGTCACTGAGTCCATCGCCGTGGCTGAGAGCCGTGAGGAGGCGTGTGCTGCCTTGCTGGGGGAGGCTGGAGCACACGGGGGAGGAGGCCGACACAGCTCCACACATGAGGGGCTGGCCTGGACAGTGGTGGGTTGGACCAAAAAAAAAATGAGCCAGTGGCATCATTTTGATTCTCTGAAAAAGATGCTATCTCGAGCCTTCCAAAGATTCACAATAGCTTCATGGAATTCTGCTACAGGAAAAGGGTGAGAATGAGGCCTTTGCAAAGGAAGATGAAAGGCTGCATTTCTGGGTTTCTAAGAAGGCCCCGCAGATTGTAAGAAATCAAGTCATCCAGCTACTAGGAAAAAATGATTCTTTTACTTAGATTTCTGTAAGGGGAGCCAACACGATACTCTGTGTGGTTATAAATAACCCACAACTTTCACTAACTTGTGACAGTTCGTTCCCTAATATGAAGTTGGGATGTGCTCCATAATAGCCCTTTGAGAAAATTATACTCAGTAAGTAGGGGTGGCACGCTCTTAGAGATCGCAGCAATATATCAGGGGCTCAAATGTTTCCGACCAAAGATTCAATGTTTTAAGAAATATTTCCCCCCCAAATTCTATGTATAGGAAGAAAATAAAACCCACGTCAACAAATACCTTATTTACGATGCTGAAAATGGGAGCTGTGCACTTAATCCAACATTAAAGCCAAAGTTTACTAAATTAAAGTCCACCATTTACCGCCCAGAGCAATGAGAAAATATCTTTTGCTGTAGTTCTAAGGGAAAGAAGCAGGCTGTCAAACTGTGTATCCTCTATATGGAGGCCTCTTCTTGCCTCCATGTTCCTCCTGTGAAATGGGTATGATAACACCTATCACACAGAGCTGTTAAGAGGAAATCAATGAACATGTGTAAATAATAACAGTAAGAGGAGAGGTCAACTCTCCTATAAATAAAAACTTATGGATGGTGGGGAGAAAGACTGCAAGGAAATACTTTAAAGCCCTGAAAGTTTTAGGTTAGGTGCTGGGAGCAAAAGAGATTTTCCCTCTCCCTATTATCTGTTCATGTCTTGAATGTATATATATTATTTTTATAACAAACAAAAAACAGCTATGGAGTAAGCAACTGTATGCCCAAAGGTTCTCAAACTTCAGGCTTGAGAGGAATCACCTGGGATATCTGATTCAAGTGCAGATTCCTGGGCTGCCTGCCTCCGGATGCTAATTACGTTGGCTGCGATCTTCTAAGTGACTCAGGTACTGTACTTTGAGCGACAGTGATTACCGCTCTCCCTGCATGTGTACTGGCTGAACCTTTAGCTGGAAACGTCATCTAAATTCCTCATCATTTCAGTCCACGTGCATGCCAGGAAACAGCTACATATACTCTAGTTCTGAAGACGTGCAGTTGAAAACAAGAAATCAAAGACTCAGCATGTACTAAATACTAAGATTATGTTGTAAGATAAATATGCATGCAGCCTCTAAGAATTGCAGGAAAATGCGAGAGAAAAGGAGAGATTGGTATTGTCCCCATGATGATGATGGTGATGAACAAAAGGCTTTGCTAATTTTTGTCATCAATACTTGAGCTTCGATAAAAATAGTACCTAATATTTATAAAGCACTTTCAGAAGTATAAACAAGTCCAACTTTGGGAAAGCACACCAAAATCGTGGTAGATTAATGAGATTTGGAATGCATGTTGTAACTTTTTCTCTGCCCAGAAAGGACTCTTCCTATATTCCCTGCACATACTCTAAAGACCATACTGCAACAAAGCAATGCCGAGGTGTGTACCTAGAGAATGTTCTCTGTATGGAGGCCTTGTTTCTGCAGGAGGCAGAGTGGCTTTGCCGAAAATGTGACCCAAGCCTTCTAACAGAGTTAAAAATGCATATGATAAATAATTTTATGTTAAGAAAAAAGTGAATGAGTGAATGAATGAACAAGTGAATGAGCCCACGCAAGGCAAGGCTTGGCCACCTTACCACCCAATGAGACTATTTGGGGTACCAGACATGGATTGGGTTGCAACACCACTGACCACTGTCTCCAGAGAAGCAGACCTCCCACCAACACACTTGTCCAAGGGCAGAATCTGGTTTAACTCCTACCCCTGAAATGGAACCACTCATTTTTCGGCCAACAGATCAATTACGTGAAGTAATCAAGGGACCAAGTTAAAGAGCTACGTTTATGAAGTGAAGGGGAATGCAGGGCTGGAGGCCAAGAAGGACCCATGAGTGGTTTGGAAAAACTGTCAGAGTTACTAAACACGAGCCCGAGCCTGCGGCAGGGCAAGAGGCTTGCAGCAAGCCAGCGAGGCCTTTCTTAGGACTTCAAGGACCTGAAACGGCTTGATTCCAAAAGACAAGGAGAGACAAAGCAATAAAAGTTCTAGGCTTCAAACGAGGGAGAAAACAAAATGAAACCAGGTTTGGGCAGCTGTTGAACTCCCTCGGGTCACATGGGTCGGAGAGGTGGAAGAAGAAACTATACATCTTCTTTCTTTACTGTACTCTGTCTCAAAGAGTTGAGATGACTTTCTAGCTTCCTTTAGCATATGCACCAACTTCAAAACCGAAATGTTTTTTTCCAGATTCAGAAGAAAGTGCCGCTATCATGCTGTCAACAATACGTGTAGGAAGTTATCATAAAAGGGCCAGTGGTTTTCAACCACATTCACATGTGGGATACACCTTTCAGTGGATGTATCCTCCCTGAGCTCTGGGGGGGTCTCAAGGTGGGTGGGATCATGGGGAGAATAAGGGGTTCCCCTGTCCTGGAGATGGGTTGTCAAAAATGTCTGTGCTGAGTGAGGAAGCTATTGGAAGAAGTTCCCACAGAGATGGTGATGCCCACACTCATGTGTACCGTCCAGTCCTTACCAATATGGAATCATCGGTTTAACAACATGGCAAACACGTGATTCATGCTGCTTTAAAGAGAGCAATCAAACTATAAAAAGTTTTTTAAAAATGATTCCTTCGAATTATCAGTATGAATGTTGTACTATTGACTAAAATCGTAAGCCTGATCGCCAGAGTTTTGCCATTTTTGCCTAACTTGTCATGTGCTGAACCTTTGGGTCTCCTCCTCCTCGCCATACAAATAGCCTTAGTACTGCACTGGTCCAAACCTGCATGCCTAGCTGCAGCTCTCATGTGCCAAAGAGTTTTGCTCATCGGTTGCCCAAACTTGATTGAGGCCAAAAGTGCCACCCTTCCAGACTATAAGGATTTTCTGATGGGGAAAAGTAAAAAACCCTAGCAGTCCATCGACAGATTATACATTTAAAGCATCTGGAGTTATGATAGGTCACTGCCACAGAGAGCCAAGAGATCTATTTTGCTAACGGCCACTTTATAAGTATGGTTCACTTCTCAGAAGTTACCCCAATTTCTGGCCCTTGGTTGGTTTCTGATGACAGCAACAACAACCAGATACACATTCCTAAGAACAGACTGGAGCACCATATTCCCTGGAAGCAAGTGTTGGACTGGCAGTGCTGAGTCCTAGGCACTGTGGCTGGCCCCAAGCACCTGGGCAGTAGGGAGAGAGCTTAACGTTTCTCTTTGGAGTCAGTTCACTCAGTCTTGGAAAGATCTTTCTTTCGTAGGCACAAACAAGAGACAGCAGGAATATACTGTATTTACATTGGGATAGGAACCAGATTTTTTTTTCCACAGGTGTTTCATGATGATTCTAGATGCTTGAATACAAATTCTAGAATTACTATGCCTTGAGTAATGTGACATGAGGATTCAGGTAACTTTCTGGTCATCTGCAGGGTGCGGGGGAAGAGCTTGAATTCAGAGTCTTTTCAACGAATCAGTCTGGTAATACGGACCCAAGTTGGTCTACGTATAGCTCCCACCTAAGGCTACATGAGTGAGCGCTGCTTATCAACCCCCAGGTTAAGCCCAGAAGGTTGCTCCTTCTTCCCAGCTCCTGTGCTTTCCCTCACAGCACAGACGTAGGCTATCTTTGCTGACCACACACTGTCTCGTTTAACTAACTGCTGTTTTCTATTTGCACACTGACATTTAGAAGTTGTTTTTTTTTTTTTTTTCCAGTTCAGAAGCCCATTTGCTTCAATAATGGTTGATAACAGGGTCATTCCCATTAGCACTGTTTAATGGCTTTTAAAAATTTTTCAAATAAAGATTCTTTTTTTTTAATGTGACCCTTTTCCTGCCAATAGGTTGTGATAAATAAGCCGGCTCTAAGTTCCTAGGTTTACATAAATATGAATGACTACAGTAACGTGCGAACAAGACAGAGACGTAAAAGGTTTTTAAACCACAGTTTAACAAAAAGGTCCTGTCCGTCAATGAAATAAAGCTGTTTTGAATTTGTTCCCAATCAGTTGGCTCTCTTGCTGGAAGCTTGTGTTTGCTCAGTGGTGATTAATGCGACGCGTGCGCGGCCTTCGCCGAGCGCGTAAAGAACTGGCAACTTCCGAACGACATTCATCATACCCGCCGTCGGGCAGGTGCGGCGCGCCCGAGCGCTCTTTATTCTCCCCCACCCCAGGTCACGGGGCTGCCAGGGTCCCGTGCCCGATGTCAAGTGCGGCACAGCGAGCCTCCCTGTCCCGGAGGGGCGCGTTGGGTCGCCGTTTCTCTCTAGGGAGCTCACGTGCTCTGCACGGCACTGATCAGATGATGCCGACACCCACTGAGTCAAGCTGGGAAGAGCCTGAACGAGTATGTTGGGGGTGAACACCAAGGGAGATGCGGGTCTTGCGAAGGCGAGGAGGTGGGACGTGGTTATAGACGGGCATTTCCCCCAAAGAACCCCTTTTTTCCACCTCATCCACCTAGCTCCCCTCTCTTGCCTGTTTAGGCACACGATGCTTTCGGAAGACCACGTGAAGCAGGAGAGGGAATGACTCCAGATGCAGGAGGGGGGAAGGGGTAAGGTGCGCGGAGAGCTGCGCTCACGATGGCTAGATCACTGGGTTTGGTTCAGGTCCTGACTTATTATCACTGAAGGGACTCTTGCAAGTCCACATACAACATTTGCCTCAGTTTCCCCATCTGCTTCACGGGGAGGCATGCTCACCCTGGCCCTCTAGATGGTTACAGGTCTCAAGCATGCTGGGCTATGAGAAGCTTGGCACAGTCCCGCCATTCCCAGCAGTTTATAAACGTCAACGGTTACTGTTGCTACTATTTTTATAGGGATGACAGGGAGGCTCACCCAGTGCTCTTTCCTCAGTCACCCTTATCAGATTCCATTAACGCTAATAGTGAGTCTGCACCGGGTTAAGGAATCTTCCACCGCCACCCGCCCCTGTCCCCAGGCGTGCGAACGGGCAGCTAGTAGCGCCAAAGGCTCATCGTGGCCAATGCAAAGGCAGGAAGATCAATTAGAAATTCTGTGGCTTCTGCTCTTGGGTGGGTTCCTATCTCCAGGCTAATTATTTATTGGCTCACTTTAAAGCCCTTTGCCTGGACGGCAGGCCCTCCCAGGAGAGGCTATGTGAGGAGGCTGGTTCCTTGGGGAGCAGCAGAAAGGAGAAGGAAGGACTTCTCATTTGCAGATGACCTTACTTGAAGTTGGGTGCACAGGTACTCAGTTCGACCAACCATTTACCACACACTTCGGTATGTTCACCAGGCACTGTCATAGGTACGTGTGATGCAGCTGACGGACTTGATCTTAATAGTAGAGAAGACTGGCTCTCAATAAAGAAAAATATACTCTGCCTACAGAGAAAAAGACAGGGTAGGAGGAAGGTGAGGGAAGCATTATTTTCGATGGCGGTGTTTGGGGAAGTATTCGAGCAGAGACCCATGGCAAGGAGGTCACGGCAGCTGATGCAGAGGGTGTGAGGGGACCAGCGACAGCAGCTGAAGTCAAGGGGGCAGCATGTAGGACTCTGTGATGGGGTTTCGCTTTTAGCCAGCCTTTAGAAACCTCTCACCTGGCTTCTGTCTTAAAATAGTGGTTTTAAGACCTACAATGAACTCAAGAGGCACAGACTTACTGACAGAGGCTGGAGACTGGATCTTCGTCTTTTCCCCAAGTGCCTTGGTGGCTTTTGAGCTCTACCCAAGTTTGAGAACCAGTTTTAAAAGATCTATCCAGGCCACTGAAGGGAGGATAGATTCTAGGTGGCTGAAGGCAGAGGTGCTGCCCCAAGGCGGTGGCTGCTGTAATGACCCAGCCTAGGCACTGAGCCATAACCTGGCCCGGGGTGGCAGCAGTGAAAGTAGGTCTTAAATGGCTACATGCCAGGTATATTTTGGAAGCAGAGTCAACTGAAGTTGCGAACAAACTGGACAGGGAATGGAGAAGAAAAGAAAAGTAAGAGGGATAGGTCCCAGCCTGTTGGCCCGAGCAACTGGGGGGTTCAGTATCAGTTGTCTGAGACTGGAAACATGTAGATCAGAGAGAGTTCGGGGAAGCGGTGGGACCCGGAAATCATTTGGTTTCCAGGTTTGAGGAGCTTATTGGGCAAATAAGTGAAGAGGTTAAGTGCATGGATGGATATATTATGTCTAGGGTTTAGAAGAGGTCTAAGATGGGAAACCATGCTTGGAATTTACTAGCATATGGAGGGCATTTCCAGCTGCGCGGCTGGACAAGATCACCCAGCAAGTGATATGAGGGGAGGAAGAAAGTAGGCAGAGCTAGAGAAAAGCGCACCCCAATGTACAGAGGTCCACGGGAAGGGGATGGTCCGCACAAAGTGTCACGGCAAAGTGATGTCCCAAGAAACAAATGGAGAGCGTGTTCTGGAAGGGAGGCAAATGCTGTGGGTGGTCTGAATGAAATGAGGCCCCCAACTGACCATCAGGTTGGACGGTGCAGGTCGGGGTGACCTGTGCGAGAGCAGATGGGGGAGAGGGACGGAAACGAGAGCTTGATGGAGAGACTTCAAGGGAGCGGAAGAGAAACAGGGGCAGGATATACAAACCGTTCATATGAGGACCCCCTGCTTTAGGGGGTCCCAGAGAAATGGGGCACTAGTGGGAAATGATATTTAACAGAAAAACGTAGCAAATAAGGTGCTACCTGCCTGGTTAATGCTGTATTCTCTAGTTAGGCTCACAGCCTCCCCAAGATAAGACCCCCAGTAGGCAGAGAGAACAAGGCATGATGGGGGAAAGTGGAGAAGGAATAAAGGCTGAATATACCTATATTATACCTAAGAATATCTATCTGCTAGATTTGACTCAAGAGGGACTCCTTAATAGTCAGAAAGATAGGGTATTCTTACGTCACTTGATTTTAACATGCTCTTTCTTTGATCACACACACACACGCACACACACATGCATGCACACATACACACTTTTTTTTTTTTTTTTTTTTGGTTTCTCCTGTTTTTTGTTATGTGATGGTGACAGCCTGGTCAAACGTCTGGTCTCTCTCAGACTGGCTGCTTCCTTGATAGAAACATCAATATCTTCTGAGAGAATGTACCTAATGGGGGCAAGAGGGCCCAAGCGAGAGGAGCAGTGTAGGGCACTCGGTAATTCATCCATGTATGTATTTTAAAGAAACAGCAGATGTGCAGAGATTAGGAAGATCGGTTCTGAAGCTGGAATAGGACTCCAGCATTTGCTAACTAAATGACCTAGAAATAAATTAATGCCCACATTACCCCATCGCATCGCTTCCTTTAAGGTACTTCCTAGAACAAATAGCTAGCACTTATATAGCACTCTCCTAAATGCTTTGTATTTTACAACTCATTGCATGTTGACAACAGTCCTGTGAGATTGGAACTAACATCCTGTATCACAGGTGAGGACACTGAGGCACAGAGAGGTTAAGTGACTTGCTCATGGTCACACAGCTAGTCAACTAGAAACAAAATTTAAGCGTATACGTTCCCTCCCTTATTGTCTGTTTCCCTGATAAGACTGTAAGCCCCTTGACGGCAGGGACCTGTCTGTCTTACTCACCTCTGTTTAGCAAGCTCCCAGCACAGAGCACAGCGGCGAACTAATGTTTAATAAACATTTGTTGAAAGGATGAATCAACAAACTCAGCAAAGATCAGTGTCTTTCAAGGGATGTCCCTTTTATAATAGGTAGGCTTTGACTTCTTAAAAGGAAGAGGTAATCTCCATACTGAGTGTTTGCTTTTTAACTGTGTGAGGGAGATGTTGCGTAGAGAAAGGGGAAAGGCCGTGCCTGGGAAGTGTAAATGACACAGAGCCAGGCCAACAAGGGTCATTGTCAGTCTCCTTTCGGAGGGGGGCGTCCAGGCAGGTGGTGGAGCCTCGCTTCCTTGGTGCATGAGCCAACCTCCTACCACTGCTTTTTCCATAGGAACACTCAGCCATGGCATGCGGAAGGGAATTTGGGGATTCTGCATGGATGTTGACCTGTCGTCTGCATTCACTGAGGAGCGAGCCCCCTCTGCCAGTGACCTTTTCAGATGCAACTGTAGTCTGAAATGAAATCAAGGCAGCAAAGACTCGGGGAACTTAGGGTAGAAAACACCGATAAAGCATATTCGTAAGGCACTTTGAGCTGGGCTATCTCCAGGGGCAATTTTTCAAAGCACGGGGTCCTTCTGGTGGGGGCAGTGGTCCCTGGAGGGCAGCAGGCCCCTGCGGCACAGAGCTCCAGGAATGCAAATTCCCCTAGTGAGGTAAGAAGACACCTGCCCCAGCTAATCCGTGTCTGTTGTTCGGCGCTGCTTCCGGGGGCAGCCACAGAGTCGCTAGCCTTCAGGAGTAAGGGGAAAATAGATCCAATGAGGTTTCCTAGAGGTCATCCATCCATCCGTCCGTCCATCCATCCATTCATTCAATTGATAAGTCCTGTCGTGCCTGCAGCCATGTGCCTGATTCTGCACTTGATAATGATGTTAAAACAGGGACCAGAGCAGGTTCCCTCTAGGCCCTGTTCAGAAATACTGAGTAAGTAACATAATAACTACCTGTGATAAGTGGTAGAGGGATGGGGTCCAGCGGTTGAGAACAGCCTTGGGAGCCAGGGAAGATGGGGTGCCAGAGGTCTCCCCAACACCTGTGTAGGAGTGGGGTGGGGACGGAGCGGGGTAGGGATGGGGCACACTACCCCAGAGGACTCCTGAAGGACTCCATTTACACAAACACCAGATGTGCTGTTGTAGAGCTTTGTTGAACCCTAGAAAAGTCTGTGCACTTCTGCAACTTCTAAGATACACAAACACACGGCAACTTGTCCTCCAAAGACCTGGCTCTGGTGACCTCCCGGAAAACCCAGCTTCTCATCCATCCAACATTCTGGCTAACTGAAAACTAGTTTGCTAGTTAGCAGTTTGCTTCTGCGCTCGTCTTGTTTCCTTTGAAAGCCCTACGTAAAAACTGATTTCGGGCTGAGAAGCAATGATGTCTTCGATCCCATAGAACTGGAAGCCTGCTCTACTGGAGAGCTATTTTTACTCAGTTTTCTTCTGGCTCTTTAGAGGCCTGTGGAATGTTCACAGAGGTTTTTTGAGGTGTTGGTATGCCAGTCAAGGAGGGAAGGAAAATTTTGTTCTCGTGGGCAAGATTCGATTTTTCTAGTGATGGCTCAAAGGCCAAAGTAGACCCAAGCTTGTTTCTAAATCGATCCTTGGAATTCACCATTTGGTTTTGCAGTTGTTCCTGGGAGGGCACAGACCCTTTGGGCTTCGGCTGGGTTTTAGTCCTTGCCTTTGTTTTAGTTATTCTTCCTCCTATGTGTATTTACATAACTCTGCCTAACATTCCACGGCCAGATTGGCAACCCATGGACAGAATTCAGTCCGATGTGAAGTGCGGGGGCCAAGGTACGCCCCCTGGGAAATATCCAGATTTCGGAACTGAACACAAGAACATTCTTTGAAAACACTATTAAAAAGAGCAGAGGCAGCTTGGGCCGGGTAACTATATCTGAAAAGCAAATGTTGTTTCTTGTCCAAAATACCTTGAGGTCCGCCCCACATAAGGCAAGCAATGTGAATATTTCCTATCCTTCTCTCGTTGCCAAAATGAATCCTTCTTCATCAGGAGTAGGGAAATCGCCCAGAAGTGCCTTACGGATCTGCTTGGGGCTTTGGCACTGCACCACGCTTAAGAACACTATAATGGTTGATCAACCTCCCCCACCAACCCCTTCTTTATGCATTCAACAAGCAGCTTACCTGCCAAAATCCAGCTAAAAATAGCCCCTGCATCTGTGGCCCATCAACCATCCCGGGCTGGTTTGGGTGGGTAATTGACCTTTTGAGCAGGTGGAGAGCCAGAAATTTATATTTTCCTGGATTGAGCCTAAGTTGACTTAAAACAGATGTTCCCCCAAAGCCGATATGATGTTTATAATGGAAATACTATTGAGCACTGTTCAAGGGGCTGTTCAAAGCCAGGCCAAACAATGGGGGAGCATGAGTGTGCCCCGGCACTGAACAAGTTAAGTCATGCCACCTTTTCCCTGGGGCTGAAAACCCGGGAGGTGCCTCTGGCAGGGGAAATAGGAAAGAAGGCTGTCACTTTGTATTTTCAGGTTTGCAGAAAAACCTTTTTTTTTTTTTAAATGTAAACATTCATTAAACTAATTTGAAGTTGTCATTACTCTCCACCCCTGCTGTTTTATATCAGATTATTCCTAAGTGCTTGGTGAAGAATCCCATAAAGCCACACTCGATTCCTCTGCAGGGGATAATCGCATAGTTTGCGCTGTGATTTACACCGTGTGGCACTGGGAAGTGTCCTCAACTTTGAAGGGCCGTGGTTCCCCGGCAAATAGTCTCTGCCTTCCCCACGGAAATAAAATTCCAATAGTCCCTCCACGACTATTATGAGGTCCCCATTACCTTTTCTTCATCCAACTGAAGATAATTAAAAGCCGTTCAAAGAACATGCCAGAAGGTATCGGGCATTTTATTAATAACTGGAGAACTAAGAAAAAGGTATGTTCCATTATGGTTTTAAGCCGTAAGACACGCTTAGGTTCCTTTTTGCTTTCTTTCTCCCTGCTCTCCATCTCCCCGCCAACCTTCAGTTTGGGGCAGCCAGGCGTTTTGTGTTCTGAGATCACGTGCGGGAGGGCTGCCTCACCTTTGCACCTTCCAGCCGAAGCCCTGGCTGCAAAGGCATCAGGGAGCCAGACTCCTTCCAAGGAGAAACTGATTCTAAAGCAGGGAGGTGCTGTGAAAAGGATGTAGGCACTAGAGGTGGCTGCCAGAATTCCAGCTCTGCTAGCAGGATGGCTACCCTCCGTTGCCATGTGTCCCGGGTACACAAGGGGAATAATCACTACGGCAGGGAGCTCGGAAACTGACGGGAGGAGAAAGATACACCCTGAGTCCAGCACGGTGCCTGCCAGACAGGCGCATCAGCTGTGATGGACACTGCTGCCAACGTGCGCAAAACCATTACGACAATCCTAAGGGAAGTCGCCCCGAGCAAAACCAGGAAAGGACCGCTTGTTTTTAGCGCAGCTATCGCTGTCGCTCCCTCCCTCCCGTTGCAGACTCCTCACCTCCAAGAACCAAAGCTGTCATGGATTACTGCCCACACAGCCCAAAATTTACATGTTCTCTGCCCCAACCTCTCCGGGTGGTGCTTTCTAAGTAAATGAACTCTTGCCTGAGTGTCCAGAGTCACTAGTTATCGAATGCACGTCCCCACAGGTAAAATTTGCATTTTTTTTTTTCAGGTTCAAATGCTTTAGCCAGGGATGGCAAATGCATGGTACATATACCCCTCCCATGCTGAGTGTGGGCATTCCAATTTGATCATGAGACTTGATCCTTTGGAAGCCAGACAAAACTCCAGAATTTGTCTTAGCATTTCTGGCAGTTAAGGCAGGCTTTAGATTTGGTGTGCGAATCGAACCTAGGTATCATTTCTGCCTTAACCTAAAGGAATAAGGAGAGATTCTGCATGCTGTGGCAAATGGACATACTGCCCTTGCACCCAAGAGGCACACTTCTAGGGTGGCATCAGTATAAGCCTTTGTAAGTCTGGATACCTGTCCAGTGCTGGGCCATTCCCTAGCTGAGTGACCTTCAGCACACTTCTCCGTGCGGTGTCCCTTGGGAAATGACACTCATTTCACCATGTTTTTGAGTGGGTGGAAGTTCTCAGAATGGTCCTTGGCACACAATCAGCCCTGATCAACCATGTTAGTTGTAAGAAATGGCCCCCACCCCTCAAATCACAGCACACACCTAGCTCCCGGAAGGTATCTCCCGAGAGACGGAGAATCTTAACGAGCAGAAAGAACACAAGAGTGCCAGTGTCTTCATTGGTTACATTAAACAAAGATGAGATTGTAGCTTGGTTTGCAATTGAGGTTACAAAATGAGACTAGGAAATACTCCTCAAGTGCCCAGTTACTTTTGAAGAGGTAAGAGATTTTTTTCCACCGCATTCTTTTTGGTTTGCCAAGCCCTTAGAAAGCAGGGGGGAATCCTGCTATTTTTTACCAGCCAGTGCCGGTCGGACGGAATGAGTGTCTACTAAAGCACAGACTAACATAGCCCAGGCTGCCCCAGCCATAGGTTGAGCCTCCTATCCTGTTGCAGGGGCCACAAGAAGCTCCAGCATCCGAGACCCAGACCGGCACGTTAGTTTTTAAGATCCTCACCCATGTATGAGAGCAGTGCCTGAAAGTCTCAGCAGAGAGGGGAAGTGTGCTGCGAAATTCAGCCCAGACTGGGCTCACAACGAGGCCGGCAGAAGCAGCTCTGCAGTTTTCTGCATTTTCCAAAACTATTTTTGGAAATTACTGCGGCTAGAATCTCACCAAGTTCAAGGAAATGAACTAGAACTAGCAGAGAAATCAGGCTCGGTTTTTTTGTTTTTCGTTTTTTGTTTTTTCCAAGTATAGGTACGAAGGTGGGGGAGTTGACACAGGAACAATGATGGATTAACTGCACATCTGGTTTGTATCCAGAAATATAATCAGTTTTGAGCCTGTTAGGTTTCAGTTATTTATCTGCTTTGTATAAAAATAAAATAAAATAAAAATGGAACCTGTTCAATAAGGAATTGCCAAGGACAAGCTTTAAATGAATGAACTCTCAGTGTACCAAAAGCAACATTTCTGGGGCGGTGGGGGCGGGGGGGGGGGAGTAACCGAACATGATAACTTACAAACCTTGTTAATAAAGCTATTTTTGTGTATGTGAACCACTCCAAGGTATTCTTCAAGCAGCAAAAAGGCAATGTCCTTAGTAAATGTGGCCGGATTATTACAATACTAACTTCTTAAATTGTTTCAAGCTTACTCATTTGTCAAGGTCTCCACATCTTTGCTCGATGAGGAGATTGGGATGAAACAGCAAATTCTCAAATAGCCTTGAGTGTCTACTTCCTAGAGTGCTGATGTCAGGCTCAAACCCATGCTGGTGAGCCGGTGGTTCAGGTATGTGAGAACGGGTAGTTGACAATATAGTTAATGTTCTTACTTAAGCAATTACTAGATTAAAGACTGCAACATGAGGGTGTCTTTTATGCTGTATTTTATGGTTAAATGTTGCATTTCAGGATGACAACAAACTGTAATAGTATATTCATGTAATTTTAGGATGAAATCAATTTCTTGCAAACACAATTGTTGTTACATAATTCTCCTACCTGTTTATGACTCCCTGTGAATTAAATTAAAATGCAATTTCACACTAATTTAAAATGTCGTTTTCAAAAGAAGACATTTTCTATAAAGCAAAACACTGATAATAATCTCCAGAAATCGGAATATTATTGACAAGAGATGTATAAATCTGTTCAATAGTTATTGTTTTATGTTAAAGTCGGATTTAAGGTGCTATGTGCCACCTTTGGCTTCCAGTGTTTCCAGATTTTGCCAAATCCAAAGTGTATGGAGAAGAATAAACTCTTCTCTAGTTGTTCTGTAAATAAGATTGCCAGAGCTAGCAACTAAAACTACAGGATCTGCAGTGAGATTGGAACAAAATAATTTTTAGTACAAGTATGTCCCAAACATGACATGGGATATATACTAAAAAACAAAACAAAACAAAACAAACCTTTTATTATTATTATTATTAATTTTTTAAGTATAGAATAACATAAAATTTCAGTAAAAATGCGTCTCGTGCAATATTTGGGACATGCTTATACTAAAACATGATCCATTGGGTATCTGGAATTCAAATTTCCCTCAGTGTCTTATATTCTCACTTGCAAATCTGGCAACCCTCTTTGTGAACCTTCATCAGGATGGTATAGCAAAGGTGGGGCTGCTGTCACTATTCTTTGGGATCTGTACGTCTGGCCCTAAATCCAGTTGTCACTTAGTATGCCCACAGGCCCAGAGATAGAAGTCAAGCTCTGGCAAAATAATACCTAGTTGACTGATTACATAAATCTTATGCCTGAGGACAATTTTCCTTCCAGGCATCAAGCCAAATTTGTAAAGGTCAAGTTAGTTCATTCACCAGGAAGACCTGTGAATTTCTTTTCAATTCTACTTCTCAAGCCTGATAAACTTCCTCCCTCCCCTGTTCCCTCCTTCCTCCCTCTTCCCTTCCCCCCCTTCCTGCCTCCATCTCTTCCTTCCTCCCTCCCCTTTCCCATGCTCCCTCCTTCCTTCCTTCCTTCCTTCCCTCCTTCCTTCCTCTCTACCTCACGACACTCTCTCATTTTCAATGAACAGTAAACACAACAACAATCGCACAATTCAGAAGAGTCTACATTTGTTGAGCCAAACATGATGCTACAGAGAAATTGTTTTATCCTCACAGCAACACTGGAAACTAGGAATTATTTTTTTTATCCCATTTTATAGCAAAAACAGGCCTAGAGATGGAAGTAAGCTGGCCAACATCACACAGCTTGTAAGGGAGGCAGCACCCACGTCTGCCTAGCTCTCTATAACCACGTATTTACTCTCTCCTGGAACAGTACCAAGTGAGAAAGAAGGAATAAACAAATTAAGGTCTATTTCCCACCCTGGCTAAGCTCGCAGGTGAGCATGGGAAAGAGACGCTTTCAAAAATCACTTTTTTGCGGCATGAGACTCGCGATCACTATTCGAATGGCATCGTGAAAATGAGTAAGAGCCAGGGAAGAGGTAGACACAAAAAGCGATCTGAAGGATCCAGCCGTTTATAAAGATGATGTGTCTGCCTCTCTAATACTGTGGATATCCATGGCACAGGAAGGACATGGGAAGAATTCAGATGATAAACAGGTGAGGGAGCAAGGCTTCGGCAAGACCCCAGAGCTGGGACAGGGCAGAGCAGGACTGCACGTCTTCCTGACCCTGACTCTAAGTTCCCGATCATGTGGTCTCTGGCCCAGCCTAGTCAGAGCTCCCTGGGAGTGTCGTCCATGGGGCAGCCTGGGACACCGCAGCAGGTTCCCACTGAGCAGAAACTTGGGGGAAAGCCAACTTGCCTTTCAAGGACCATATAGCCGTGGCACGTGTGTACCCCAGGGAGTCACCGGCTCCCTCAAGGAGATGAAGGAGTTAATGTGGATCAAATCTCCAAACGCAGTTCAGCTCTGCCACAGAAAATAAAACAGCGGTAATAATGGTGTTTACGGAAAATTCCCGACAGGAAGGGGCCCAGGAATTGAACATAGCACACTAAACTAATGCTTAGCAAAGGCAGTTGATAAAAATGTGATGGCCAGTGAATTACAGTGGCCCTCTTTTCTCTCTGATAATTTGGGGTGATTGCATCAGAATGTGAGTCCAGTGATTTCCACTCCACTTCATGCCCCCGCGCTGCGGTGGGCCCGCTGGCTGGCATAAACAGAAGTTTGCCATTGGAAGACTGGGGATGTCCTCTGAAAAAGATCCAGGCAATTCGTGCCTCCACTATTAAAAGCAGAACTATAATGCCACTTCACACGACCCACTAAAGGACTCAGCGCGTTAGAGAACCTGCTCTAGCACTCCCTGAGCGGTTGTAACAGATTAGTGGGTTAAGCTCTTCAATTCAGCCCCATGGCTGCAAAAATCACTTCCGGCGTTTCTTGAACCCGTCATATTTCTCCTTCGTACTTGCAATGTTGAACGATGATACTGACAATGAGGTTTTCAACAGCGATGGGTAATCAACCCCTGCTCCCTGTAAGCACGCTGCTGTACTCTTCTGAATGTTAGCACCACTTTTTTATAGGCTGGGCGTGCCCAGCTCATCTGAAAGGTTGTCGTTAGCTTCGAACAGTTCCTTTGGCATTTGAGAGGAAGTAGACATTTTTTTTTCCTTTGAAGAAAACCAAGTTTAGTTTCCTCATATGTTCAAGGTCATATCAACTTAGCAAGAAAGATTTGTTGATTCAACCAGGTGGGGGGTAGGGAAGAGTTACCACAGCCAAGAAAGTCAAGAGGGAGGCATCTGGAGATGTCTGGAGACATCTGGGGTTGTCTCCGCTGGAGGAGGGGCTGCTGCTGGCATCTAGTGGATAAAGGGCAAACGCCGTGTGCTCAGTCTTCTATAGCCCACACCGCAGCTCTCACCACAAAAAATGATCCAGCCCCAGATGTCAAGGGTGCCCAGGCTGAGAAACACTGAAGTCAATGAATAAGCTTATACCTTTGCCCCATGTAACTCTCAGCCTCAAATGAAAATGTGCCTACCCTTAAGTCATGGGACGGAGTGCAGACTGCAGTCAGTTCATGACTCTGCGTGGGTCCAAGGTGGCTCCCACTGGCCTTACAGACGTTCTGCAAACCTACTCTTCAAAGATCCTATTTCCCACCCCCCAAGTTCCGGGGGAACAAATCTCCCATGGAAAGAAATGCAGCTTTTCTTGGTCTGGTGAGAGTCCCATTATTCAGCACTGAGAGACCGAAGAGGGGGAAACTTAAGTACAAGCATGGGTGCACGCTGATAGGTGGTTTTACAGGATGGGAAGTTAATGGGGATGGTGGCTTCTTACAAATTGAGCTGTGCTAAGCTATGCTATTAAAATTAGTAATTCTACAATTAAAGCCTTCTATTTCGTGGGAAATACTGGCTAAATAGAAGATTAGGCAACAGATCAGAGAATAGAAGAACTACCAAAATGGAGCTCAAATATTTATGAGAAATTTACATTTGGGAGACTTCTCTTGTTTAATCCCTGCTTCCGAAGGGAAATCCATAAAGAGAAAATGTAAAGAATATAAAGAGCAAAGTCTAGCCCTCAACATCTACAAGCCCCTTAAGTTTGAATCACTTTGAGGTTTAGGAAAGCAGAGATCTTTGGGTTGCTACAGATACTCCGTATTATCATAAAATAAAAAGACTGATAGCCTAGACCACTTTGAAAAATTAAACTCACCGTTCACAATTACTTGTCCTGAAGTGTTTGCTCTTATCATCTATACTTCTGTAAGAAACAACGTAAAACATAGTGTCTTAAAGCAACAGCAATTATTGTGCCTCTGAATTGACAGTTTGGACACAGCCTTGGGGTGGGGGATGGAAAGTGACTCATCTCTGCTCCCTAAAATCTGGGCCCTTAACTGGAATGATTCCCAATGGACGGCGGCTGGCCAAGCACGGACTTCTCCACAAGGCATCTCTACATGGTTAGTCTGGGCTTCCTTCGACATGGCGGCCTAGGGGAGTGAGGTTCTTACAGGATGGCTCAGGGTTCCAAGAGCAAGTACTCCAGGATACCTAGGCAGAAGCTATAAGGCTCTTTGAGACACAGCCATGGAAGTGACAGAGCATCATTTCTGCCATTAGTCTATTAATCTATCAAGCTGCTACTTCTCAGACTAGATCCAAGGACAGAGGAGTTCAACTCCACCTCTCGGTGGGGAAAGAAGCAAAAAAAATTTGCATTCATCTTTCACCTATCACAACATTAACTCAGCTAAATGCACAGTGTTAACCAGCAAGGCTGGCTAAAAGAATAGTGTAAACCAAAATAACCACAAAGCAGTCAGGACCCTGGTGACTTTGTTATAGTTTGTTTGATTCAATTAAATGATGCACATCTGAGAAGGGATTGTTTTCCTCCTATCTGATGTTTCTTATCTGATTCTTCGGCTGCATATTCATTGACTAACTCTGGGCATTTATGTCATTTTACATCTCTGATGAATATATATAGTCCCTGGGAAAGCTCTTTACAGGGCATTTCCCCAGCTTCTAGGTGAGTGGAAACATCTCACACATAAACTCTCAAAATGTGGAAAAATTCACTTGATACTTGTCGGAATTGTTTCTAATTCTGGAACTTACAACTGCATTTTATGACACAAATTCTTTGGTTAATTTTCCATCACGCTTTTTAAAATCTGTAATTAGTTCCAGAAAATAATGTATTCTGCTTATCAAGTTGGAATTCCAGTGACTGCCCTTTGCAAAGTCTTCTCTCTATTGTCATCTTGAAATGGAAATCATGCCAAAAGGACTTCCCCCCACTTCTTTAGGAAGCAACTGAACACTTGGTACAAAAGCCTGAAATTCCTGAAATGCCAACCAGGGAAAATGAGGAGCTGGGGGAGCCAGGGGATATGTTTTGCCCTCCTAACTAAAACAATAGCAACTTAAGTAGCAATCATATAGACACTTGATGAATCCTTTTATTATCGCTGGAAGATTCCCCCCGTTGCAGCATGCTTTCGTGGGTAAAGAGCTCTATATTGGTGCATGCGGCTCGTAATTATGTCAGCCTAACCACAGCTAACATTGACAGCCTAAAACATTAAAGATTTTACACAGCTAGTGCTGAATACAGCTTCTTTTATTGGCTCCGAGAACAGGTATCAATTATAATGAGGTAATAAAATTTGCAGGCACTGCTCTGATTTCTTTCCTCTCCTTAAGATAATAAGAGCCGCAAAAGGAGAAAAATCCTCTTAGCACTAACTTATCACTGATTCTTCAAAAGCTCTCACTTTCAATGGCTGGAGTGCCATAAAGCTGTTTGCTTACTTGGGTTTTCATGCTGGCAAACTCTTCCTTCCTAAGTAGACGCTGGAAATTCCTGAAGCACTCCTTGCCAGTCAGATAGTGGAGGCTCCAGGATTAATGATTTCCACTTGCATAACTGTAAACTTGAGGTAGCCTCCCCCTAGCCTGCATCCTCTAAACTGCTCTTGCTGATGAGATGCAAAATCCTCTAAAAGGGTTCCCCAACCTAAACCAATTTGTAAAGTTGTTTTGTTATTTAAAACATTAAAGAAATTAAAGTGATCGGACTATAATTAGATTAATATTCATATCTTCCAAGCTGCTTTAATTCTAATATTAAAAAGATTAAATATCCACTCAGAGGATTAAGGAAAAAGTCAAGTGATAGCAACACATTTACATTACCTTACTGTGCAAATTATAAACCTAATTAATCTAAAGTTTCCTACAAATTGAATTGGATATTCATTCACAGTCTAACACAACTTTGGGTACTTAAAATTCACTTCGATATTGTTTCCTTATATGTGCACTGAGGAGTAGGGCCGCGTTTCTGTGATGTATGAATCACATTAGAATGGCTTCATTTGGGTTCTAATTGGTGGAAATTAAATCTCAACATAAATTTACGTAGGGAAAAAACTAAAGACTTTGTAATTATGTATGTGTGCAATAATAAAACACACTCTGGCCTCCCAATCTAGTTGCCGTAGATAAAACCGAAAAAGCAACCCAGTTGCTTCTTCACGATAGCTCTGAGTTCACGATATCCCCCTTCCATCGCATAGAACATCGTCCAGAGGTTTCATCCTTCTTCTGCAGTCTGCACCTGAGGGCACCTGGTGACTCTGCTGGTCTGTAACTGTGTCCCCACCAACTTCCACCACCTGCCTCACCCTCCAAAATATCAACCATGATCTCAGGGTGATAACACTTAGACAATGCCTGTATTCTCAGCTCCATGCTAAATTACTGGGACGAACCGGCTGCCATTAGAATGTGTTCCGGAATGCAGGCGTTCTCTTTCCAGGCACATGATAGGAGTTCGTCTCCTCAGGACTCGAGAAGAGGTGTGGCCAGCCAGCCCCCTTTGACCAATATGATCTGGGTTTCTTTCAGGCAGGCTCTTTCAGGACCGGCTTAGGCTTTGTCCTAATCTGTCTTTCCTCGGCCATGGCAACCATCAACGCTCCAGAAAGTAAATTTTCCATCAACCTAAGTCCTGGAGTAAAAACAATGACTCACAATGGACACAGACCATGAGCAAGATCTGAAAGTTTGGGTTCAGTCCTGAGATTCGGGGTGTTATTTGCCACCTCTGCACACACAGCCTGTCCTGACAGATGGAGCTTCTTGGGACACACCTGTGGGACGGGTACTGATGTCTTCCCCATTTCACAGCTGATAAACGGAACTCAATTTCTCTAAAATGGGAGTAACACAGTCCCGTTTCCAGAGGTGCTTGGGAGGTCTGATTGAGGTTATGTATACGCAGCACCCAGTTCATGAAAAGCACTCAATATATAGTAACTCTCGTTGTATCTGCTTGTAGAGAAGGGAAACTTAGTGCAAATCATTCAGTTGCTGAAATGAGAGGACGGCATTAATGGAATTTCTGGTGGAGACCGGCCAGCTGTCCACTAACCCTGCTTCCTTGCCTTCCTGGACACGCAGCGAACTACACTTCCCAGCCTCCCTGGCAGTTAGGCATGGTCATGTGACTGAGTTGTAGCCAGTGTAGCTGGCAAGCATGATATTTCATGACCTTGCTCCTTCTGGAGCAATTACTGTGGCAACCTTCCAAAGGTCTTTGTTGATCAGGGTGAAGTCACAGGATGGAAGGAGCCTGAGTCCCTGGACCACTACATGGCAGAGAGTCACTTGCTGATGAGGACACCTGTTTTGGATTTTACATTAATGAAAAACAAATTGGTATTGTATTTGAGACATTATGCACTTAGGTTGTATTACAGTCTTCCATACACAATACAGAAAGTTCTGGTGAATGCATTATCCAAGAAAATCATCCTTTCCCATCGAAAACCAACACTTCTTCTGAAGACCAGATCTCCTCCCAGCAGGTCCAAACTTCCAGCCACATATATATTAACTGATCGGCATGAAGCAAGTCAATGAGCAGGGGTGGAATTCACAGCTATTTATTTTATTGTTGTGATGATAATAAATATAATAGGTACAGCTTCCTTGGGAATAATCCTGTTATTAGTGATAATGGGTGAAAGGCTGTGACGTGTGATTTGGGTGAGTGTCCTATGTTCATGGGGAACATTCAAGGCTGCTAATCTGGGCTGTAATTTCTCATTTCTCCTCAACTGCTTTGCTTTTTATGGAACTTATATTGATGAATGCAGGTGATAACTGTCAGCTCACCTGGTAAAACCCAGCGTGAGAAGTTTAACAATTTATCTCATGCATCCTGAAGACAGTAGGAGAGAGAGAGGCCCTAGGCCTGGAACAGGTTCAGCCTACCCTCATCTGCCCACGTCCCCTGTTAGTCCTCAGCCCCCACCCCAATCTATTCTCCTCCACGTGTTTTGCTAGATTCATAGTTTTCTCATGGTAAATCAAATCATGCCACTCCCGTTCCTAAAATACCTCAATGGCTTCTTATATAATTTAAATACAAGCAAAAAGTCTTTTAGGGATTCCCATTCGTCATCCTCCCAGGAGCCGTGCCTTTCGCTGTGTCACTCTGCAGTGTCCTCCTCTCTGAGTTCAGCCATGTGATAGGTTTTGGGCAATAGAATGTGAAAGAAAGGATGGATACACTGGTTCTGAGTCTGGACTTCAAGAGGCTTTATGTATTGTGAGTTGCTTTCTTTTGTGCCATGAGAACCTCACACCTGGTCCAGCCCTGCTGGTCCCAGGAGGATGAGACACACACGGAGGAGAATGACCCTAACGAAAGCACCCCAGCCAGGTCAAGCGTCGGGCCGAAGCCGCAGCTGATGCTTTAGCAAACAGGCTAGCCCATGGACGCAGGAGGAAGCCCCTCCGAGGGGACCAGCAAGACCAGCAAGGCAGCAAGCCACACCCAGCCTGGTTCTGCTCAGCCCCAAACACGAGAGGGAAAGAAACATTTTTTGCTCTAAGCCATTAGCTGGGGCACACTTGGTTACACAACCATAACAACCAAAACATTGACCTATGGTTCCTTTTCTAAGCTCAAATGACCTGCTTAATCTCATCTCATTCCAAAGTTCCAATGTGTTCTCGTGTTCTTTCCAACCACACCGGCCTTCCTTTGGTTCCAAACACGACATGCTTTTTCTTGTCCTGGAGTCCCTGTGCACATAGTTGCCCCTTAATGGAGCAACATTACTGCTCTACACTCTCCATGGTTGGCCACCGCTCACCGTTCACATTTCTACTCCAACGTAGTCCAAGAGAAACCCCTACAATGACGCCATTTGAACTTGGCCTCCATGGTCACTCTCTCTGTGTGCTGCCAATGGCTTATAGACATGGGATGCTCTGGCTCCATCTCAGGGTGTTGGATCTGCCAGGGGCCAGCCGGAGCCGTCTCACCATTAAATTCAGTTGTGTTGAATGAGTTTTCTGGGTATACCCTGGTGGGAAAAAACTGGCAACTGCTGCTTACATCACTATGCTTACTTCTTCCCCGTCACTTGCCACAGCTTCAAACCATCCCTTTGCTTTAAAAAAAATAAATGTTTTTGTGTAGATTGTCTGCCTCGACCCATTAGACGGAGGCCAGGCAAAGGCTGACCTGCTGCCTGTTCTTATAAATAAAGTTTTATTGGCACACGGCCACGCCCATTCACTTACATATGGCTCACGGCCGCTTTCATGTTGCAATGGCGAAGGTGTGGAGTTGTTACTGAGACTGCATGGCCCACGAAGCTCCAAATATTTCTTATTTAGTCTTTTAACGAAACAGTTTGCTGACCCCTGCATGAGATTATAGACTGTCAGAGGACAGAAATCTTGTTCGTTTGGGTCACTTCTGTATCACCTGCAGCTACAACAGCACCTGCCATCTCGTAGGCAGGCGTTCGATGCCTATTTGTCCAGGGAGTGGATGCATTAGGACTCCAGCAGACACCTGTGTTGCACTCCCGTCTTTGCACCCGGGCCAGGGGACCCTTGGTTTGGGGGTAGTGACAGCGAGGTGCCCAACTGCAGCTCAGCCCAGAACATCAGGACAGCTGTGATGCCGGTGACCACTAAGTGGATCTCAGATTTCTCGGAAGGAAAATACCAAGGCTATGTCCACTGGCAGCAAAAGCAATGCTGGGTCTGCATCCATGGCAGCCATGACAATTTGAAAGTTTGAAGAAATGAGAAAAAACTCAAAGTTTAATTTACTTGAATAAGCAATTGATGCTTTAGAGTATAATTATCAGAAAAAAAGAAGGGAAAAACCCAACACATTGTTTAGCATACGTTATGTTAATGGCAGGTTAGGATGGCCCACTGTGCATAATTTAGCCAAACAATTGATACCAAATTTTAATATATATATATGATTACAGCTACAGAAACGAAGCACCAAGACAAAACACAGGAGAGCTCATAATAGGCACACGTGAACTCTGAAGGCCTAATTACATCACGGGGGAGGGTAAACAGTTGCTGCTGAACCAAGCAGAAAATGGGGGTAATTTGTAAACAGGTAGAGTGGCGGTCCAGGTGCGCGGCATGTGCATGGGGCTGGAGGGGCTGGGGGCCTAGGGCTTCCATCTGGCTTTGCAAGGATGGAGAGGTTCAAGATCACTTTCCTCAGCTGAAAACGTGACCTCCAAGCTCTAGACAGGTCAGCTCCCTCCTGGCCTGCCCTCTGGCTCAAAAACAGAAAGTTGAAGACCAGCTTTTCCAGGGAAGCTTCTCCATGCTCTGTGAAATACAAAATGATCTCCATGGCTACAGTCTGAGGCAGTTCCCTATGTGTCTTTGTCTGATGCCCTTGATGACCTGAGCTCCTGGAACCTTAGGGAGCAGAGGGAGGCCAGTCTATAGCTGCCCGGGCCACAGGACGGGTGCCATCAGGAGCACTCCCTCGTCCGATGCTCTAGATGGGACTCTTTCTTCTATCTGACACCCCTCTGTAGATGGCACATAGCAAATTAGGTGATTGTTCAGGTACACTCTGGCTCTGAAGGCAGAGTCTGCGAATCCGAAATCGATGAGCTCTCTGACTGTGTTCCCTTCACTTACACAGAATCGTGAATCTGTTTATGTCCTGGTCATACTGTGTTCTGGCATCATACGCAGGTGGCATGACCCAGCCAGCAGACTGAGACCAAGCATCCCCAAGGACCTGGAGCATAGCTGCTCCGTGACACTACTTGGCATCCGTGTCCACAAACACAGAACGACAATCAAAAAAAAAAAAAAAAAGAAGAAGCAGGCAGGTTTAGGAGAAAGTCACCAAATTCTGGCTCTCCTGTCTGAGTCCTCACATTCTCTTCATTGTGGAGGGAGAGGAAGGGAGTGCACATCTATGGGAGTCTGGGGTGCACTGGGTTGAATAGTATCCCACCCCACACGCACCCCAAATGCAAGTCCTTCTCAGAATCTCAGAATATGAACTTCTTTGGAAACGGGGTTTTTGTAGCTGTCTAATTACTTAAGATGAGGGTGGGCCCTAAATCCAACAGGACTGGTGTCCTTATAAAAAGAGAAGAGGCACAGAAGCAAACACGCCCGGGAGAACACCAAGTGATGACACCGGCAGAGACTGGAGATATGTCTATAGGCAAAGGGATGCCAAGGATTGTTGGGAACCTGCAGAACCTAGAGAGAGGCAAGGGAAGACTCGCCCCTTGATCGTTCAGGGGGAACATGGTCCTGCTGATCCCCAGACAAAAAAAAGATGCAATATTTCTACATAGAAGGATGGTGTAGTACATAGGACAATGCCTCCCAAAGATGTCCAACCCCTATTCCCGGGGACCTGTAAATATGTGCCATTTCGTGGGGGAAGAAACCCACTTTGCAGATGTGACTGAGTGAAGGACCCTGAGATGGGAAGATGATCCTGGATTGTCCAGGAGCACCCAATGTCCTTGTAAGGGGCAGGAAGGAGGGTCAGAGTCCAAGAAGGCAGTGTGATGACAGAAGAAAGAGGAGGCCTGGTCCCGGAAGCAGAGATTGGGCACAATTGCTCTGAAGACACAAGAAGGAGTTGCAAGCCAAGGAATGCAAGTGCCCTCTCAAAGCCAGAAAGGCAAGGCATGGGTTCTTCCCTAGACCCTCCAGAAGGTTCCAGAAGGAATGAGTCCTGATGAAACTTTGATTTTTAAGCCTCCTGATCTCCAGAACTCAAGTGAATATATCTGAGTTACTTTAAACCACCACCCATATGGTAATTTGTTAAAGCAGCCGTAGGAGACTAATACATGTGGTCATTCCAGGGGAAGGCTCAGGAGAGGATGAAGATATCTGTGGATTAACTGTGTTTCTATCCCTCTGGTTTTCATAAACCTCAGTAGTCAAGGTTAACGTTATTTACCTGATCGATTAACCAACCCACCAGCTGATCAATCTTCATGTGGTCTATTTCTGGCCTGGCCAAATCCGTTAGCAAAACCATCATAAGCTTTCCAGCACTGCTGTTCGTGGTAATACAAGAAAATAAGTCAGACTACAAAGACTACCCCACACAGCTACCTCTGACATTTGTTTGCTTCCAGTTTTGGGGTGAAGCCCATGACAGTGGCATGCTTGCTCACTATGGTGCAAGCTAGGAAGTGATTAAATCAAGGTATGAAACTCAGGTGTCTTGGCTTCTACCAGTCTTTTTAATGGATACATTATGTGCACCAACTTATTTTGTGGCTTGCAATTCTGCCTCCATGTCCTACTGGGACACTGAGACTAGTGATGGAACATTTTGCCATGCAAGAGAGGGAAACTGATAACACAGTCACTCTTTCTAGAGAGATCAGCTGGCAAACTGGCCCATTTCCTGAGAGATCGTAGAGGAGTGAGCCCAGGAACACTCCAGACCACAAGCCAGACAGTGGGGCGGGGGGGGGGGTGCTTGCCGATTGAAATGGAGCTCCCACCTACTCATCATTTAGCTCACATGCCTAGCGAGCTTCCAGTGAGCCTCAGAGGCTGTATACTTGATTGCGGACCCTCGGAGAACTCCTTCTGAAATGAAGCACAGACATCACCCAAGCACTTCATTCTAATGCATGATCGTAGGTAAATACATTAATCCCGCCAAATGTTAGAATTTGAGGCAAAAATCACATGGATAGGAGCAGGTAACCTGTTCACAGAGCGTAGCATCTCCCAGAGCTCACTGGTGCTAATTTTAACCCCTACCCTTTATTGGTGCACAAGGGACAAGTTACACTCCTCGGAGGAAGACTTTGCCTACACCAAAAACCATTAAAAAAAAAAAAAAAAACAAAACTTCGAATTTCCGCTACCGTGCTACCACCTCTATTCATCCGGTAGCTTTAATTCACAAAGTTCATTGTCAAGTTTCCCGGCACCATCACAGGAAACAAGTCATGCATACATTTTTTTTCCTTTTTGTTTTAACTTACACTGCCATTCAAAGCTACATCTCTCTATGCTGAGATACAAGTAGCCAAAGTCAGCTCCTCTCACCTGCCCACGTGTCCAGGAAGCATCTGCCACAGAGGAAACGGCCATGCCTAGGTGATGGGAACTGTCTTTATAGCAACAGAGGCTGTCCCATTACATCACTGAGCAGAAAGGCTCAAGAGAAAAGGACAGAGAGTGAATCGTGGCAGACAGGCAAGATGGAAGAGAAAATGAGGGGGTTTGGGTATTTGCTCACTAGGGAATTCTGATTCATCATTTGAAAACCCCGAGGCGCATGAATGGAAGTATCCAGAGATGTTTTGATTTGAGCTATATTTCTGTTTTCTTGATATATGTATTTGTATTTTGTATTTGCGCGGTTCAACGCCGTTATCAGATCAAATGAGCATCGGAGAAATCCGCATCAAGGGGGACCCGGAGGTGAAAAAACAAATCTGGGTATTCAGTTCCCCTCCCACAAATTCTTCCTGAAATGATTCTTGCAAACCCTCCTGCCCACTGGAACTGTGTGCATATGATTAACTGCACATGAGCCCAACAGCTTGCATATGTAGTTAATTTGCTCCAAATTTCCATGCTGCATTATAACCCTAATGATCACTAATAATAGACAAACCCACATTTTATTGAGTAAGTAATTTGAGACATTATGATTTTTATCATGCGAATAGGATCAGGCTGACCAATTTACACTGGGCAGAGGAAGATAAATAACCAGAGAATCAATTTCCCCAGCAGCAGACTCTGTCTCCTGGCAAAATGATATGCATTGACTGGGCGAGCTCTAGATCCTGACAGGCAATCGGGTCAATGAACTGCTGTGTTCCCAACCAGAAGGTTGGGCAGCGAGCGAATTCCCACCTATGACACGATGCCAAAGACGGTGGGGAAGGCCCAATTTTGGGGACAGTATAGAAGACCAAGGGCTTTGCAGTCGACACACACAGGTTCCAACCCAGCTCTGCCTTCCACTCATTGTGTGACCTTGGGTAAGTCACTGAACGAGCCTGAGGTCCTACCTAGGAATATACCTGGAGACACGTGTGTACAGGTTAGTCAAGAGGATGCAGGTAAAGTCACTGGGCACATAGTAGGCAGGCAATGAATTAATTCTTCCCATGCATTCTGGAACACAAAGGCCAGGATGGGAGAAGTACGTATTATACGTCCATATTGCAGAAAGAACCAGGATGAATTTCTCACTCATCTCCATAAGAGAAACCAGAGGGGTCCTTAAGAGACGGGAAAATAATCACTGGTCTCCTCTAGGTTCTCTAAACAGGTATGAGCGAGTGGAGGGAAGCAGAGCTTGGAAGCACACTCTTTATCACTTCCAGAATATTTGCCTGAATTCTGTCTGGAAACTAAAGCAAAGCTCTTTGAAGTGGAAAAACAAGAGACGAAACTCAAGCCCTGGGTTCAGATCTAAGGTCTAGTCCTGAACGGCTCATCCCCTTGACCTCTGCGGTGATGGGGCCTGTCTTTCTGAGTTGGGAGGGCTATTGGTGGCCTGTTTCTGACCCCCATCACTTGAAATCCCCATCCTGTGCTCCTTCGGCCTGGCAAGCCTTGGCACCCCCGGCCTCCCTAACCAGCCAAGGATGTCGGTGGCCTTAATGAGCTCATCCCTGCTCTGCCATCAGGTCCCTAAGGAGGCTTGGGTCTGACAGGACAGGGCCCTCTTAGGGCACCGCAGAATCCGTCCATCAGGAAGTGGCCATCTCACCCCAGGGTGGTGGGGGAGATTTGAGAGGAGGTGACAAACAGAAGCTACAGGACAAAGAGGGAAGGGGGACGGGGAGGTGACAGACCCTGCAAGGGGAAGAAGCCAAGAATAAAGAGATCACACCTGATTGTGAGGTCTCTATCTTTGTGATGGTTTTTATTTAAATTGAAGCAAGACTATGAGGCCAATATTTACAGTGTGTCCGGTACCGCTAGATAGGTGACATTCTATTACAATCTATGTGACCTATTATGTGTATCATGGCATTGCATTCTTGCCCTGGTTCTGTTCCAGATAAAAGAGCGAGGTCCAGAAAAGTGCAATATACTTCGCTGATAATCTGCTAGTAACCGGAGGTGTGCAGATCCACACCACTGTCCCTCAGATGCCAAAGTCCATGCTCCATCCTACATGCAGCCTGTCCCCCTCTCCAGGTACAGCAGTTGGGCGACCACCAGCTAAGTTACTCTCTATAATCAGAAAAAAAAATCCCCAACATGAACCACAATGGTGTGGAGCACAGCCTATGGGTGTATCAAAGGTGGCTGCCTGGAGGAGGCAGCTCCTGAGCTAAGTTTGGAAAGACTGGTAGAAGCGAGATGAAGAATGGAGGACAGGGCATTTCAGACAAGAGAACAGCATGGGGCAGGGATGGGGAGAAAAGCTGAGGAAACTGAGACCAGCATCACTGGAACTAGGACCCCGGCTCACCCAGTTCTTATGGGCCATCTCCCCACTTCCAGGCACTCTTCTTAGAAAGATGGTGCACGCAACAATGGTACTTTGTGACATGTCTTCAAGAGGCCTATGTTAGCATGGCAAAAGCAATGTCTGTTTCAGCAGGGACAATGGACACAGCCATGAGCGGGGGGATTGTGCTGAGGCCCACCCATCTCTGACCTGCCTCTCCTGTGGGCAAATGTGTCTCTTCTAGTTCTGTGTGGCCACACCCCGGAGGATGTCACCTCTCTGGTTCCTGGGCTCGGCTGCCCTGTGGCTTCCTGTGGGGCCAGCGGGCTCCCTTCAAGTCTCTCTCAGTCGGTTCTCCATGAACTCCCCTTCCCTGGGAGGTGAACCAGCTTCTGCAGGCAGGAGGTGAGGAAGCTGGAGGGCCCCGGAAGGTTAATGGCTTGTCCCCAAAGGTCAAGTAGTGCCTGCAAGGCCAGACCTGAATTTTGCAACCCACAGGGAAAACTGTAGCACAGTGACCAGGGTTCCAGATGGTAACAGGAGTGTCACCTGGAAAAAGACAGCCCCAGCTGAACCAAAGCAGCCAGAATTGTCATTTTAAGCTTGGTTTGTTTTGGGGCAGCAAATGGAGTTTAGTTTATCTACATTAAAACCTAGAACCCCAACACAGAGGACCCAACACCAAGTCCTGGTCGTAATAAGCCATTAAAAATCCCCTTCGCAGCCAGGATTAGCTTTGGAAAAAGTCATACTGCAAGTAGCTCGGGGGCAAAATGTGGACGTGAGACGCGGTTCTGTAAGTTCTCCTCTCCACTTGTTTCACATCTTTTTAAAGCACTCGCTTTTCTGACCTGAGTGTTATCAATACTTCAGAAAACTCTGATCCTAGAAAATATTTTTAAAATCATCAGGCCACCTAGAGACCGGTAACATCTCTGTAAATGCCTTTCAAATCTTTTTTTTTTCCCTGTACGTGTCTGTTAGTACGCGTTTTAGTAATTTTTTTCTTAATTAAAACCTTCAGGTTTTCCTTCCTAAATGTTCTACCTTATATTAAATCATAAGTATTTCTGTCCTTTTTCATCTTAAGGTCTATCTGCACTTTGAAATGTCCTTTCCTGAATTTTATCTTAAGGAGAAAATCAGCGGCATCTTTATGGGAATAGTCACATAGATGAGTAAAGACAAATATTTACAAAGGGCCAACGACGTGCTAGGTGACCAAAAAAAAAAAAAAAAAAGTTGCAGGTGCCCTCTTACCCTGCCCTGAGGCTCACTGGGGGGACGGATCCTTTTGAACTGGATCGTGCTCTCTCGCAATCATGAATCTGAATTTATTGTTGAGGAGGGAAGCTGCGAGAATGCTAAAGAGGGTCTGCACAAGGGAGCTGGCAGACACAGCAGCCTGCTTGCCATCAGGCGTTAATTAGTTTTTTCTCGTTATGGAGGGGAGAAGCCGCACTAGAAAAGAAATGTGGGTCCTCTTGCTTTTCTCGAATGGAAAGCTTGTCCTTTTTTGCTGCAGCTGGCATTCCTGTTGGCGCGGCCAGGCACCCAGAGGGCAGGCAGAAGCCAGGCAGAATCCTGATCCCTGGCAGAGGGACCTTGATGAGAAAGTGACCTTGGGGGGGAAAATGTCCTAGGTGACCTTGAAGGGGATAAAGCAACTCTGCCTGACCAGAAATGCAAACCTGACCAGCATGCAACGTCTCTAAGCACATTTTTACTGTCCCGGGATGGAGGGGTCTGTTTACTAAGCTTTTGCTAGAAAGTGAGGCCTCAGGAAACTGGGAGGATTTGGCAAGGGGTCCATCCTGCCTCCGCTGCCGGAGGGCGGGCAGTGGCGGCGGGCAGCAGGGCAAGGTCTCCACCGTAGGGACCTTGTAAACACACAGATTCGAACTTGGTTTCTGCCACTGATTAGCAGTGTGATGTCAGGCAGGTAACACTGCTGGTTCTGCATGTCCTCTATCAACCCCCACTCCACAGGCTTGTTAGGCCTTACGTACAGAACCCGAGTACAGTGCCTACGGTGAGGACCAGTCCCTCTCTGATCCCCTGGCCCAGGAAGGGCTCATCCTTTCTCTCCGCACCAGACTTGCAAATCGTAATGTACAGAAAGACTGAAATCACTATGCTGGACACCTGCAACTAACGCAACGTTGTTTTCCAACCATGTATCACTAACAAAAATTCAACAACAACAACAAAAAGCAGCCTGGTGTTACCCATCTCCCGCCACTTGCCAGGCAAGGCAGTAGGGAAAGGAATATCCTCCCAGAGCTGAGAAGAGAACCAGAGAAAGATCTAGAAATTCCAGAGCAGAGATCACTGTTGCATTACTGACTGTTCTGACTTTCCAGGCAGCCCTGTGTGCCTCTCTGCTCCTTGAGGGATGTAATAAACTGAACATCACTCGTGGAAAGCTCCAGGCCCTGCCCTGAGCCTAAAAGGGGAGCCCGGTGTTCCCAATAGGGTACCAGAAAAGCAGTGGCAGAAAACACGGCTGCCACAGGAGCCACGACAAGCCAGTCTCCACGCTCATCCTCCTGTTGTGTGGATGAATGGAGCCAGGGTAACTGACTGAGAAAAGGTGATTCGAAACCGCTCATTGCCCGTGTGGGACAATTCCTGAACCTGGAACCTCTCTTCTTTGTGTCTAAAATCACATGACACTAACACCTGCAAGGTCATGTCTTCTGAGATGGGGTAAACTCATAGCCCAGGGCCCACTGGCAGCATTCACATCTATTCTTCCTAATCTTCTACCCGCTGCAGACATTGCTAATCAATCCCAGCACTCTTAACAGTCACATGTACATATAGTCTCATGATTCTTCCCAAAACAGAGCCCTAGTGGCCACTGCCAATATAATGGAGGTGGTAAGCCTTTCCTATGGGGAGAGACCAAGGGGTATCATTTGTCTCTCTTTCCCCATTAAGCCAAAGTCTCCAATAATTCACACAGGGAGGCCCTGACTCTGGTACTTCCACAGTCATTGGTCCGTGGAGGCTGCACCAAAGAAAGGCTTGTCAAAAGCCTAGCATGTCATTAATAATGCAGAAAATCCAGACATTTACACAGAGATCGATTGGCAATAATTCTGTGGGACAAGACTGGGACTTAAATTGCAAAGTTGAAAATGAAGGGCATTGTCTCACTAATTCAGGAAGAGTGATGATTTTGGATTTTTCAGCAAAAAGAGGTACCATCTGCTGGGATACCCGGGAGCTGGCAAAGGGGAACCGGAAAGTGGGAAGACAGGAAAGAAAGCATGGAGTTGTCTCAACAGTTCAATACGAAGTAGCCCTTCGTGACCGTGGGGCACGCTCCACGGAACCACAGAAGACAGATTGTTACTCAGTATTTCTCCGAGCAAAAAGCTAAGGGACACTGGTGGGAATCTATGCATGACCACTGGGCTTCTGGAAGAGTCCCAGGAGACTTCTTTAAGAAGCTGTGACATCTTGCCTGCCCGCCCCCCCCCACCCCACTCCTTCACTCCGAAGCATAAGATATTTAAGGAACAGCCTGGGGCATATCCTCCACTTGTGGATGAATCACAAACCAAGAGACCCATCCCCGCTCTCCGATCTTTAGCTTGGCTCTCTTGGTCACCTTCTGAGGGTCAGCCTTTTGAGTCTGGCTATAATCTAGATAGTCTAGAATTCTCCTGGATCTCCCGCCTTCTAGAAACCAGAGGAAGGACTAAGAAGAAACGGGGATTTTAGCTGGATAGCCGGGGCCCATGATTCTAGAAAAGTAAATTGATTTTGGTTTTGAAGAAGTACTGTGCCCCTACTTAGTATTACTTAGGGCATGTGCAAAAATGGAATGGTATTGAGATGAGAGGATTATAGGGGGTTCCTTTTTTTTAAAAGCTTATTTGTTTATTTTTCTTGATATTAGAGTAAGTGTTTAATTCACAAAATGTTGACTAGTTAAAATAATCAGTAGTACAATGAACCACTGATGAGTTATAGGTGATTTTCCTTCTGATTATATTCTTGTCTTTTCTATCTTTCAATAAGCCCACTAGCAGCCTGTTTACAAAGTATATTTAATGCTGTAGTTCCATTCTCTTTTATCTTTAAAATAATAATTTAAAAGACCATGCCATAGCTAATAGACTGCCCAGGAAAATGGAAAGCATGTTTAGTGATACAGTGAGTAATTCCTTCACATAATTTATGGCATTCCAGTAAGCGAGTGCTGGGAGTCCTGCAGGTACTGGTAGAGAAGCATTTTTGTTTTTAAATAATTAAATGTCGTTTTTGTTTTTTGTTTTTGTTTTTAAAGAAAATGACACAAAAATCATTCAGTATACTTGATATTGAAAAGATAAATGCCTTTGGGAAAATCCAGATAAGGATAACCGTCCCACGGCAGAATAAGCATCTGAGAATGAGGCCCTGGGCACTGGGGAAGCTGGTCTTGCGATCCCTCGGTGAAGTCAGGGGATGGGATAGTAAAGATGGCGGCATGTCTGAACAGAGCCCAAAGAACACGCAGCTGCTCCAGACAGATGAGAGCGGCAGAGCACACCTCGGAGAAAATGGCTTTTGCATTCTGATAGTTTGCATACCATTTCATTATTTATGTAATCCTATCAAAACATATAGAATGCCCAAATGGATGTCAGAAAAATTATTGTCATTACTAATAATGGTGCTTTTCATTTATACAGAGTGCCTTTTTCTGAGACAGTGAAATATTTTTACATAGGGCATGAGGCTTTTTAGGAGAATTAATGCAGAAAATATCCCTTTAGTGTGGTGTGTGGGAAGTGTTATAGATGGGAGAGAATAAAGATTAATATAAAAAATGTCAAGAGTGCATAATAAAAGGCATTCCATTCAGGTCCATATCCCATAACCACCAGCCCGTGCAGACCACATGGGCTTGGCCACAGTTATGAGGTGGCAGCGGGCTCTTCCTACCTTGTCTACCTTCCGCAAGACTGAATTGGAGGTCCCCCGAACAGCCCCCTGGCCGGGCCCGTCAATGCCGCCAAACTCCCATGTCCCTCAGACCTGGGCCAGCCACACCTGCCTGATGGTGGAAAAGACAAACCTCCATCTCGAGGTTCTGGTTTAAAAGGTAAAAAATCTACAACATGGATGAACCCTGAGGACATCACACTCTATAAAATGCGCTAGTCACAAAAGGTCAAACATTTTATGATTCCGCTTATATGTGTTACCTAGAGTAGTCAAATTCTTCGTAGCAGATAGCAGAGTGGCGGTTGGTGAGGGTTGGGGGGAGGGAGACATGAGGACTTCTGTTTATAATGGACATAGAGTTTCAGTTGGGGAAGATGAAGCATTCTGTCCCAGAGATAGAGGGGGTGATGGGTGGACACCAATGTGACTGTGCTTTATGCCACTGCCACAGACAAAGATGGTCAAGATGGTAAGTTTTGTTTGTAGATTTCACCACAGTTAAAACAAAGCCAAAAAAAAAAAAAAAAAAAAAAGAGGCCGATCTCATTTATGTCCAGATAAATAGAGTCTAGGACTCAAATCCATAGCTTCTATTTCTCTCTGGATTGGTAACCATGGATTTATCTCAAGCTTTGAGAATCACTGGGATATGGAATTCCCAGGAACTTAGAAGAATCCCTTTCTCCAGCCCACTTGGATACATCAAATCCCTTTGATTTTATGGACAAACTCAGAAGGTCCAAAGCAAAAGAAGGTCCCTAGAGGCTCTGAAAGACTGTAGGAGGATGGCATTGTTGGGATGGAGACAGCCATATGGTGAGCTGGTCAGCACCACACGTGTCCCCCATGGAGCTCCCCATGGCACACAAGGCCACGCGTGGGCCTTCCGGAGATGGCAAATCCAGCTGAGAAGCTCCTATAAGCCGAGATGCCCCCTGAAGAGAGGACGAAGTCTACTGCCTAACTCGAGAGCTGCCCTTCACAATTTAGAGGCCCTGGCATTGATATACCTTCCTGCTGGACCCTTCGGAATATCAGCGTCTGCAGTGAAATCTAGCTGGCATGCTGTCTGTTAACGATGCCAATGTCCAGGTAGCGAAAGGACCTGGGGCCAGCATTTCCGGGGCCAGAGCGTTGGGACCCCGGCGTGTGATCCCTCCAAGCCACGCACGCGTTTGTAGCAGGACATGTGTTCAGTCTTCGGAGAAGGAAAACCTAAAAGCCGATGGGCAGAGCCAGGCCTCCTCTGCCGTGACCCACTGCGCAGGATCACGCTCTGCCCTGAGTCGCAGCCTTTGTGGCCAAGTTTGTGTGAGGACCTTAAGCCATCGAAGCTAACGGGATTTGCTCACGAACATCAAAGGGTGGGCTGGCGAACGCTTTGGGGGAGAAAAGACACGAAAAGTATCTAAACTGCTGGGTTGTCTTGGGGACAGTTTTACAGATATGCAAGGACTACATCTGTCAGCTTGCTTTGCAGAAGGTCTGTGCGTGCACCAGAGGAGAGAAACCATAAGGAAGAAGTAATAAAGTCATCATTAGAAAAACAAAAAAGAGAACCATAAAGGTTTTTCCTAAGTCATACAAAATCATTCCAGGGGCCTGGCAGACATGTGCTTTTAAACAACGGCTATAATAACAGAAGATTAGACTTCATTACTTATTCATAAAGTTTGGGTTAACACTAAGCTCCATTTGTAACAGTTTACTTTTATAAATGGCATCTTTGGGGCAGATGCTAGTTTTCGGTCATAGAACACCACAAACAACTGTCTCATTGGATTACGGGGCAGACTCCTGCTTATCCCGGTTCAGAGCAGTTGCTTACCCACCATAGGGATTACGAAGAACTTATAAAACATGCAGGCTCTCGACCCTACGACACCACTAAAATGACTGTGTGCGTTTATACTTCATTTTGGACTTCCTGCTTGGTTTAAAGTACTATTGAAATCTGAGGACAGCAAACAATGTTTGATGAATCTACAATCTTTATACTAAAGAGAGAGAGTCAAAAGACCAGTAAATCCACAGTGGAATTAATAATTGAGATTCCTGGAAGCTCTAAGCGGAAATACTAAATATGCAAAATCTTGTTGAAAAGCATAATTAAGTCCATCAATGCCTACAGTTTAAAGGACAGGCGATTTCTCACTAATGTTAGAAATGTCAATTTCATATAAAAAGATATTGTCCTAACAAGTGGGAAAACAGCCACCAACAAAGGAACATGGTTTTTCTCAACTCTGCTTTAACCTAAGTTTACACGGTACCTTGTTCCATTTTCAACGTCCTTCACTTCCCCGATTCCAAAACAGTCCGACTTCAGATGAGTTATAGCTAAATAAACTTATTCATCCAAATGCCATTAAGAGTTCACAGCTGTTTGGACAATGGTGCCACTGGCCATTCTGGGTTGCCTGGGTGTACTGAGGAAATTAAGAGGGCATTTGGACCGGATGCCTTTTTCTCAGGGGCTAATGTGCATCTTTTTTTCCATCTCGCAGCTGAGGATGTGAGAAAAATGTCCAGTTCTCGCAGGAAAAGTCAAAGATGTGGAACGGAGCAGGGCCAGCTGTGGTGGGGTGGGGCACAGTTCTCCAGCGCATCTGTGCCGAGAGCCCCAGCCTGGGGCTGCCACACGTGGGCTCCATTCCTCTCGGACCGACTCTGTTTATCTTGCTGCCATCCTGAGATACCTTGGCTGGCTTGTCTGTCCAGCTGAATCATTTAAAATACGCTGCCAGGCTAATCAATCCTTCTTCAGGTCATCCTCAAATATATCCTGTATTGTGCTTGTTTTTCGAGGACATGGGGAATGTTCTTCGTATTGTAAGGTTCAAACACACGGGCATGTGTGCTGGGTATGGTCACCTCCCTCACTTCCCTGCAGGAGGCTATAAACTTACATGGGGCATTTCCCCCCCCGCGGCTTATGAAAATGTAACGTGATCTCTCACAAGTTCTCACCTTACGTATGTTGGTTAAAATTGGTTAAAATCAAAATTGGAAAACCATTTGCTTGCATCTATGCAAGAAAGCAAATGCAATTATCCAAATAACATAAGAAAAAATTAAATTCTGAACCTAATCGTGGGGAAAAGAAGTTGAGACTATGGATTTATTCAGTTTGCTTTCCACTGGGGGCATGTGTATAATGCCAGAGAAAACACAAAATGAAGCACATTAAAAAAAAAAAAATCCTGTTAACTCAGTACAAAAACATCAGAAAAAAATCGGTGAGCTGAGGAGGGAGGGCCAGAGAGAGGAAGGAAGAAGGGAAGAAAGGAACAATGGAGTGAGGGAGAGAGGAAGAGAAGCTGGGAAGGCAGAGAGAACTGGTGGCAAATTGTCAGCCTCCATTCTGGGCTCTTTCATTAGCTCTTCAGTACAGGAGCTCACCGGTGGGTGAGGCGAATACCACGGACAGACACATTCTGTTTGCCAGACACTGGGCCAAGTATCGAGGACACGAATGAGAATGAAGTAAACTGCCCACCTTTACTGAAACACTGAGATGCTACCTCGTCCTAACTCTAGCACAGGCAGGGTCTTATGTGCCTTACCCCTATTGTATGTTTGGGGATCTTTAGAAGATACCAGAAAACCACACCACCATTTGGAGAAATAGTGCTTCCTCTGCCATCAGGGCATGAGATATGACTTATCTTTGGCGAAGCAATGAGAACATAAATACCTTCCCGGTGGTATTCCTTTTGAAAGCCTGGCTCGAAGCAATGATCAAATCCGCATGACTCAAAAGGAAGAGATGTGCAGATTGCAATAAATCAGACCACAAGTCCCTATGATAGACAGCTGCTGAACAGAACTGAATGTTCTCCAGGATGGGGGATTAGGTTGTTCAAGATGATAAACAGACAGAAGTTATCTGTTCTTTGCTCCATGGAAGGCTCTTCTTAGCATCAACGGACTAGGTGTAAAATGGGAAGGAGAGAGGTCTATAGGACAGATTACAAAAAAATGGCCTTGCTTCTTAACACTCACTCAATGCAGAGAAGGAAACAATTATAATACTATGGAGAAAGCTGGGGTTTTTCACTTCCCATAGAAGCTGCACGAAATACCACCACCATATTTATTACCATGACACATCTTTATTCACTCAGTGGTCATCAAACTTTAATCGAGAGCTTACTATGTGCCCAGGTTGTACTCTTCCTGGAGACAGGATGGTGTGTGAAAGCGTGCACCGTTCTTTCTGGGTGGAGACTGTTGTCTGAAGCAGAAGGTGGACATTGATCAAGGATCGCATGAACAAGTGTATAAATGCAAGCTGGAATAAGTGGTAGAAGCAAAGAGAACATGGTTAAAAGAGAGCCCACGGCAATGGAAGCTGCCCTGGCCAGGTGAGTCTGGGAGGGCATCTCAAAGACATAACATTCTGGTTCAGATCTGAAGGATCAGTAGGATGGTGCAGGGGAAAGAGTGTCCCAGGCAGGAGATGTGCAAAAGCCCTGTGGTAGGTAGGAGCTGATGAATGGCAGGTGACTGAAGCACAGAAAATGAAAAGGACTGAAAAAAATGACTTGGATTAATATCTTAAAGGGAACGGGAAAATGTAAAGAGGGTTGGATGGTTAAGACGATCAGGTTGGTGTTTTAAAAAGGGCAACAAGAGGGATGAGGGTTAGAGGGTCACCAGAATGGATGTGGGGAAGCCCGTTAGAGGTGTCTTATTTCCTGGGGCTGTGTGGTGGCTTACAGTAAAAGAAATGGATTCTCTCAGGGCCTGGAGGCCATGAGTCTAAATCAAGGTATAGCAGAGGTTGGTTCCCTCAGGAGGATCTCAGGGAGAACCTGTTCCATGCCTCTGTCCTGGCTTCTGGCAATCAGCGCTCTGTGTCTGGAAGGCACAGCACTCCAGTCCCTGCCTCTGTCCTCGAATGGCTTCTCTGTGTCTTCTCCCCTTCTGTCTCTACGATGACATGTGTGATTGGGTTTGGGGCCCACCCAGTTAATGCAAGATGATTTCGTTGAGATCCTTAGCTTAATTACATCTAAAAAGACCCTTTTCCTAAACAAGGTCCCATCCACCGTTCTGAGTAGACACATCTTCTGGGAGCCACCACTCAGCCTACAACAAGGCGTTGCTTAGTTCAGGCCTTCACTGACCACTGAAGACTTCCCGACTGATCTCCCTGTCGCCACGGCCAGTGACATCGTCTTTATGGGGAAAAAACCCAATCATATCATTCCTCTGCTCAAAAAAACCTCTGTGGCTCCTCACTGCCCTTGGGGAAAGGGAAGGAAGTGGAGAGACCCTCTCTCCTCTCTCGCCAGCGGGAAGATAAGATCCTCCCCGTCGTGGGCTCTGCTCTCTTCCCCTGACAGCAATGCCCCTACAAGTCGACAGGAGGCTCACTTCCTAACCAGTCGGTGCCCCAGCCTTCCTGGTGGCTCCTCTCAATGCCCCCGTCACGCCTGTGTTCGCTCAAAAGGTGACTCCTCCCTCAGGAAGACCCGAGGCTAAAGAGATGAAGGGGTTCACTGCCCGTAACAATGCAGTTCCCAGATGGAGGGTCCTGGGGCCTCGCACCGATGGCGGCTCCATGTTTGTCCGATGGGCACAAGTACTGTGCTCAGGGGCCTCCCTGCGGTGGCGGCGGCTCAACACCCAGTTGCCGCCAAGAGCACAGGTGTACACACACACACACACACACACACATCCAGCGTGCATTCAGGTCCCCCAGGACCTGCAACCTGTCTGGAGGGGCCCTTTCGGCATTTATGATTTGGGGGGCATCTTCCTCAGGATTAGGTGGGCGAACACGAGCAGCCTCCCCCATGCGTGCCCTCCAAAAATAAAACCCCAAAACCAAAAACTGAGACATAATTCACAGGCCATAAAATCCATTCTTTTAACAATTCAGGGGTTTTTACGGTATTCATAAGGTTGTGCAGGACCACCACTCCCTCATTCCAGAACAGTTTCATCACCCCCAAAAGCAGAGCTATTTCCGTTAGCAGCCGCTTCCTATCTCCCCCTGGCTCCAGCCCCTGGCCACCAGGAGTCAGCTCTCTGTTCATGGGTTTGCCTGCTCGGGACCTTTCGCCCACGCGGAATCACGTAACATATGGGCTTTTGCGTCTGGCTTATCTCAGTCAGCATGATGTTTTTGAGGTTCATCCGTGTTGTAGCGTGCAACAGTAAGTCCTTCCTTCTTATCGCCACTGCTGCTTAATGCACCCTTTTTGCGTGCACCTGATGGTTGCCGGCCTTCTCAGGCCGCAGAGGAGGCTCTGCTCCGAATGCCCAGTGTTGCAGCCAGCAATCATGCCGGACGGAGCCCGAGCACTCTGAGATGAGCATTCCGCTCCTTTGGCCTCTGGAACCCCAAGCACCCTGAGTAAATTACTCAAGGAAATCATGCACATGCCTCACCTCTCCCGTAGTTCATACCGAGAGAATGCTAGAGTCTGATCGGTGCCCTATAAAGCATTCCAGATCCAACAGAGAAATGCAATGCATAAATGCAAAGAGAGAACAGTAATTCTTGTATTACACTGCTCGGGAGGCTTCAAGAAGATGGACGGTTGTGTTCCTATCCAATTGCTTTCAAGCTTTCCATTAGGTCAAGTGTGTGCCATATATCTAATGAAAAAAGCCCCCGGGTCACATTCCCTCTCCTTAAACTGAATGCATAGTTGAACATGATTGTTGTTGCTGTGATTATTGTGCTTATTGTAGGGGTTATTATTACTTTTTCAATAAGTCGACAGCACCGAGCGCTTGCTATCTACCAGGCATGGTGCTAAACTCTTTATTTAGATTATCCTAGTTAATCCTCCCAACCCCCCCAAACCACAGGTATTATGATCAGATGCATTTTTTCAGGTGAGGAAATTGATGCTCAGGGGAGGGGAATACCTCGCTGAAAGGTCACAAAGCGAGCAAGTGCAGAGCAGGGACGGCGTCTCCGAGCCTGCCCTGCGGCGTCTCTCCCACGCCGGCCCCTGCAGGCTTCTGAGAAAAGCCGCTGACATGTGCCGCCCCAGTTCCGGGCCTGGTGGGGGAGCTGCTGCCTCTGCTTGCCGCCCCCCCCGCCCCGCCTTGGGCTCCAGCCCCTCACATCAGTGCTTATTATTTGGCATAAATCAGCCCCCCAATTACATGAATGCCACAGCCACGAACACTTGTAATTAAAACTGGGACTGACATCCTGAAAGTGTGTTCCCTTCCCCATCCCTCTTTGTCCTGCAAAGATATTATTGGAAAGAGAAGGAACAATCGTCGGGAACATATGCTTTCGGAATATAATGGGACTCAGCTCCTAGGAGGAAAGGCTGTAAAAGGACGCTGGGACAAAATTTAAAGTAGACAGCTTTATTTACTAGCTACGGGGGCATGTCCAAGAAATTATAGATAAGCCAGGGGCCTGATACTGACTGGGCTGCTGTGGGGCAGATTGCCAGAAGGTTCTCTCTCCCCCCACCCGGCCCCCCTCACAGGCAGCAGAGTGTCCCAGACACTTGCCATCTGAGTGCACCGGAAACTGAGTCCCGCCTGAAGCGCCAACACGCATACTTGTGACTGTCCCCTCCCTTTCCTCCCCTACTCATTCTCTGGCAAGAGCTGAGTGCTCCGCGCTCCTTGGCACTCGAGTCTCCCCCTGCCCGGAGGCCACCTGCCACCTGCAAACCCTCTCTTTCTCCGCCTCTCCCCCTGCCGCTCATCCGTCGCGGCTGGTCAGTAATAGCGGCTACTGTGGACAAAGCACCTACTATGTACCTGCGGTGAGACCCGGACGTGCGTGTTTGTTCTGGGAGAACGGGGGCGGGGCGCAGATGCTGGTGTTGTTCCCAGGTGCTTCTGGCTCAGGTAACCTCCTCCTGCCCCTTTGTACTAACACCTCTCGCCAGGTTCTTCCACTGCTTGGCTACCAAGAAACCAGCGCACAGGGGCGCCTGGGTGGCTCAGTTGGTTGAGCAACTGCCTTCGGCTCAGGTCATGATCCTGGAGTTCTGGAATCGAGTCCCAGATCGGGCTCCCAGCTCCACGGGGAGTCTGCTTCTTCCTCTGACCTTCTCTCCTCTCATGCTCTCTCTCACTTTCTCTGTCTCTCAAATAAATAAATAAAATCTTTAAAAAAAAAAAAAAGAAAGAAAGAAACCAGCGCACACTGGGGCAGGGTCCTTGCTGTGAGTGTCCGTGGGTGTAAGTCTAGAGAGAGAGGGTGTCCCAGACTGGACAAAATACCACATCTTTATTTCACTAACCGCTTCCTTCATGCGGGAAACAAGCCGCTATAGCACGAGAGGCATCTGTGAGCCTGTCACTGCGGAAACCATGGATACTTTCACAGGACATGGGGGCTGCAGCTGATATCTCAAAACATCATTTTCAACCACCACTTTGATAATTAGCAGTTAATGGACCCACCACTAGACGAGTTATTTAACGGGTTAATTAGGAAGAACATTCATTATTAGATCCCATGTCTTAATATTTAGATGACTATATTTCAATATAATTGGTTTCCTTTGTGATTCTATGTATTTCATTTATTTTTAAAAATATTTTATTTATTCATTTGAGGGGCGGGGGGGAAGGTAGAGTGAGAGGGGGAAGCAGTCTCCCCGCTGAGCAGGGAGCCCGATGCGGGACTCGATCCCAGGACCAGGAGATCATGACCTGAGCTGAAGGCAGACACTTAACCACCTGATCCACCCAGGTGCCCCTGATCCTATGTATTTTATATTATGCATTTAAAGACATTATTCTGGAAAAAAAATAAAAACATTATTCTGAGAAGCAGTCTACAGGTCCCACTAGGGGCCCAAGTTTGTCTGTGGCTCAAAGAAGTGAAGAGCCCTGTCCTTACAGACATGGCCCACCTTCCTCCCTTCCTTCCTTCCTTCCTTCCCTCCCTCCCTCCCTACCCCCCTTCCAGAAGTGTCTTCTGTGTGCCAAGCACTAGACCAACGTTAGAGACAAAACTTTGAACCGAATAACAACAACAAAAAAACCCAAACACCACATCGTCTGTTCTCCCTGAGAACAAAGTTCTGCACTTGATCTTAGCCAAAAGGCCGAGAAGCGATAGAACAAAGTTCTGAAGCTTCTGTATCCCCTTGGTCTTCTATCCGTGAAAACAACTTGGGGTGACCTACTTAGTTACCCACCATTTGATGTCAAGAATCCCCTTAGCTCCTTGTCAAGCTAAGCTCATTAACATATTTGTTCACTTAAAAAAATCTATAAACAGCAGGCTACCTGCTTTCTATACGTTTGTGATAGAATTAAATACACCAAACCCAATGGCGGCCACTTGTTTTCAGAGATTCCAAAATGGCGGGCACAAAGAAGAATCTACCTGGTGTGGAGGAGATCCCTGAATTTAGGCACTGACATCCCTCTCTCATATCTGCATAGAGCTTCCCATTACAGCACTTCCCCACCCCACCCCCTTTTTTTTTTGGTCTATTAATCTTATTATCTCGTTTGCCTGGGATGTCCCATTTCTCTCTCTACCCAGCAAACTAGAACAATGATTTACAAACACAAAGGATGGTAACAATAAGTAGCATTTCTAGATCAGTTTCTACATGCCTGGCCTATCTTTTAACGTTACATCTGTATTACTGATGCATGTAATCCTCCTCATTACCCTCTGGTAGGCATTATCATCTCCACTTTATAGAAGAAGAAACTGAGGTACAAACAATTAACTTACTGCTCACTGGGACACAGCTAGCGGGTCATAGGTGCTCATCAGCTGACCAGTGAATGCTGACGGCTACAGCATGTAAGAATGGTTGACCTACAGTCACGTCTCAGACGACAAATGGGAGCAACAGGTTCCTTTCTTCGGGGAGGGTCAGAAGAGAAGTGTCAGGTTAACCAACCTGGACTGTGTGCTTGGTATAGACACAGCTGCCCAAAGATTTAAGTAAGTTTACCCTCATTAGATAGAGGATAGAACACTGAGGATCAGAGAGGTTGCCTAACTTGCCTAAAAACACCTGCTAATGGTGAGGCTGTGTTTCAAATCTGATATGGAAAGTAAAGTCAAGCCTTCTACTTTTTTTTTTTTTTGTCCTTTTTCCTTTCTATTTGACCACTTAACCAGAAGCTAAAGTCTGCCCTTCAGTGTTCCTGCAATACCATCACACCCTAGGAGAGTCCAGAGTCCCCCTTGCTTATCCAATACACTCATGCAGTACACAGATAAGGAGAATACCAGCTTGCCTACTTTTTGGGGTTCTTTTCCTCCCCCCTTAAAAGGGACTCATTTGGAGTCTTGTGTCATTCCCACTTTTGATTTGAATATTTCCATCCCCTTTATTGCATAATGAATCACTGCCCTTGGGTCTATGGGGAACAAAAAACTTAAAGCACTGTATTTAGCATATAACCGTTTGCTGGAAATAGGAAAGACCCTGGTTTACAGCTCTATAGAATCAATCACTTTCTGGTTGATTTCATGTGGAGGAGAGAGCCACCATTGATTGGGTGAGCATTCTATATTTGAAACAATCTCTTTGGCTTTGAAATGGTGGTGTCTTATAGACATGACCTCAATTCTGACAATTATCTATTTAATTGGATCAATACAGACAGCCCACTCCCCCAAACCACCGATTCAATTAATCAGACCATTGTCAAATCTCTTCTCTTGGGTTCTGTGTAGACACAGACCAAGTGGCAATTTCTCCCAAGACAGGCATGGATGTCAATAATCTGCTTTTGGATAAAGTATCTGATCACTCACAAATTATACAAATCACATTGATTACCGACAAATCATAATGTTTACGGAGCACTATTTGGCTTTAGTTTCAGAGCATGACTAGGTATTTAATTAACAAACGTCAGATATAATTTACACCATTACAATGACCAGAAAATGGCTGATTGTTGATTTTACATAGTAGAGCAAATACTCTGAGACTAGCCTTGGTGTGGGCCAAATAAATGGGGGCTCAATGACAGACAAGGAAATCAAATTGCTTTACCATGTTTAACCCAGGAGGCCATGGTACCTCCGCCTCCCATGAAGAATTGACTTCTTTTTGCCCTAATGGCCAGTAAATGATGTAAGTGATTTTGTTTCCCTTTTTGCTTTGACTACCAGGAAACTCAGAGTCAAATCTTCAGTTCAAATGCATAATCTTTTTGGATACTGTAGCCTGCAAATATGTGTTTCACTGTATTTTTGCCTGGTTTTTATTTTTATGCATATTTTACTACTTCTTTGCTTATTAGCCCCCTTGGCCGAGCACACTATGTCTCACAGGCCAAATCTAGCTCACCAACCTGTTTATGTAAAACTACCAATGAGTTTACTCTGCAAATAAGGGGTGGGGGCATCCAAATTAAAATTTACAATCACGGAAAGAATCAAAAGCTTTTACAGAAGGGCTTTACAAAAAAAAAAAAAAATCAAGAGAAGAACTAATCTCTTGACACATGAAAATCAAATTTCAGTGCCCATAAATAAAGTTTTATTGGGACATAGCCTTGCTCACTAATTTATGTGTTGTATAGAGCTGTTTTTGTACTTCAAGGCTGAGTTGTTTCAACAAATACCACATGGCCTCCCAAGCCTGAAACGTTTACTCTCTAGCCCTTTATAGAAACAGTTTGCTGAGTCCACCTCTAGGCCACCTCCAGTTTTTGTGGACTAAGGCGCAGGATGCATGGATGGATAGTTAACATAGCTAGATAGCATAGAAGCAAATGATCTAGTCTACGGTGAATGTGTGAGTCTATAGCATTCTTTCCAGTGAAGCTTTGGAAATAACACCCACCAGGGCCTGATCCAAATGCCATGTTTCTAAGACAAAGTGCCACTTTAGGAGAAATATACAATCCACAGTATCCATTGTCAAGGTACTGAAGGTAGCTGTTTTGGTTACTCCAAATGTCAAAAGGAAGGTGACTAACCAAGTACGTCAGAAGGCACATGTGTCAACCTAGGATCCCTTGGGATAGAGGCCGGCTGGGCATGAGGTAGGATGGAGACAAGCTTAGAGGTGGAAATGCCAATTTTGGAACAGACAAAATAATCAGACGAGGAGAAAAGATACAAAGATGGAAACTGGGGACTTTAAGAAAATCCAGGTTGCAGGCCCTGAATCTTCTTTAAGAAGCAGGAGGTGAGGCCATCTCCCAAGAGAGACTGGTTGGGCCAAGATGGGCCTGGGGACCTGGGAAGGGGGAAAGTTCAGAAAGGGAAGTTCTTGCTCATGGGAAAGAGAGTGACCGTGAGATGCACCGGCACTTTTCTCCAGGGGGAAGGAGGCTGAACAGAAGTTTCGATCAAAATGGAGGAGAGAATCTCTGATGATATTTCATCCCCCCCCCCCTCCCATTGTGATAGGGGGTGTGATAGAAACCCTCGGTCTCTGCTTTCCTCTCTCAACCATTCAGGGCCTGCTGGATGTAACTATTAACTTAATCAGAAGACTAAAAAGACAGCCTGGAAGAGAGAAAAATCTAGCCATGCGCTGTGTTTCCAGCTCTTGCTAGAGATGACAGAACCGAACCAACCAGCAGCCCCTGAGCCGAGACAGGCTTTTTCCCAGAGGCACCTTCCCAATCCATCTGCTGTGGAGTTTCTCCCGGAAAAGCGACTGCTCATTGGAAGGAAGAGAAATCAAGACTTTAATGTTTATCGAGGTTAATAAAGGTGAATTCTTTATTAGGTTAATTCTTAGGTTAATTCTTGAACCTATAAAGCCACTTGAAAGGAGAATACTGCTATTAATTTACCAAAAAAAAAAATTTTTTTTTTCAAGGAAAGCCAGGTACGTTGCTGAAGATCACACAGCTGGGAAAAACTGATGAAACTGGAATTGTGCAGCCAAAGTTTGAATCCAAAGTTTGCTTTTCCCCCCTTCGCTGGAAGACCCACGAAGTCAGGCGCCTTATGTGATTCATTCCCTATTCCATCTCTGGGGCCTAAGCCTGTATTCAGAATACAATAGAAACGCAGGGAAAGCACGCCATTCTGGGACAATCTAACGGCGAACTGCACACAAATGGACAGAGGCGTCCAAGGGCCTCTTACATATCAACATTCGGGAGACCGAGGTCCCGGACGACGGTAAGTGGCAGAGTAAGCTCCTAGCGTGTCACGCTTGGTCTTCCGTTCTCTGCTTTTCTGGCTTTCATCACTCAAAGGTGACTTTGGGGCATCACCAAAGCGGTGGGTCACGGCAACTTCTTCCTCGGTGCTGTTCACGAAACAAATGCTTGCTGGGACCGATGGTGCAAACAAGTACTTGTAAAGAGAACTGGATAAATGTACACTGTACGAAAGTCAGAAACAGCAAGGAACGAAAGTATAATCCGGAGCCTTGGAACCAGTCAAAACTGTATTGGAACCTTCCACTTCCTACCTGTACGTTCATGGGAAAGTGACTTACTTTCGGTGCTTTACTTTTCCTAGAATTAGGACAGTAACGTCTCCTTTGAAGGAATGCTGGAAAGCACGATCGATAATGTATGCAAAGTCTCGGGAATTCAGTAGTTGCTCAAAAAGCAGTGGCTGGGAGTCGGGTTGTTTTTGCCAAGTCGGGGATTCTCCAGGTGAAAGCATCCGGGGAACTGCAAATCTTAAAAGGATTTGCAGCAACTGCCAGATTCCCTGAACCAAATGTAACAACATTTACATTTTTCATACCATGGAAAATTGAGGGATGATCCAGGAAAACATAGACATCTTGAGAAAATTTAAGGGCTCCAAAGTGTTTTTCCATTCGGGGACAATAGAAAACAGGAAAGCATTAATAATGTCTCAGTGCCCGGCTGCTAGCGGAACCCTCCCCAGGAAAGGATCTTTTGGTATAAATCACGACTCGGGCACAGCGTTCTCCAGACCGATGTGTCATAACAACCCCTCCCATGACCACCACCTTGGGAAGATGTTGAAAACCTTTCAAACTTGACAAAACCCAGGGCTGTCCTTAAACAGGACCATCCCTTCCCAGAAAGAGACGCCGCTGCATGCCAGCTCCAAGACCCGACTCCAGCTGAATCGAGGGGATGCAGGCTATAGCTCGGCTCCCCAGCTGCTCTCAGAAACTGACAATCTCTACGTCACTGCCCGAGAAGCACATCGCAGGCCAGCTGACAAAGGGGAGAGAGGAAAAGTCCTGACGGACTGTGGAGCGTCCTGCTCTCCTCTCTGGGGAGGAGGTGTTTCTGGTGCTTGCGTCAGCAGCCCCGGAAACCAAAGGAGAAATATGTGATTGCCAGCTCTGGGAGGGAGGCAGCACAAGAACGAGAAGGAGAATACGGAGGACCCCGACCTTCCCCAGGTGGTAGGCAATTTGGATAAAAGAAAAATAGGAAGAGATGAGCTAATAACAATAACAAACGAACCTGCAATTGCTTTGCTTCTGGGAACTCCCATCTGACTGCAGATGGTTCTCCAAGTAAATTTGGGCGGCTTTGTGCATCTTGTGATACAAAGCCAGCTCCCTGGGTAGACGGGACCCAGTCGCTTGCTCGCTGCAAGATTTAACCCTTTGCGGTTGGGCTGAGAGTGGTGAGTCCAGGTGGAAACCCCTCTAATAAGCAATGTCCCTGGTCATCAGTGTGTGCACGTGTATGACACCCTGGTCACAGATGCCTGGACTTTGGGTTATTTCATAAAGGACTTGTGTTTGACTCAAGAAAAGCACATAGATAAAGAGGAAAGAAAAAAAAAAGGTATCAGAACGAGGAGGGACAGGATGGGGGTGAGAGTGGGTCTCTGGGGTCCGGCAGATCAGAGCCCCACTCCCCACTCTCCAGCAGAGCTTGCAGGTGGCACAGACCCCTCAGAGGACAGGCACGCATGTGGCTCAGTGGTGGTGTGCGGAGAGGGGAGAGGCCCAGCACACAGCAAGTCCCACTGGCCAGTGCTGGCCAGAAGCAGCGTGGAAGCCTCCTGACACCCCGCTGCCAGCCCAGGTTTCCTCTCAAACGGTAGCCAGAAGGGCCCCTGAACTCCTCCAAAAGGCAAAGGTCATGAGGCCAGGATGACAGTCAAGAAATGGTTCTGGGTAAAGGGGGAACGGAGAGTATGAAAACCGAATGCTGGGCTCTGAATCAAACCGGAACAGAAGCTATAGGGGACGGATGGGAGACAGTTGTGGAAAGCTGAATACAGACTGAATTAGATATTATTGGGATAGTGTTGGTTTCCTGGGGTGCGGTAATGGCATTGTGGGTGTGCAACGGTTGTATGGACGGATGTGTTTGCTCTTAGGAGATGCCTGCTGGGGCACGTCGAGGTCAACTCTTGTGGAACCTGAAACTTTTAGATGGTTTGAAGAAAAGTGTGTACACACATGAAGTAGACAACCATACCTATTGTACATAAAGATGCAGCATCCTACGTATAAAGTCATACGAAGACATATTTACGTACTGAGAGAAGAGAGGATCACAGGCTAATCGGCGGCCCTACTGGGCAGAGCTCTTACACGGCTCCATCCGTTTCCCTCAGGGCAAAAGGCCGGCCACCCCGCCACCACCTCCCCCACTCCTGCCAGAAGACCGAACTCTAACCCTGCAGCGTGCTCCCTCGGGAGAACCTCGGCATCACGTCCCCTCTGCTGGGAAGCCTCCTCCCAGGCACCTGCGGGGTCCTCGCCACCCTCCGTCGCCACCCAAACCTCCCTTTGGGGGGAATGTCCTGACGAGCCGGTGAACAAATGCTATGCCGGCTTCTCCTGCCTTGCTTAACTTTTCTCCACGACACTCATCACCTTCTCACGCCCTGTCTCCTGTTTACGACTGGTCTGCTGCTTTGCCCCACTCCCAGGCGGGTGCTTTATCTTTTGTTCTCTGGAGGATCCCGTGGCTGGGAATATTCCCTGCTGTCACCCCCAGATCCATCCCAGGCCCTTCTCTGGGGCCAGGCCCTGGCTCCCGAATAACAAACGCAGGCCTGTGGGTCTCTAGGCGAAGACTGTGTCCTCCTAGGTGCCTCCCTGAGTCAAAGCCTTGGTCGTTGGCCATACCCCGATGCTGGGGGGGAACCCCTGTCTCAGCACAAGCTGCTCCCTGATGCCAGGGTTCCTCTCCTCCTAGCCATTTTTCTCATCTCTGAGTGCCCAGTTCCTCATGCAATAGATGCTCAATAAAGCCTTATGGGGAAGGCAGACTCATAAACAGACATGTGCTTCATGGATAGATAGATTGATGGATGGATTGATTTAGTGTAGGCATCAGTAAGGGAGAGAGGACACATAAGAGGGTTTTGAAGACAAAAACAAGAACAGACAGCTGGGTCAGCCTTTTCAGGGAGAAAAGCTTGCTTAATGCTCAGTGTGCTTAAGACCCCATCGTTCTTTGGTTCCATTTTCTTCTGAAGAGGACACTGAGGTTCAGAGAAGCTCAGTGCCTTGCCCAAGGTCACATGTTAGACAAATTATCAAATTCCTCTCTTAACCTGAGCAGTGCTAGAGCTCCATCAGCTCAGGCCTCCTTTTCCCCAACAACCTTCCCAGACGAGGTCACAGCTCCCGTGTTAGGTATAGTCTCCCGGGTATCCCTCCTTCACAGCCGTGCCCTGGGCGTAACAGTACGTGCCCCTGCACAGCTATCTGATTGAGGTCTAGCGTGCAAGCCCCCTGAGGGCAGGCCCTGGGTTTCCCACAGCTCATCAAGCTCTGGCCAGCTCCCGGCACCGCTCTCACGACCCCGTTTGAGATCTGTGTACATTTGCATGTTTGGGCACCGGAGCCGGAACGCCATGGAGCAGCAGCCCAGCCACGGGGATTCTGGAGGCCCCGAGGCATCCGGGCCTTTTTAGCAGGTACGGTGGGCATCTCCTCAGTCTGGGAGAGAAAGTGGTTACCGATACCATCCGCCCTTTCAGCCGGTTCCACTGATTCCTCTCAATAGTACGAGATTTGTTTGTGATGAAATTAAAATGTGTTTAATGAGGAATGCATCTGACCCTGAATCAGGATGACTGCATTAGCATCCCGGGGCTGACTCAATACCTGGCCACGTCGTTCCATTTTTAGAAGGTCGTGGACATTTTTAGCTTGCCTTTTTGGGCACGTGCTGGTCACTGTACAAACACGGCTCCATTTAAAGACCCTGGCGCCTGTTCAGTTCCCTTCTGCTCTGCGGACGCAGGTGGAGGTGGAGAAGCGGGAGGACAAAGCCTGGGACAGGTGCAGCTACCTGCATTCTCTGGAGGCAGCGAACGGCAAGGTCAGCGCCTTCAGGTCAAGGCCGGGGGGATGAGTGTGTGGCGGTGGTACAGCCTGGGGTGGGAAGCATGGGCTCCTGAGTCAATGGGCCCAGACCTGAATCCCAGCTCTGTCCTTCCGTGACCTTGGGCAAGTTGCATCATAACATCTAAGTCTCAGTTTCAACATCTGTGAAGCGGAAATTTCACAGACTATGGTTGGCAGGATTCCAAGATGGCCTCCAAGATTCCCACCTCCTAAGATATAGACCCTCATAGTTTCCTTGAGTGTGGACAGGATGTAATGAATATGATGGGATGGCTTGCTCCCACAATTGGATTACCCTGTCTGACAAGGAAGAGATGGTCTACGTAATTAAGGTCCCAACGTGGCTGGCTTTGACTCGATCAGAAGAGAGATGATCCTGGATGGACCTGACCTAATCAGGTGAACCCCTTAAAGGAAACGGGCCCTCCCTGAGGAGAGAAATTCAGATTCTCCTGTGGTGTAAAAGGTGCAAATGTTGTGAGAGCATCTATGGAAAAGGTCACATGGTCAGAACCTGGGGACAGCCCCTAGGAGCTGACAGCAGCCCACTGCCAGCATGAACATGTACACCACAGCCCTACCCTCACAAAGAAAAGACTTCTGTCAACAACCACGACCTCTGAGAAGACCCCAGCCCCGGCCGACACTTGGATTTCAGCTTCCTGAGACGGTGAGAGGAAGACACAGCTAGGCGGCCCCGCACCTCTGGCCTGCGGGACGACTGCATAACATACACACGTTTTAACCTTGTTGGGCGGCAGTAGGTGGGTAACACACTGAAAGTGACCAGCTGCTAGGTTCTTGGGAGGAACTGTCTGCATGTAGAGTGCTTGGTAAAGAGCCTGGACTATGGAGGCACTGCGAAGGGGCAGTTGTTGTTATGCTTTCCTTTCTGTACTATTATTAGTAAGATGGTAAGTATTAAATAGCTTCTGTATCCTGGAAAGAGCTGTCGATTCACATCCTGGTTTTGTCGCTGAGCAGCGATGGGACCCGGGGCAGGTGAGCTGACTATGTCTGTTTCCTCATCTGATAATAGGACCACCCAGGGTCGTCTCCTTTTCCATTAACTTTGCAGTGAGGTTTCAGCATATAATAATTTCTCAAGGCTTATTAGCTTATTTAGTAAAGTTCCTGCACGCTGATGACTGCAGGTACTTTATCCTAAGAGAACTTAGCATTGTCTGGCCCAGAAATGGCCAGTGTCTAAAGGTGGTATCCCATCGGTTGGGGGATGGGAGGGGGAAAGATGGCGTCCCTGGGAAACAAAACTCACAGGGGCGTGCAGGTAGAGTACAGCCAAGGTGAAATTTCCTTTAAATAAGACAAAGATTCAGGAATATATTTTTAAGCAGAAACATGAACCAAAATACCAGGCCTCTGAGTCTTCTTATCCAATCTGATGGTGTCAGCTCCCACCATTCACAGAAGATTCCCACATCACTACCAATTGTTCATTCATTCATCAATTCATTCATTGATTCATTGGTTTATTGAGTCAGTGAGTGTCTGAAGTTTCCAGGCCCTGGGCTTGATGCTGGATCTTCAGCCCAAACCCACTGAGCTCCAGGCTCACATGTCCAGAGTTTGCTGGGCCTCAACCGTTTGCTCAGTCTCAACACATCCCCAGACTGAGCTCCCCTTCCTCCCTCTGCTTCTCTTTCTCTCGGTTAACACCATGTTCTGCATCCAGTCACCCAAGGAGGAAGCACAGGCTCAGCCGAGTCCTCTGTCCCTCGACTCTCCCCACACCCCAGCGGGACCAAGTACCCCCCTGTCTGTCCTCTCTGTCCTCCCCTCTGTCCAACGGCAGCACATCTTCAGCAGGACGTGTGAGCTTCCTAGGGCCGCCCTAACAAATCACCACATACTTGGCTGCTGAAAACAACACAAGAACTCTTCACACGCTGGAGGCCAGGAGGCTGAAATCAGTTTCACTGGGCTGGAGTTCCAGCTTCACTAGAAGTTGGCTGGGCCGCTTCCTTCTGGAGGCCCTAGGGGAGAGTCAATCCCCTCGCCTTTTCCCACAGACAGAGGCCACCTGTCTTCTTGGGCCCATGACTCCTTCCTCAGTCGCTCCAGCCTCCTGCCTCTGTCTTCACATCTGTTGATTCTGTGGTTAAACCTTCCTCTGTCTCTATTATGAAGACCCTGTGAGTACATTTAGGGCTCACCCAGACCAGCTCCCCAGCTCAAGATCCTTAACTGAATCACATCTAAAAATGCCCTTCCGTGTGCCTGGGTGGCTCAGTAAGTTAAGCGTCTGCCTTCAGCTCAGGTCAGGATCCCAGGGTCCTGAGATCGAGTCTCACATTGAGCTCCCTATTCTGCAGGGAGCCTATGTCTCCTTCCCTCTCTCTCTTTCTATCTCTCTCTCTCTCTCTCATGAATAAAATAAAAATGCCCTTTTGCTATCACATGGGGATCAGGGCCTGACTCTCCCTGGGTACGATGATTCAACCTGCTATACGAGGCCTTTGCCATCTCTCTCTCCTGGGTTACTGCCACGGCTACAATCAATCATCCTCACTCGCCTTCTGCCATGTATTTCATAGAAGGAAGCTGGGATGATTTTTCTAAAGGCTTCAGGGCCACTGTATTTGCTGTTCCTCCTGCCCAGAATACCTTTCCCAGTTCTTCATATGATGGGCCCTTTTTCAGGCTTTAGGGTTCATCAGTAGGCTTTCCCTGATTACTCTATTTATGTGAGTCCTTCCCATCATCACTCTCTCTCATGGCACCCACATCACTCACACTTCCTCTGATTACAGTATTTGCTTGCCGACTTCGGTGCCCTGCATCCTCACTAGAACGTAAGCTTCTCGAGCACAAGGGTCTTGCTGGTATCATTTACTGCCTTATCATCTCTGCCTAGCACACAGTGTCTGGCAGGTGATGAGTTTCCTGCAGGAGGCAGAATCGTGGCCCCTCAAAAGATGCTTACCACCTAATTCCAAGACCCTGTGGGTATGTTGTTAGGTTACCAGGTAAAGGGAAATTGAGATCACAGATGGAATTATGGTGCTGATCAACTGATTATAAAATAGGAAGATTATCGTGGATTATCCAGTGGGCCCCATGTAATCACAAAGGTCCTTAAAAGTCAGAGAGGGGATCTGAAGAGAGAGCCAGAAAGATATCAGCGTGAAAAGGGCTCAGCCCCACGTTCCTGGCTTTGAGGATGGAAGAAGGGGGCCCTGAGCCATGTGGGAGACCTCTGGGAGATGGGAAAGGCAAGAGAAGAGATTCCCCCCCAGGGCCTCCAGAAGGAACACGGCCCCGACCACACCTTGATCTCTGCCTTGAGACTTAGGTTGGACCTTTGCCATGGGGAAATGCAGGATAATAAATCTGGGTTGTTCGAAGTACAAAGCTTATGACAACTTGTTATAGCAGCAACAGAAAACTAAGACGGTGACTCGCAAGCATTTGGAGGGATGTTTATACAAGCCACCAAGGATTGCTAGGAAATACTAGAACCTAGGAAGCATTCTCCCCTAGGATTTTCCGTGAGAGAGTGGCCCTGCCAGTGCCTTGATTTGGCCTTTCCAGTCACCCAAACCGAAAGACAGTAAATGCCCATTGTTTTAAACCAGATACTTGGTAGCACTTTGCGAAAGCAGACCTAAGGAAACTCACACACTGTGCCTCATCCTTGGCCACAGGCTACATTGTTCCCGTGACTTTGCCCTTCAGTGTGGGTACTAAGTGATACTGGGGAATCACGTGTTCTCTCTCCTTCATGGGTCAGCAAGCAGCCTTGGACTTTGGCCTGGAACAGGCTCTTGGGGACCTTAGCTGGAGGGGGGAGTTGGCGGTGCCAGCAGGCACGAGGTTGGGCCTGCAGGCTGGGAGCAAGATGGCACTCAGCACAGAGTGAACAACAGCCAAAGTCTGGGAGCTTCTGGGTCGTGCTGGGACTCAGTCTCCCTCTTCAAAAGGGTGTGTTGAGAATTAGCCACACCATGTGCGCCATGACCCAGCCCAGGGTCTGGTATGGAAAGCTGCAAATTTGTACTTCCTCCTTCCCCTCCCTGCTCCCTTTGCTTTTACTAAATTCAAGTGACAGGAAAAACAACAATAACTACTTTCTGAAACATAAGAGGAGACCTCTAAAAACATAAAGGCCAGAATTAAGCTGCCGAATTAAAACAACCGATCAAAAAAAAAATTACAAATAAAATCTCACCTAGGTGCATGGCCCCAGCAAACGTAAGGGAAATGCAAGTCCCTGCTGTGCCTTTTTATTACTTGAGGTATATGGAGTCTCTAATTTAAGGCTAAATATAAAACTAAAACATACACAGCTGGACTTTCAAGTATTTTCAAAACACATTTAATACCTTCCTGTGAAAGTCCTAGAATCTGAGCAGCCCTCACTCTGTACCAGTATAAACAGAAGTTGGGGCGGACTGAACATATGGGCTTCAAAAGGATATTTAAGAGGGAAGAGGAACACGCAAGTGCGGGGGATCCGGAGGGATGGGAATGCTGACGTGTGCCCGCAGTCACACGGTGTCCTGTGCCACACCAGGGCTATAATGAAAACCAGCAGATGCTGGCTGATGGGGCCAATGCGAACAGGGTCTGCCTCTGACCGCAGCTTTTCCTGCCCCCGTGTACTTTTTGGCTCTGCTCCTACACTCCTGTGCCGGTGGAAAATTAGAAAGATTCAAGTCTGCCGGGCAGACATGAATAGATTCTCTGTTATCCCAGGAATTCTCCTTGGAGGAGGCAGCATCCACGGCACTGGTCACCGTTTGATATTGCCCCAGGCACTTGTATCCATTCAACAATTACACGCGAAGAGCCGCCCATGTGCTCAGTGCAGCTCCCTGCACGCGCTCCGAGACCACAGCAAGCCAGCTCCACAACCAGGGGCCGCGTCTCCAGGAACCAGTCTGACGGGGGTGGACGGACAGTCAAGATAATGGCGCTGCTGTGCAAACAATCGTATAGGGGCCCGGGAAGCCGGGGCGTGTTGACGATGGGGCACACTTAGTGTGGATGCACTCTTTGAAGAGCTAACGGAGTGCCTGTGGAAGGCAGAAGAATGCCTCCCCCCAAAGATGTCTATGTCCTCATCCCCAGAACCTCTGGGTATGTGAGGTCACCAGACAAAGGGAGAAAAAGATCACAGGTGGAATTGTGGTTGCTCATCAGTTGACCTTAAAACAGGGACATATGAAAGAGCTTGAGAGGCAAGGAGCACCCGGCAATGTGGAGATCCAGGGGAGCTTTTTCTTTTCTTTCTTTCTTTTTTTTTTTTTTAACAAAAGAAAGCAAAGGGCAGAGACCCCATGACAGTTCTAATATCTGGCCACGGATTCTTCAACACTCTTCTTAGCAAGTGGAGTCTGTGTTCCTCCCTTTGAATCTGGTGGGCTTGGGACTGCTTCCCCCACGAAGTACGGAGGGGATGGTGTCCCTCAATGGCGTGCAGTAGGCGTGACCCCCCTCTGACTTTCGAGGCCAGGTCGGAAGAGCCATACAACATCTGCCGGTGTGGCTGGGGCAGCTGCCTTCCAGAAATCCAAGCACACCAAGCCCACCATCGTGCTGGAGCCCCTCTGAGCCCACCCTTCCCCACCAGGCTGACAAGGCACTGTGCGTGTGAGAAGAACCATCCTGGATCGTCTACACCAGCCCTCCTGTCACCTGAGCACCACTAAGTGACCCCCGCCAACGGCACGTGGAGCAGGAGAATCAACCAGCCCAGCCTTCTCCGAAGTCCTGACCCAGAAAATCGTGATATCTAGTAAAAGAGCTGTTGTTCCGAGCCGGGGAATTGTAGGGCACTTTGTTTCTCAGCCGTAGATAAATGAGAGAAGCCCCACACGGAGAATGGAGAGACGAAAAGAGCCCACGGATGTAAGGTTCCCGGTACGGAGCGGCCCGTCAGCAAATGTCAGATCACGTCCCCGTTCCTCCCGTTCCTGGTAACAATAGAGTTTGATTGCCTTTCAGTGCCACTGCCTATTTTTACACTATGCTGCATTAAATCATAAATTACAAGCAGCTTATCCATGTCTGATTCTTACTAAGCACTCGGTTTTATTGGGCTCTCAAAGTTAGAGAATGACAAACATGTAAATTGGAGTGGTTTCTCTCTGTTCTCCGCAGAGGACGGTTCTGGAAGGAGGATCTTCGGCAGGAGAGTGGGGTCTGCGCTATCTCCTTCCTGACGTATGCGCTGCAGCCCCGTGGCGTGTTCTCCGTGGCGAGCCAAGAGTGCGCGCCAAAAGGTTTTTAAATGATTTTCAGAGCGATACCGTTTTTCTTCCCTAATAGTAGGGATTTGTGAGCTCTACTGTGTTTCTGCATGAAGGAGAACAGGCAGTCTCCCCTGGCGTATTTCATCGTGAAGTTAATTTTCAAATCAGCATCTAGAAGAGGTCATACAACTTCCCGATTATGGGCACACACTTTGGAGCCAGATGGCCTCCGTGTGAATGAAGCCTAGATCTTTCCCCTTAAAGATGGAGAGATGCTGGGCATGTGGTTGAACCTCTATAAATCTCAGTTTACTCCTCTATGAAATGGGTATAAACACGGTGTCACCCTCCTAGTTTGCTTGTGAAGAGTAAACTACATCCGGCACGTGAAGCACTTAACAGGGGGCCTTATACAGTGTAAAAGCTCAAAAGAACTTATCTGCTGTAATAATGCTCTCATTGTTAGTTTTGCTAGGGCCAAGAGTTGTTAGATTTTACACACAAAAATACAAAAGCCCAGGGGTATCCGAATTCCAGATCAACAATGAATGATTTGTTAGTGCAGTGAGTCCCCAGTCTGCCATGGGATATAGTGATATTAAAAGTCATTCATTGTTCACCTGAGGTTCACATTTGACTGGATGTCTTGCTTTAGTTCCTAGATTAGCCTTATGATCTGGTGGGTTCTCCCTGTTAATAGAATCCTACATCTTTCTTGCTCCCTCCAGACTCACTGTGGACAGCTGGTGATCGAGAGAGGACAAGAGGCTGCTCTAGAAAGACAAGCTCTGTAACTTCTCTGGAAGGGACACCTCTGCAGTTATTATATAAGCGACTCCCTCCAGCAGTGTCCTGAGCGGCGGCCGACGGTGCCCCTTTCAGCCTCCTGCTGCCCCGCACCCCTCCCTCCCCGCTTCCTTCCCTCCTGCCCTTCCTGCCTGAGGTCTGGCTCCATCTGAAGCCTCTCCCCCTACCTTGGCTCACATTTCCCCCCCCACATAATATAGTGTAGTTTATTACATAAGTGATTTATTGCACGCACCTTAATGCATAAGGGGCAAAACTTGTTTAAAATAAATCCAACTGAGAGGATAATCTCTATGGGCAAAATGTACTTCGGCTTAATTTCTCTACTGGGTATTACACACTATATAATTGCCTTAAACAGAAGCTGCACACACAAATTTAGCTTGGCACCGATATCTGGCTTCACAGAACACTCAAGTTACATGCTGTGTTTTGCTACAAATCCTTCACTCCACCAGAAGAAACTCAACAGCATCCCTTAAAGAAATATTCAGCTTGACTCCCCCGCTGAGACTGGGCTGGGGGAAGGGAGGGGGGACGCTGATTGTGTGCTGGATTTGTGTGTGTGTGTGTGTGGGGGGGGTGCTTTGTCTTGGGCGAGGAGGCAGAGCTGCCAGCCTGGGTCTAACCAGATTGGGTTAGGGACGGCATCTCCTCCACTCCATATGCAGAAGTATGCTCGGCAGCAAACCAGACCTCGGCTCCCTCGCAGGCACCGGATGTGGACTACACATGCTCAACTATAGCTGGTAGCAGCTTGCCCTCCTTTCTCCTGGGGGCTATGATCGTGGTCATGGACTCTACTATGCACACATTCATTCATTCATTCTTTCTACAAATGCTGAGGTCTTCTTAGGCTCTAGGGCTGTGGGGATATAATGGTGAAGCATAAACTATACCGACAGTCCGATGGCAGAGACAGGCATTAGTAATGACACAAGTAAGTGTGAAATGACAAACCTTGAAGGTGGGGTAGAGGAGAGGCTTGGGGTGCTCCAAGAGCCCCTGGGGCAGGTTGGAGAAGAACCACCCCGCCCCTCCAAGGAAGGGGCTTTCAGAGGGCCCATCAGTTTCCTATGGCTGCTCTGATGAATTACCCCAAACTTAGTGGCTTAAAACAACACAAATTAATTTTCCTACAGTGCCAGAGGTCAGGAGTCTAAAATGGGTCTTACTGGGCTACAACCCAGGTGTCAGCAGGCCTGAGTTCCCTTCTGGAGGTTCCGGGGGTTGGAGGTGGGGGAAGTTCATTTTCTGCCTTTTGCGGCTTCCAGAGGCCACCCGCATCTCTTGGGTCGTGGCCCCTTCCTCCGCCTCAAAGATGGCAACCGCAGCCTATGTCTTTTGCACTCTGCCATCTTCTGGTTATGAGTCCTCTGCCTCCCCCTTCCCTATTTAAGGAAACTTGTGATTAAAGTGGACCTAGTTGGACCTAGATAATCCAGGGTAATCTTCCAATTTTAAGCTCAGCTGAACAACACTTTAATTCCATTCTGCAGCCTTAATTTCCCATTTGCCCCACGATCTCCCAGAGTCATGGGTCGTGGGGATTTGGATGTCCACATCTTTGGAGCTATTATCCTGTCAGCCGTAGATGGGATGAAAGGAGAGAGAAGGAAGAAGAATATTCCAGGCAGAGGCGGAGTCATGCCCGTGTGGATGTAGCATGGGAACCCAGGACTGGGGTGCGGGGAGCTGGTGCCGAAGGGTCTGGAGACGTGAGCTCTCCAAACCCCGGAGAGCCTAGCTGGTCACACGACGGATTCTGGTGCTTACCCCAAAGGCAGTATTTCCATCAGGGGATAAGATACTGTATTTTACTGAATCTGAGATTGTAGATGGCATTATTTATTTTCCACTAAGGAGAAAAAATGCTGCCAATTAAAATATGGCACAATGCTTTCTTATCACTTAGACGACTTCTTTTTTTCTTATTTCAAGAACTTTTTTAGACATAATTAGACCTCCATTTTTGTCACGGATTAACTCTTCTGTGTACAATAAAAAGATAAGTAAGGAACAAACGACAGGGCATTCCTAAAATGTCTTTACACTAAGGTAAAGGTCTCTTCCCCTTGAATAATGTTTCAACTCTGGATCACTGATGCCATATTTCTCTATGTGCAGTCACTTTCTGTGCCGCTTAAAGCACGAGTGATGCAACCTTTCCTGGAAGAATCCTGTAGAAAGGGGAAAACCAGCAGTGCAGGGCCCTTGAGCTCGCTCTTCCGCCACACTAAGTAGTAAAACCTACTTCTGCTTCTTACTTCTGGAACACTGACAGGCTCACCTGCCCCTCCACCCCAACAACCCTTTGGTTCCTGGAAGGGTAGGTGCTCCGGCATTGCCTGTGGGATCTTCTTCAAAGCCAGTGACGCCTGCCCTTCAAGTGCCAGCGCTGGCTGGCACTGCGCATGTTTACGTATGCAAAGGCGACGACAAATTTCACATCACTGCTGCCGGCCTAATGGGGACTTGGAGATGTGCTCGGATTTCAGAGATGCTAACAGGAGAGTATTTCAGAGACATTGCCCTGAGGTCAAGATCAGATTGGTGCTTTCAAAAGCTACTTCAGTTGAAGCAAGACCTGCTTCCACATTTCAAGGTGGGGGATGTTATCTATTGATCACAATTAAAGAGCCCTTCATTTATGCTGAGCACGGTGCTAGGCAATTTCCTATCACATCGAATCATCTCACCCTCCCCACGAGTTCTGGATGAAGGAGGTATTATTATAGCCACTGTATACACTAAGAAACTGAGGCTTAACTACATGAACTGGTCTGATAGCACCCAGCTCATAGGTCGCAAAGCCAAGATTTGAACTCAGAAGGACTCTGGAATTATCCACTGTGCTTAATCACCTCCATTTCTATGTTCCTGTCTGAGTCCCTCCTCGGGGAAAGTCTTTAAAATCATGGGCTTCAGCAAATTCACTCCACAAACACACGAGGGGCACCTTCTGTGCGGGCAGCGGGCTCTGCTCTGGGCCCAAGGACAAAGCACAAAAACTCGCGATGCTTCACGCAAGGAGCTTGGAGAAGGCAGAGGGGGCCAGCACTTTGGATCACGTATGGCAAAATCATGTGCGTTCCAACACGTTGTGGGGCACAAGCACAAGGGAGAGACATCCCCATTTTACTCACATTGTGCAATTTTTCCTAAAGAATTTTGGAGGCTAAGCATTAGGCTGCAAAACATCCAGAAATTCCCAGGAAGGCGGCGTGAAATGTGCGTAGAAAATCTATTTCCGTCTCCATCCCATGCCCAGTTGACCTTACCAGTGCTATCCTCCCTCGAGCCAGCCTGCACATTTCCTTCTAGGGGATGAGAGGAAAGGAAAGGGAAGGGAAGGGGACAAGAGGGGAAGGGACAGGAGGGAAAGGAAGAGATAAATATGAGTACATATCCACCATACATTAGGCTTCTTGGTGTGGTCAGTTACACTGGAGTCAATTTTCTAGGCACCATTGTATATACACGCCGTTCTTCAGGTGAGAGCCAGAAAGAACAAAGGACCGTGAAAGTTAAAAATAAAATAAAAATCTGGAATGGCAAGGTCAGGGTCCATATGGACATACAGAAATAAGAGCGAACCTATTTTTTCCCCTAAACTCTTGAATATTACCAGGATAAGAATGACCACAAATTCAAGCCATGCGTCTCCCTGATTACTATAAACACGAAAGGCACGTTGTTTCCCAAGCTTTGATCCACACGTTTTTTTCAGGAGATGACCCTGTAAGGTAAAATTTCTTGCTAGGAGCACTCACTTTGGAATCCTTTAAAATTGCATTTCAGCGTAGTTTGGGATTTCTTGGAGAAGTAGGCAGGGACAGGCGTCTTCCTCCTCCCCTCTTCCCCATCACACCCACAAACCCCTCGAACATATGTCTACGGCGAAGAGCAGAGGATTGGAAGAACAGATGGTATACTGACTTCGGAATCTGACAGCCCGCGCTGTGGCAGTGCTGTCGGCAGATAGGACTTGCCAGAGAGGCACATTTGAGCGAGGGGCTGCCAGGGCGAATAGATCTACTCCTCGCCCTTCGATCCACGTGAGACACTTGTGTTTGAAAACAAGCAAAACGCTTTTTGCGGGAGCAGCAAGTGAGGACACGGCTCTGCAGCATTTATAGCACATATGCTGGAGAGCGGGGAAATGTTTTGCAAGCAATGGCTCTATAAACAGTGCCTACTCTGGGGGTTTTCCATGGCAGGCGGGTGGGAAGCGGGAAGGGAACAGTCGGGAGAACTGCAGAGCAACCTGTTTTCATGGGCTGTTTACTTTCCTTCACCGTGCCTGTGCGTATTTGCCAGATTCATCCTCGGGGGATGCGACACACACCAGAATCTCCGTGAAGGGAATGTCACCTTGACCCCATCCCGCGTCTTGATGTAAACTGATCACCGTCTCATCTCTTCATCTCCTCCTCGCCCTCTGCATTAGGTAGGGGGAATGGAAAGCGGTGGGGAGACAGGGAGAAGGGGGAAAACAGAGCTGTTAGGGGTCCCTGCCCATGGGTCTGGCCCTGTGCTAAGTGATTCCCCTATGTGTCAGCTCATTGCAAACTCAAGTAAACAGTTTTAATAGGTGGGGAAGTTGGGGGTCACGTATAAAGATTTGGCCAAGATAACAAGACTCGGAAGAGGTGATTCACCCTGGCCTTGGAATAGTACTCTGTCACACTTTCTACTCGACTCTTTGGCCCGGCTCTCTCTATGAAAGTGGGAAAATATCCCCAGAGTGACTAAACCCTAAAGCAAGATTTGCCTTTTAGGGAGCACTCAGCTGGGAAGGAGTGGTGGGGGTCTCCCTTGCTGTTTAGGAAGGCTACACTCTGCCCTTCTCAGGGTTGCCTCTTCTAGCTATGAGTCTTCAAATTTCCGAAGAGAGATTTCATTAAAAAAAAAAAAAAAAAAAAGGTCTCCATTAGCTGACTTCCACTGAAGGGACTACATTCTTTTTTTTTTTTTTTTTTTTTTAAAGATTTTATTTATTTGAGATAGAGATAGTAAGAGAGAGCATGAGAGGGGAAAAGGTCAGAGGGAGAAGCAGACTCCCCGCGGAGCCGCGAGCCCGATGTAGGACTCGATCCCAGGACTCTGGAATCATGACTTGAGCCGAAGGCCATCGCTTAACCAACTGAGCCACTCAGGTGCCCAAAGGGACTACATTGGTGCGACAAAGACCAGGGTTTCGCCGTGGAAATTAGAAATTACATTCTAATTTAGAAATTACATTCTAATTTCATTTTGTCCAAACAACTTTCGGGAGCTGGATTCTGAATCACCAGTTTCGCTCTTCCTTCAGTGAAATGAAAATGTCATTCATTCAAAGCCACTGTTTAAGGCTATGCCAGCGTCCACCTTCCTGCAATTCACAGCAATCTTGTTAATAAATTAACCCAACTGTCACACATGTATAAATGTAAAATCATTTGGAAATGGTCCCATTTGAGATCACACAATCTCCAAAACCTATTGCAACATTTTATAATTCCTGCGGGCCACCCCAGGTCTCCTTTACACTTCCAATGGTGCCCCTTTCAATTTGCATTTAAAAGACAGTAAATTGCAGGGTTCATAAACATTTTTATAGTGATTTATTGAAGACTAGAATGTCATTGCTGTTCTTCACACTTTAGCAGTCCTGAGAATCAAATGCTGGCTGTCTGTGTAATCTTGCTGTCCCCAATAACCACAGAGGAACAAGCCAGTTTGGAGCTGTAGCTTTTTTTTTCTTTGCTTTCTCTCTCTCTCTCTCTCAAGATGGTAGTAGCTATATTTATTGTTCAGTTAGAGAAAAGCTCATTTTAATCAGCTTCCAAGTCCCAACTTGGGTTCCATAATTTACAAAAGAATTTGGCTTGCCCATCAGCACTGTGAGGAGGTCATTTTTAGTACAGCCAAGGACCAAAAAAAGAAACGCTTTCTTTTCCTCTTCCCATTCTGTGCCCTGCCCCAAGGAAAGCAACCCAGCCTACGAGGACCCTTCTCAGGGATGCGTTACAGAAGAAGCAAGGCTGCCTGCCCTGCTCCTGGATTCCCCTGTCCCTCATCCCTGCGACACACTTAGAGCAAGGATGGGGCTTGGGCTTTGAAATTTCTTATCTGAAAATAATGCAAGCAGAGAGGAGCTGAGGTCAGAACATACTTGTGCTACTTTTCAGCCAGCGAAGTCGCAAAAGCAGGTGGGCAGAGCTGAGACAAAGTGTTTATCTAAGGGTACAGCGAGCTCCTTGGCATCCTTCAGCTTTTTTACCAGGGGGACTTGAACCTTTTCTGAGCACATTGTGCATAAAGGCAAAGAAGAGAGACTTGGGGGGGGGGGGAGCAGCAAAAGAAGAAGAAAAGGCAAAAAAGAAAAAGAAAAAAAAAAAGGCTTGCACCTCATTTGCCCTTCCAGTGTCCAGAAGGGAGTATTTCTTTACACCTTTTTCACATTATAATAATGGCTTCACAGCTCCTGAAAAGAGCCCCAGTGCAAAGGCAAATGGTGCATGACACGGCGAAACCCTGGTCTTTGTCGCACCAGCTCCGCTCTGAAGAAAGTCCTTCTCTGCCTTCGTTTCCCTGCCATTAACTGAGATGAAATGAGTTTTTCCCCCTTTTGATTCCACCCCCCACTGTCTATTAGAGTGTGACGCGATGGGGCTTCCTGGCCCATTATTTCATAGAGGATTCTTTTATTCTGGTTTGGGAGTTCGCGCCTGCAAGGTTATCTGTGCACAAAGCAACGCCTTGGTCTTGCATTCATTTTTGAAATCTGATCTCATTGATAAGAACAAGACCGTTCGCATTGCATTTGTCAGATAAGGAGCCCGAGTGCCAGAGTCATAATTTTTGTGACTTCAGTCAGGGCTCCCTGTTAAAATACGTCAACCGATAAAAAGGCAAGTATTATAACAATAACCTTTGTATCAAAAGTGTCGTGCTATTTCTCTCTCTCTCTCTCTTTAAACACATACGTCCTTTTCCACATCAGGCACCTCCTCATCCCCAGATCCCTACTTCCTGAGGTACATTTGTTACAATTATTTCTTAAATGGTCTTGCTACTCCCAAGTAATCCTCCAGCATCCTGGGAGAAGGAAACAAACGAACGAAGGGTTTAGGAGCAAAGACTCAAGGTAGTGCGGTTTGTCGGAGAGGGGTTTTGATTAATATCGGTCTGGGGTGATGGGTAACGTTTCCTGATCCTAAAGAGTCAATGAATCAAACCCAAAGGGGCTCACATCCTGGGCAGAGTGGAAGAACATTTAGGACATGGGTCTAGCATGCCCCTCTGGTAGGCATCTGGGGTTCTCAGGGACGGCACTGAGCTGTCAGCTGGCCCGGGAAACAATTCCGGCACTGTTCCTGCGTGGGAAGCGGTCAGATACACCAGGAATAATGCTTACACCCAGCGCACATGTAAGGGACAGAAGAGGCTCACCGACTCCACGGTGGAGGACAGGCTACTGGCAGGGTCTTATGCCATCAGAGCCGCCCCCCTGGAAAAGTCCCCCTCCACCCCCCGCCCCCCACCACCACACAGGCTTGGCCTGCAGGAGGCCGGCGAGTGTGTTATATAAATATTAGCACGAGGCAGACTGCTCGAGCCCCTGTGTGTTTCCTTCCCCCCCGCCCCCCCTCGGTGGCAGCTACACAAAGACGCCAGTGACAAAACTAAGCGACAGCCACGGGCTCACGAGAGGCCTGCTCAGCCGCACGGCACAAGGTCCTGTCCCCGTCCCTGTTTGGGGCCCCGTACACCCGGGCCTGCAGCTGATAACACTGTAATAGTCCTCCTTTGAGGACAGAGGCTCCCGCGTGCTGATTAGTCATTTATCACACCTGGCAGCCCTGCTGAACCATAATTACTCTTCTCTTATCCTGCTGCACTGCCATGTCCGAGAGGAGAGGCGAGGCAGAGTCCCCAGTTAATGACACATTACCCTCCTGACAAGCACTTAAAGGTTTTATTGTAAATATTCAAGATATAAAACATCTGAGATTCCCTTTTTAATTATAAAAAGCAATTTCAGGGCCTCCCTTCCCCAACCTCCCCCCACTCCCAAATAGTAAAGTTTCGGAGCCTTATCCTCTGCTTACTGCAAACAAACTGATTTCTCTTTGCCACGGAAACTCACTGCTACAAGTTAACTCAGTATCTCTCCGCAATTATCAGACATATTGCCTATGAAATTGGTCATTTAAACACACATCACATTTCCACAAAAGTTAAATTTCCGCCCCGAAAGAAGGGGAAAATGTGCATTTATATGAAAAATTATATATGAAAAAAAGCCTAAAATGCAGCATAAATAGTCCGGTTTTCCTCATCGGAAAGAGAGGGAAGAAATCACTGAATAATTTTTTTTTTTTAAAGATGAGTCTCTCACTGAGGTTAAAAAAAATATGTATATTTTTTTTTCATAAACTAAAAAATTGGAAATTTGTGGGTCGTTAAATCCTGATTGCCTACTTATAAGGTTTGGGGAGAAAGCCAACTTAGCATTCAGTCACTCCTGGGGCTATTTTCATACCTCAGGGAGCATGCGGAGGACACTTCCCTCGTGGCAAGGGGGACCCTGGCAGGCCTGCTTCACCTTGCCACGTTCCTGCTGATTTTTATGAGGTGATGTTTCTGCTCCGTGAGCCTTGTTGGTTAGGTTTGAGGCTACTGTTGTCCAACTCTGATAACAGTCATTAGGATGGAATAATGGGAAGGGATGGGGATCTGGCACTAATAAAATTCTGACAGAGGAAAAGCACACCCCACATGGATACACACGACTACACAAGCACGTATGGACGCATGTGATATGTGGTAAGCTTGTCTGAGCCCCCTTGGCTTTAACTGCCCTCCTACACCTCACAAGTGTATGTGTTTTCAGATCCACATGGACAGAGATGGATGTTCAAGTGTGCGGGGTTCCAAGGTTTGGGACCATCTTGTTCCAACTGGTTGAATGCCACGGTGAGTAAAAGCTATTGGAGGGTGGGCCTTTGGGTTTAGAATCCAGGGTGCAAATGACAAGTAACAGGAGAAGGCACAGTCTGGCTCCTCTGTTCCACAGATCATTAGAGGTGATCTTTAGCTGGGTGTCTCCTTCTTCTAGGACCCGTCACCTGCTGGGTTTCCAAATGCTTTCACTAAAGAGCATCCCCTTCTCAGAGAAAGAAAGGCCTTCCATTGGGGAAGTCGAAGTATAGCCAAGGGTTGAGAAAGGAGCTGATGAGCTTTGGAAATCGTGACTAGCCATACCCAGGAAGGCATATGGTCGTCAAACCAAGGATACGAACACAGAAACAGCCGACCGCGCCGAGAGCCGGCGAGAGATGTTTGGCTTCTGAGGGCACGGGCAGAAGTCCATGGGGAAGGGGGTGTGGGAGTAATAGGGGCAGGGAAAGGAACCTGGCAAAATGAAAAGCAAAGATTCATCCTTGCTCTGAGAAATCTGAAAATGGAAGCGCCTCGAACAGCCGTGGTGGGCCACTGTCCCCACACAGAACAACCCCCCCGCCTCAAGGCCGTCGAGGCAGCTGGTTGTGCAGGAGAGGGAGACAAAGTCTCACAAAGCCGTGAAGTACACTGGCATCCTTGGAATTCATGGCCCAGCCCTCCCAGAAGGCTTCTGTAACTCTAAATGCTTCTCGTTCATGGCTGAATCTTGAGTGACTAGCACACCGTAGGTGCGCGAGTTTCGTGAACAGATGAAAGCGCACGTGCCAATGGAGGGCCCAGGGAGTGGACAGAGATCCATGGAGGTGAGTTTCCTGATCACCTGATTTTCATTTCTTCCCCTGCATCCACTAAGGAATACATGCTGAGGACTGTTTTGTCGCAGATATTAGGAGAACAAAGGGACCTTCTGAGGTGGTTGATCTCACAGCTTTGGAGCTGCATATGGACGGGAGCCTAAAGTGGGGGGCGAAGGCAGTGAGCCCCTGGGCGCAGCTGAGGTCTGCTGGATGGGCGAGGCGATGTGTTGAATTCTTCAGGAGGCTAACTTTTCACCTTCTTGCTGGATCTTCATATTGGGCCCTGGAGGTGTTCTCCTGTGGCCTACAAGTCACAGAAGAGGATGCTGAGGCTCTGAGTGGTGAAGGAACCTGCCCGAGGCCCCGCTGTTGGTAGGCGGAAGGATCTGAACCAGGCTGCATAATCCAGGTCTTGATGCCTCTCATCCCCTGACGAGGCACGGTGGGAAAACCTTCTGAGAAATAGTTCAGGGTGACTCCCAAAGCACAGTGGCAAGAATTTCTCCAACTTTCTTCTCTGACTTTGATTTCAAGGGCTGAATCTGCCATCACTGACTCGGTGAAGTCTGTTCTTTCAATTTTCCATCTCGGCTTCTCCTCTTTGGGAAGCTGAGGGCTGCCATGTTCTGACTTGTCCCCAGAGCACCCTGTTCTTTTCAAAGGCACTTTATAAATCTAATGAAATAACTAGGATCCAAATAAACTATCCGTCCTAGGTTTTTGGTCTCGAGACAAGCTCCCCTTGAGATTTGCTCTCTTTTCTCAGCATGACACTTCCTTCTCTTAAGGGGAAATCACTCGTAACCATGTTCATCACCTGTTTTGCCTCCTTTTAAAAAATGCCAAGTGAATGTGGAGACAAAGGACCAGAAAGGCAGGGACAAGGCTCAGTTAAGAGCAGAGAGGTCCTGGGAGGTCTGAAACCAGATGTCACCCTTCCTTCCTTCTTTTCCCTCCTTCCTTCCTTTTTTCTTCTCTCTCTCTCTCTTTTTTTTTTTTACTGTACCCTGGACTGTTCACTAAGCCATCCCACAACTTGGGTGGTGATGGAATTACCCTGCGGCTCTGGGGGCCCCCAGTGTTAACAAAGGGCTGTTGTCAGTGCGATGTGCATTTTGGCATTGATAAAACACAGTCCACAGCATTCGCAATAACACAGCTGTTGACCTTTAGCAGCTCAGGATTCCGAAAATCCACGGAAGCTGGACAGCCACCTACCCCAGAACGAGGTGAGCCAGACTAGTTGGAGTGCCTTATGGTGGGGACAGCGCCCTTCCCAGGTAGGCCTCATGGAAAACAAAGCCACGGATTAGAAGTCTGGATGCAGAACAGAGGTCCTTAGTCCGAGAAACTGGTCAGGGTCCCAATACCGCAATCTCTCTGTCACACACACACACACACACACACACACACACACACGCACGCACCGTCTGTTCTACTTTGCTTCCTCTGGCTCCCTCCTTCCCAGCATAGCACTTTCCTCTCTACACGCCCGTTCCATTCTCCTCTCTATTAACCTGCTTCCTGTTTCCTCCTGGGTTCCGATCTCCCAGCCCTCTTCCCTGAAGAGGGTCCCAACAAGAGGCCCAGTCCCTGAATTTACAACACTTCTAGGTCTTGGTATTTCTCCCCAACGGGCAGGTGTTTCCTGGGTTTGTCTGTTCAGATCCTTGAGCACTGAACACCGCAGCAGTGCCCTGCTGGGCCCAGGAGACAGGCCCGGTGGGGGGAGCATTGATGCCGTGCACGGGGCTCCTGAGCCGAAGGGCAGGTGTGGGCTGCTGGGCAGGAAGACGTACTCGTGCAGCTGCCGAGGGTGGGCAGTGCGCTCCGATTCTACGTTACGGTCATTCTATCTCAGGAATCTGAGCACAGAGAGGAGAGTTCACCACACATATGCGTACATTAAAGCATTGAGTTCATGATAGGAAAGTGATCAGGCTAAAAGGATGCAATTTCCAATTGAATCAGAATTCTTAAAACCACTTGAAGAGGAAAGACAGGTTAGTTGCTGGGGCTGCCCAAGATGGAACACTATTCCCAATTAATTAGAGACTCAAGAAATATATGGGGAGGGTCCAGTATTGGCAGAACTCTCAATATACTGAGAATTTTGTTAATTAAGGCACCAAAAAAAAAAAAAGGCCATTACTAGTCCCAAAGCTCTACAGGTTAAATGACTTATTTTGTGAGTCATTAAACTAAGCACTGATAACTTCCTTCTTGCTCTTACAGAGAATTTAGGTAACCCCCTGGCTAGCTCCTGATAAAAAATAAAACCCATCCCATGAAGCTGAAGAGAACCACGCACATCTGCTTTGCCTAACTGCTCAGTAGGCCCATTTTTCTGCCCACGGCAGTGATAAAATGGTAGCTATGAATCAACATGCCAGCCGTGGCGATGGACACAGGACAGAGCCTAGCAGTGACAGACTGGGGGAGGACACAGACAACAGTCATGGCGTTTCTCTCTGGGAAGAAGCTAACAAGACATTTAGGCTGGAATCTTCCATCTTCCTGTTCAGATTTACTACTTTCTACCTCTTTGCACTCATACCTGGGGAAGCTGATCAATACAAGCTACCTCAATGAGTTTCTCTCACCATCTGGTTTCTAGCTGGGCTTGAAGAATGGTGGGGGATGTTTATTACCCTGAGCCCTTTCCTGGGGAGAGAAGGGTATCCCTAAAGCTAGGCTGAATTCCTCAGCAGAAGGTGATAGCTCCTGCCAGGTGATCCTCTCCACCCAGATACCCTCCTCACCCGGCTCTAGCCCCTTCTCTCTCTCCTTGCTTCTTCAGGCACTGGATGGTCATAGTGACCCTCATCACAATCCCTGGGGAAGTCTCTATCTCTTTCGGTTGTTCTATACCCTGACCCCACCTTTATAAATAGTCTAGTCTGCCCCTAAACTGTTCTGCCACCTACACAAAAGTGAGAGTTGAAGTCCCTGGCTTCCTATGGGCTGTGCTTTAAGGAGCAGAGCCTACCGTGCTGGACTCACTATTTAAATATTGGGGAAAGTCCTGCTGGAAATTTTTGGAGAGTACATTTTTAGAGAGTTGCAGAGTTCAGCCACCCAAGAAGGAAAGGCCGTTTAGGCCAACACACAACAGCTCTCTTGTTAGTGCAAAATGAATTCACTTGACGTGGCTTCTGAACATGGAGGGCCCCGTACAGAGATAAAGACATATGTGCCGTCATACAAGAAGCATCTTGAAACATGAGGGAGCACAAGGAGAAGTCCTTGAAGAGATCTTTTCCAATTTTTCTCAACCTTCATGTTTTATGGGAAAGCTCAAAACTCTCACTGAAACAATGGATTAAAAAATGAGATACCTTCCAGTTTCACAATCCATTTGTTTCCTCCCTTCAAGATTTGCTTGAAACAGGGAAAAAATAAGTTGCAAGGATTCAGTGTGAACAAACTTGAAAAATCATGCCTTTGTGGGGAAAGTATTTTTAATTTTCAAATGCATTCCAACCTACCCTTGCTACAAGGTAGAAAAATAGCACTGTCCAAAAAAGAAGGGAAACTACTCACATGGCAACAATCATGGTGCCTAGAACAACAAAGCCAGAACTGGATTAATAAGCACAGCCCACTGATAAATTTATTCATCTCTGGGTTTGTGATGCAAGGAGATCTCAAATGACAAAGACCTTCTGTGTGTTTTGGGAAAACAGGCAGGAGAACTAAGGGAGCCCCACAATGCTATCCAGTTGGGAAGCTGGTTCTCTCTGAGAGCTGTGCTTGAATAACCACGGCGGGTGTGTCCTTTGAGAAAGCCCCAGGATCACCTCCCCAGGAAGCCTTCTCTCTTTCCACTTGCTTTTGGATAAATATGCCTTCACTGCACTCTCGGACCATCCTTTCTGTAGAATCCTGTGGCATGACCTTGAAAACCTGTGTTTTCCTCAGCCCCCAAGGTCAGAGGGAATCTCTTGTTCACCCCGAAATCCTGATGCTTAACACAATGTATGCTATCAAAAAGCATCATCCAGTAAATCCCTGTGCAATTAATCTTTAATTCACAAAAATAGCAGTACTTTAGAATCTCCTCTGGAGTTATCACGGGATAGCAAATGAGCTTCAGCGTGTATGTACACAGAGCCCGATCAATTGATAACTTCCCAGCACACTAAATTCGCCAGGGTTTGGGAGGAAAAGAGCATAATGACCAACTACTGATAGCTGCCATGGACCCGGAATTGGGGAACGATGTCAAGTATGCTGTGGGTTTGCCCTCCCTGCTGCTCTTACTCATCCACAATCTCTCCAGATCACTTCTGTGGAACAGTAACAAGAAAACTCACTAAAACGCAAAGAGTGGTAAAACCAGCACAGCCCCAACCTATTTAGGGTATTGTGGGCCTGGAGTCTAAAAACAAAAACCAGTTCATGTCCAAACCAATTGTTTTTCACACAACACAGAGACCGTATTAGGAATGTGCCTTCATAAAGCTCTGAGTCAGACCGGTGTCCTCCAGGCGACTCTCAAAACTGTCTCGGTCGGAGAGCGCCTCCGCCTATGGCGTCTTTGTAAAATTGATCAACTATTTTCAATAAGTTTTTCTATCATCCTCGGTTGAAAATTGCAAGCGTGTTGCATATGTAAAAATATAAATGTTTGACTCATCTCGCCTGGGGAAATGCTGACGAAGCCAGGGGGGTGTGTGCTCCTGTTTTGGTAAATGTCTCCCTAAGCCCCAGTTAATCTTGACGTTTCCGCCATGTTCCCATGCCGTCCTAGAGAGGCTTGCGTTGGATAGCCCTCAGACCCTGGGATGGCCTTCAAGTCCACTCCTCAAGGAGAAGTAGAGGTCAGCATGGGGCATTTTTGGCTCTTAGCCATGACCTTTTGACACAGCACCCGCATTCCTTGCGGAGTGAGGGTGTTTGTTTCATGTGGATCCTGGCTAACGGAGCCCGAGAGGGCAGCCGGTTGGAACTCGGGCCTCAGCTGCCATTTCAGTAGTCTTGCTGGAAGGATCCAGATGATTCATCCACACCTGCCCTGAGTGTAGCCTGGGGACTCCCACCAGTGGCGGGGAGACACCTGTACTAGCCAGAGATGTGAAGTGACCAGCGGCACAGGGACCCTGACGTGACTGTCAGTCGGCAGTGTCTATAAGCACATTCGAGACAACACAGCACCACGCCCTGAGTGCCAGTGACATAGATTCACAGGCTGAACGGTTTCCTCTTTCCCGACATAATGGGCTGTGACAAAGTAACAGAACAGAGCATTTGTGTGTGTAAGACCCCCACGATTAACAGGAAATGGAGAGCTCTCCAGACTTAAGTCCTGGAAAGAATCCCCTCAGGCTGTCACCGAGGCCTCTGCTGCTAGGGCTGAAGTCATCTGCAACTCAGTAGTTGTGGAACACAAAGTCACCAGGTCCCAACAATGGGTGGCCAGAGTTTGGCTGCTGCAAGAGTGATGGTGGAGGGGGCCGGGGACCGGGTGAGACTCTCGGATCTGTGTCAGAACCTGGGGTTCTTTCTTTTTGCCCACATTCTCTTGAAATGGCAAATAAAACCAGACTTCGATACTAAAAACTTGATGAGTCAACTGTAAAGAAAATATGAATTCTCCTCTCTTCTCTCCATGCAATCCTTGTTTCTCATTCCTTGTTTTTTGCCCTTCTGTTTTATCCCCTGCACACACTCATTACCCAAAATGCCAGGTATTGATCAAGAGATACCACGGTGGTGATCATGAAAACAGACATGGGAAATCTGACCTCTTCTAACTGAGGGCTACTATAAAAACATGAAGATTGGCAAGGTAATTTTGGTAGAAGGATCCCGAGGGTCAGCCTGTATGTTGTTAAATAAGCTAGCTGACTCATTTGAGTAGAAGTATATCAATATCACTCTGGAAAAAGTTGATGCTGGGTCTCTGCCAACAGAGGTCATCACACAGGGCAGATGTCAGCAAATGAAAACCCACAGAACCCATAGGCCGATTCTAGACTGCCTTGCCTCCTGTTCTTGTAAATAAAGTTTTATCGGCACACGGTCATGCCCATTTTATCACATATTGTCTATGGCTGTTTTGACGCTACAAAGAGTTGACTGTGTGGCTTATGAAGCATAAAATATTAAATGTCGAGCTGTTTGGAGAAAAAGTTTGCTGACTCCTGACCTAGAGAGTGCTGCGCTTGTGTGGGGGCTTCCAATTTACCTGTTAACTCTCCATAGACCTCTAAGCTCTGCCGTTTATCGATCTCTGCCAAAGGCCAGACTTAGGGCAAAAAGAAAGAACAGTTCTCAAAAAAAGATGGAACGCTTCACCAGTGTCACTTTTCTGTACCAGCTGAGATAACTCTACCTGTTCTACTACATAAACTTCAAAATCCTGAGGCCAAACACAAAGGATGTTCATATTTCACTTCTGTAAACTCTTATAGACCAGAGGGAAGTTAGCTCCAGGAAGTCATTCAGGGATCCAGGCCGGGGCCATCTGTGAACTCAATCATCCCTTCCAACAGAACTCAGTCACATGGCCACATCTAACAGCAAGAGCATGCAGGAAATATAATCTAGTGGTGATGGTCAGGAGAAAAGGGCAATAGGCCAGGGAACATTTAGCTATAGGACCTATCTGGTCCCCCCCTCCCTGCCCCCTTTCATAGCATCAGGGTCTTGCCTATCAGAAAAGAAGCCACAGACATAACAATTGCTCTTCAATGATAGACACACATTGTGTAAACCTTCCTAGAAGGCTGTCCATGCTAACAGAAGGATTATGTAATGCTGCACTCAAGATGCCACGATCAAGCATGTTCATTCTTATTTTCATTGTTTACCTGTTAAGGATCTGTTCTGGGCAGAGAAAATATTTAGTACTTTGTCCGCTGGATAACACAGGGAGGGAATTTTCCTATAATAACAAAATTAACGTAGGTTGTTAGTTGCAGCCTCTCTGCATAGTACTGGTCATAATTAGTACTATTTGACACTGAATCCTTAATTAGGAAACAAACCCATTCTAACATTTTTATAACGTGTTAAGTTTTTTTCCGGGAGTATTCTGAAGCCAAATGGGTAAGCTACTTGGATCAGCTTGGCTTAAAGGAGTCACATCCTGGAATAGCGCTGCTCCACGTGGTTTCTTCCCTGGACACCTGGACATGCCCAGGTGTCGTCACCTCTGACTCTTCAATTCTATAACCCACTCTACAGTCTCTGCCCTCAGTCCATTCACGGCAAGGCTGATGCTAAAGCTGACCCATCACTTACCCCTTACTTGGGGAGGAATTAGCAAATCAATTACAAAGATTGCGATCTTAGGCAACACGGATATTAGAATAGCTAAATAATACTGAGAAAGGAGAGTGACTGGGTGGTTCAGTCAGTTAAGCATCTGACTCTTGGTTTCAGCTCAGGTCGTGACCTTGGGGGTGAGAGACCGAGACTCGCATCGGGCTCCACACTCAGCATGGAGTGTGCTTTTCTCTCTATGCCTCTGTCTCTGTCCCTCCCTCCTCTGTATGCTCTCTCTGTCTCTCAAAATAAATAGATAAAATCTTTAAAAAAAAATAATACTGAGAAAGGGAAGGGAAGGGCAGGCGAGGCAAAGCAAGGCCATGCAAAGAGCCCAAGACCAGGAACGAAGAGACCCGGTTCTAGACCATAGCTCATCTCCCGGACAACTCCCTTCTTCTGCCTGGGTTTTCCTACGTATTTACATGTAAACACTCTGGGCATCCATGGCATATCTTTCAGCTCTTTCTGCCTCTGTGATTCTGTGAAGAAATCCCTAGAGGTGAAGTTTGATGTCTCGGTGGGAGACAGACTTGAGAATGCCATTCTCAGCCTTCACCCCCAAAAGCAAAACACAGTCCACTTGCAGATCATACTCGGGCTAAAGGAGAAGCCACAGTAAATAGTTCACAAAGGAAAACAAAGGAATACATTATCCTGCAGCCAAAGGGAACCATAGCCCCAATTACCGCTTCTCCAGTTGCAAATGGTTTTATAAGCAATCTGCTCAGGGTAATTTTATTATTTCAACTACTGTTCACGGCAGCACCATGAAGAAATCAGAATTTGACGAAATTAATATAGCCATCACAGGGAGGATAAAGAGAAGCTCAGAAAGGGTATTCATTTGATAAATATAATATATTTTAGGAGAGAATATTATGGTAATCCCTATTTACCAATGCAAACTTCTTTAGGGTTTGCAAGATTCGAATGCACATTTTCTCTTAACGAAATAAACATACATATCTGAGGAGCCCAGTTGAAAATATTAACAGTCCTTCTGCACCCGAAATATTAGTCCTTCCCTCCTTTTCTGCCTGCTTCTGTCAGGAAGCCACAGAGCATACAGCTGCAGCGCCTAGCTAACCATGTAATTGATAACTCCCTACCGGATTCACTGTGGGAATCTGTCAGTTAAGGTCTAAAGATACATACACACCACTATGAAAATGAACTTACACAAGTCTGTCTGCGGACCAGGAAGGGCCTGAATGCAGTCAACATTTTGCTACTTAATTGGTTGGGCCGGTTTACCAGCACACATGTGTATTCTAGCAATGGCTCGCTGTACTATGACTCTTTTTGACAGACCTATTTAGTGAGCAGGAGATATTTTTTTCCCCAGATAATTGCTCAAAATCATGCTTTCAAAGTCAAAGTGATTCAAACTTGCCTGTCTGTACTTTGCAAATACACAAGGTTGGAAGGAATGCAAATGCACACTCCTATTTCTAAGCTGGATGCACAATAGAGGCTGTTGTTTTGCTTTCTGGTTTGTTTTCGGTTTTGTGGTTTTTGTGTTTTTTTTTTTCTTTTTTCCCCCCTCGGAGCAATGGAGGAGAAGGAATGCAAGTCCCACAGAACTTAGCCCAAGCCTGTCGTGGCTCCTATGGGGCCAGATCCTGCAGAGGGCAGGTTTCTGCCAACACGGGGCCAGCACTCCTCAGCGAGAGACGTTGAATCTGAGATCCCACCATCCAAAGACTGAGGCCTTCTACGTCCAGAGTAGAGGGTGGCGGCATCAAATCCAAGGGATGTCTGAAGGAGCCACTTCACTTTTTGGGTGGCCCCTGGCAGGATGGACAGAGCAAGGACTTTGAAATCTAGCCCTCCTTCCTGCAGTCCAGGGAAAGGACTTCACTTCTCTGCTCTCTTGCTCATCTGGAGCTGGGTGTATACCTCTCAGGAACGTGGTGGACTTTAAGGATGTGGCTCTGTTCAAAATCATCCTGCATGTGGATGCAAGATGTCTCCCTGCTTTGTCCCTGCTCCCTTTAAGCTGCTTGGAAAGACTCTGTTGGCACTTCCGGCCCTCCTCTTTTGGCATTTTTGAATATTCATACAGGATCATGAAATGGCTCAGGCATTACGCAAGCAGGGACTTCTGAATGAGGGCACAGGAGAGAGTTGCTGGGAGGTGTGGCTGAAGCCATTCCAGATGGCCAGTGCACCCAGGGACGTCGTGTGGACCACAGGCAGAGGTCGGAAACACCCAGATGTACAGGCTACTCCCACCTAGGACAGAGGCTCCGCACCAAGACACATGAATCCACAGAAAGAGCTTCAGGAAGCTTCAAGGGGCCTCGAAAGAACTGCCGCATCCCATACTTAGCACGGATCTATACGTACATCAAGAACTAAAATGCAGGGCCCCTGCCAGGACCTGAGAGGATTCGATCTTCCTGTTTCTGAAGGCGAATGTAATAGAAAACGTCACCCCTACACATCATCCAGAGAGTTCAAGCCTACAGAGTCACAGAACCATGCTCTTTAAAAACTAGAGAGGACTCAACCTGATACTCTCCTACTCCTCTTTCTCAGATGTTGAAAATAAGTGCTCTTCCGCAAGATACTTAAGAGGCAACAAGTTTAGTAGCTAAACTGGGAAGGACCTCAGGGTCCTTGGGAGGACTGAGAGCAAGTAAATCTGGTCCCGCTTTCAAAGTCAAAATCCTGATGCTAGTTTGAAACGGCACGCGCAGTTCCTAGGACTCTAACTATCGGATAATCAGACACATTGTGATTATTCCCATGGTCCGGACACCCAAACAGAATCCTGCAAGATGGTCGAAGCTCTGAATGCTCCGTGAACGACTAAATAAATAAATAAACTATTAGTATTTTAATTGAGGCTGGATTGCCAGGCAATCAATTTAATTAACTGCGGCACAATTAATTGCGAAAATTGAGGTTTGACTCTGACGTTGCCAATTCAAGTGGCATTGTGTAGACTTGGTTAGAGCCAAGAGAACTAAAACGACTCCAGTGATATTGCTGGAGTAAAATTAGCAGCAAAAGTGCTTACCCAAAATTTGAGAAATGGAAATGCTGAGGGACGTGAGCCACGTTCGGCAGAAACTGACTCAGTTTCTCTGCCGGGAAAGTGAGCTAAGATGACCCCCCTCGCGGGGAAGATTGATAATGCTTGGGAAGGTGAAGGATGATTACAGCTCAGCATGGATCTGGGGTGGGAGTCCGGAGACAGTGTGCCCACATGTGGACTGATCCCTCCCCTCTCAGTTACCGATTGCATCTTTTGGAGGAAGACAAAATCACCAGTACCGTTGACCTGCTGAGACACTGAGTGCTACTTCCAGAGCAAAGAAAGCAAGCCAGACATAAGCCCTGGGCCACCAGGGACCTCCTGGATTCTTCAGCGTCTCACGTGTCATGCATGTCTGCTTGTGCTTGAGAAAAGGGCACACGTCCTCATCTTAGAGACGTCTGAGGAACCAGCGTTGGCAAGGACACGGAGAAGCTGGAACCCTTGAACCGGGCTTAGGGGAACGCGGAACGGTGAGGCTACTGTGGAAAACAGTTCAGCAATTCCTCAACAAGCGAAGGAGAGGACTGCCCAATGACCCTGCGTTGGGTACATGGCCGTCCCAGATCTGTACCCAAAAGAACCGAACACAGGACTCAAGCAAACACTTGTGTGATAGCAGCACTGCTCACAACAGCCAAAAGGGGAAAATGACAGAGATGGCCATCAGTGGACAATCAAACTGTGTTATAAACATACAGCAGAGTATTACTCAGTCACAGAAAAGGAATGAAGTACTGATGCGTGCCACAACGTGCAGGGACCTTCAAAACATTATGCTTAGCGAAAGAAGACAGGTACGAAAAGACACCTGTCGTAGGATTCCATTTACATGAAACGTCCGGAAGAGGCAAATCCACAGAGACAGAGAGCAGACTGGTGGCTGCCAGGGAAGACACATGCTATTGCAGGGGAAGGGAATATTCTGGAACCAGACAGAGCTGGTAGTTGCATAAAAAAGGGTGAATGTTCTAAATGCCCTTGGATTGTTTGCTTTAAAATGGCTCATTTTATGTTATGTGAATTTTACCTCAATTAAAAAAAAAAGTAGAAAAACAAAGGTGCCTCGAGTTTCCTTGCTTATACTTGCAGTGTGTCTGCTGCTTCCCAGAGGGGAGCTGGGAGGCAAGGTGGGAGTGTGTGCCCGGACCAGAGCCAGGAAGGGGGTCCCCCAGGACAGCTGCAGCCGGGCAGCCCACACTTCCGCCCTTGCCTCCTTGCCTCCTTGCCTCCTGAAGGAAAGGGCATTTCCCTTCCTCTGAGCGCTCTCCCAGGCTCTGCTTTCACCAAGGTCCTTCTTCTATACCGTCCCTCCTACCATGTTTGTTCATATAAATGTTGTATATTAACCCCTCAGAGAAACGGGGATGATGAAATTCCCCACGTGAGGACGCAGGCAGAGAGGAGCTCTGGGTGGGCTTCCAGGAGGGAAAAATAAAGTGGGGGCATCCTTTAGCTAATCTCCTTATGGTTCCTGGTGTTTGGTTTGTCTGGGGGGCCACAGGGCAGACACAGGGCCACCCCCGGAGCTGCTGTGCCCAGCACTCATCAGGCAATAAATATGATCTGGAGGATTCCAGGTCCTCTGAGGATCCCTCCAAGGCCCCCAGATCCCCGTGGGAGGCCATTTAGATTCTAGGACTGCACCCCTCTGACAAATGCCATCCTTCTCCCTCCTTCGAGAGCCCTCGAGTCCTGGGCCAGTTGCCTGAGTAAGTCTTACCAAAAGGAGCCGTTCAAAACAACCTCTTGATTCAAAGACAGGGTACCTGCAATACCACTTGCTTACGGCGGTGGCGGTGGCGGTGGTGGTGGCAGTGGGGAGGGGGAGGATGTTAGCAGCTGTTAGGAAATTGCCTGAAGGCAGCAAAAGAGCTGCCTGGCCGACAGGTGTGTGTGAGCCTCAGTGAACACCTGATTCTCCCAGACGGCGGGAAACTTCCCTGAAGGGCCTGTGCACCAGACTCGAGAAAACAAAACAAACAGGAAGAAGAGCCCTGTCGAACCATGGCCAGACGCTTCCATTCTGGTGGGCATAGGGTGGGTTGGGGGGACGGCCCGTGTGCTCTGGGGAATATCAGGCCCCTGTCCTCCATTGTTACATCTGAACCGGCACTGAGGCGGGCTTCGTGGAAAAGGTATTTAAAACGGGAGTTGCAGTAAAGACCAGGTATGGGGAAGAGAGATGTGCTAGCTATTGAGCCCACCCCCCACCACTACCCCAATGCCCCACGTATTCTTTGTATTCTTTTATTTCAGCGTCACACGGATCCAGGAGCCGTCTGATGGGCATAGACGTTAAGGCCTGGGTATGCCGAGGCCCCGGCACTCTCAAGCTGAGGACTGCTGACCTGCATCCTTGACCCCACACACTCCGTGGGACCAAGATGGCACTGACGTGGCCAAGGGTGCATGCTCCCTTCCCTGCATGGCGCTTGCTAATTCTCCACCCCGTGGGTGACTTCTTCAGAAATTACTTGCTCTGCTGGCCTCCTAGGCTGCCCGGGACACGTGCTGCTGTGGCTCTGTTAACTGCAGGCCCACACACACCACGTGCTCCGGATCTGAGACTCTGACCACGCCGCCCTGGGTGCTGGGAGTGCATGACGACAGGGCATACTAGAACAAAGGTGTGCTCACTGGCTCTCATTTCAAAACTACCTGAAAATGAAGATCAGAAAGAAGTAGGTGTGTTTCACAAGATGACGGCTAGATTATAGTGTGCAAGGAGCTTTGCAAAGAAAAAAAGGCCTTATTCATTCATTCATTCATTCATTCATTCATTCATCAAAACAAGAAATTGATCAGTGACTTCTCTGTGTCAGTAACTGTGCAGGACATCCAAGGGTGCACTAGGAAGACACAATCTTGAAATCTATATTTGCGGGGAATAGCATCCCTTAATGCTGCAGGATCCCAGAGCGGGGAAAGGAGACAGCATCTCCAGAGAGAGGGTTTCCCAAACACTCCCAAGCACTGGCAGCTGCTAAGTCAGGGGGATGTCAAAGGCCTGAGGGTGGCAAGGGCTCAGGGTAGGGGGGCAGGTAACATGTGGCTGCAGACATTGCTGGAAGAGGCGGTTTTCTCCTGCATCGGGGGAGGGCACCTTCATATCTGGGAACCAAGGGTTTCGCCCACACCTTCCTGACTCTCCACGTGGCAGCCTGGACTGTTTTAAAGATTGAATCCTATCACTACACAGATTCCCTTGCTCAAAAGCCTCAGCTGGCTCCATGTTCTCAATAGACAAAGGCATTTTCTAGACTCTGTGCTCCCAAGGGGGGTGGGGGCATGACTCCTCCACTTCCACGGGCGTGAAAGTTGGTTCTGGGGGGTTGGAGAGGTCGGAGAAAACCTTTTTACCCCTTCAGCTATGCACATGCACTGAAACACACGCAGAACATCGTGGTATTAAATTTTCATGGGTGGGGGCGGTTAGGAAAATCACATCTGAGAAGACTCCTGGCGGGGGGCGGGGGGCAGTGACAATGGAATGAATGGCTGAGAACCTCACAAGGCCAGCTTTCTCGCCCTCAACACTACGGACACTGGGGCCTGGGTCGTTCTTGGCAGTAGGGCTGTTCCATGTGTTGTAGGTTTTTAGCAGCACTCCAGCTAAAAATGTTTCTTGCATTGCCAGACGTCCCCTGAGGGGTGGGGGGTACAAAATCAGCCCCATTGGGGAACTCCTGGACTAGATGACATCATTCTTGTAAGTGCTCAAAAAAACGGTAATTGTATCAGAAGGAATTAACAGCGTTGGATTTTTTTTTTTTTAGAGGAGAGTGAGGGTGTCTTTTATCCAAAGCAATAAATTCTAAGGGGGGCAAGCAGGCCGAGGGCTGCAAAGCTGAATGGGCAAAGCAAAGGGAGAGCCCCGGCTGTGCCAGCGTTAGAGACCAGTGCGTGAAGGCATCATCACAAGTGGGGAGGGGCTTAGAGAACCGCACCAGAGCGCCTGGAAACGTCCATCTCTCTTTGTGTCCAGAGAGGCCTCATTAAATTTCGTGACTGCACTGGTGGAATTTGACTTGCAGCTGCGAATTTCAAGGCCTCCCCGGGCCTCTCGTGGACGGGAAGCCAGGGTAATAAATGGCCTCTGCTTCCCGGCCTGGATTGCAGGCCTTGGGAGGTTACGCCCTCAATGTCCTGCTCCAAAGGGTGGAGAGCTGGGAGTCCCAACACTGGAGACCTAGCGCGAGCTGCCAGCAGCATTAGCTATGTACCGGCTGAGCGATTTCCATCGGGTAATGCTGCTTGGGAGTCAGGAATGCTAGGCTTCTGCTTAATCAAAAGCAAAATAAAAACAAAACTGAAATCATTCCTCGTGCAGCACATGATACTTCTAAAAACTGATACATGGTTTATCTGGTTGATAATCGGAAGCAAGATGGATTCATCACTCATCGCACTTGGACCCGGTTATGGAGAAGAAGCTTCATCTCCCTGAAACACTGAGCGATTTCTCCCTTGCTAAGACTCTGGAAAGCTCGTGCGGTATGAGGCATGTGTTAGGGGAGAACCCACGTGCTGTTCAATTAAGATGTTTATTGATGTGACACATAAAACTCTCCTATTTTATTATCTGGACTGGGAGGTGGTTAGTTATTTAACTGCTTTGTTTCCATGCTTCTGGGGGTTCCTTCGAGATGTTTTTTCTCGAACAGGAAACCAAAAGAACGGGTCTTCTGATGAGTTTGTTTTCCTTCTCTCCCTTCTTCCTGTACTCTAGTATTGAGGAGATGCAGCAGGCCTGCTATATGCCACACCTTCAGGCCCAGAAGTGGGGAGAGAGCACTTTTTGAACGCAAGATACTTTTGGAAAGGTGAGAGATTTTAGAAGATCGTTTTAAACATTCGATATAACTATTTATGGGAGTTTTGCCTTGCCAGGGAAAACACAAACCAACAATACGGTTATCTTGAAATAATCCTCGGATTGGTAACGTTACATGAAATAGAGAAGCTGAAGGGAAAAACAAAATTCTACGCATAAATATTTTTCCCTAGTTGGAGACGGAAATTATCTAGTTCTGTTTTACCGGTGGAAGTGGGGGCCCTCCGCTCAAAACTCTGGTGTTGCTGCTGCTCCTACCTTCAAGCCCCTTCTCCCCGCTTGGCATGGGAGTTTGTGTTGGAAGACACCCAGACTTACTTTCATTTACTTTTTCCTCTGGGGACAGATTTCTCAATCAAACTCAGGCCTTGAACATTCATTTGCTAAGACAGTGCTTAGGGAAACAAAACAAAGCAAAACAAGGCAAGGCAAACAATAACAAAACCCTGAAGTTTGTTCTCATGCAATTTGGGAGACTGAGAGAAAGAAAAACACCCCCCTCCCAAAAAAAAAAAGAGAGAGAGAGGTGAGCTTTTCGATTCATCAGACATATTGTTACAAATGTTTGAGGAAATCAGCAGGTATTTTAAAAATGTACAAAAGTTCATTTTTGGTTAATTATTCAATAACTCTGGTTTGTGTTGTTAAAGAAGAAAAGTGGAGATCATTCTAGAGAAATTCTATTTTTCTTCCCTTTATCACCTTCCCAGTCTACCCAGCTGCTTCCACCAGGGAACGTAAGTACCCAAATGCCAACACGACAGCCCGACTTTTTGCAAAGCGGCTTAATTACTCATTACGAGATTCCATCAACACAAGCTCCGGTCTGTGGTTTTATAATAAGGGCTGTTATCTTTCCTTGGATTTTCACTCCTTCGTAAAGGGGGATGTGGCAGAGATTTCCGCAACCCCACTTTATATGGGAAGGGAATGAGAGGATTTTAATGCATGAATTTGATGTCATTAACAATGCTGACAGCTGTTTAATCCCAGTGGAAACAACAGCTGAGTCCCAACTGCAGGAAAAATAATTAACTCTTCAGTGCGTTCCACGGAAGGGATCGTATGAATCAATTACGTGTCTCACGCCTTACCTGCCGTTTTTGTCAATTACTCAGCCGTTCGGTTGGGAAGCTCTGGCTCTAATAAAATGACAGGAGGCCCTTGCAGGCGCAGAGACTTGTTAAGTTCAGAGAACAGATTTATTAAATGGGCCTGTTCTAAGTTTGCCATTAATTAAAATTAAGAACCATTTTTTATGTTTCCACTGAATCACGGAACATAATGAACTAAAGTAAAAGGAAATAATAAAGTAGGAGCCCCGGGTGACCCAGTGTCGGGGAAGAGAAGGCGGCTGAGCTGGAAGGGGAAGAAACACAGGCTCTGAGGCTGAAACTGAAGCCCAGGGTGGGATGTGCTGTGCCCATGCGACTTTATGACACGTGCCATTTAATTTAAATGGAACATTTAGACACCTGCCAGTGACAGTAAATTTGCTACTTTTTCACCCTTCCTCCCCCAGAGATGATCAACCTCTCTCTTCTAGGCTTCAGGTTCTTTTTTTTCACTCCTGCTTGCTGACATCCTTCCGGTGACTATTTCTACTGCTTCTAATTTGTAAAATATTACAGATATAAATAATGTCTGATTAAGATCCTGCTTTGAAATATGTGGCGCTCACTTAACGGTTCCCATTTAATAAAGCACTCCTGGATCCTTTCCATTCATTTATAATGCGAGACTTTGAGCAGATGTCTTAAGTATTCAATGTTACAAACAGCAACATTACATGAATTTAAATTTGGCTCTTTGTCTGAACGCCCCTTCAAGCATGGCAGCTGACGTCCAGGGAGCCCTGTTTCATCTGGAAACGATGCAGCTCTGCCACCAGCCCTGAGCTCCCCGCTTGCTGGTACATGGAGAACAACGTGCTCTCTCCCGAGAGGTCTAGGGCTGCTGGGGGTAGGAGGAGACCTTCCGTCTCATCAGTTTGCCGAAATGACAGGTGGAGGGAGAAGGTCCTGCATCAACAGCAGGTGGACAGACTCCTAGCCTGGCCCGGGAAGAACTGTAATGCTCTTTGAGTATGTGATTGCCATTCCTGGTGGAACTTCAGGAACAGCCTAAACGTCCCCACTATTACCCCAATTTTACCGATGAGGATACTGAGATCAAGAGAAAAAAAAATGCACTAGTTCTCTTTTGTTAATATTCTACCTGATTGGAATTTAATGCATGTGTGTCTAAAATCTTCAAGTAAGGTTTGAAACCCAACATTATAAGAATAGGATACCAAAGATGTAGCTTGATGCCTGAATTTGTGGAAAACGAATCCTAGGGGATATATAGGAGCTAAACCAACTATAGTTTTTCCCATCTAGCACACTGGTCCTTCCTTTTTCTTCTATTTTTCTGGGAAGCATATTTTACTCCATCTGATTCTGTGGGTCAGCTGGAGTGTTCTACTCCTTTCTATACATCACATTGGTCACCTAATTAAATAACCTGTCTCTTGACCACAGTGATTGGATCAGAGATAAAGCATGTGGTCTAAACAGGCTAGAATCTTCCCTGGGAGGCATATATTCTGGGAGCAAGGTCTCCTTCTGCTGATACTAATATTGCAAGAGAAGGGCTCTGGTCTCTCCAGCAGCCACCTCTCCCACCTGGTAGAAGAATGCTATAGAAGTGAGCTACACAGAGACCACCCTAGCCAAAGGATGGAAAGAGACAAATAATCTGATTACATGTTGGAGCCACAATCTCGCCTTGCCTGAAGTCGTCACACCAACCAACATAACTCTTTTGTCATAAGCTAGGTTTAATTGCTACCAAGAATTATAGCTAATATGGAAGCACTGCTCCATGAGAGTTCTAGATATGGCATATCATATACTATCTTTTTAAACTGTGACCCCAAGTTAATTCTAAGCAATTTTTTTCAAGATTCTGGCATCTTACCATGTTCTTTCTTAGCTCTATGACATTCCCCATGCTGTTCCTTCTACCTTGAATGTCTTACTCATCCGCTTTCATATTCGGAGATGTGAAAGGTATCATTCAAGATCTAGCTCAAATCTAAGCTCTTGGTCGAAATCTCTCCTAGACTCAGGAGATAGTACTGGTTTTCCCCCAAATAATCCGTGAGCTATTTAGAGTAGGAGTCACGGCTCATTCACTTCATGTTCTCAACCACAAGCACTATGTGCTTGCTGGGCGTGGGGGCATTATAACTGATACTATTAAAAAATCACAGTGAACTGGAAAACTGTCCTTAGGAGGTTTACTCTGTATAGAGTGGAGACAGAGAATCAAAGAAAAGTATTACACTGCAGGGAAGAATCTCATTATATAATTGAGTCAACTTGGTGACGTGGTTCCCAAAAGAGCTAATGGCTTCTCAGGGGGCAGTGACAGAAGTCGGACGGTTGGGGAGAAGGTGCGAGCCCAGTACCACCGTGTGCTGCTCAGGCCATGCATGGGTTTCTGTCCCAGTCCAGACTTACATCTGGGGAACTCGAGCCTCAGACTGATCAAATTCTATCACAGCTTTCATAATATTTTTAACAGCTTTACTGAGATAGAGATTGTATATCATACGATTCACCCATTTAAATGTAAAACTGTTTTCAGTATATCCACAGAGTGGTACAATGTTCCATTTTAGCACATTTTCATTATCCCCAAAGGAACCCTACCCCTTAGCTGTTACCCCCCAATCCCTCCAAGCCCTCTTTAGCCCTGGGCAACCGCTAGTCTCCTTTCAGTCTCTATCGTTTGCCTCCTCCAGACAATTCATATAGATGGAATCACAGGGCCCTTTCGGACTGGCATCTTTCACCGAGTATAATGTTTTCAACATACTGTTTTGTTGTTGTTATTAAAGCAGCAGGAAGCCCTTTTGTCATGAATAGTCTCTTAGGTGTAGTACAACGGAAGATAAATAAAACAAGAATGACTCTGGTTGAAAGAACAGGATGGAAGCCCTGAGTTTTACTTTCTTGACTTTGTCTCCTGAAGTACCTAAGGACAAGGACCACTGGGACAGGGCAGTTGGCCACTCACCAGGTCCCAGGCAGTCCATCTAGCCATGGAGTTCCATTTCCCTGCACTTTTTTGAAAGCAAAAGAAGCTGTGCTATTTCAAATCTATCTTTCTTTCTTTCCTTTTTTTTTTTTTTTTTTAAATTTTAAGAAACTGCCTTCTCCAGGAAGGGGTACTATGTGACAAACATTCCAAGTCCCTTCTTATGGTAATACTGCACTTTGCAAATGGCTCGGATCCAATCCAATTGAACATAATAAAATGAAACAATCTGTGCTATCTCCAATAGCTTTAATCTTTACCATGCTAATGATTCCTAAAACCAATGAGCATGGTTAAAAAAAAAAAGAAGAAAGAAGAAAAAGAAGAAGAAAGAAAGAAAAGACACATTCTGCTCTCCTGTTATCAGCCTTCCTGGCAGCTGGGGCTGGTGCTTATTGTCTCCATCAACAGGATCCCTGGGAAAAGCTCACCCTACTGCTCTGAGGTCAGAGTTTACACGCGAAATGAACTGGTCACAGCCATCACACTGTCCTTCTGCACATGATGGTTAACAATGAATCACAACTGTTTCCATAATTAAGACTGCTGCCCCATTTTGCAATGTTGGCGAGAACTCCCCTGGGAATGGCTTGGTCACCACCAGAACCTGGTGTCTTTGCCAATTAGCAATGGCATTTTCTGTCCAGCCACACTGAATGCCCAGGGCGTAGAACCGTGTCCGGGGCTGGCAGCCTTGGTCCCCTTAAGAGTCTGTGTGGGTAGGACCATGGGGTATAGTTTTCAGAGAGTCTGGAAACAACCCATTCATTCACTCACTCACCACGCACTCGTCTGCACAGACAGACCATCTCCTACAAACCATGCGCTATGCCAGGAGTTGGAAATGAGGGGATGAGTAAGACCCATTCTTTGCTCTTAGAGAACTCACAAGGAAGGGAGATTAAACACACACACACACACACACACACACACACACACACACACATACTTACTTACTTATGATACACTGGGGTAAGTGCTAAATGATATGTAAGAACAGAAGACTGGGGGACGAGGGGAAGCAGGTTGTAAGAAGGCGGCTACCTCCCCTTCCTCGTCCTGCTGCCACAGCTGTGTCCCAGCATGCAGCAATAGGGCCTGTTCATGTGAACCCGCTTCCACCCTGCCCCCAGGTTCTCTAGACCCCCCCAAATTCAGTGCTCTGTGCCACTACCCACAGCTGCCTGAGGCACCTCAGGATGGTCATAGTGAGTTTTCATCCAATCCTGGGATGTGGGGTTGTGGGGACCTGACACCTACCTGAACCTCAGGAGTCATATCTGCTTGGTTCTGGTCTTGCCCCTTCCTGTGGTCAGGTGACCTCAAAAGCGCAGGTGGCCAGGAGTGGTTCACTTCCTAATTGTTTAGGGGTGGATTCGTCTGCTTGGAACATATTTTGGACCACAAGTTTGCCTTTCTTCTTTCAAATACCATTCACTATTGACGAGCTGCTCAGAGAGGCAGCTAACCTTGGGAAAACAGGCTGAAACCCACATGGGATATCTTAGGGGCTGGTGTGTAACTATGGGGAAAGTTCTAGAGGAGGAAAAATGGAAACAATGGGTCAAGAGGTGACTTTGGATGAGTTTTGTGTATTCCACAGATCTTTTCCCTATTAAAGCAGTAATGGTAGTTAATAACAAAAGTCACAGATCATATTTACTAAGTCCTGACTATGTGCCAGACACATTCTACGTGCTTTATATATTAACTCATTCAATCCCCACAACACCTCTATGAAGTAGGTATTATTATTTTTCCTATATCACACATTTGGAAACCAAGGCACAGAATGATTCAGTAATTTCTCAAAAGTAGAATAGGTAGTACATGGGATTTGAACCCAAAACATCATGTTCGATGACACTGACACATCATTAAAATCATTGTGCAATATATTTAAGCCCCTTAAAAAAGTGTATACGCTTTCACTCAGTAATTCCACTTCTGGAAATCTAATCTTAGGAAACACTCAAATATTATATATGATATTTATTAATTCAAAACACTCACATGTTACTTTTTAGCCTTATTTATAATAAGTAAAATCTGGAAGCTATCTACATTTTCAATATTAGGGGAATGGTTCAATAAACTACAGTAATAGCCAATAAATGGGATTTATAGCCATCATTAAAAATGATATTCATGAAGAGTCAATAATATCCTGGAACTGTGTTATAATGTTAAGGCAAAATGCAGAACTGAACCTTCTCTTGGTATGATCAAATCATGTTTGGATGCTGGGGAGGGGGTGAAAGAAAGAAACATTTTCCATTTGCTTCCATCCAAAGCAACTATCAGCAAATAATTTGTTTCCAGCACATCTACTATCTCCTCTTAACCCAGTGCCTCGAGAAAACTCAACCTGGTACTTTTTTTTTTTTCCTGAGATATTTCACGTGGAAAAATAAATTATATCAGTGGGCTTAATATCTCAGTTGGATAGGTAAAGCTAGGTTCTTTAGCTCACAGAAAAGAAAAGAAACCAAGCAAAAAAAAAAAAAAAAAAGCTTTGAATTCTCAGACCTGTTCACGCAGTATATCCGGAATTGATGAGGCACAGAGATATCACCTGGAGATAACTTTTTTCCACTTGTTCGCAGGCTCAGAACCAAATCACAGCACCTCCTTCCTCCAGCTGTACTTTGGAGCAAATTGAGTCCAAATTAGATCACCTTTTTCGTCCAATTGTATAAACCACGGCAATACCGTTTGGGAAAATCTAATAGTCTTAATCTAAGAACTGCTTCTGTGCCCACAATAGAATCAAACAAATAATCAATAAGCCTCTCGATATTATAACATCACTGAGTGAGGAGATAGGGAAGAGCAGAGTTTGTGTTTCCAGAGTACTGCTTAAATGGAATCAAATCACAATTCAGCAAGGACACAACAAAGAACAGCACCAACAAAACTAGGCAGAGTAACACAGTTTGCTCTATAGACGTGAACAGTTCCAGAATCTTCCACTGGAAAGTATGAGATTGTGAATCTGAATGAGGCAGATATTTTCCTCGACATTTACAAACGTCATTCCATCATCAATAATAACCTTGTGACATTGTTACTATTGCTCCCATTTTACTGTTGGGTAAATTTCAGTCTCAGACAGGTTAGTTCACTTGCCCAAAATCACACAACTGGTAAGTGGCAGAGGTAGGTACTGAATCCAAGCTTTTTAACTCAAATTAACCTGAATCGCACGCTGGCAAACTGGCTCTGGAGTTCAGCCCCAACCCAGGATTGGTCTGCTTTCTCCGTAAACTTAGGCAGATCAATAGTATCTTCAAGGCTCAGTTTCTGTATCTCAATATGGAAGTAAAAATATGTGTACACATGTCAAGTGCTTAGTGCAATGTCTGGTACAAAATTCATACTCAATAAATGCTGGCTCTTAATAGTTTTAACATCACATCACTCTAATTACTAAAAAAAAAAAAAAAAAAAAAAAGTGTACCCTCAACAAAACTGTCCGCAAATACCAAACTCTAGTTCAATAATGCAATAATGAAACACCTCCTTAAGTGTTTAAGAACCAAGTGACTTATGTCTCTAAGTTATTTGGAAATGAATCAGGAAATAAGATAAGACTGATGAATGGATGGAGGGATGGATGGTTGGAGGGATGGATAAATGGATAAGATGTAAGTAGAGAGACATTAATTGTCAAATCTAGGAAGCACATAAATGAGTGTTCACTTCTTTAAACATGTTTGACTTTTTCATAATAATAAAATGCTGGGTGGACGGCATACTACATAGCAGTAGAGAAGAATGAAATACTGTGGATGAATCACACAACGCAACAAAGAGCAAAAGCAGCCAGATGCTAATGAGTACATGCTGGATGATTCTCTCTATATAAAACTCAAGAAATCACAATAGTGGTTGGCTCTTGAGAGTGATGGGATTTATTGAATAGAAATGGGTATAGGTGAGCCTTCTGGGATGTTGAAAATATTTTCTACTTTGATTTGGGTGGTGTTTACACGAACATGTAAATAAGTTACATGGGTGTATAAATTCTTTGAACTGTCTCTAATATGTGTGCACCTTACCGTATATATGGTACACCTCCAGTTACATTCTGATTCAAGCCCCTCACATTTTCTGAATGCCCTCCTCTCCCCGTGGCTGGCATTCTTTCTAGGCACTTTCTGATGCATTCACTTGGAAAACCATTTCAGAGAATTGTCTGACAGAATACATTATTTAAGCCTTTAAACGCGATGTGAAGCAATCTCACTTTCTTGGAAAATGACTGTCATCCCCGAGAGTAAACTTGGCCTACAAGGAAATCACGAATGTGTGAAACTCCTCAGCTACCTAGTAGCCCTTATCCAGCACCCTTGGGCCTTGTCTTCTCCCCTTCACAATCGGATTATTTCCAGAAAAGAAAAATCATACCCCACCGACTCCAAATTCCTGTGCTCTGGCATGAGATTCGGCCATCAGGAAGGAGTATGGAGTGGCCACGTCCAAATCATACCACATGGAGAGTCACCTAGAGGGTGAAACCCTGGTCAAGGAGTTGCTCTCCCTCTCTCTTCTGGGAAACATTCCAGTTCAGAAGGCAAAGCTCTCATTCTCATTCACCCCAGTATAATCTGTTTCCAAAGCTTCCCTTTGGACTGGCCCACTGGATCAAACGTAGAAGGCACCCCTGGGCTTCTTCAGGATTATCCCAAAAGGTTATCCCAATGGGAGACAGGACAGCTGTCACTAGCAACAGACTTGGACACAAATTTTCCCCCAAATCCCTCCAAATCGCCTTTGATACAAATTTGAAAGCAGCATCTTCCAAATGCAGACAAAATGGAACTACACAATGATTTCTGCAAAATCAATAAAACAGAATATAGTGTAGGAATAGAGATGAATTAGAATCCAGAAGGACAAGACTATCCACACCATGATAACCTGGGGTACTTGTTTAAAAAACACAGATCCCCAAGGTTCTCTCCAAAACTACTGAATCAGAAAATCTGGGAGTGACACCCCCAAATATTCTTATTTTAACATGCTCATACTGGGGATTCCCTTGCATGTGCAAATTTGAGGATCAGGGCTTCCTTGTAAAGATTTCCTTAAGGGGAACAGGACTGTTCATTCATCCCTTTACTTACCTATGCAACCATCCATCCATTCACCCATCCATCCATTCATCCATCCACCCATCCATCCACCCACCCATCATCCATCCATCCACTCATCACTATCCAACTATCCATGCATGCATCCATCCATCCATCTTATAACTCCATAGCTACAGAGCATTTTCTGTGTGCCATGCCACAGACTGCAACTGCCTTGATGGTCAAAGACAAAATTTCCTTGTAACAGTGAGTTTCACAGAGAACATACCAAGTGAGCCACATTTATCTATGTGATCATCAGTCTAATCATATAATCATTGCCAAAAAACACTTATAATGATAATGTTCCCCTTTTCCTCACCAACCTATATAAACCTATTTTCAGATATCACCCATCCCGTATGAAAGACTGCCTGAATTTTAGGGAGAGTATAATCTGGAACAAACCATTTTGGCTTGAGTCTCTTTTTCAAGGGAACTTGTACCTTCAGCTAAGAACACCCAAGTCTCATGGGTCTGCAGGTTGGCAAGTGCCGATCTATGGAGCTGATTACTTTCTGAGATGTCCAATTACGAGTAATTTCCTTCCTCCAAAGGTACTTGGTGGAGAATATGCTACAGATTCTTCTGTTATGAGGAAGTTAGAGGATTTCTGGATACCAAAGCAAACCCAGAGGTTCTGAAGTTCTGTACTTTTAACATAAAGTCTTCAAAACATCTCTGTGTGTGTGTGTGTGTATGTGTGTGTGTGTGTGTGTGTGATAGATATGACAACCAAGACAGAGATTCAATAAAATATCATGCCAATTTAAACATAAATAAGTGAATGAATGAAAAAAGCAGGCATCTAAATTGAAAAGAACTCCCAAAGCTAGATATGCTCCTTTTAGATTAACTGCTGTATACCTCTGTCATAGATCCATACAGCCCAGTGGCTGATGACATAGGAATTATTATGATTGCTGCACTGTATTGACTTTCTTTATCTAGGTCCCCTCCAGATTGTAAGATCTCAGAAGGCAAAGACCATTTTTCTCTTTCTTCCCACTGGATCTGTTCCATGCCTGACAGTGCCTGACTCAATAAATATCTTCTAAGTTATGGATGTATGTCCTTCCCTGGTAAGAAGGTGACAAAATGAGACATCATTGTGATTCTCAATGGCTTCAACCTCAACCAAGTGAACGATTTCCACTGGGTAAGAGTCTCCTTTCATGTTAAGTAGTGAGGTTGCTAGAGAAGAAGCCTCTGTGACTGAAGAATGAGTAACGTCAGCCACAAACACTGATTTGTTGTTGAATGTACCCAAGGCGAGCGCTGCGCAAGAAGATAGGAAGCTGCAGTTCTATCATTTTCTGCCATTCCTGATCAGAAGTAAGGGTGTCTTTGACCTCTGATTCTAATTATGGCCAGTTTAGGGGGTCAAGCACTACAAGTCAGGTATTAGCAATTCTCCATACCAAAACATGGGTAGCTGGAGTTAGTCCTGCTGCCTTAGTCTCGTCTCTGTTGTGCAATCAACAACATACTGCCTTTCTCCTCACCCTTATAACACATGACCCGCCAGTGGCCCATTAAACTAGTCTGGCCCACCCACGCACCACATACCCACTAATCAAAGGCACGGACACCATTGGTGTCTCCTTTAATCATCCAGGAAGATTTCCCCTCACATAAATCCTTTATTCCTATCTTAGCTGTAAATTAGAATCACCCAGGGAGCTTTTAAAAATCCTGATGCCCATGCTAGAACCTAATCCAGTCAAATCAGGCTCCCTAGAGGAAGAGCCCAGGCATTCGGGTCTTTTTTTTACAGCTCCCGAGATGATTCCAGTAAGGGTGAGAACCACTGATGGAGCACATCTTTACCCTCACTTTTCTCAGATTCATCAATTTGTGACTCTTGCCTAGCTACGTTTCCAGGCCTTTTCATGTCACATTTATATGAGATATCATCAATATCCCGGACTTCCACTTCAGTCTGCGGATTTTGATAAGTTCTTTGATTTTCCAAAGCCTTCGTATTACACTGAGATTTAGCACTGATGGTTCTGATATCCTAGAGGTGGGTATGTAGATAAATGGATAGATGGACAGAAGGAAGTAGGGATGGATGGATGGTTGTATAAATAGATGAAAGGATGCATGTGCAGATGGACAAATCAATGGTTGACTCTGTGAAGACTTTTATTCTAACATCTGAATTACTTCATTTCTCTCCAAATGTTTGTGTTCCCTACTAGACTTTAAATTTCATAAGATAGAGACCTTGAACCTGTCTTTGTTTTCTCAGGGCCTAGCACAGCACTTGGTTGGTGGGCAGGTGCAGCAACAGGTGGAAAATACAGGCCTTTCGAAAATAAATGACTGTACTTCAACACCCTTATTTGTAACTCTACCCAATATCCTTCTAAGAATAGCATTTCTTGATAGGGAGACGAATGAAATGTTGAAAGAGAGGTGTGCCACTGATATTTCACTTTTATACTCTACAAAGAAGTAGCTAATGGCAAGTTCTAATAAAAAAATTCTATTTGGAAGATGGCATTATTGATCTCAAGACAAAGTGAGTAGACAGCATTTTTTAAAGATTGGATTGTTTAGATAGTAAGTGTCTTACTATCATAGAACTCTCTTTATGCTACTGAGAGAACTAAGGCCTAGCAAATGACTTGTTCAAAGTCTTGAATCCAGAACGCTTGTCTCCCAGTCCACGTTATTCTTTTGAATTAAAGGAGTTTTTATAGTGCACAACTCTTACTCTTTACCCCCTGCCCAAGCATGACCTGTTTTCTGATCAAATTCTCCAAAGCAGCATCAATGAGCTGGTATTTTCCATCAAGCTACTTGGATTCCAGTGACACCCGCAAAACTATTTATGCTATTATATTTGGATTTTTTGAGAGAAAACTAGCCAGTCCTTGGCTGTACCACTTGTGGTGTGAAGACTGACGCCCCTTTGTAATGTAAGAGGTGCATCGCCATAAAAAATACAGTTCAGGTTACTTTGGAAAGTACAAGGCACCATAACTTTCCAAATTGGCAAAAACTACCTGCTATGGATTGTAGTAAAGTGTGTTTTTAAATTATTTCAGAACCATAAAACCTCTCCATAGAGAGTGCTTTGAAACTGCAAATTAAATATAGAACATCTATGAACTGTATCCATTTTTACAGTAAGTATATATTTCCATGGGGGTTTGTACCATCTTTTTTGTCTAGTTACACTAGTTAATAATGCAGTGAATTTGCAGTAATAGAGTAAATGTTATTTTGATGACACTATTTGATTAAATTAAAGATGACATTAAAAGGACCATTTCAATAAAGAACTGAAATATCCAGAAATAACCGGGGCTGAGTGTTTAAGTCAGCGAGTCTGGCGGTCTTAAAAGGACCAAATGGAATTTCCTTCACTGTGTGAATGATGAGCAAGTTAAGGAACAATAGGACCAAATAATATATGGGAGAATATGAAGGCTCTGATTCCGAGACCCAGGCAATTTTAGTTATTTGAGGCAGGTATGCTACTCGCAAGAAAACAGCTCCTGTGGCCTTGGGTAAACGCAGAAATGCATTAAGTAAAACGAAAGCGAGAGGGCATTGAGATTTGCAGCAAAATGTGCTGATGTGCTGACAGTGAATTGAGTTGTCGCGCAAACAAAAGAAAGGGAAGGAGTGGGATCTGCCATGCCACACCGCGCCCGCCCTGCCGCCCCCTACGTTCTCTGCAGATTCACAAATGCACGAGTGGGCTGTCCACACTCGTGCAGGGAAATCTCTGAGATGAAAAAGGGAGAAGAGAGTCCTAATTATTTCTTTCAGGCCTCTGTTCCCACGGTGCTTGCCAAATAAAAGTTCTTTTCCTGAGTGAGAGGTTCACGTACATAAATCAAGCGACTGTTTGAAAATCCCGTGACTTAAGTTCTTAGAGATAGAATCTATCTGAAGAGACAGCCCTCAGCAACGTGACTGAGTTATGAATCACGGGCGTTTCACCAGAAAGAAGATCCAAGATTAAAGGTGCACAGTGGCTGAGGCCCCCATTTCCCACAGAAACACGTGCTCTGGAGTCCCGGCCCCAAAGACAGGTGACATCTCTATCTCCGCGGTGGGCCACCGGCTGTTGACAAAGTCAAGCCTGAAGCACTCACATTTGTGACTGTTTTCACCACTGCAGAGGGATAGGAAGGAAGGAAGGAAGGAAGGAAGGAAGGAAGGAGGAAAGGAAGGAATAGGAAAAAAAAAATACCTCGGCTCCAGCGAATGGAATTCTTCCTTGTGATCTCAAAAGAACATCATTAGATGCTAAGTTTTTCTCGGATAATCCATCTGGTCGTCAAGCATGTCGGTAGTCAACACAATTATTTATTTCCTCACAGAAAGGGATGGCGGTGTGGTTTGTTAGGAAAGTTATGTGCTCCGTGTCAGTAAATATTTCCTCTTAAAGTGCAAATACCTCAGAATGCAACTATTCGTGGTATATTTGACTTTCTGAGTATAAACCTAGAGTGTTTATTATCTTCCCACCAGTGAATCACTTAGAGACAAAGGATGATATAAAACGTCACTTGAGACGAGTCTATTAAGTAAAGCACATGATAACAAACATTATGATCCTGAGATCTTTAAGACCGAACAGAATCCTCAAGCTGCCGGCAGATTTGTTCTTGTCGAAGATACCCACGTACTCAGAAGGACCTCAATTACTCAGAAATGATGGCAAATCTTTAGGAGACATCCTACTTCTCAGAATTTTGAGTGGCTCAAACTTATGTATTTGAGATATGCCCCTTGACAGTTTCCGAGCCCACCTGCCCAGACACCGGCTGACTGCCCTCTTTCTCCCTAGAGATCTGGGGCAATGCTTAGGAGAGCTTAAATTCCATGTTTGTGGCACACTTTCAAAACTCAAAACTCAAAAAGATTTTCTGATGCATGCCTAAAACACACACGCGCGCGCGCGCATGCCCGCGTGAGGAAACAGAGGATTTTTAGGGCAGTGCAACTACTCTGCACGATGCCACAATCATGGGTTCATGTCATGATCCATTTGTCCGAACCCCCAGAATGAACAGTGCCACGAGGGAGCCCTAATACAAAGTATGGACTTTGGGTGACAATGATGTGTCAGGGTAGACTCTTCAATTGTAACAAATGAACATACTTCGGTGGGCGATGTGGACGGCGGGGAGCCCGGGCATGTGTGGGGCGAGGGGATATGCGAACTTTCCATACTTTCTTCTCAATTTGGTTGTGAACCAAAAACTGCTCTCAAAAGCAAAGGCTGTTTAAAAAAAAAAGTGAAAACAGCTTTAATAAAAAGCATATTTGAAAAATATGGTGGTAGAAATGTCCAGTTATTATCTTAACTTCAGCCCAGTGTCCCTATTTGAGGAGAACCTTTTACTGCCCTCACTGGAATCCGTACTCACGTGTTCCAGTTAAAAACAAAATCTGAGACCCTAGAACTTGTAACTCCCCCTCATCTCGAGTTTGCCCCGAGTGTCACAGCCCAGCCCTGACCAATTTCACTGACACTGTGTGTGTGGGAAACATCTCTTTTAGATCGTGAGGGACATTTGGTGGCTCATTCTCGAAGATGAGCTGAACATCATCGGAGACCACCTCTTGGGCTCATCAGAACCAGCCCGGGACTGAGACACCTACAGTCGCTCCTCCTGATCTTGATGTGAAGTCTCCCCTCTTCCTTGGGGCAAATCCTATACAGCCTTTGACAGTCATCTCCTCTCTGCAGAGTTCCCAGATCAAGAAGGAACAAACTGAGTGAGTATCTGTGTTCCTGCGGGTCTTTATGTCATTGGTATCAGCATCCCCACCCCCATCTCCCATGTTAAGAGACATTTGTTTATGTGCCTCTGCCCCTGTACTAAGAGGTCCTTAAGGCCAGGGTGTGTATCTTAAGTGTTCTTATTTGTGTGTCTATTCTTATTTGCGGTTCCTGGCATGGATTTGGAATGTCGCTGATGTTCACAAGTACAGAAGGGTAATTGGGCATTTGGGCAGCTATATTATATCTAGTAAGCCACTAGGATATCATTACAGATTTTCAATAAAATATAAAAATTCCACCATTCATCTAACTACGCATCATTTATCCATCTATCCAACCACTCATCTGTACATGTGTTCATCCATCCAACCATCCATCCATGTAACTGTCCATTCATCATCCATCCGTCCATCCATCCATCCACCGAAAAAATGTGCAGTAATACCTACTCTGCCATGCCTTTTTATGGGTGATAAAGAAAAGATGTCTAGAAAAAGAATAAGATGAAGTCCTTGCCTTGGCATATGGCACTGCTGAATCGGAGAAATAATACATGAAAGCAAGGACCATATCTTGTCCATCTTTTTGTCTCCTGCAGTGTCTTGCACAGAGACTTTATTCAGTAGCACTCAATAAGTGACTGGTGAATTAACGCATGAAAACATACAATACAGGACAGTAAGTGAAAAGTGTCAAATAAATGCAACAGACAAAAGGCTACAGAAGAGTGGAGGCTGGGCTGATCACATCCAGCCGGGCACCTCAGAGATCGTGGAATATCAGCTGGGACAGAAGGGCTGGCTCAGATTTGGAACAGGGTGATGAGAGCAAGGCACTCCAGAAAACCTTTACCCAGGCATGTGTGCTATCTCTACTGTCACGGCCCAGCACAATGCTTGGCACAGAGGAGGACCTCAATACGTGTTTTTGTTTTGAAGTGAGGCACCTGCCAGGCTGAGCTGGACATTAGGCAAAAGTGAAGGCGACAAAGTTTCTGCCCTCAGAGAGTCTCCCAGGGCAATACCTACTTACACTAGGAAGCTAGTGTAAACTGGGGGTGAGAAAAGTGGTAGTGTGTACCATCAAACGGCAGTTTAAACTCCACAGAGTACAGTGGAGGTCCTAGAGGGACTGTTGATGAATAGGTTTCTAATTTGACTAAGTTAGATTCTAACACTAGAATCTTGTGTTTGCCATTAGCAGCATCTATTTGCATACAATTAGGGTGCAAAGCCCTCAAAAAGAGTTTGTTCTCTAAAGCAGGTTAAATATGCAAACACCCCCCCATTGCAATTGTGTCTGCAGTAGTGATTTGTTGCACAGATTTATTATTCTGCATAGACTAAAGATGCATTTCAGTCCAGTTGAAGTCCAAAGGACAACACTTGCATTTTATTCGGCCTGTCTGTTTAGAACAAGGGCCAGATTTTCCAAGGGCTCTAACTTGGGAGGTCTGAGTGTCAGGATCAGTCATGTGTGTTTGGGTGAACAGTTACTCGGCATATGGTCACTTCCCCCACACCCCCACACCACCATCAACTACTACGGGAAGAAAAAAAAAGCCCCAAGGAAACAAAGCAGAAACATGGAAATGAGTGATTTGTCATGAACATGTGGGGGCCTTTGCCGGGCCTGCGTCCGCGACCCAGGTTCAGCTTTCCCTTTGGTTTCTGCTTCCCTCTGCAACGCCAGAATTATTCTGGAAGCCCCCAAAAAGTACCTCAGAAGCACAACCTAATTCACTCGCTCATCCATAAATATTTATTGACTGCCGAGCCCTCGTTCGGGCACCAGGGAGACACTGGTGAAGCAAAACAGACACCGGGCCTATGGAGCTTACAGTCTGGTGGGGAAAATAGCAGTCAATAAATGAACAAAAATATACGCAAAATCACAGCATCACTCTCAAGAGGAAATGTGTGGACCTATGAAAACTTATAGGAGGTTTAATTCAGCCCAGGAAGGGGCTGACAATTAAGGGGGTGACAATTAAGGTGAAATACACAAAATGTGAAGAAGGGGTGACAATAAAGGTGAAATACACAAAATGTGAAGAGGAAAACAAGGGGAGAGACCAGCATGCATAAAGGCCCTGTGGCAAGAGGCACTGGGGGGGAGTTCCAGAAACTGGGAGAAAGTCAGTGTGGGAGGGCAGAGAATTAAGGAGAGAGCCATGAACAATGAGACTGGGGAGGGAGGGAGGAGCGGGGGAGGGATGGATTGTGGGTTATGTTCAGGGGTCTGTCTTTATCCTAAGAGCAACAGAATATCATTGGTCTGATTTAACTAGGGGTGGGAGGAGGAGGAATGGCATATTCAGATCTGAGTTTCAAGAAGATCACTACGGCTGTCGTTTGAAAACCATCTCCTCATCTCCCCACTGGCTTCAACTGTGCCCTATCTCCTTCCATAGCAAGAATGCTGCTACCTACCCTTGGCATACTTAGGCCAGGGACTGCTTCTTGTCCTGTCAGACCTTCCCTGCCATCTGCAAACCTGGCTGGATCCCCTCATGACTCCATGTACGCCTCTCTCTCCACCGGCTTCCGTGGGCCCATGTCTGGTGCCCCTATCCCCGGACTCCCTAGTACAAGAAACAAGAGTCTCCGAGATGCAAGAGGCTCCAATTCTACTGCGGATGAGTCTAGAGCAGGATCAACATTGAGTCGCTGTCTCTAGGAATGGGTATCGCGGTAGCACCACAGCTGCTGTAACGGAGGTCTGTTGTTTTCATCTTTTTAATACTCATCCCACTTTTTCCAGCAATGACATGCCTACTTTACTCCATCTCTCACAATCTGTATGGCTTGTGTCAAGTGATCTGATCCCCCAGCACCAAGGTGGCCAGGGGCGCAGGGATTGGCTCAGGGGCTGATGTGTGACCCACTGAGGGCCAATGAGAGTCAGGCGCCTAACTCCTGCTGGAGCTCTCTGGAAGAAGCCATGCACACACCTTTCCCACCCGCTCCTCGGATGTGGCCTCATGGTGGCCATCTCTGCCTGCCTGGACTGACCTTGCCTGAAAATGAAGATTACACAGAGCGAAGCTAAGCTGAAAGACGGAGAGAAACAGAATTGTGACAGTGCCGTTTGATCACCTGGGTCAGACAATGCCAGATCTACCCCTCAAGCTTCCCAGTTCAGGGATCCCATGAACTTCCCCTTTTTGCCTCAGCCAGTTTGGGGTGGGTATTGTCGCTCCCAACTGGAAATAAAAACTTCAGTCTCATCTGGTCTCTTCTCATTGCCGTCTTGTGATTGCTGCCACCCTACCCACTTCTTGTCTGGGAGGAAGTCAAGTGGGGGTAAAATTGAGGGAGGAGTTTGAATAGGGTTGAAAGAACTCCCTCCAGCGCAGCCCTTCAGCCTTTGGTTACCACACCCCTGGCAAATGGCGCATTGGAATCTGAGGAGACACTCAGACACGTGACTGCAAAAGTCTGGTTCTCCCCAGAGGTGCCAACCTTCTTTGTTTCCCAAAGTCCAGGGCAAGATGATTGCAGATTTTAGATTTCTTATGAAAACTCCCAATTTCAGCACTGCAAGCGTCTAAGAGTAACTATTATTAAAATGCTTGCAGAAAGTGTGACCCAAGCATAAAGGATGTCAGCTCAAATTTTTACCCCACATTAATGGAAGTCATGTTAAGTCTTATCATTTATGGGTTTAGAAATCCACAAATCCTAATACCAAAAACCTGTGTGTGCATATGTATATGGTGTGCGCTATGCCCGGACAGGAAAAAAATAGACCTTGAAGAGCCAGGGTTTTGCTCTGTGTCTCCCTCTCAAATTCAAGTGCACCTGCTATACCTTAGCTTTCCAACCCAACATCCTATTTCATCAGGAGCTGATAAGACAAATAAGCCCCTTCCTCTGGGAACAATGGCATGCCACTGTGCTTTGGCAGGAACAAACACTGAAAAGCAGCCTACTTTTCTTTTCCCTTTTCCTCAAGGAAACAGCCAGTGACTAACTCCCCGTGCCCCAACCATCTCTCTCTCTCTCTCTCTCTCTCACACACACACACTCACACATGCGTGCGCGCACACATGCATACACACACTCTATGTAATGCATCTGGGTTGGAGACTACACATTCAGTCCACAGACTGGGAGGGAGTTTTGGAAAAAGGGTGTCTCAAGATGGAAAATACTGGGAACACACTCTCTCTCTTTTTTAACCAAAAACGAAACAAACCCCAAAACACATGCACTATTCCATAGTTAAGAACAAAGTCTTGGCATCATCACCTGGATTGAAATGTCAGACCAAAAGCTACACAGCTCTGAAAAGTCTATGAACCTCAGTCCTCTCATCTGCCAAATGGGAGTGTTGTCATTAAGTTAAATAATGCCTGCAAAGCCCTTAGCCTATCACTTGCCTGGCCTGGGGGAGACACTATGGAAATACTGCCATTGCCACTGAGAAGGCAGGCCCGGGAACCAGACGGTCACAGACATGTGGGGTGGCGCGTGCAATCTCCAGGAGAGCCTTCTCAGGCCAGCGCCATGAATTCCACACCGTAAGGCTTTCGTCACTCTAGAGGAAGGTCTTTCCCTTGGTGCTCAGGCCCCGCGGGGTGAATCTCGGGCAGCTGTGGCATTCAGCTTGGAGGAAGCCACACGCACACCTCAGTGCTTTGTCCAGATGGAGTTAACACGAGACTTGGAGAGGGGATTAAAGAATAGAAACGTGTTCATCTGTGAAATTAAAAGTAGTACAGCATGACACACAACATTATGTGTTGGGGTTAGTCAAAAGCAATAATTAGGCTGAGTATGACTCTGAACACACTCATAATCAAACAAAAGCAATTCCACCGAATGAGGCGAGCTAATTCTCCTGGGAGGGGAAACAGCCGAAAGGGGCAGATGTACTAGGGAACGAGTGAAAGGGCCTGAGGGCCAAGCAGGACCTGCCCCCCCCCCCCCCAGAGGCCCTGGGGGAGCGCAGGAGCTTTGCTCACGGCCACAGCCAGTGGCCCGATCATCAGCTTAAATGACACATCGGGTTATACCGGTCAAGGCCAGGCGCAGTGGGGCTCAGCAGGCCAAGGTGTCAACCCTCGTGGCCCCTGTCCGGACGCCCCAAGGAAAGAACCTGCTCCCAGGCCCACTCAAGTCATTGGCAGACGTCAGTTCCTTTCAGTAGTAGGGCTGAGCTCCCGTTTTTCTGTTGGCAATAAGCACGAGGTCCCCATTTCCCTGACGGCTGGAGAAATGAGCTCCCCATCTTCCACGCGGTTGGAGGAGTGAGTTCCCCCCTTCCTTCTGGCTGCCAGCCAGAGCAAGCACGCAGCTTCCAGAGGCGGCCTGTGGCTCTCGCCATGCAGTCTCTCCGTCTTCTAAGTCAGCACCAGGACACGGGACCCTGGTCCAGCTTGCCATCTCTCTGCCACCACCCCCGCCCCCCCGCGGCTCTCATTCCCTCCTCTGTTTCCTCTTCTGCTCTGAAGGGCTCCTGTGATTCTCCAGGACCCACCCTGAGAATCCAGAGTCATCTCCCTACCTTAGAGTCAGCTGATGAGTTACCTTAATGACACCTACAAAGGCCCTTTGGTCACGGGACACAAGCATGGGAGTAACACCAGAGGGGAAGGTTATGGGCCACAAGCGGGCCTTCCACAGCCCCAGACGCGGCTCCCCTGACAAGTGGGCACGGGTGCGTCTCTCCGGCCGGAACTCCCAGGGTGTCTGCAGCTCGGCAGACGCACAGCTGCAGACACGAGCAGGTGGAAGGAACCGGTCTGAGCTGCCGGGGGCATCGGGCTGAGCTGCCGGGGGCATCCGGACGACAGGGAGCAGGGTTGCTGCGGGGGCTGGGACCGTTCAGGATCGGGGAGGTCTTCAAAAGTGAAATGCCGTTGAGAGCCCGACTTCTGGCCCTCTCGGAAGACTGTGCATTTTTCAGCCTGGCCACCCAGAAAAGACGCGGGCTCTGAGGTTCGTGAGGCGCGAGTGCTCTGTGAACCATCGCGAAGTCGTGCGGCCAACTTCCAATGGGGCGGCAGACAGTGTTTGGTGGCGGCGGGGGGGAGGGGTGACAGGTCTCCTGAGCAGTAACAAAGAATAAATAATAACTACCACTGCAACTGTGTGGAGACAAACCTACAGCCTGCCAGGCGCCGAACAGAAGGCTGCCTTGTCTTTTTTTTTTTTTTTAAAGATTCTATTTATTTATTTGTCTGAGAGAGAGCACAAGCAGGGGGAGCGGCAGGCGGAGGGTGAGGCAGGCTCCCACTGAGCAAGGAGCCCGATGCGGGACTCGATTCTAGGACCCTCCCTGGGATCGTGACCTGAGCCAAAGGCAGATACTTAACCGACTGAGCCACCCAGATGCCCCGAATGCTGCATTTCTAAAGCCCACAACACACACATGAGGTGGGTGGGATCCCCCCACCTTGAGTGGCGGACAGAGGCCCAGGAGGCTTGAGCGGGAGGCACAAGACGACAGCACTGCAAGGACGTGGAAGGTCAGCTCTGTCTAATCCTAAAGCCACTACTCACCCGTTAAAGCAGTTTTCAGGCTCCTCGGCCCATCCTGCATTTCTCTTCCTTCCTCCCTCTGCCTGTGACTTCCTCCGGAATGTCCTTGGACCCAACACCCAAGAAATAATGATTTAATTGCCGGTGTTTTTTCAATGACATAATTAAATATCCACTGTAGGATAAATCAACCTGAACCTGTTCGGGGCTGCCCTGGAATATTTTATTTTGGGGCTTATACACATCTTTTGGCTTTTATGGATCTAAAATTAGGTTTCCAATTTTGGCCCTAGAGGCTTGAGGTAAAAACGGTTATAAATAGCATCTAGGTGCCACATTCTTTCTGGCTCTTTTTAAGGGGCTAAGTGAGGGGACAAAGTAATTACTTTATTGAAAAATGCAAGGGATTATCCTCTGGCTTACTATGATCACAGGTTATCTGATGGCAGTGTGGAGTGGAAAGACACTCTGGCATGGCTGGGAGCCATCCCAGAAAGCCCCCTGCCCAGCCTGGCATTCACGGGGTTGGTCCCACACTCCTGCAAGGAGGGGAAGGGAGCATTCTCTCCCTCCTTTCATCTCCCTTAACATTCGAGAGCAAGATGCACCTGTGCTGTAATAAATGCAGGGCTACAGCTTGGGGGGGGGGAGAATAATAATCAATGCAGCTAGGGGCTAAAAAATGGTTTTTGAAGCTAATGACAGTGTTCCTGCCTTTACTGCTTCAGGCAGAAACAGGAAGTCAGAAATCTAAGTGGCTTGAGAAAATATAACATTTAGCAAGCTCATTTGCTGGCCTCCAGTTGTATTATCCTAATTTATTTCATTGTTGTGGGGTTTTTTCTTTTGGGTACTTTTTTTGATGTATTTTTAATGGAAGACTAATGTGCATTTCTCCCCCACCCCCTTTTTTTCCCCCCACAGGGATTTATTGAGCAGTAAGACTTTTTTTTTTTTTTAAGAACTTTTCTTTTTTAACCTACTCCTTTATAGAAGCAAAGATGGGACCGAGGGGGAGAAATTCCCGCTTTGTAATCCATATTTAATGTCTCTGGTCCCAATTCCTAAAGCTTTATTTCACTTGAATCTTCCGGGAGGGAAAACTATCCTAACCAACTTGGGGGAAGGCATCAGGTAGGACATCAGCCCCTTGCTGCTGGGGTTCTCACCTCAAAACCGGGCTCTGGGCTAGTTCCCCCCAGGGCCCATTGCCAAGCCCCATGGATTGGACCTGCATCCATATGGCCACTCAACTACATGGACAATCTGATAAATAAATGCAACAGCCAGGTTTCCAGGCCTGCGATGTGTCTGCGGAGTGGAGACAGTAATTGTTTTATCTCTCCAGTGCCCCGGGATGGAGGGAGAGAGAGAGGCTACCTCCTCTGGGCTAAGAGCTGAAATCTCTTCATTGTGTAAGTAAGTGTGTGCAAAGACTCATCTGGCCATATCCTGTCAACCTAGGAACTCATGGACCCTTTCTTCAAACACAGATAGAGAAAGTAGGCTGAGTTGTTGCCTCCTTCTTGGATGGAGGGAGAGAAAAGGAAGTAAAATTAGTTTGAAGAATTTCTTGAACAATCACCTCATTTAGGGAATCAATGCGATGACCCAGAGTTTCCAGAGCTTAGCTGAATTTACAGGTGCTGTGCAGTCTGGGTGCTCTTTTGAGCTGCCCAGCAAGCCTGTGAGGAGGGTGGGATAGGTACTAATTAGCCTAAAGGGACAGATGGCAATGAAAAGATGGAGGGATGAAATGACACGTTCAAGGTCACAAGGGAAGTTAAGGGAAGGGCCAGGATTGGCCTCCACATACAGTGTCTATGAGATAAAGTCCACTGGGTGTTCAGTCCATGTCAGTTAAAGCCAGCTTCTCTCTCCCAAAAACAGAGCACACATATAAAATGAGGTCTAAAGAAAAAGAATTTTCAGGAGTTTTGAAAGTAATGAATGAAATAAATCAAAAATACATTAAGGCAAAGGGGGAGAGGTATACAGGGAGGGTCAAATGAAGATGCTAACTTTAAAAAAGTCCTTACAGGGGTGCTTGGGTGGCTCAGTTGGTTAAGTGTCTGACTCTTGATTTCAGCTCATGATGTCAAGGTCATGGGATCAAGTCCCAAGGCTGGCTCCATGCTCAGCATAGAGTCTGTTTGACGTAGGTCTGCCTACCCCAACCTCAAATAAACAAATAATTCCTTAAAACAAAATCCTTAGAAATAAAACCAGTAGTCAGATCAAATGAGGAGCACAACTGAATAAGCAAGAAAGGGGAGAAACCATAAGGCAAGCAGTCCAGGGTGTTTGGGGAGCTTTGGCAGGGTACATAAGGAGTAACAATATTGAAAGAGATTTTAGGGGCACCTGGGTGGCTCAGAGGGTTAAGCCTCTGCCTTCAGCTCAGGTCATGATCTCAGGGTCCTGGGATCGAGGCCCCACATTGGGCTCTCTGCTCAGTAGGGAGCCTGCTTCTCTCTCTCTCTGCCTGCCTCTCCGCCTACTTGTGATCTCTCTCCCCTCTGTCAAATAAATAAATCTTAAAAAAAGAGAGAGAGAGATTTTAAAAAATAATAGTCATAAAACAAACACACAAAAAAAACTCCAGACTTTTGGTTAGAGTATACAGACTTTAAAATCTGAATTTGATTTTTCGGCATGAAAACTTCAGACGCATTAAAATTAAGCAATGAGTGAATTTCACAAGTATAAGGACAAATAGCCTCATTCTAAAAATTGAGCCGATATACTTAAGAAAAGCAACCAAATGACAGATTCCAATTCTAAATTCAAATGGTCTCTTTGTTCCAAAAGTTGTCCACCTCTGGATGACACCCTTTAAAAATGAGGACTAACCTGAGGATACCTCGATATTCCATGGGAAAGGAAAGAGGAATTATTGCCAGTAAGATTGTTTCTCACTAATCCTAGACATTCGGGCAAAGCTTTTTCAATTAGAATCTCCCTCTTGTGCTCTGGATCCAGCTGAATCATCAGGGAAATGGCTACTGGGCAATGTCAAGGTGTCTCCCCTCCCCACTGCAAGGCCACGCTCGCTTCTCTACAGAGGTCAACAGCCAGGTTCATGGGCAGCAGTGGAATCCAAGGATGTCTCCAGAGGGCCTGCCCCAGAGACTGTGACTTCCAATGCCCACATGCTTGAATAAGCAACTGGACGGGCGACTCGCCCCAAGTTCCAAATTGGGAAGAAGTCACCAAATTCAGAGTACTTCCAGGGATGTGTCCCAAAGTCAGACTACAATGTGATTTGGCTACAGCAAGTGAGATCAACTGTAGTTTGACCACCAATGTTTGTAGGAGATGTTTCAGGTTTAATGTTATTGTGCTCTCTGCTCTCTTTACCTGTGTATATAATGTGATTCCTTTCACTGATGCAACAAACAGTTCCTGGGCACCTTGAAGATAAGACAGTTCCTGTCTTCAAGGAGTACACAGTCTTGTAGGGAACGAAGACAAGAAATTATTTCGATTCAATGTGACAGCGCTTGAAAATAGGAGAAGGAAAATAAAGTAGAAGAGAATCTCAATTATGAAGGTCAACTCTGTCTGGGAAGGGGGAGTAGAAAAGATTACCCAGAGGAAGGGTTGTTTTGTGCTGAGTCTTGAAAGACAAAAATCAATCCAAACTCAACAACAATCTCATCATGGCTTGACAGTACCACAGCTAAGAGAAACTCAGGAAGAATTCTCAGAAATCAATATATCCTTGGTTTTGTTTTTTCTTCAACCTCCTTCTCTTGATGAGCTTCTTAAATATCTGACCAACGACCTGGCCAGACTCTTTGACAGCAGAAAATCAGGCTTTGGAACTGACTATGTCTATCAGCAACTCAGGGCTTAGCAAAAATAGATTCTGGGTTCCCCGTGACTGATGCTTCATCTTTGAGAGCACGTGCCACACTTTCTCTCTTGGGTCATCAGAGAGCCACTGAACAAAACAAGTCATACTCTATGGTGGGAAAGAGTCAAATGGTGGAATCCAGAAAGAGCTGTAAAGACCTTGAGAGTCGGGAGCCTGGGTGGCTCAGTTGGTTAAGCAACTGCCTTTGGCTCAGGTCGTGATCCCGGAGTCCCGGGATCAAGTCCCATGTCGGACTCCCGGCTCTGCGGGAAGTCTGCTTCTCCCTCTGACCTTCTCCCCCCTCATTCTCAGTCTCTTGCTCTCTAATAAATAAATAAAAATCTTTAAAAAAAAAGACAGCATATATTAAAAAAAAAAAAAAAAAGACCTTGAGAGTCCTGGCAGGTCTACTGTGACCGCCAGTTCACACCCAGATTCCTTTAGGTATCCCACTCTCATTCTAGATTTTTCCACGTGTGTCCAAGGTACTGAAAGATGGAGCCATTTCCCTCCCTTCTGTTTATTTTCCGGAGCTGATCCAACTGTGATGTGTCAGAAATAGTGAGAGGGAAAGCTCTAATAAAACCCCATAAGCATCTAGCTTAGATGTCCTGGTAACTCGGCTGCTCCTGAAGTTCATGTTCCTGCGTCTTCTTTGTTCCTCCCTCTGGGAGTTTCTTGTCCTGGACAGGAGATCTGACCTGGGGGTAAGGGACTTGGAGTCCCAGGAGTAGGACCATGAAAGATACATATGTAAAAAGCAAGAGTACAGTCTTTGATGTCAAAGAGATCAGAGTTTGGAACTTGGGTTTGATTTTTATGAGATGAATGACTTATTATCCCTGTACCTAAGTCTCTTCATCTATAAAATGGGCACGATAATGCTTATGTCATAGGATAGTTTGAAGATTGAAGAGAAAAAAGACAGAGGTTGTCCCCAAAGTACCAAATTAAATGCATGTCATAGAGAAAGCCCTCAATAAATGACTATTAGGTGTCTTAGGCACCTACTCTGTGTTACCACCTTGATTCATTATCTTGCTAAATCTTTATAGGAATTTTGAATGGTTGCCATCATTGTCTTTACTTTATAAAATAGGAAACAGAAGCAGGAAAGGTAAGGAAAAATGAAGGCAGGCTTCAAGCCAAGGTCTATCTGATAGAAATCCAAGACTGCTCTATTACATACATGCAAATAAACACCTATTTCCTTGGGTGAAAAGAGGGGGTGGGCAGGCAGAAAAGGCAAAGAACAACTCCTTCCGAAGAGCTGGTTTTCGCCTGGGACCTCAGCCATGCTATTTGGCATTAATTCCTTCCAGGCAACCACAAAGAAGAGCATGAATAGATTTCTCAATTTCTAGCTCACGTTTGCCTGAACAATGATGTCTCAAAATATCTCAACAATGAGATATTTTCCTCTGTGTCTTGTGATGACCGTCAAGTTCAGTTAGTCAAGTTCAAGGTCCTCTGATGTGTCCATGCAATTCAATTTTATCCTGGCATGTCACATGTGTGGAAAAAATGTTTCAAATTTTCTGAGATGAAACTACCTTTAAAATGTGACTTTTTCCTCAACTGTCTGATATGATACAAGTTGGCAGGTTATCATTCCTTCCTCCCCCACCCCAGAGTTACAGAGGTCAGTTTTTCTTATGTTATCTATTTTGGGAGCGGGGATGCTAACCTGGGGGAGGTAGACTTATCTTCAAGACTTTTCAAACCACTGTCATACATTTTCATAACCTCTCCCCCAAACTATTCTCTAAGGCATCACAGGAACCTTAGACATGGGGTAGACTGTGTGGGGGACTCTTGACTTCTAGTCAAAATGGTGACTTTTGCCACTGAAGGATAATTCTGCGAGATGGGCTGGCAACTAGAAGTTGGGAAGCAGCTAGAAATACGTAAGAAGCCTAATTCTTTATGGGGAATGGACTGTTACTTGGTCGTTTATGCCAAGGGCACACAAAGAAGAATCCACTTTGCCTCTCCATGCAAATTCACCGAAGCTACCAGACAAGAAGGGTTCTCCATGTCAGAAACACAATGATCCATAATTTGGGCTTAGACATACTAAAGACTAAGTACCCACCAGCCCTGAGATGGGGAAAGGCAGATGGAGGCAAAGGAAATCTCAGCCATTATTCCCATCTACTTGCTTTCCCAGCAGAGCCACATTCCTCTCCATGATCCTACAGAATACAGCATGAAGTCTTCAGTGAAAAATAAAACCAAAGTTCTTAATTAATGCCATCATTAAATTAAGGCCCAAGTAAATAGGAGGGAAAAAAAATCACCACAATGTATAAAAAACAAAAAAAGTAGGAGGATACACAATCCTTAACTTACACAAAATACTCTTTTATTTTATTATATTTCTTCTTCTTCTCTTTATGGAGTTTAATTGGCTTTCCCAGCCCAGGAAAGGAAACCTGAGAATTTCTTCTTTGCTATGATTATGGGGGATGCAAATACAATGCAGAGGAGGAATAACAAATGCTCTATTTTCTGAGCACTCGCCCATGATTTATGAAAGGTGTACCTCACTGTGGGAAGATAATGCCATTTGAAATGGTCCATTTCATAAATCTATCTCCCTCGTCCCCAACCACATACAGGACTACTATGAACTCCTGAATCCAATAATGTTTTCATCCTCTATTGACAAAAAAAAAAAAAAAAAAGAAAAGAAAAGAAAAAAAAAGAAAAAAAGAAAAGTAGAGAAAAGAAAAAAAAAAAAGAGAGAGAGAAAGAGAGAGACTTTGGGGCGAGGTAATGATGCACTTACAAGGGAGCAGCAGCTAACGCTCTGTCTCCAGGGCTTTCTTTGGCAATGGCCACAGAGCTTCCAAGGCGGGGAAACTTGGATAAACAAAATGAAGAAATAATCAACACGCGCAACATCCCTGATGTCCTTTTACTGCTAGTGGCATTAATTATAGCACGGGCCCAATCCTCCAAGCAACCGCGGAACCAAATGTTTTGCCTGAATACCCTCTCCAGCACATGATAGATTTATCCTTTGGAACTGGGATATTTCCTATTCATTCATGCAACGCTTCGGTGTATCTGCTTGTTTATCTAACTGCAAGATCGCGTCCAGCAGGAGTCTGTGCCAAGCGTGACAGAGGAGGCAGTCGGGAACCAATCGTAAACTTCTGTGAAATTCATGGTTTTGAGTTCTTCTGGCTATACGGAGGGGGAAGTGATATATACGTATCAGGGTTATGCAGGTTCCAGGAAACCCTCATGAAATATGAGCGGAGGGCAGAGGAAAGTTCCCTGGGATGCAGCGACATGGACAGTACCGCATGAGGAGCGACTACAACACACGCCTGAATGGCACAGACGAGTCATATGGCAGACAGGGGGCGGCTCCTCACAACAGACTGAGAAACGGGGAGGAAGGGGACATGACACATGGCACCCTGGTGTCATGGACACTGAGAAGGAAAGAAAGTAAATCCGCTAGGCAGGAAATACTTCGTGTTCATTAAAAATGGGGGAAACAAGTTAAATAAAAAAAAAAAAGTAAAAAAGGAAAGCAAGCCATACTTGCACACATTTCGGGGTTTTTAACCTCAGTGGGGACTAGTGCATTTGGGAAAACCCAAATACCCACCACTCAGATACTAAAGGATTAAGAAGCAGATAAAGCACAGGATATAAGATGGAAATGATGTAAAGATGTGAATTTGAAAGAACTCCTCACATCATACTCATCCTGATACTCTGGAATTTGCATATTTTGACTTATATTTAAAAAGCAATTTCAAGGTCAGCTTCAGGGGAGAAACACTGAGCTAAAATGGGAAGTAACCCCATTAAAAGTCTACAATGTTCTGCATATTTATTTTTCTTCTTCTATAGTGAGCAATGACGACTCATAAATCAAAAAATCAGGGTAAACAAATACCAAAGAAGTTATTTTATACAAAATGTATACCCCCTATTCTATCTATTTATATACAGAAACATTTCTATTACTTGAATTTATAAAGTGTGTAACACATGCAGGCATGCTTTAAAAATCTGCATGCATTTGCATAAGATAGAAAACATATTATTGTCCCAAGTCTCGGAAGACCATGGCCCAAATAAAATGACGACCACCTCAAATGCACTTTTGTATAATGGGATGGAAGTAATGTGTATTTTTAAAAGCTTCAGGACCATGATTTTTAAAATATAAATAGATTTAAATTTTCCAGTTATGTAGATTTCATACTCTAACCATGAATATCCTATGCAGTTGGAGGCAGCTGAACAGGATAACCTTAGGTCTTCTCAACCAGATTTGGGGAGCTTCAGCAAAAGCACGCCATATATCAAAATTAGCATCTGGGGTGCATGGGTGGCTCAGTTGGTTAAGCGACTGCCTTCGGCTCGGGTCATGATCCCGGAGTCCTGGGATTGAGTCCCACATCAGGCTCCCAGCTCCTCAGGGAGTCTGCTCACTCTACCCTTCTCCCCTCTAATGTTCTCTCTCTCTTTCTCAAATAAATAAATAAAATATTCAAAATTAGTATTGGTATCTCGAAGCTAAAAAGATCATCAGGCTTATGAAGGACAGGGAAGTGGGACAGGTTGCAAGGGGGCTGGAGTTTAGAGGACTGTGAATTGCCACAAAAAGGCCCGCGCGACCCCCAAATAAGAATTTCTCCCAGACGACTTGGATACTCCTAAATCCAAACACTTTTTTTTCTATTTCAAGAAATGTCTTTTGATAATTTGATATTTGAGGATGTGACAATTAGATCAAAAGGCATCCTGGGCCATTTTAGCAGATATATGCAAAAGTCAACCTTGTTTATTTATTGACTTGTTCTCTAAGATCCAATCTCCTACTTGATTCACGAGAGTAGACTTACTAGCGTAGTAGTAGACTACTACTCACAAGAGTAGACAACTACTGGCTATTTCCAAAAAAAATTAAGCCCACCCTCAAAGGATAAACATTTGTCACGCAAAAAAGAATTAAGAATTCCAGCAACTGCCCAACCAGGCATTCCTGCCTACATGGAACACCTTATGGGGCATGGCCAACACTCTCTCCAGGTAGGAAGCCTTTGGAGGCTAAGTACTGCCTCTCATTCATCTTTAAAGCCCAGTAGCCAATTTGGAGTCCAACAGACGAAAGACGCTCAGAGAATATATGTTGAATCTAATACACAACTGTCTCTATTCCTAGTGGTGTTGGTAACGAGCCTCGTGAACCTGACTTAGGGTCCCCTTGATGGGCACAGCCCTGATGGGGTCTTTATCTTGCCTGCGGCACTTAGAGATTCTCAGTTCCTTACTCAGGGTGCAAGGCCCACCTCTTCGACCTCATCAGATTTCACTCTAAACCCACGTCATTACACTTCATCCCCTTTCTCTTTTTCAGCCGTGCCAATGGGCACTGAACATTCACGTTTCCCCTGCCTGCACCTCTTGCTTTTAGCACCCCTTTGCTGCCTCTGGCAATTCAGGCCTCAGAATCACTAAGGGCCTTCCTGACCCCAATTCAAATTAGCCTAGTCTTATCCCCAGTCCCTTTCGATGGCTTTACCCGGTATAATTGGCCATTTATCACTTCTCTCCAACTTGTATCTTGCTCACTCATTCATTGGTGACCGTCTGAGAGCACCGAACAAAGAGCCTTCGTCTCCTTCACTGCTATATCCCCACAACTAGTATATGGGAGGTGCTCAGTACATACCTATGGAATGAATGAATATACTAAAACATCCAGAAATGACTTTAATATTTGCTGTATGTAAGAAAATCCTGCTGATGGGGATCCGGAATACCCAGGGGACACAACGGCTCCAACAGCTGAAAAACAAGTGGGGCAGACCCACTAAGAGAGCTTGTGGGGACAGAAATATGAATGAAGCACAGCCCTGGGCACGGAGAAGCTTCCTGCGGCACACAGTGGCCCTCGGGCTCCTCTGTGTTTACGCCTCGGCTGCTTCTTCACGTTTGATAATAATACCGTCCCCGGACACCCCTGGTTCTGACCTGGAGGTCAAGCTCTGAAGGGCTGTCCACAGGCTAATCTGAAGAGGGAGAGCTGAGCAAACGCTGATCTGCATTCTCTTTCCCCACCGCACTCTAGCTCTCTTCCAGACACGCAGAAATCTGGCCTGAGTATTTTTTTCACTCTCCAATGAAAACTGAAATCCTATGTCTTTCCTGTGATCCAGGAAGGTCCTGACACATAATGTCAGATGGTGACATTTCAGGGACCCAGGATTTGAAGTCACAGGGTGTGAGTGGGCATCCTAGTTCTGCTGTCAGCTTCCCAACTTTCAGAAAGTCACCTCGCCTCTCAGAGGACAACAAGGGTGACAATTCCTCTTGAGAGGTCTTGGACGATTCAATCACGGGAGGACAGTTAAATCATAAAAGAAAATGCCTAAAAAAAAAAAAAAAAAAAAAAAAGACACCGCCTAACACAGAGCCTGGCATGTGAGAAAGCTCAGGAAATGTATGTGTAGCACTTCCACAAAAAACACCCACTCAAATAGAAAGGATCATTTTGTTGATGTGTAATCCTTATACTTGTATCGAATTAGCATCATTAAAAACACAGGTATATTTGTGAATCTGGATAAAAAGTTGCCCATGCTATTCTGGCAACTTGTTGGTAAATTTGAAATGCTATTAAAATTAAAAGTTCTTCCTTATCCCCAAAGCACACCCCTTAAGTGTGCCCCTCTTAATGGAAATTTGATATACCATTTTTTTAAAATCTAGGAATAGGGATAACTAGATGAGAAGGAATTATGGACAGACCACTTCCAAGTGCCTGTAGCTTAAAACTATATTTCTACCTAATTTTCCAGGACCAGGTCCTAAGCAATCTGTGACCATATTCCAAAATCCAAGTGGAATACTAATGGATTAATATGCTTAAAAAGCATCTTTATAAGATTTAACCATGAACAAAATCCTTACTTCTCTTAAATTCCAGTTAACATGTAATATTCTCTGGTAGTCTAAGTTAAAGAGTTACAGAAGCCTGGAATTTTACACGAACCTGACAGTGATGGATGAAAACCATACTCTAGACATACCTCAAACAGTAGCACTTACTTTTTCTTACTTAACTTATGGGTGACCTATTGAAGCCATTTGCTGGTGAGCTGTTGTCAGAAAGCTCTTCCTGGCCTAGCCTGAGTGGGTTTCCAAACCAAGAGGAAAAAGTATAACCAAGACATGTTCCAAAACCCTTGCAGCCTACGGGCTCCACCCAGGGAGGAATCCGAGAAGTTCTGACATTGTGAAAGTTACTCAGAGCAGGTTAAAACTCAAGACTGGTACACCCACGTTCATGGCAGCCTTATCCAAAACAGCTAACACATGGAAGCAGCCCAAGCGACCATCAACAAAGGAATGAATAAGCAAAATGTGGCATGTACATGCAATGGATTGTAATTTATCTGTAAAGAAGGAGGCCGTTCAGACCCAGGCTGCAATGTGGATGGACCCTGAGGACTTAATGCTAAATGAGATGAGCCAGTCACCAAAAGACAAATAGAGTAGATTCTACTTACGCAAAGCACTGAGATAAAGGCAGAAAGTGGAATGGTGGTTGCCAGGGACTGGAGAGAGGGGAGACAGGGTACTTAGTATTTAACAGGCATAGAATTTGAGTTTCTGGTGAGAGTCACGGGCACGGATGATGGTGAACTCTGCACCAACCAGGTGGATGCATTTCGTACCGCTGAGCTATACGCTTAAAAATGGCTGAGAGGATAAAATTAATGTTATGTGTATTCTAGCACAATGAAGAAGATCGAGTGGGTTGATTTTTAATTAAAAATATTTAATCCTTAACAAAACTTAACGGGTGACTTCAACTACTTGGCAGCATCCAAGCATGCATCATTCACTCACTGGGTGGTCAAGCCTTCAGAGGAAAGAGCTCCGGCCAGTAGGAGCCTTATCCATCCTGGGGTGACCCCGCAGAACTTTGGTTTCCGGATCTGCAGAAGACTCAGAACCATCCAGGGTAGACCTGGAAAAACCTGCTTGCGATGGGTCGCCACAGGCGGTCCCTGGAGCACAGTCCGAGGAAGGAGGACTGAGCTCAGAGGAGGGAGGACACACTGGAGATATCAAAAGTCAACCGTTAAACTCATCACCTCCCGCCCTTCCAGCTCCCTCTTTCAGCCCACGGACCACCATTCTCCTGGTTCCCAGAGACGAAAATACAATCATCACTTTGTAACTTCTTTCTCAGCCTCCAGCTTCTTCTTCCTTGACATCTGCTATCTGTCTACGTATCTGTCTGCATGTGGATCTTCCAGAATCACCCTTGTGAACATGTTACTGTCCTATTTAACAAACCTGCTGTGGCCCCACCGCCAACTAAATAAGCGTTGAGACTTCTGGTTCTGGCACTAGGTCTCCCCCACAAATGGCCCCGCACAGTGGCTGGTGGGGGAGCTGGGCACAGAGAGAGAGATGCCGCCCTCTGACTGCGCTCACCATGGGCCCCGGGGAGTGGCCGGTGAGCATTCCGAGGAGCGGCTCACTCTGCTTCCTCCAGCCGATCTTAACCAAAGCCATCCAACCACTGTGGGCTTGATAACCATCATGGCACCTTCAAAAAACAAAAACAAAAACAAAACAAAACTCTGAAGAGTGTCCCAGGGGACAAAGCACTCAGGGCACCAACTGGTCCCTTTGAGTCCCAAGCCCAATTCCCCCGACCTAGCTAGACATTCTGTAGAGAGTCTTTATCAGAGCGTTTGATGCCTCTTGTTCCCACAGGCCTTCCAGGTTGGGGCGTAAGTGGTCCGCTCTTTATACTGATGGAAAGGGGACATAGTTCAGCCTTCACCGTATTCTCCCAGTGGTTGACGTGGGAACCAAATCTGTCCTCTGGACACACTGGACCAGGTGACTGTCGGGTGCCTCCTTGCTCCTCACCTTGCCTGTTCAGTCTTCAGGAGGTGCCTGGGACCTACTGGGTCATCAGCCTTCTGGGAAGGTCCCTCCTACAAACCACCACTTCCCCAGCTGTGAGCGCTGGGCCCTCTCTGTGATGTGGATTAAGTCTGTTCTAATTCCATAGGGCCCTCCCAGCGGGGATCCACCCCCCAGGCCGCAGCTGCAGGCTTCTCTTTCAGGGAGGTCAGCGATCCCAGCCCTTGGTCGGCATCTCTTGAAGGTGGTGCCAGGAACGATTCGAGGACAGCATTTTCCTTGGCAGGTGTGCCTGCTGGCAGGGCCCACTTCAAGGATTGTGAGAGCAGGGAAACGGCATCTGGGATCTATCTGTGGTTGTTGGTTTGCACATTTTGAGGGGCTAAGTGAAAAAGAACTGTCTTACGCAGCATGTTCTTATCCAGACCTGGGCTGTGTCCGTACGAAGAAAAATGCCAGAGTGGAAAACCGGCCGCGGGGCACCTGGGATTGTCTCAGGAGCTGCCTCAGGTCACGGCTCGGTCAGCTTAAGAAAAACCTCTCTACTTGGTGGTCACACCCAGACATCTTAGTTCCTCGTGAGTTTGACCCAGCACTTTAGAAGCAGCTCAGAAAAAGGGCTGCCTCTGCATTTGGAGGGCTGGACTAAAGCCTCCTGGACACACCAGCAACTCAGAACGGTATTGCCAAGTTGGAACTGCCGTCAAACTTCTGCCCAAGTGCCTTTTCCTCTGAACCCTTCAATGCCTTGCCCAGATGGACACAATGAAACACTTGTCCTGCTGTATTCTAGCCAGGCCTGTAGAGGATCCCATGACTGCCTTTCTGTGCTATATTACACTCACTGACGTTTCCATCTGCCTCCTCTACTAGACTATAGGCTTCTCAAGGTCAAGGATCACGGCTTAATTGTGTTCATATCGTTACCTCTGTCCGCAGAGCACACGCCCAGTAATACTCAGTGACCTGCACGCCCCAGCCCAGCAAGCTCTTCTGACCATGCACAGCTGGATATTCCATTTCTGGCTCAACCGACAGGTGCTGCGTGCCATTCATTTTCCATTGTCCTTCATCAGAGTAGGCACCTCCTCACCCTTCCGGTCTCAGAGTAAAATGGGGGCTTCCCTGGCTACCCCTGCTCCCTCTAGTCCAGGCTGAGAGCTTCTCTTACCTGTTCCCAGAGCCCCCGATCGGGGCTCCCAGGTCACCCATCACCCAGTACCCCCGGGCCCTTCCAGCCCCCCGCGATTCCTGCGTGCGAGGACTGTCTATTCATGCACTGACAGAGATTCGCCTTCCTTGTGAGACTGTGAGCTCCTTGAGGACAGTAAGTGATATTCTTCAAACCCAAATTAAGTTCTCATCTACTATGTGCTGGTCACTATACACAAGTTTCCATGTGCATTTTCTTGAGTGATGTCCACATCAACCACGGGAGGTATATATTAATATGCCCATTTTATGGATGAAGAAACTGAGGTGGCCGGTGCCACGCCCGGGGCCATATAGGAACTAACTAGTTCATTCATGGCATTCATGGCAATCATTCATGGCAAAGTCGCTTCTACACCGGACTGCCGTTCACCATGTCTTTGTCTTCTCAGTGTCTAGAACAGGGACTGCCCTATGAACGGTGAGCAGTCAACAAACGTGTGGGGCAGATGTTTCAAAGGCACCATGGAATCTTTCTAGGGCTTTTCAATTAGTCTTTCCCCTTTACTTTACTCACTCATTTTTTTTTTTCATTCTACTATTTGTTCTTGATAAATCTATTAGATAGGATTGACTACAATTAACAGAAAACCCTAAAATATAGTGACTTCAATCCAAGAGAAGTTTGTGTTTAAAAAAAAAATCCTGGAGTAATCAGCCCTATGTGTGGTAGAATTTGGGGCACCCCAGCTTTTCCCGCTCATAACAGTGTGCCCTAATGAGCCCCTGGGCCATCCCAGACTATAGGAAGGGAAAGTGGGACCTGAAGTCGGCAGGAAGGCCTGGGACTTCCCTGCCATCCCATTGAACTTGGTCAAGATCACAGAGCACAGAGAGGGCAATTAGGACCTGGAGTTCTTACACTGAACCAATGTGTAACCCTTGAAAAATCCTGTTACTAAGAAAGAATGGACTAGAGATTGGGGGACAAAAGAATGGACTAGAGATTGGGGGACAAGTAGGAGTTCTTAGGCACTAGCATCTGCTGAATCCCTGCATTCCTTGGCTTCACTGCACCTCCTGAGGTCAGATTCTGGTCATCTTTCCCAGACCCCTTGGGACCTTGTCTTTCCATTTTCTTTTCTTTTTTTTTTTTTTTAATTTTATTTATTTATTAGAGAGAGAGAGACTGAGAATGAGAGGGGAGAAGAAGGTCTGAGGGAGGAGCAGACCTCCCGCAGAGCCGGGAGTCTGATAAGGGACTCGATCCCGGGACTCCGGGATCATGACCCGAGCCGAAGGCAGTCGCTTAATCAACTGAGCCACCCAGGCGCCCTCCATTTTCTTTTTAAAGCCACCTTCTCCAGGATGGGGTCCCTTCCCCAGATTGGGTGCGCTGTTTGTGATGGGGGCACTGGCTGCCCTTCCTGTGGCCCCCTAGCCCCCTCCTCCCACCCCCAGAAAAGGAAATGGAGCTTGGCAACCCTGTCCTGTCCTCCTTCTCCACCAGGTTCAATAAATATTTTGGGAAGATAATGACTCAAGGTATGGCCGTCTCAGTCAGATCCCACATCACATGCTGATATGATGCCAGAATTTTTTTTTTCTCCTTAGCACTGGAAATAGATTTTTAAGCAGTGTTATATAGCGGTTCCTCTTCAAAATCTTTCTTTCCTTTTCTTTAGTAATGTCTTTATAAATCACTGTTATAAAAATAAGGCAAGTAGAAGGAAAAATATGCACTACCTAGAAACTGAAAATTCAAGTATTTGCTTTTTATGGGACACTTGAGGCTCTTAAAAAAGAGAACTGCTAGAAAAGTTAAATACAAAAAATTCACTGTATGATAACATAAAAGCCCAACAGAACTGAAGGGTTTATGAAAATAATTTGAATATTTATACTTCAATTTATGGTCTGAAAATCACCCCCAAACCACGATCTTATTCTTAAATGGGTTTTTTGAGAGAGCGTTAAATACATTTTGATTATTCTGACACGATGTCTGCTTGGATATTCTGTGCAGTGATTTGAAAGCAAAGAGGAAATCCCCTAAAAATCAGACGTTAAGTATATGTGACTGTACATTATATATACAGAGAAGTACATTTATATGCATGCATACATATGAAGTTTAACAAACATTTCAACTTAAAGGCGTGCTTTGGATTGTTGTTATTGTTAGAGGAAAATACTGTAAATTTAACTTGGGTGAAGCTGAGGGCTGAAACACATTGTAATTCTCTTGACAGGGAAGCTCGGGTTCAAGTTCATATCTTTTTATTTTCTAAGACTGAGGCTGCATGATCACTTAAACTGTGTTTTATACACAACATTACAGAAACACAGCAATGCGGGTCCATAAAAGTGTTGACGAATGAGAACCAAATGTGCTCTCATTTTGTCTTTCCTATTATTTTTTTTCCTGTAAGTCAAAGAAAGCCCTTCTCAGAATTTCTTACATTTCATCTATTTAGGAAAAGTCTATACCATTATTTTTAACAGGCCCCAAAAGCATCAAATATCTGTACCAAAAAAGAAAAAAAAATCAGCATTCACTTCAAAAGGGGAAACATTTTCAGAACAAGAAAAGTGGTAGGAAAGCATATGCCTAAACACTTTATTATTAAACTCACGGGTTTAATGAAACCCAAACATGGAGAATGCATTATGTAAATATATACGGACAAAGGGCTTTTGAAGTCTAGATGACCACAGTATCCAGGATCTATGACTACGATTTTTTTGTTTATGCATCCTAGTAAGACTTCGTCACACACACACACACACACACACACACACACACTACTGAGGCTGTTTATTCAGTTTTAAGCACAAATCTCTGCAAGCTTAAGCAAAAGGGATGGCTAAGAACATGTAAGTGTAAGTGTCTGGGCAGAAGAATAATTCACTGAGCTTCAGAGTTAGAAACAAAAATAAACACAGTAAGAGAAATCCCTACTTAATCTGTCTTCCAAAGAAAGACACTTATTCAAAGGGACACGGGCAAATTCCCCCACACTGGGGCGCTGAAATGAAACTAAAATCAGAGACAAAATACACAAACCCGGGCACCAAGCACGGTCAATAAATAAGTGCTTGATTGAGTCTCATAATTATGCCTTAATTACCTTTCTTCTCTGCAATTTGGACTTAAAGGAGAAGGGACAACCGCAAATAGTCCATCAGCTCACGTAGTGTCACCGCGCCAGTGTTTACGTGATTTCAGAGGTCAAATAACCAGCATCCATCTATCAAATATCGACTGGGTGCCTACCCTGAGTCATGCTCCGGGCCGCATGCATGCTGTGTGTTCATTTCTATCTCCAGTGAACTTACAAACAGACGTGTGCACAGACACATGTGGTAACAATAGAAATCATCATATTCCCTCGTGGTCAATTCTGTACCAACCACTTTGCTAAGCTTTGGCATGTGTTATCCCAGAGAGTCCTTGAAACAACCCACTGAGTGTGACTTCTTCTTCTTTCTGTTTTACACATGAAGAAAACAAAGCCAAGAGAAATTAAATGACCTGCCCAAGGTCACCCAGAGGAAAAGTGGACTGAGAGGGGCGCCTGGGTGGCTCGGTTGGTTAAACATCTGCCTTTGGCTCAGGTCATGATCTCAGGGTCCTGGGATCGAACCCTGTGTCAAGGCTCTGAGCTTAGGGGGAATCTGCTTGTCCCTCTGCCTCTCCCCCTCATCGTGCTCTCTCTCTCTCTCTCTCTCTCAAATAAGCTGATAAAATCTTAAAAAAAAAAAAAAAAAGGCCCATGTTCATTCCACAAAGCTCAAACTCAAGTGATTTCCATGTCATAGTAACAACTGGCCGTGCACTGACAGTCCTGTTCACAGGAAATATATTTATTCCTTGTTACTTCTTCAAAACAAGACTCCTTTCATACAGGAGAAAACTCAGAGTCACTCAAGCCCGTCTTGCTAGCTGGGGGCAAGGTCAGAATTGGCACACTATCTCTTGCTGCCTAGGCCCCGATTCTTCCAGAAGCACAGGCTGATTCTTTCACATCTTTCAAAAACTGAAACAATGTTCCCAACAGCTTTCTGGAAGGCAAGAGGGTGGAGAAGTTTGATTAATGCCCAGAGCCCCACGCAAGGCTGAGCGGGGGCTGGACCTGGAGCTCCTTCCTTCAGACCCTTCTCTGCTTCTCGAAGCTTCGGAATTCAGTGGTTTGCTGGATGTCTGTGTCTCTGCTTCTCCAACCACCACACTGCTCTGCCAGATATTCCCCATAATCACCTTGAACTTCGGTGATACACCTTCTTCCCTCCCAGTACCTGGTGGTCATTCCTAGTCCAGCCCTCTCTTATCTGGGCTAGAATGCACCTTGTCTGCAGGCGAGGCGGGCAGGGGTATTGTTCAGGCAACATTCTCCGGCTCAGCGCTCCTGACCCGGTGAGAACCTGGGAATGCAGCCGCCCTATTTGAAATATTACACAGCGTCTATGGCACGAGCACTAGCCATTCAGAATAGACACAGCTGTTAGAGTCTTCACGCTGGAGCCTGGGCCTCTGCCGTGCTGGGTGTAACTCTTTAGCTGCCGGATCGGGGAGGCTTGTCGCAGCTATTACCCGCCAGCACTGCAGGGTTCTAACATGTGAACAACTGCTAGTGGACGTAAGCGGCGCGCGCTGCCCGAGCCATCAGTCCTGTTGAATGAATGAACTGACAAACTACTCCAGCCGCCGTAGAACATCTGCACAGAAGAGGGCTTGCTTTCTGGAAAATGAGTGAAAACAGGTGTCTAAATGCCTCTAACGCAACCGTGCTTCTGCTCCTCGGAGACAAATGGTCCCCAAACCAAACTTACGACTTAAGTAACCAAAAGGAATTCTGGATAACCACATTAAGTTGAATGGGCCATGCTTTACTTTCTCAGGATCCTGTAATGTGCTCTTAAGGACAGCGGTCCGTCCTTTCCCGTGATCTCCCTCCCTTTGAATCGATGGTAGGATCTATTATAATCCATAGTTCTCCACCCCCTTCCCCTCTCCTCTAGGTTTAGCTTCTTTCTGCCCAGCCACGTTCCTGGTTGGAAATAGTTCTGTATCTCCCCTTCATTCTTGAGTAGGCGAGAGTGTGATCAAATGAAAAACGAAGGGATTGAGAAGTGACCGAACCCTGTTAGTTCGGGGCCAGGGCCTGAGCCACACTGCCTTTCCCAACCAGTGCTTAACTGTTGGCCAAAGCACTGCTCTCCAAAAGTGAACAGTATCTTCACCTCCGTAAAGAAACGAAATATTACAAAAGGTCTTGAAGGTGGAAACTCCCCTTCTAAATTCTCTGGCAAAGGACATGTGTGAAAGCCTGGTTCTCATTGAGAAACAGAGTTCTTTGCAGTTTGTGAAGCATGAATATATTAAAAATGTGCATCTCCTCCCTGTAATATTATCCTTTCTGTTTTATAGTTATGGCTCCCCAGTGAAAATATGCAGGAAACAACGCATACAAGTGAGTTCTTGGGTAAGATGCTGAGAACTAAAAGCAGGAGATTTTAGTAGTGTAAGGGCATTTCTTAACACCAAGGAAGGCAATTATCACCTGACTTCATCGACGTACTTGCCCCGGGAGCTTGTCTCTCAAACTTCATTAACATATTTTGCTTAAGAAGCAAGGATCTAACTTCAATGTCCTTTTAGAACTTTATGTTTACATTTTGAGCAGTTGAGGGGTTATTTTCTCAATCTTGGTATGCTGCCACCCAGTGGCAGCAAGGATCAGCCTTGGTCACATGGCTTCCACCAGGCTTAGCTAATGAACATGCTTTTATAAGACCTAGAGGAGAAACGTACTCACTATTTTAAAAAATAAACATTGAGAGTCCATTGCTGCTAGAATCTAATGAGAGAGATATCTACATTCAGACATATGTCCATACATTTAAAATACATTGCAACCAAGTGGTTTAAAAAAGATGAACAGGAAGTATTATAGGAACACTTAAACAGATCACCCTAAAATAACAGCAAAAGTTACTGACCCTTAAACAGCAGACCGTACGGAATGACTGGATTGTAAGCTTATCAAACACTTAAACTGTTACACAAACACACAGAAACCAACTAATAAATGTTGAATGAATACTAGGAGAAGAAATTAATACTTTCTAAACACTCCATAGGACTGTGACATGTATCTTGCCAACATCTGCTTCCTCATCCTCCTAACAACCACGCCAGGATTTTACAGATAAAGAATCTGGGCTGCAGAAAGTTTTAGTAATTGACGCAAAGTCAACCAGTGAGCAGGTGGCAGAGACAAGTTTTAAAGGAGATATTTTGACTACAAAGCTTGGATTCTCTCCATTATGCCATTACCCTGATTTGTCAATAAATATTTCTTGATAGAAATGATGACAGCAAGTTTCATTTTTTAAAAACGCTTTTTAGAAGCAACCCTCCAAAAAGCAAACTTAAAGAAGAAAAGCAAGCAAGCAAGCAAGCAAGCAAGCAAGCACAGCTGATCTTAAGGTGTTACAACATTCCTCTAACAACTTCAAAAAGTTTCTTTCTAAAATGCTTGTGAATTCTGGACTTCAGGTTAAAATCCTTTCAGAAGGCACAGGGTTATCAAGCTTGCTTAAAGCAAAAAACCCTTACAGAAATTTTCCTTAGGATCCCATCCTCTAAAGAGGGCCCTCTCAATGGGATAAAAATTTATAGCAATCAATCCAGGCCACCATGTATGAAACTCCTGAATCAAATCCTCGCTCTGACACTTCTGAAGCAGGTAAAAGTAATTATTCTGGAAGAATAAAGTTTATGTGACTGATTTTCTCCAACAGGAAAAAGTGATCAACTACTCGATTCCATGGAAGATTAAGAAGTCACTCCTCCATCAAGAGATTTCTAAATGAAAGCGGCTAATAACATACTGAGCTGAAACTCTGTGTGTGTGTGTGTGTGTGTGTGTGTGTGTGTGTGTGTGTGTGTAGCATTTCCAAAGCTGTTTCCTGAAACCATTGCTATGCTGCCTCTCACCCCCAAGGAAAGATAATATATGACATATAAACTAGGTATTAGGAAAGGCAGATATAAAACATAGCAGGATGGGTCAAGGGATCACATGGAAGAAAATGACCCCTTCTGATCTGGAATAGTCTGGGCTAGAAATAAAGATGCTGCCGCTCTTTGGGTGGGGTATAGCCAAAGTGGGAAAGATAGAAAGAGAGAAGGAAGAGAGAATTTTGACTCCTGGATGTGCAATCTTTTTTTTCCCCCTACAGATTTTAGTATTGTGAGCCAAATATAACCTTAGCTTTAAGTTCTTGCTTCTAGTATCACTACATACACGCAGAATATATGCCTCATAGGAGAGTCTTTTTAGATCTGGGGCCTTAGGTCATATTGAATAGTCTTGACACTGCAATTCAGGGGGGGACCAGCCACACCCGGATAGTAGTAGGGCTGGGGTGAACCATTCCAGAAAGGCCAACAATGCGGTATTGGGGACCATATCCCATGATCAGTTGACCTGGAAACTAAGATCAACTATGGGGCAATCCATCAACCAGGAATGCCTACGCAGTGAAGCCCCAATAAACGCTCTGAGCGTGGAGGCTCAGGGGAGCTTCCACGGCCGGCAAGCTCCGTGCATCTGGTCCCACGTCCACACTGAAGAGCAAGAGCTTCAAGGGGAGAGAACACTGGAAGCTTTGCCAGGGTTCCCGGACTCTGCCCTGGGTGTCTCTTGCTTTGGCTTCTTCTAACTCTCATGTCCCTTCCTTGTAATACATCATCGCTGTGAATATAATGGTTTCCAGGGTGTTCTGTGAGCCCTTCTAGCAAATTATCAAGCCTGGGGGATGTGTTTTTGGGGGAACCTCCCCCCGCCAATGTGTAGATGTTGTCGGAAGACAATCTTGGAGATGGTGGCTGGCCCCCAAGTCTTCCCGGGCCCCTGCTGAGCGTCAAATCGTCAGGATTTGGACAGAGTTGGCAGCCGAGTCCCTGCCTCTCTCTACTGCCACCACGACCGACAGACACCCAGCCAGAATCCACGCAAGCGAGGATTGCTGAGCTCCAGTTTCCTCGCCAGGAAAATGAGGGATTGAGTGAGCTGGTCAGTCTAAATGACAAGGTTATTATGAGACTCGATTTAAGGTAATGACTGTGAAAATTCTCTGTAACTCTTTTTCCACGATGGGATGCTAAGGGCGACCGTTCCTCTCACTTTGGTGTTTCAGGGCCGCAGGATGATATTTACTCTCCCCCCGTTATTGTATTTCCCATGGTTGTTGAACTCCTCTTGTCTCCATTGGCAGGTGCTGAAATTATGTCAGCTAGAACTTTCATTAGCAAACGATCTGAGTCGGGGAAAAGTCGCAGTGAAACAAATGCAGCATTTTGACGTAGCCATGTCTGTCCCGGCACAGTGCGGTTTTGAGGCTAATGTCTTTTCAAACAGCTCTGTTTTGCCTGCAGACTTGAATACCCTCATTATAGTGTTTGAAAAAAAAGTTCCCTTATGTTTTTTTAAAGAGCGCCATTCTTCAAAAAGATGTCAAGAAGCTCTTTTCTTCCCCCCTCGCTACAAGGTGTAATGCAGAGATGAGCACAAAATCTGGTTGGAAATGTGACCTATATTGGACGGGCAGAGCTTAATACCAAGCAAACAGCTAGTGTGGGAGCTGGTTTCGTCCCACCTTGCTGCTGATATTTGTAGAAAAGTGCCACATATTATTCATGGACAGTGAGAGCAGTTTGGAAGTCAATTATGGTTTTAAAAAAAATTGGAATCATTTGCTCAAAGAGTTGATTAGAGTTTTGAACAAGTCCCTGGCCTTCCTCACCACAGCCAAAGCCAGGTCTTTTGGAAAACATTTTATTTTCATGCTCAGCGTAATCAGAAGAGAAAAGTCCTATTTTGCAGATGAAATGGGGCTGATAATAAAAAGTAGGTCACACTTTCTCTATCTCCGTCTCTCGTTACTTTCTCTGAAAGACAAAGGAGGGTTTCCAAGAGGTGAATCAAGTCGGGTCAAGCCTCTGACCTGAGCGTTTTTTGCATTATGAGTAAAATTAGGAGCATTTTCAGTCCCTGGCTGATGTTTTAACGAGGGCAGGGGCTGTGGAAACAGTAACTCTAAGGGCTGGGGTGGGACGTGAAGACAGTAGATCACCCAGGCTTCTGGGACAAGTAAGAACCACAGGTTCAAAGGACGGTTGGTGGCTATGACCTCGGGATCTGGGGCAGGAAGGCAGGAAGGAGACACATAGAAGAAATGTCACATCGGCTCCCAGAGGAGATGGTATTATTGTGCATGATTATTTAGTCTCCTCTCCAGGGGGAGATTATGCATCCCTGGCCAGAGTGCTCAGGTCACATCCTTTGGCCAAGGAGATAGGGCTGCAATGACAGGTGTCACCTCTAGCAAGAGGCTTTCAGAGCATGTCTTGTCTCTCTGTCCCTAGGAAATGAGTCCTACAGAGAGGCTGGGCCATCAACCCAGATGTGTTGTGTGCACACGGGCCCAGTCTTTGTTTCTGTAAGTCATGGAGATTGTGGGACTGTTTGTTACAGCAGCACGCCTAGTCTATGCGGACTGATAAGGGACCCCTATGTACTTCCTTTCTGAAAGTGTGTGAGAAGGATGAAAACAGTGAGTAAGCCTATGTGCGTGTTGGTTTGTACTTCTAAATCATTTTCTAGCTTTGGAGCAGGGCATTGCCATATCCAGAATCAACTGTTCAGACTGGATTGCAAACAGAGTAACACACAGCGTTTCTCTCAGACCCCCACGTTAGAAAATAAAGCTGCCTGAGAGCAATGATGGCTGTTTGATATGATAGTAATGGCTTTTAAAAATCATCTAGTGCTGATCTCAGGGTACATTGTGGAGCAAATTACATAAGGACAAAGTCTGGAGTCAACCGGCTGGACATAAATTCTACAATCTGCCATTTGCTCTCTGCTTGCTCCTGGGTGGGTTGCCTAACTTCCCCAAGCCTTTGTTTACTCATCTGTAAAGTGGGTTCACAAGGGAGCCCCTATCACATACAATTGGTGAAGGAATTAGATAATCTCATGCTCTTAAAGCATGAATTTCTTCATCTGTAAAATGTGTATGGTGGGAAGAAAAGCCACCAGGGCCTGAGGATCGGATAAGACAAGATATTTAGTACTTTCAAGATGGAGCCTATCTCATAGGCCTCAGTCAACATGAGCTGTTATTATCATTATTAACACAACTGCCAGAAATACCCCAAATGCCAGATATAATGCCAGAAATACCCCAAACAGTAACAAGCATATTGCAGCCCATCTTGGGAGGAAAGAACCAGCCTTTATAAAAGCCATTCTTCCCTTTGCAGAGACCTCTGAATACATATGCAACAGAGACAAGGATATTCGTCCTGAAATCGAGAATGACCAAGTCTTACTGAAACGTTGCCAGAAAATAATGACTGTGGGGGTCTACATCAAGAAAAGCAGAAAAGCAAGAAGTTTTATAAGTATAGATTGATAAAGGGCTCCTTGAAAAAAAGATAGGAAATGTAGTAAGATTCCACCTAGGTTAGCAGTATTTCTTGATCTATACATAGTGCTTGATAAATGACAAAAACTATCATTTTCATCCCATAACATAGTTCTTCTCAATTAAAAAAAAAATCATAGATTTTGGGGAACCATTGCCTCTGCTGGTCTTGGTTCATGACCTTTGGAGGTCTGCAGTACATGCTCTGGGGTGAATCCTGTGACCCAAGCCTCATCAAACTTCCAAATCTCTCTAGCCAAAGAGATTAATTTAGGATGGGCATGTAATCAGAGCTAGGTCAGAATGAATCCAGGAAAAAAGGACGCTCTGGTCTTTTCCCACTGGTTTGAACTTAGAAAGGTGTGGTTTTTGAGCTAGTGACATTTGTCTTGACATTCAGAGAATGAGCTTATCAGAAAATGGTGCCAATACTGAAGAAATAAAACCAAGGGATGAAAAGAGGGAAATCAGGTACTGATCATTTAGCTCCTGGATCAAGCTTTACCTGATCTCCTTGTCACTTTTTTTTTTTTTAGTTAGTTAAGCTGAAAAAGCTACATTTTTAAGTTAGTTAAGCCTAGTTGGGTGAACTTTTCTTTCATTTGCAATAGAAAGTCTCTAACACTAGCAACTCCATAGGGTGGAAAAGGAAAAACTATTCCTGGCTCTGTGTTGTTATAATTTGGACAAATTCCCCCAGAATCCATCACGCATTTAACTTAAAAGTCTGTCTTAGACAGTGCTACTTTGATTCTTTTCAAATCTGTGAAGGGTGGTCATTCATCCCAACGGGTCTGGGACAATCCTAATTGATGCCTGTTCTCCTGGAATAATTCTTACTAGCCTCTACTTTCACTTTAAACAAATATCCAAGAGTGATTAAATGGTGAGTCGTAAGGTTACTCGGTTCATAATTCTTCTTTACAAAGTTTTTTCCTTTAAGAGTCGAATCCCACACCCCTTCCCCAAATTCTTTTCAGTGATAATTGTAGCTAATTATACTCAGCAAATAATCTCATCTTGCCAGTCTTCCCATGTTTGACTTTTGGGGGATTAATCACAGCTTTCTGCTGTCGAATGAGGTTCTTGAGAGCACGGTATTATTGTTTTATCTAAAGGAAACCCCTCTGAAACGGGACCTCCATCCATCATACCCCCTGGAGTAGAAAGAACTGATTAAAACTTCCTGGCTTGAAAACTTGTTTGTTAGCGTGTGGCTTCCTCCCTGCCGTCAGCATAAGATCTTCCTCGTGCAGCATGTTTAGGATTCAGCTAAGGGCATTGTTTTATCAAGATGGGACGGTTATCCGTGCGGGAGCGCGCTGTGCTGGGAACCTGACCACCCTGTAAACACAATGATAACATCGTGTCTGCACACTGGGAGAAGACAATGCTCCCGATTCCCTTTTCCTAATTAGAGTCTGGAACAATAGGTGGGAAATACGAGGCCCTGTTATCATTATCTATTGGCCTTCATTTCTGGGCATTGATTGAGCGGAGGGTGTTTTGTGTGTGTGAAGAAACAGCAAATTAAAAATCAGACTTCTTCCATTTTTCTTCCTGGAGTGTTCATCTTGTTATAAAGCTGGGGTGACAGAGATTAAAAGTCGGAAGGGGAAGAGCAGAGAGTTATATACACTTGTGAACGGTAACAAGTTGCCTTTCAAAATGATTCCAATAAGCAAATGTTTGATCAAGGCAGACGCGGGGATGTGAGGTCATGAAGAAATTGTTTCGACAACTGTTCCGGTCAAGGAAAGACACAGACAAGCACCTTCCCTAAATGGTGGACGAGTCAATTAATGGTACATCATCTGCTATTTCACTAATGGGAATCAGCAATGTCACAGTGTAACTTTTTTTTTTTTTTTTTTTAATTTGCAATGCTCGGTACCCTGGTGATGTTTGATGCATTGATGTGCATAGTAGCGTTTGCCCAAGAATTCTGCACGGACTTGCCTATCCGGGAGCATCTTTGGAGAGACAAAAATCATCACTAGCAATAAGCCATATTAAGCCAATTTACACTTTATGACTGCCCTGCAGAGTAACAGTGAAGCTAATTAGATGGAAAACTCTCTGGAGCTCCTGCAAAGGGGTCTCCTGTATCGCGGATACACATCTAGCTCTCACGGAACCCCACCGGCCGAGATGGTGGAGGACTGAATTCTATGCTCAGCGACCGGAATGATCCTGCAAAGAGAACCCTCTCAATCTGTACAAGGCAAATGGTAAAGAAGGGGATGGGGAGGAGCATAAAGAACACTGGAAGGCAGTATTTGCAATGGAGCACGAGTCCAACCTGTCATGGGATCGCCAGTGAACACGTGGGTTGTGGTAAGTATCAGACAACCTGCTGAATTATTACTGATGTGCGAAGGTATTAGGTGAAGAGTTTTATAAAATTTCAATCTTCTGTCTGCCGTGTGTCCTTTCATTATCTGGTTGACCCACTCAGCATCCCAGCCCATAGCTCCCTGACCTCGGCTCCAGAGAGACTTGTCCCCATCTTCTGGCCATCACTCTCAGGCGGCAAACCAGAACTTGGCACCACTCAGACCTTCTCTGTATCGAAAATCCTCAACTCCAGCCTCTCCTGCTTTGGCTGCTCCCTCGCTGGCCTCTGCCATGGAGCCTCTTGGTCTGGTCAGTAGGCTCTGTCAGCAGACGGACTGCCCGCCAGCGCCTCTCAGCTCTGCCTTGCAGACTGCTGAACCCCATGGGTCAGTGGCATGCCATCTCTGCCCCGCACTCCAGCTACTGGAGGCCAATCAAACCAGAAGGGGTTGTGGTACATGGCTTCTGGGCTCAAAGATGCCATGTCTGCCTCCATTTCTGCAACAGAGCTGCTGAGGGAAGCACCGTATAGGGCCTCCAGGACGGCTCCTTTCCCCGGAGAGGACACGTCCTCCTTCCCCCTTCTTCCTTCCTGTTGCTTGGGATGGCTGGTGCCCAGGGCTCTGGGACCGAAAGGGAGAGCTGAGGACAGAGCAGCAAGAAGAGTATCCTAGATAAACACAAAGCCATCACAGAGCCCTGGATAGCCTCTGAACACTTCCTGGATGAGAACAGCAAGAGCACACATGTCCATCTCACTTTGGGTTGTTCTAGATTACATGCAGATCTAGTTAAGGCTTATGAAAATACTGGTGGCAGTGCTTTATGCCACCTGCTGTGGTTCAAATGTTTGTGTCCCCAGAAGATTCATATGTGAAAATCCTAATGTCCAAAGTGGGGAGAACTCATGAATGGGATTAGTGCTCTCATAAAAAAAGACCTTACAGGGTGACCTAGCCCCTGTTACGAGGATTCAACAAGAAATCTGTGACCCGGAAGAGGGCCCTTGTCCAACCGTACTGTCAACCTGATCTTGAACTTCCAGCCTCTAGAACTGTGAGAAATAATTTCTGCTCCCTACAAGCCCCTCAGTCTGTGGTATTTGTTAGAAAGCCCACATGGACTAGGACGGCGCCTGAGTGAAATGAGAAGCGGCAGGACCTGGCAACGGCTATGCCTGCAAGTCCTACTGCCGACACCACCGGCCCCTCACTGAGTCTGCTTAGGCCCTCCCTGACCTCTCCCTCCTTATTCTCGGCTGGTATTTGGCTTCCTACTTCCTTGATACATTTGAGGCCATCACGGGTGAAGTATCTCAATTTCCTGTCGCATCACCCACCACTGATACTGGCATTCATTCTCGCTTTCTTCCAGCCCGTCAAAAGGGCAACTTAAGCCCAACCTCCCCACATCGGGGTAAAAGATGTCAACTGACTGATGTCCTATTTATTTCCCTGGCCTCGCTGCCTATCACTTTGGAGCTGTAACTTGTGCTCTAATAAAAATAAATTGCTGGTAGCTCCTTGTATACACCAAGTGGTTTCAATTGTTGTGCCTTCTGCCCAGAACAGAAGTTCTACCAATATTCCTTGTCCGCTTAATGCGAATGCTCCAAGACCAGCAAGGGGTCCTCCATCTTCCTCCAGATCCCTACTTTGAACTTCTAGGCCAGGTCAAGCGCTCCTCCTCCGTAGTTCAGGTATCAGCTTACACCCTTACACGTCAGGTATCTATCACACACCCTTACAGATGAGCTGGGAATTGCCCGGTTGTCTCTCTACTGTAGCCTGACCAAACGCTGCTCAAGGGCAGGGCCATGTGTCCTCATGATGCCTAGCACATTAAACCACTGCTTCTGGCTCTGAGCTGCTATTTGCAGATGTTCTGGTTAAATAAAACATCAGTGCTCATACAGTTATTTATGTAAAGAAAAGAAATTGCACGGAACTGGAGCTATCTCAAAAGTATAGCATGCAAGCTGCCACTCTACCATTCATTCATTCATTCATTCTTTCATTCATCAGCAAATATCTCTGAAGCTCTGCCTACATATCAGGCACTGTTCTAAGTGCAAAAGACCCGGAGTGGGCGAGACAAATATGTGGTGTCTGCTTTCTGCAGCTTAGAGTCCGTGGGAAGAAAGAAAATGAAAACAGTAAGTTCGCAGTAAACGGATGGACGGATAGATGAATGAATGGATGACACGAAACAATAAGTGCTGGGCAGGGAAATAAATGCAAGAAGTTTCTTTGAACAGGATAGCCAGGGAGGGCCCCCGTGAGGGGGTAATGTGGCCACAGCAGAACGATGGTGTCCTACTCCGTCTCCAAATGGGGCTGGCGAGTCTCAAGCTCTCATGCTCCTCAGACTAACCAGCAGTATCAGTGGACCTTGGGACATAATTCCTTGCCAAAACTAGCAGCAGGAACCTGTGCAAGCAGGGTCACGCTGGCTGCTGTGATGTGATAAAAGGTACTTTGCTCACATAAAGTCCAAAATCTAATATTCCTGGCTAGCGAGTGGCTTGGCTCTGTGCGGTCACTCGGGGACCTGTCTTCATCTCACGGCCCTACCATCTTTACCTTGTGGCTCGCACACCTGCAGCGGGGACAGGGAGGAGGGTTGTTTGTGGCAGTTTTTTGCGGGGCAGAGTGAGAAGGGCCAACATCGCTGCTGCCAATATGCCCCTGGCCAGGAACCAGCCGTGTGGTCATGGCTAACACCGGAGAAGCTGGGAAACGTAGTCTAGTTGTGTGCCAGGAATCAGGGAAAGGGGCTTGCCAATGTGCTCAGGGCCTCTGCCTACACGAAGCAAGAAGTACACCCATCAGAAGAGTAATTGTGAGTTTTTCCCCTCCAAATCCAAGGTCTCAGACCTCCTTATGCTGCCTCCGCTACCTGCAATGATATGATCAAAATCAAAATTCGTTCTGGCTGGATTCATGCGGGATGTTGGATGTGGGAAGCAGAAGCTAGCACTGAAATCCAACGGGTTAATTCACTAAAGAAAAAAGAACACACAAAAAAACACAACACCCAGGCCTGTTTGCACTCAGACCATTGCAGAGCTCGAAGGCTAATCGTCCTTCTGGGACGTCGAGTTCTTTGTGGGGCCCTCAGAATGGACTGTTCGACCTTTTGAGGTTTCTCATTGCTCTGATCTCTTGCTAATGGATAGTGTTTTCCAAGCTGATGGTGTTTTAAAGATACGGCATCTAACCAATGATAATCTGTCTGACCTCTTAAGGGAGAGCCTTGTGCATCTTCCTGTCTCGGCCTCCCTTACTGGCTAATTACATAACTTGACTCGAAGTTGGTTTTAGGGAATCAATTTTACCATTGCCTAGTCACAAGTAAAGACCGTAAAGTTTTACGAGAGCTGAAGGGACTGCCTTTTACGGAGGGGAACTTAAATGAAAATTAGAGGGGGCATAAAATGGTAAGAAATGAAATTCTACAAAGTGTTTTTCCCTTGGGTTCTCAGTCTGAATTACGGTGCTGGGGGCGTGCTCCTGCTGAGTGCCTCTCCCCCAAGGCACCAAGGAACGGGACAGAAACCTGTTTCTGGGTCACCAGTAACACAGCCGAGGGCATTTCAGGAAGCGGTTTCAGGAGAAGGTACAGGGAAAAAAAAAAAACCATGAATGACCATCCAACAACTGTGCGACCCTGGGCCAGTTCTGTGAGCCTCAGACTTGCCAAGTGCAAAACGCAGGTAATGACAGTGACTGCCTCATGGCACTACTGTGCGATTTCAATGGAACAATGCAGGTAAAATGCAGAGTGCGGTGCCTGGCACATTGGGACTCTTCAGTTATTATCACTGCCATGAATAGTTAAAAAAAAAAAAAAGAGGACAGATGGCTTGGTTCAGTTGAGAGAGACGAGAGCTGACATGGGTTATGTGCCGTGTGCCAGCCGTCCAGCCTTGTCCCGTCTGCACTTCCCAGATGAGGAACCGGAGCTCAGAGCTGCTGGAGAACCTGCCCGCAGTAACGTAAGTGATGAAGGCCATAACTGGATTCGATACCTGGACTGTTTGGGCTCTAGAAGCCGGCACCCTCGCCTACCCTGCCCAGTGCTGTACAGTGTAGGTTCCCCAGCCCAGTCTGGGGAGCCTGTTCCTCATTTGGACTTGCAGCCCCACTCTTCTTTACTGAGTCAGAATCCCTGGCAGCGGGGCCTGATCACCCACACGTGTGATAGGCATCACGCAGGTGACTCCGGCACACGCGGAGCTGAAGAGCAGTGAAAGCGGTAGTGCTTGGGGACACAGACACTGCAAGCGGGGAGAAGAGGTCCCAAGAGTTGCGTTCTGTCACAATGCCTGAAGAGTTGCCTGCTCCTCCTACCTCTATCTTTGAGCCATTGTCCTTTCTGGCACTTTCGTGTGCTCACAAAAAGCAGGGGCGGATGAACCCAGGCTATCGAGAGAAAGAAGAGGTCGTTGTGAAGGGTAATGCACTTTATTTGAAGGAAAATCATCCCTTTTTGCTATGAGCCTGAAAGGCCTCAATACCCTGTTGTCCCAGGAGATGGCGGGCCCTGCCGGAGTCAGGACGAAGGTTCTGCTGAGTAAGGAGCAGCCCCCAT
>CM052803.1:41921004-41983304 GCA_028533885.1 Nasua narica | reverse complement strand
GTATCCAAAGGCAAACAAACACATGAAAAAGATAATATAAACTCATGATATCTGGGTTTCCTGGGAATTAAAGAAAATATAAGTATACTCTCCATAATTGGATCCCAATGCCAAATCGGATGGCATTTCATCCTTGCACGAGCCTGAGAGGGACGAGGACAACTCCGGAAGAAATAACACCAAAATTAACTCGATCTCCTGTTTGACCAAATGAATGCCTTAGAGATAGATGTGCAACGCACCGGGTGCTGAGCCGGGCTTCTCCTGGCCCAGACACTTAGTCACTGGCTTCGGATGCGCCTGGCCTCTTCCCACACCCTCCTTCGCCTGCCTCTTTGCATGTGGGCTAAGCCGACGCATGGAACCATCCACATGCTTCATTTAAAACAGGGGGCAAGTGTTTTTGTTCGGAGAATGGACTCCGCACTCCTGGTCAGAAATACATTGGCAGGATGGGCACGGAGGTTAAGGAATGTCAAGATCCCATCCCTTCAGAAGCTGGACCCTCTGCCTAGGTTTCTGCAAGAGCATTCCATCGAAGAGGAATACCATTTCCAGAAAGCCTCCGCACCAAACCGGTTCACTCGGGAGCCAAAGAGAGGCTGACGGTTAAAACCAGTCAGGAGGCAACTCCGGGCTTGCGGGAGGCTGACCATGCGTTCTTTTCGGGCCATGAAATATGGCTCCTGTTTTGACACTCTTGTAATAGCATGGATGCTCACTCTCCTTGTTGCCGTGGGGTTTATGGTCCATAAAGTTTAATAACAATCTTAACAGCTGAACAGAGAGCACACGAGGCTCGAAGGCCACTCTTACCAAAGGGGATCTAGATTTTCCACTTTTTCTCCCCCTTGGGCATCTCAACGTGCACAAGGGCCCATCCCTCACGGAGGGCCGTACAGAATAACTGTGAGGTAAGAGTGGACTCGAGTGGGTGCCCTGTTGTCTCTGAAAGAGCGAAGCGGTTACACACTGGGCCTTCAGAATAGATCGGTCCTTAGGGGTCTGGGCGTTGTAGAGTCTAGCTACCCTGGAATTTGGGAACTATAAGGCTCCATAGGGTTCACATACCAGGGTTTGGCCACACTGATGGACGCCGGGAATGAGCTCTGAATCCCTCCTCAGGCCTGCGATGCCGAAGCCGTGCACAGTCCGCCCTCCTCATGCTGCTCCAGCCTCCTCTCCTTCCTCACCTCCTCCCCGGGTCCGGCCTCCTGCCCCGTGGGGTCTTTAAATATCCCAGCCCCGGTCCTGCCCAGGGCTCAGCACTGGCTGACCCCTCTTTCTCTGGGGGCCGGTCTTCTCTCGTTTCCCTTGTACAGGTTTCATGGCATCCCCTGTCCTGGTGACCTCCAGGGACCTCCTCAGAGAAGCCTCCAGACCCCAAACGAAGTAACGCCCCGGGCGCTACTGCCCAACTTTATTTCCTAAACTGCACTTATCCCCACCTGCGGACGGCTGATGGCTCCTGTGTGTGCGTGTTTCCTTGTTTATTCAGACACACACATGCACGCACACACACACACACAGAAACGAGATCTCCACGGAATGTGACATACTATCGTATTATTCCTGGTTTCGTTCAGTGCTGCTTTTCAGCAAATGAACAGAACACCTAGGGTAATAAAGGTAATGAAAGGTCAGGAGACCTTGTCGCAGCAGAGCTGCGGAAATGTGGGGAGGTGGAAGGGGGTGCTCTCTCACAAAGGAGAAAATCTGCCCCTTCCTGCATCCTGAAGGACCTGCAGCCAAATGAAACCTCTGTCTTCCCTGAAGCATTTCCTCAGGTTTTTCCCTCTTCCGCTTCCCTCATCTGCTGGAAGACGTACCCGTGTTCCGCGTCTCTTCAGAAGCCCTGGGCCATATTTTGTAAACCCGGCCTGATTCTATAGGGGATAGCTGATGGGGGCTGAGGACCACACAGCCCACAGCAGGGCTCAGGAGGGGAGAGGCCTGGAGAGGCCTCCTCCTAGAGAATTCCAGCCTGGGGTGGGGGGATTAGAGGAAGTCCTTATCAGGCCACATTTACACATCAAAGAGCCCTTCCTGCTGGTTTACACAGTAGTCACAAAGTCACCTCATTCAAGGCCAAGAAGCTTTTCCTTTGAAGCTAAATTCTGCCATTCCTCCTACTCCTCCCTTGTGGAGACAAAACAGTTGTGTTCCAAAATGCCCTGTGACATAATTCACCCGGAAGGGGGTTTGCTGTAACCCTAGCTCTCCCTAGATGGCTGAAGCAGTTGCTGAGGAATCCTTGGTTTCCAGGAGTTAGGCGGGACTCCCCCCAGACTCCTGAGCTTACCCAAGGCCTGTAACCATGCGACCTGGTCATTCATTCACTCGTTAACTCGTCCGTCCGTCCGTCCGTCCATCCACCCGTCCGTCCATCCACCCATCCAGCCACCCACTTATCTTCCCATCCCACAGACACTTACTGAATCACCACTAAGTCCCTAGCGCAAAAGCTGTTTCTCCTTTCTAGACCTCCGATCTTTAGTTAACTAAGGGATGGGAGGAGGGGTCTGGGAGAGCCGAGTGGGGGGCACTCCAACATTAACAACTTGGGCCAAGTTCTGACACTTGGGGTGGAAATGTGTTTGGTGCAACTGATGGGGTTCAGGATAAGCTCCCCAAAACATGACATTTAGCAATACTGAATATTTAAGCCGAAGGAGTTTGGCAAAATGGCAGAAAGAAAAGTTCCGGGGACTTGCTCTTGCATCCTGAAAGAGGTCATAAAACTCTCATGTGAGAAGTGCCCTCCCTAAACCCAGAAGAAAAGAACACCCTTATCTCTGAAGACAAAGAATTTTTAAAAAGCAGGACTTCTATTTTCCACTTCTATCTTCCAGTTTACTACACTTACTTCACACCCCTCAGCCAGCCATATCCGTCCATGTTTGTCCACTCTTCCCCAAATCCACCATGAAAATTCCCAGGTCTATCTGTTCCCTTATGCAGGCTTCCTTGTAGGAGACAAACCATAAGAGACTCCTAAACTCACGAAACAAACTAAGGGTGGCTGGGAGGTGGGGGGGGTAGGGTTATGGACATTGGGGAGGGTATGTGCTATGGCAAATGCTGTGAAATGTGTAAGCCTGATGATTCACAGACCTGTACCCTGGGGTAAATAATACATTATATGTTAATGGAGGCTTCCTTGTCACGTAAAACTTACATTAAATAAATCTATATGTCTTTCTCCCAGTGACCTTTTTCAGTCTAATTTTCAGACCCAGCCAGGGACCCTCGGAGGACTGAGGAAAACTTTTTTCTCCCCTACACAACTAACATTTGAAATTCAGAGCTCCTTGGCCTGATTCTGTTCCTAAGAAATGTTTTTTAAAAATGAGTACTACTCTTCTTGCATTCAGGTGACTGGCATCTTAAAGCTCATGGCCCCTCCTTTTTATTAATGAAAGGATTCTTTCAGGGGGCCACTAACAGTCATTTGCTTGACTTTTTTTTGTTTGTTTCTTTTAGATCAGAATTTTCCTTTTTTTTTTTTTTAAGATTTTATTTATTTATTTGACAGAGAAAGAGGGATCACAAGCAGGCAGAGAGGCAGGCAGAGAGAGAGGGGGAAGCAGGCTCCCTGCTGAGCAGAGAGCCGGATGCGGGGCTGGGTCCCAGGACCCTGAGATCATGACCTGAGCCAGAGGCAGAGGCTTTAACCCACTGAGCCACCCAGGCGCCCCGATCAGAATTTCCCTATCTCAGATTTTCTTCAAGTTGGAAGCAAATATATGTGGACTCAACACGTAAGTGAGATTAGCAATCAATTAGTCCTTCTTCTCCTCTCCTGGGGCCTGCCATCTACCTCATGCCTCGAGCAGCAGTGCGGGGACCGGGGTGGTACAAACCATCATATAGGGTTAGTCATCGGATAGGGCCATGGAAGACCTCAATACACAGTATTTCCAATAGACCCCAAAGATACAAAGCTCAGTGATCCACAGTTCTGGTTAAAAGCAGCAGAGAATGACAATATATTTTATCTTACACAGTTATAATGACACTCCAGGGGGGGGATAGAACGTAAAGATATAATGCAGAGAATCAATGGGAGCAACAAGCAGGAAAGAGATGTGATTTTTTTTTTTTAAGGCGAAAAAGATGGTAATTCCCCCTGTTCCTACTCAACTGAGAAGGGTTCACTAGACTAGGACCAAAGATTGACAGGCCAGATGAAAAGATCTCAGAATTTTAGAAAGTAGGATGGGTCACAGTTAGAATGACCAGGTGTCCTAATTTATGCCCATTGTCCCCTTGCTCTCTCCCAAAGGTCCTGGGTTTGGTGATTAAGACATTGTCACTGTAATCAGAGCACAAACACCTGGAAGGCAGGCCGAATGTGTGGCAAAGGAACTATTTACCTTCTTAGCAACTCTCCCACCCAGAGAAAACATTTATGAGATCATCTAAGTGACGACATCAAAGCACCTATAACTGGTAACTTCTGCTTTCGAGAAAAGCCCTAACAATAGTGTTCGACTTTGTGTCTATTGCTAATTTGGTAACAGTTTTTTTTACAGAAGGGTTTTCCCACTTTGCTTTCATCAGTGGAGGGCCCTATGACTTTTAGGACAGAGCTCATGTCGACGATCAGATAAAGGTGTTGTTGATGGAACAGTTAGAGCTATGGGGTTTGGACTATTTGCCAGATGTGGGAAATCTCTTCTCCTCAGCTTTGTGACCTGCAGAAAATCACCTCACTGCTTTGCACCTTCAGTTCCTCCTTTGTAAATCGGGAATGACAAGAGCCCCACGGAGCTCCAAGAACTAAATGGAACAAGCCCAGTACGTGGTGCATCTCAGAAACCGAGGTATGATGTAGTCAGTGTTACCACCATTGTAATTGTTATTATTCCCGTCCTTACGATTATCCCAACTCTCTGTATCCTAGTTACTATCAAGCTCATTTTGCAGTTAAAGAAAATAAGCTCTCAGAGTGAATAATAAGTGGGGTGCGGAGGGCTCGAACTAGATTTAACTCTGGGGGTCTGTTCTCTTCACCCCATCAGCCGCCGGGCCTCCCCACATCATGCCCAGGCTACGCAGGAATCAGCAGCAGCATAAAAGGTGTCGGCGGTATGCTGCTTAAACGGATGCACACCCGCGTAAGAGGTAGTTACTTAGGAATTTGGGGGAAATTATTGGCTAATAACCACCTGCCAGGTGATGTGTTAAGCCCCTTCCACACTTCTCTGGATCCTCAGACAAACCAGTGAGGTTGACATATCCTTACCTCCCACGGCTGGGGTTGGAGGGGAAGTAGGCAAAGAAACATAAAGCCGAATTTCTTTTCTCTGGGAACTTCAACGCAGCCAGAGACATAACTGATGTAAAACTGATACAACTTTTATCATAGGCTTATGTTTTCTGAATTTAATGCTTCTAGAATAAAGTGTCTACTATTAGGAAAAAAAAAAAGTTTCGGTACTTAAAGAAAAAAAAAGTGTTGGTCACTATTGACCTTTCTTCCCTCCCTTTTCCTCTTTGTCCAAAAGCTAATGAAGCAGGTGAGAAATTCCTGTGTGAGCCAGTTTTCTCGTGCGACTCCATGAAGGGCTGAGAGCTCGGGCTAGGACAGGTTTTCCTCAGTACTTCCTCTGCATCTAGCTTAGCCCTCGTGTCTGGCGCTGATTGGTGACCCACCAGTGGGGCTCACGGAGCCTCCCTCTATCTCGTGCCAAACCTGGTTTTCTATGCTCTGGTTTGCAGGTCTATTCCCCTCGGGCTCAGCAGCTCTCTTGGCGCACCAAGTTCTCAATGAGTATTTGTTGAATGAATAACTATCATACTTGGCAAATTACATCACGAATGCCCCGCTCTCCTGACGTGACTAGAAAGAAAGGAACTTATAGGTGACCTACACCGCTGCCTTCATTTTACGGGTGAGGAAAGGCGCCCTGAAGAAGGTGCATGCCCCGAGTGATGTGTCCCGGGGGGTCCAGAGGGCAAACACAACTGTTAAGCCCTGACCCAGCAGGGATTTATGCTTTGCAAGCCACGGGAGACATTGTCCAGTCCCTACTCATTCTTCACTTATTCCTCAGTCGGGAAGCTAACATGAGATAGAGGGGTAGAAACAACCATGCAGATCAAGGCTGAAACTGGAGAGGAAAAAAAAAAAAGCACAAGAGATTTGCTTTCATTCTTAGAAGGCAGTGGGTGGGAAAGTGGATTCCCACTAAGAAAAGAGCTGGCCTTTCTCACCAAGCAGGAAATATTGAGCTGCTCTGGTCCCACAGCCCCCGCAGAGGCGGGCCCGATGGTTCAGCCACGGGATTCAGGTTGCAGACCAAGACACGGAGAGAACGTTTGGAAGCTGGTGGAAGATTTTCTGCTCAGGGCATAGCCTTGGCCCAGGCCCTCGCCACAGTCACAGGAAAGGCCTGAGACGCCGCAGTGCAACGGGGCTGCCTGACACTTGAAATGCCTTAGCCCCAGCTGTTTGCCCACCTCTTAGCCCTGCCCTTCCCTCCCTGCCCCACGTGCAGCTGCGGGAGGCAAGGGGCTTCCAAGGAAGAGAGAAAAAGCCACCATTCCCTCGTCCTTGAGGTAATTAATCAGCGGTGACTCTTCACTCAGTGAATAATGTTACTCAGAGCACTTTTCCTCCCTGTAATATCAATTATGCAGTACAGAAGCAGTTCCAAAAAAGATACAAAGGGACGTGGTGGGGTTTTATTGCAAAGGAACAAGGCTCAGCTGTTGACAGGGCAGAGTGCGCAGAATGGGCAAGACTGCCTCAAACACAGCTAGGTCTGCTGCCGGCCTGTCCTACTCTCACAGGGAGAAGCCTTTCTGGTGTTTCCCGTAAGACGTGGAAAGGTGGACGTCAGCTGGCCCTGAGACGGGTGGCAAACGTGCAGCCGTACACCAAGAGGTTGTCACCCCCTTCTCTGTCCCGGCCTCCCCAAAAGTCACAGGCAGAAGGACACTGCTTGCTGCATCCCGGCTCGGGGTGTCAGGTGACATGGGGGGTTTCTGCCTTCCCCACAGTGCACCCAGCAGGGACAGCATCAGATTGTACCCGGGGGTGGGGGGATTGGGGGTTGCTAGTTTTGCCCGGGGAGGGGGGGTGGGTAAGGGGCATACAAAGAAGAGGGAGAACTGAAGAGGAAAAGGAAGAAATAATTGAAACAAAAATGCCCAGTTGCCAATAGGACAGGGCTCTGGAGCAACCCGCTCTAAACCGAGAGGTACGTTACAACCTTGAGTCTGCCCTGCAAATACACGCCCTCTGATCCAGTGTCCTCTCACATTTAGGAAAACAAAGGCAAGCCTTTGGATTCTTGCTAGACTGGCTCCTTCAAAGTTCGTCTCTGCATCTCTGGGTCTTCTCCCTTTCTTGCTGTCATCTGGGGGAAGCCCAGGGAGTCTGGGAGTTTTGCGCTTAGGACTTTGAAGATGGACTTTGAACCCCATGCTTGAAGGAGAAAGTGGGGCTTCTGGCTGTGAGCAAAGTCTCACAACCAGGTTGGGTCAGAAAAGGGAGAGGTGGCTCCTTCTGTCGAATGAGTCCTTTGAAGCTTTAAGGTATCAACGCTAGTGAAAACTGGTACTTTTCTGGCGAGATTAATCACCAGGGTTCTCGGGAAGAAAATGCCAAAGAAAACACACAATGGGGTCTGTATTATGCCAGTCTCCTGCAGTGTAAACTATATTTTTTTTAAATGCTCCCGATTAAAAGTATAACTTTATTTAATATCCCTGAACTAAAAGAAGAGAGACTATTAAGGTAGCATGATCACCATGACTATTATTGAAAGCAGCGCTAATGGAGTTGTTTTTATGATTCCATTTATTCAAAATGAAAAATGGCACTCGCCAAACATCGGATCTGATGAGTAATAAGATTTATAAAGCAACCAAAGAGGAAAGATGAACTGAGGAGAAAATCTATTTTGATGAGATGATTTTGTGGTTTGTGTACTGGTTACAAATAACCTGACAGCCTCAAAATATTCTCCTGGTGCTTCAAACAAGGATCTCTGTTCCGAAAACTCCAGTGGGAATAGGTACTGCTCAAGGAGCTCTTCATTTTAGAATTCTACCTTCCTATTAATAAAATGTCTCATTTTTACAGAAAAAAAAAAAACGAGCACAAATTATTTGAGTGCAGAGCTCATCACACACAGAGTTTTTAATGACAGCAACGTACATTTTTAAGTGACAGTTCACTGGGGTTTGAGGCACCAATCTGGGCCTGTTTGGTATATGGGCAAGCCAGGCTGGAAACTTTCCACTTCAGGGTCTGAGCTGACACAAAACAGGAGAAGAAAAAACTTTAATCTCATCATAAACAAATGTACAGATCTCCTTCAACATTTACACCCAGCATTCGAGAAACGACGAAGGGTTACTTACTGACTCCTTCTTCATGTTAATACTAATACTAATAATATTCATACTAATACTATTCATACTAATACTAATATTAATGGAATAAAATGGAGAAGGAGCAGCAAAGCTCTCTGCAGGAAAAAAAAAAGTTGGGGGAGGGCTTGTACGTTGCACATCTCCGTTTGGGGGGCCCAGGGAGGGAATAGAAGCTTAAAGTCCTGAATTTAACAAACCTAATTATCAAGCCTTAATTAGTACCAAGGGTACAGCTTCATGGAACACCTGCAGACTTAATTTATGTCCTGACAGAAAGGAACAAGTGTTAATGGGCTGTATTTATGTTAATACCTGAACCTTAGGAGCCGGTGGAATAAAACAGACCATGCACTAGCTTTCCAAGCTACAGAACAAATATAAAAGATTTTCATCTGAATGCTGGTTTGCACATAATTCTACAGGGATCACACAGATCTACTTAAACTTTTAAAACTAGAAAAGCGGAATGCGAAAAGCTAGCATCATCTGGGGTATCTGTAACAGTCTCCCAAGATCATCTCCAGAAGCCAGTGATTTTATCTTGTCTTCACCACTGTCAGTGGCCAGTAGGGCTCAGGTTCTCAGTGTTCAGGACATGCACTTTTCACGATGCTGGAATATACACTCCATTTTCTCCCATAAATGCCGTATTAAAAGACCGGCTAATGTTTACCAAGTGCTCACTGTATGTCAGTGACTACGTGAGGTCTTTGTGGACATTTTCCAGTTAACAGAGGAGGAAACCGGTTCATAGAGGAAATAAGCTAAGTGCCGCTGGCCGTGTTTGTGAGCCGCTCAAAGATCTGGGGCTAGGTTCCCTGAACCAACCCCTTCTACCAAGGAGCCAAACTACCTTTAATACACAGATGATAATAATAAGGTAAAATATGTATAACCGCCTATTTATAATAGAACTCTCAGCAAACTGAAATAAACACAAAGGTTTCAATCTAATAAAGAACATGTACAGGGGCGCCTGGGTGGCTCAGTTGGTTAAGCAACTGCCTTCGGCTCAGGTCATGATCCCGGAGTCCCGGGATCGAGTCCCATATCGGACTCCCGGCTCTGCGGGAAGTCTGCTTCTCCCTCTGACCTTCTCCCCTCTCATTCTCAGTCTCTCACTCTCTAATAAATAGATAAAAATCTTTAAAAAAAAAAAAAAAAGAACATGTACAAACAGTCTACAATTAGCATCATACCTAACGGAAAGATACTAAATAAGGCAATGATGTCTCCCTTCTACACATCTATTCAACATTCTTAGTGCCTCTACAAGTGCATTAACATAAGAAAAAGAAACAAGGTAAAAATCCCAGTGGAAGAAGTAAACCTATCTGTTCAGAGATGTAGAAATTCTTATGGAATATTAAAAAAAAAAAAAGAAGGAAGAAACTAATAAGTTTCAAGGTCACAGGATATAAGATCATCTTGCTAGAATCTATTTTATTCTACATATTAGCAAGAGACGATTAGAAAAATAAACTTTAAAAAAATAAAGAAAAAATAAACTTTAAAATGTCATTCACAATAGCATAAGAAGCAAAAGGCTTAAGAATAAATAAAAAGGTACACGACCTCTATATTGAAAACCATAAAACATCACTGAGAGAAATTAAAGAAGACCTGAATATATAGAAAGATACAGTCTTATGGATTAAGATAGTCAATATTGTGAAGATTTCAATCCTCCTCAAATGATCAGTACATATTTAATATCATACAAATAAAATCTCAGCAGGGCTTTTAAGAGAAGTTGAGAAGCTGACCCTAAAATTTCAACGGAAAACCAAAGTATCTAGAATACCAAAACAATCTTGAAATAGAGAACAAGATTGCAATCCTTATACTACCTACTTTCGACATTTACTGTAAATTCACAGTCATCAATAAAGTAGATATGGACATAAGAAGAAAACATAGATCAATGGAGTACAATAGTCTAGAAATAGATGCACAAATATATAGTCAATTGATTTTAGACAAAAGAGTCAAGGAAATTCAATAAGGAGATCAGTCTTTCAACAAATGGGGTAAGAACAACTAACTGGAGGTCCATATGGGGGAAATAAACTTCTACCCTTACCTCACGCCGTATACAAAAATTATTTTGAGATAGAAGATAGACCTATATGTAAAATAAACTTGAGCTTTTAGTAAAAAACATAGGAAAATATCTTTGTGACCATAGGATCAGTGAAGATTTTATTAGAACAACAACAAAAACCCACTAACCATAAAAAGATAAACCAGACATTATCAAGATTAAAATGGCTTGCTTTTCAAAAGACATCATTAAGGAAGGAATAGAGAAGATAGAGATGAGAAAATTCACAATGCTATCTGATAAAGACTTGTCTCCAAAATGTATAAAGAAGCTCTATAGCTCAATAATATAAGGAGAAAGAGCCCCCCCCCCTTTTTTTTAATGGCCAAATATGTGAATAATCACTTCACAGAAAGAAAACATGACTGGCTAATGAGATCATAAAAAAGAGGCATTAGTCATCAGGAAAATGTAAAATCAAACCAAGAGATACCATTTCACGCCCACGAGAATGGCTACCATTAAAAAGACTGAAAATACCAAGTATTGGCGAGGACGTGAAGTGATAGAAATTCTCACACACTTCCAGTGGGAGTTTAAAATGGTAAAACCACGTTAGACAACAGCTTGAAAGCATCTTAAAAAGTTGTACATGCATGCCCTGAGAAGCAACCATTGTATACCTGGGAGTTTTTCAAAAAGAAATAAAAATATAAAGGTGCAAAAGGATTCATACAAGAATATTCACAATGACTTTATAGCTAATAATGGCTAAAAAACAGAAAGGACTCTGTTACAATTGACAGGTGCATGGATAAACAAATTGTGGGATATTTTTGCAATAGCACACTACTCAGCATTGAAGAAAAAAACCACAACTACTGATAAGCACATCAACATAGATGGATCTCAAAAATAAGACATCAAGCAAAAGGAGCCAGATGAAAAAGAAGAGGTATGATTTCCATTAAATGAAGTTCCAGAATATGTAAGACTAAGTTAAATGGTGATAGGAACATGACCAGTGTTTGTCTCCAGGAGTGGAGGGATTTTCTGGAAATAAGAATGATGGAACTTACTGGGGTTAGGGGAGTGATCTACATCTGAATGGTGGTGGTAATTACATGGGTGTGTCCATATACACATTTGTTAAAATCCAGAAAACAGTATATTTTAAATTTGTTAACTTTATGGTCTGAGAAATACACCTCAATTTTATGTACATATGTGTGTAGAAATATTCTCCCCACCGCCATCTCTCACATTGGCCAAGAGAGTCACCGAACAGGTCAGATTTTACATTCATAAAACATATTTTATGTTTTAGGCTTAGAATCCAATCCACCAGCGTGCTTGGAAGTCTTATCTTAACATTGCTTATGAAAGTGGGGCACCTGGGTGGTGCAGTCAGTTAGGAGTCGGATTCTTGGTCTCAGCTTAGGTCGTGATCTCAGGGTCCTGAGAATGAGTCCCACAGGGGGCTCAGTGCTCAGCCGGGAGTTTGCATGAGATTCTCTCTCGCTCTCTCCCTCTGCCCTCCCTGCTCATGTTCTCTCTCCCTCTCTCAAATAAATAAATAAATGCATAAATCTTAAAAAATAAAAAAAAAGATGACTTAGGAAATTGTTTCATAATTACTATTTGAGTAAATCATGCTTTGTGGAAAAAGAATGGTCTCAGGAGTCAGGAGTCCCAGATCATTGGCATGGCTTTGCTTCTCGTTAGCAGTGTGACCTTGAGTGAGTTAATTATCAGCCTCAGCAGTTTCTTCACCTAAAGAAGCCCACAAAACAATGGGGGCTTGCAGAACTTTGGTGGAGCTTCAGTGTGGTGGCTGGTGCACAGGGCACAGGTTACAGGGCCCAGTTCTTGTCATTACCATCAGCAGTCCCAGCCCGTTTGTGGTAACTTTGTGAACACAAGGTGGCTTTGGGAAGCCAGTCACTGCATAATCCTTTTCTAAGCTCTCATTTCTGAGGATGACCAAGTGGATCTATGAAAACAATTTGGTGACCTTTTTTTTTTTTTTAAATAGTTAAGTACATTGTGGAAATAATTATTCTTAAAATAAAATTTAGCATGCCTTTTTTTGGGGGGGGGGCAAGCAGTATTTCTATTTCCTTCTCTTATAAAACACAATGTTCTTATCTTTTTTTTTTTAAGGAACAATTGCCCGTGTGTCTTTGGTGCCCTTTCAGAAATATCTTTGGTGATTACTCATCTGTAAAAAGGAATTTTTATACAAAGTTTGATAGCTGTTCTTTTTTTAAAGGAAGCACCAAATCAGATATCTATGGCCTGGGATGTTAAGTTATTGTTAGGACCGAATTCATGAGGTGATTTTTTTTTTTTTTCCTAAAGAGAATGCAGGGGTAATGTGAAAGCAAGATCGAGGTTTTTCTGAACTGTGGTTATCAGCTTCCTGACACGAGAGCATGCCATTGAACTTCACTGAGCCAGGTACTGTGAATCAATCGACATGGTTCTTCAGAGGAGTTATTTTTGCTAGAATCTCTGAATTTACCAGAACCGTAATATGTTGAAGTCTAGTGTACTTCCACCCGTCTGGCCGATGCACTTTTTAAAAGAACGGTGGGAATGAAGGAGTAGAGGCGGTTTAACAAGGTAACAGGGATGACTTGCTTGGGTTGGCACTATCAAACTGGACAGGGTTTCCAAAGCGGAGTAGTTTCCAAAGTGCCCCCTATTACACTTCACAGGGGAGCAGGCCACCTCCTGTGTCCGGCGCAGGGCTGACAGCACTGTGGGCTGAAAGAGCAGCAGAAACCCCATGATGGAAGACTTGTGGGGAGAGCCAGGTGTCTGCCACCAGCGCCATGTGACAGGATAGGCAGAGCCACGAGGCCTGGCCTCAACTAAGACAACATACAACTTCTCTCCGGTGAGCCACCGCGAGTTTCCAGCCTGCCAGGAATCAGAAGGGAGACAGAGTGTGCATTGAAACTTGGGTCCTTTTGTAAATAACACTTAATTGAGAAAAGAAAAGAAGCTCACAGACAAGTAGAGCAAACCCACTGATGAACAGGCAGATTTTATTTCTTTTAATTGGTTAAGTCCGGCTCTTTAAAAGTGTTCTCAATCCGGTGATGCTATCAACGCTGAAATGTGGTTTGAAGAAGCGGATATTACACTTTAGCACATGGCTAATAACTACCCTCACGATGGAAACATTTAAGGCAAACCAGTGAATTTATTTTCCTGATCGTACTGCCCAGATAAGACACATACTTAGAACCCCAGTGAGTTCTCGTAAACAGGTGCCTGGTGGCGTGGTGGGAAGCGCAGGCGCCCTGGGCCGCGGAGAGGATGCGTAGGATCTTTGTCTTCTGCACGCCTTGCCGCTGAGGAGCCGGGGTGGGTCTGCTCCAACAGCGGTGATCAGAATTGGTCCAGTCATCAGATAATTTCTGATCGAAAGTTCTGAGAAGTGAGTTACGCACTGTGCTGGTTAGTCACCGTTTTTCTCAAAAGAGCTGCAATGTGGGAAACCAAAGCCGCCCCGTCCTAGGGTCTGAAGGTCAATGTCAGGTGCTTGTAAACACTTGCTAGGCACAGTTTCAATCCTGTCTTCTTCCTCAAACCTGTTCAGCTCTAGCGTGGCCTTCCACCCTCTCTGTTCTTCCCACAGCTTCCCATCAGTCTTGAGAAGCACACAGCGACCTGGGCAGGTGTGAGTGAGCCCCAGGCTGTTCCCTCAGCCCATGAATCAATTTGCTTTGCGGAAGAGAGAAGAAGTCAATCATTTCGAGTTAAAAACTAGACTCAGGCTAGACTGTGGTGGTGGCAACGAATTCGGTAGAACAGAAAGTTGGGTCTCCAAAGTCCATGCACATCCAACTGGTAGAAATGATGACCATAAACACAACCTAGACCCAAAACAGACAAATTGAACGAACAGTCTATGACTTTACTCTCTGCATGCTTAAGCCCCACAGAAAGCCAGTAAGTCTGATGTTCAATAGTGCATTTGGTGAAGGCCAGGGTGTCGTTTACCCAGTTAGAGTTGGCAAAGGAACCTTGATAGGCTTGAATCCAGAGGATCCTATTAACCCAACAGCACAATAGTTAAGTACATGGATCTGTGTGTGTGTGTGTGCGCACGTGTGTTTTAATTAGAAGATAAAACTGAACTGGGGAATGTAAAGTAATCATGTAAAATTGCCGAAACCAGAGAAAAATCATTCCGTGGCATTCAGGAGTCCTTGGTATTCTACTACCTCACCAACGAGACATCTTGCTCAGCCGGTGGCAAATTTGCCAAGGAAAATATTGTGCATCAGCTCGACATACCTGTCTAGATAATCTTCTGTTCTGGGTTGGTGGGAAACAGAAGACACTATCTGACTCTAGTTTCCTCTTCGCACAGGAAGTACGATGGGTGAAGTTAGGGCAGGCGGGGAAAGGTATGGAAAAGAGTAATGCAGGAAGGGCATTTTCTGAAACAAGAGGGATGCTAATGAGTTCGGAGCAGTGTCAGAAAGGCCCTTTGGGAATAGCAGAGAGGCCCAACAGAAGAATATCCCAGACAGGGAAGAAAACAGAACTGTACGTGAGACAACGGCTGTAATCACAGATGAACACGGCAGCCGTGTGGGATGAGGCAGGAGATGAGTCTGAGCTTGGGGTGGAGGGGGTAGAAAGTGTCTGGGCAATAACCCCATCCTTCTCCGTTCCTGGCATTTGTTTTAGCACGGAGATGGTTTCTTAAGGAGCCAAAGAAAATAAGAGAGAAGTCAACGTAGGTGGTATAAAAATAAAGCAAATATACTGACAGTGGTGAGCCCATTATGATAACCTCAAATATTCAAATGAGATACAAGAAGGGAAAGGCAAGGGGTTGACATTTTTCATGCCCTGACTCTGTGCCTAGAGCAGTGCTGGGAGCTTGACAGACAGAAGACAGGGTTGTTCCTCATTTCAGGCATGGGATGATCAAGAGGGACCTCTTTTTTTTTTTTTTTTTCTGGTTACAGTCTTAGGGCGAGTCGTTTCATTTCACTTCCGTGTGTCTTCGTGTGGGAGGCACCCTGTCAGCCTGAAGAGCTACCCTCTTTGCCCAGGTAACTGCTATTTACTCACATTTCAGAGGGGATTCTAGAAGCTTCTCTGACCTTACAGTCTGTGTTGAGCGCCCCTGCTCCGGCTAACAGAGAAGTTAGGTTTCCCTTCAGGTTTCCCTTGAGGTTTCCCTATTAGTCTACAAGAGAGAAATGCAGAGCGTTGCCTGCTAACCTGCCCGTGAGTACCTGGGGACAGAGATGGCATCTCACCAGGCACTGTGCCCAAGCATAAGGCTTGATTTCGAATACTCGACTGAAGGAAGTGCTTTCTTTACTTCAGAGCTTGGCTCATCTCTTGCATCACTTCCAACCCCTGAGTTTCCCTTGCCTGGTGAAATCAGACAGGAGCCAGGGGTCACAAATGAACAACTTCTTTCTCATCCTTCAAGTTCCTCTATAGTTGTCTAGATTCCACTGTTGTCATTGCTAGTGAAGAATTAGCGTGGAAGAGGAAACAATAGCACATGTTTAGATAGAAACAGGAGGCATACATTAAGCAAAGAAAATATCGTATTTTGCCAAAGGCACACTTTTTATATTATTGTAGGCCTGATTTTTTTTAAGATTTTTGACTACTTAAATATCATAGATCATGACTTCTCAAGCAAGTAAGACTTCTCTAACCTACTAATCATATCAAGGCCAAAAAAAACCCAAAAACAAAACAAACACAAATTAAAAAAAAAACACACACAAAAAATCCAAAACAAAAAACATACAACAACAAAACTAACCCAAGTCTACTTATACATTTGTTAAAACTGACTAAGAAATAAAATCGGTTATCATTTAGAGGCTATTTTTTTTTCTTTTGCCTTAATATAAGAAATTTCAATTGGGCATTTCAGCATCCTTACAAGATTATCCCACAGTGGATTCAGAACCATTTGTCATCTTTCAAGATCTGAGAGTCTTTCTTGACCAATTTAGAAAAGAAGGATGTTACAGCAAACAGACAGCCTAGCTGCTAATGATGGGCAACAGTTCAATATTTTATGCCACCTTAAAAAAGTTTCAGTAACTGAAGGTGTTCTCACATTAATTCTTCGCATCAATTATTGACAGAGAATTTAATTTAAAGGCAACTAGTCAGTAACCTAGGGGTAGTGTTTTAAATAATTTATAATTGCTGCATGGGTGTAATCATATTGCTATTGATTACGATCCAGTCACTTCTACGGGTCCAGCAGGTCTTATGCTAATTACTTTTAGTGAGATCACCTTTTTAACTCTGTATTCCCTGGTAACAGGAACTCATTATAAAAATAATTTAATGAAGTGTAATCTTTAAGAGTCCTTGCAGAGCTGGGGGTGGGGAGGAGGAATGCATGAGCTCAGGAGAAACACAGCAGTTGAAAGCATTATGCAGAGATTTACAGATAATAGATCCTAAAGCTGAAATTATATTCAGGTATCTGATGGGATGAGACAACAGGGGTGAAAACCAGGGAGGATGGGGGAGTGCAAAAAAGAAAAGAAACTTTAAAAAGGGGGGATTTAAATAATGTTTCTGAGCAAAAAATGTCTAAATTCCACTTTAACTATTCCTCCCCGGGATAAATTTTGAAACAGAGTAGCAATCATTTGGAGGGATTTGGGAAAGGCAACCTGTGATTTATGGCAAATTTAAAAGAATGAGGTCCACTGTGTGCTCCCCCTTGAAGCCTGGAGCAGTGAGAACCAAAGAGGGGTTCTTTGCTCTGGCAGAAGGAGATTCTAAGATCTTTATGATAATAGCTATGAATGTATTTTACTGAATAGTGACCCAAAGGCATGAAGCCCAGGATTTCCTACACACAGTTACCTTGAACGAGGCTCGAGTTCGTATTTAGGTCAAACAAACAGTGGCTGGGGTACAGAGGGTACTGAGCTGGGGCCTGATCTGGATACTGGTCTGGGGGGAAGACTGAATTTGGGAGATACTGGTGTGTGAACACACCAGACCAGACACCAGTGCTCTTGTCTCTCTCTCTCTCACTGTGTTCACCCTTCACCGGGAGAGAGGGAGCGGGCGTGGGCTGGCTCAAAGGGAAGTGAAAACATCAGCACCATTTCAGGGAAGCCAGGAGGCCTGTTTGGCTCCCGCAGCAACCTGGGGAGAAGCGGCCCTGACCGTGGGCAGCTGGGCAGCCTCGGGGAGGACCCGTCGGCAATGGCAGGGACGCTCAGTAAGAAAACAAGGGTTAAGAAGGACGGCGAGCAGGAGGTCAAATGACAGTGTCCGAAGAGGGTTTTTAGCTACTTATTTTCATTTGTATTCATTCATATTTATGTTTAGTGACTTCATTTTTAAGCGATCACATTTCAATAGCAAATCTGTCTCTTTTACCAAATGCATATGGGTTTATGTATGTCCACTTGCTTCAAAAGGGCTGTAACACTGGTTTTGTTTGGAAGTGTGTGTGTGTGTGTGTCTGTGTGTGTGTCCTGGATACAATTTTGTTAATAAATACAATGCTTTTGGGCCACTTGGTTTTGTATTTCAGAAAATTCCTAACACTAAGGAAAGGTAAGGGGCAGTGAGAAAAAAATCCTTTTTTTCTTTTTTTGCTGGAAGAGATATAAATTGGTACACATCTAATTTTCTAATTTAATCCAAATAATTTCAGTGACTTGTAAAAAGTGTAAGGTAGTAGAAAATTCATCCTATAGTATGGACTTTCTCCAGATACTGCAAAGGAAACGCTTTTTTCAGGAGGTAAGAACACCATGTCTGTAAGCCTTGGGGTGGCAGCTATCATAAAAAATGTGGAACAAAACACAGAGCTGTATTTGCACAAGTTAAAAGAGAGGGAAAAAAAAATACCTACAAAAATTGTCACCTGCCCACACTGAGAGTTTGCTAAAAAACACAATTCTCACTTAAACCTAACGAAAAGGAAACAACAAATTTCTAGCTTATTCCATTTCCTCTGGGCCTGCTTAGACCTTTCAGACTTGGCCTGCTTTTCTCCCGCGTGGAGCCACGTGGACACGGCCCAGTTCTCGTGGTTATTATAGCGCACTAAAATGTATGTGAAGCTGCAAGAGCGAAGCATAAGCTGCTGAGAGCAAGAATTATTACTCGGAGACACACGGATTCCACTTGGGTTTCATCAAACCCTAAGATGGGGAGCCCAGTTTGCAAGGTTCAGGCTTCTGACCCAGGGTATAAATCAGGGTGGGCAAACATTTTCTGTAAAGGGCCAGAGAGAAAACATCGTGGGCTCTGTGGGCCATACAATCTCTGTGATACTCAACTGTGCTGTTGGGGTACGAAAGCAGCCCTAGAAAGAACATAAGCAAATGAGCGTGGCTGTATTTTAATATAACTTTACTTATAAAAATAGACAATGGCTGAAATTTGCCAATCCCCGGCACAGATCCCTGTCCCTTTACTGATGAAGCCATATTCCTGAGGGGTAGAGCTGAGGGTGGGTTCCACAGCACAGGTAGCCCACGTGACCCCTAGATTGAATCCAGAGAGGGGTTATCTTCGTTGTGAAAGGTAAGGAGGCCAGGATGGAGGGAAATGTTGGCCGGTTTTGCAGGGAACTAAGGGGACTGTGTTGGGGGCTGACCAGTGAGGTTTCTTTGATCTCAGAGGAAAGGCAATTGGGAGAGGGGCTTGGGGAACATGGGGAAGCTTGATATAACCACTAGGAGGAACAGAAGAGAAACCAGGCTCAGTAAACAGGATTGCTAAGCAGTCTTCAGACCTCAGTTGAGACCATGAATTGGAAAAGAAAGAGAAAGAGAGAGAGAGAGAGGGGGAAGGAAGGAAGGAAGGAAGGAAGGAAGGAAGGGAGGGAGGGAGGAAAGATCAGGCTCACAACTATACCAAGAGCCCAGTTAGTGGTGAAGGGCAGAGAATTTGCTGCGGGCTATTTTGGGGGAAGAGATTCTGCTGTCTATGTTGTGTCTGGAGATGAGCAGAATGATTCCACGCCGAGTCACAGGAATATCACAGAAAGCTCTTAGTGGCAACATAAAAATAAGTTTTGGCTTCTTGAGTGGGGAGACACTTAAGCCACTGTCAGAATGAAAGCTTCCTCCAACCTCGAAACGAACAAACAAACGCAAGTGGTCTCTGAGACGGAGATGAGAGGGAGCCGGGAGCTGCCTGGGGCGGCCGGTTAGCACCTGCTAAGAGCACCTTGTGGGTCTCAGCCCGTCAGACGTCAGATCGCCGAATAGTAAGCAGAAGACCAGCAGAGAAGCCAGACCCAGTGGAGCTCAGTGGCCAAAGTGGCTGCCACTGGGTGGTTGCCTAGAATCTGAATTCTGAGAACAGAAGCAGTCGATCAAGGGAAAGTGTTCTCTGCGATGCAATCATGCTAGCTGAAGTGAGTTCCCAAGTCACTTTCAGAAAGGGAAGGGAAATGCAGAGCCCCAAATTGCCTGACACCTCAGGTAGGGTTAAGCATTTTATGCAAGCATCAGCATCTATATGGAGCTCACCTTTTAAAGGGAGCCAGCTTTTTGTTGTAAATGGCACTGACACTACAACAAGAAAGTTCATTTCACAAAGATGATTCATTAAGAAATAAAATATTCATGGCTGACAGCTTGAAGGATCGCCATACAGTTATATTCTAATGCACCTGTCCTCTCTGTCAGGTCCAATGTAGGATGTCATGTCGCCAAAGTTTTATTTAGAAATTGTTTGTCAGAGTGAGCTTTCTAATGTGAATGAAAAATTCATCCCCTCATTAAGAAGATTTTACATGAAATGTCTAGGATTTTCAATGAACGCTAGGACATGAACCAATTACTGTTAAACACTTAAAGGGACAGAGTCCTAAGCTCACTCAGCAAAACCCTTAATTGCACAAATGTGAAGAAAATTCAACACCCCAAAAGGCAAATGGGAATTTTGATTTGGAAATTTTCTTTTCTTTTGTCACATCCGGAAAATGCTTATCAGGGAAAGACTTGGGGGATGCGGACACAACTACTGTGTGGAATCTGCCCATACATCATTATAACTGACGCTTTCGTGCATATGCACACATTGTACAGTCGGGTTTGGGATTTTCGGCCACTTGTTCAACTTCCATGGAAAATGATTAAAATGTCCTGGAAAGTTCTGCATTGTTTCTAGCTATTTCTTAAGGGTTTTTGTTGTTGTTTGTTTATTTTTAAGTACATCTTTTTGCTGGCGCTTCATTCCTACTTTACCTACATCATTTGTGTAAATATCAAACAGGTGACTCAGAAGCAAATAGATTTAATGATTTCAAAATGCTGGTAGTTGCAAGAGAGGGGGGGAAAAAGCTACAACAGATTTAAAATAGAGTTGAGCTGCATAGAAAGTCAGGAGAAATCCACAAGGGAATTACTTGTATAATGAAATAGCATTTTACAGCTGTGACAATGGATTAAGTTGACATTGAGACTCTTTTTTTGACACACGGTCTAGTTCAGCTTAATCTATGGTAGAAAATAGTTCACTCCCCAAACCTAGCACTAGACTCAGGTTCCATATATATATTACATATATACATACACATGGCTAGACTGTCACTTCCAATTTCAGAAAAGGCTTGAGATTGACAATATGAAAAGTGAAATTTCTCCTTCTCAATCCAGCAAACTGTAAAATTTAAGGATTTCATATTTGCTTTCATATTATAGAGGCTGCAGTAAACTAGTTCAAGGAAAAAGTAGTCTTGACCCTATAGTGGATCACTGTCGTCCTCTAAGATTCTAATGATGCTTTCCAAAAAAGGGAAGAAGGGAAGACTCTGGATAAGCTCTTTAACCATAGAGCTGATGTAAATGGAAACCAGAATTTCAGAGTCCTTGTGTTTAATTATAGTTTCCTTTATATTCCACCTATTTTGTGTTTTCATTGATGTATATTTTTCCCTTATATATATGTATATGGTTTTCTTTACATCATCTTTTATATTTTCTGGAAAGCAATTGGACAACATGTATCAAGGATCTCAAAACAGTTTAGATGGGAGATGGAGTTGCAGGCACCTTAAGGTTACAGGCATCCTTAAAGATATCTACAATTCAGAGAAGGATTTTTGCACAGAGGTGTTCAGTGTTGCATTATTAAAAATCAGAAGCAACTTAAATGTCTATAAGAAGAGGGAATGTTCCTTTGCTAAGTTAACAATCAAAAATAATCAAAAAAAATTACATGTATAGAATCACCAATTTCTCATATAATATTGAGTTTCAATAGTAAGATACTGAATGCATTAAGTATAATAAGAGTTTCATGAAGCAAAAAGAAATGCATTTTCTAAAACAAAACAAAAAAAAGCACAAGTATTTAAAATGGGCACATGGACAATGTTTTATTATTTGTACTGTTCAAATTTTCTACTGCCATTCCTATATATGGGTGCAATTAAAAGACAAATCTAAATACAGTCAAACTCTACATACTGCATAACTATGTGGTAGATGAATGAGCTCTTCTTTAATATATAGGCCTATGTAAAAAAAGAAAAGACAAATCTAATCCTTCTACTAGGTAAATCAAATTCTCAGTTAAAAAAAAAAAAAAGGTTCCCCTTAGGAATAAAACAAGGGTACCCACTTTCACCACTCTAATTCAACATAGTACTAGAAATCCTAACTAGAGCAATCAGGCAAGAAAAAGAAATAAAAGGTATCAGAATTCAAAAGGAAAAAGCAAAACTATCGCTATTGCAAATGACATGATCTTGTGTATATATAAAAAAATCCTAAAGACTCAACCAAAAAAACCCTGTTAGATCAAATTAATGAATTGAGTAAAGTTGTAGAGTACAAAATTAATATGCAAAAATCAGTAGTGTTGGAGAGCCTGGGTGGCTCAGTGGGTTAAACCTCTGCCTTCGGCTCAGGTCATGATCTCAGGGTCCTGGGATCGAGCCCCACGTCGGGCTCTCTGCTCAGCAGGGAGCCTGCTTCCCCCTCTCTCTCTGCCTGCCTCTCTGCCTACTTGTGATCTCTCTCTCTCTGTCAAATAAATAAAAAAAAATAAAATCTTTAAAAAAAAATCAGTAGTGTTTCTACACACTAAGAATGAATTTTCTGAAGGAGAAATGAAGAAATCAATGCCATTTACAATAGCATCAAAAACAATAAAATCCTTAGAAATAAATTAAGGAGGTAAAAGTTATTTACTTTGAAAACTATAAGACACTGATGAAAGAAATAGAAGATACAAATAATTAGGTATCTCAAGTTCATGCATTGGAAGAATTAATATTATTAAAATGTCAATACTAGCAAAAGCTATATATTCAATGCAATCCCTAGCAAGATCCTAATGGCAATTTTTTTTTTTTTACAGAAGTAGGAAAAAAAAAAAACCAAACTCCTAAAATATATATGGAACCACAAAAGACCCCAAAGAGCCAAAGAAATCCTGAGAAAGAAAAGCAAAGTGGGAGCTGTCACACTTTCTGATTTCAAGCATAGTAAAGCTATAGTCATCAAAACAGATGGTACTAGCATAAAAACAGACAAATAGACCAATGAAACAAAACCAAGAGCCCAGAAATAAACTCAAATATGTAAGGCCAATTAGTATTTGACAAGAGAGCCAAGAATACTCAATGGAGAAAAGACAGTCTCTTTAATAAATGGTGTTGAGATACTTGGATACTCACATATAAAAGACTGAAACTGGAGTCCTGTCTCACATCACTCATAAAAATTAAGTCAAAATGCATTAAAGACTTAAGTGTAAGATCTGAAACAATGAAAATCCTAGAAGGAAACACAGAAAGAAGGCTCTTTGACATGGGTCTTGGTAATGATTTTTTCTGATATGACACCTAAAGCACAAGCGACAAAAGAAAAAAATCAGTGAGACTACATTAAACTAAAAACCTTCTGCATAGCAAAACAAACAAACACAAAATGTTAATAAAGTGCACAGACAACCTACAGAATGGGAAAAAAAAAATTTGTGGGGCCCCTGGGTGGCGCAGTTGGTTGGGCGACTGCCTTTGGCTCAGGTCATGATCCCGGAGTCCCGGGATCGAGTCCCACATCGGGCTCCCGGCTCCATGGGGAGTCCGCTTCTCACTCTGACCTGCTCTCTCTCACTCTCTCTCTTTCCTGATGAATGAATAAATAAAATCTTTAAAAAAAAAATTTGTGAACCATTTATCTGATAAGGGGTCAATGTCCAAAAAATAAACAAAACAAAACAAAAAAACAAACAAACAATTAAAAAATGGGCAAAGAACCTGAAAGACATGTCTCCGAAGAAGATATACAAAAGGCCAAAAGGTACATGAAAAGAAGCTCAACATCATTAATCATTAGGGAAATGCAAATCAAAACCAGAATGAGATATCACCTCATACCTGTTAGAATGGCCATTATCAAAAGATAAGAGACATCAAATGCTAAAGAGGATATGGAGAAAAGGGAATCTCTGTGCACTGTTGTGGGACTCTAAATTGGTACAACCACTGTGGGAAACAGTAGGAAGGATCCTCAAAAAACTACAACTAGAGGTACCATATGATCCAGCATCCCCAATTGTGGGAATATATCCAAAGGGAATGAAAACACTAATTTGAAAAGCTATCTGCACTCTCATGTTTGTAGCAGCATTATTTACAACAGCCAAGATACAGAAAGAAGCGAAGTGTCCATCTATGGATGAATGGATAAAGAAGCTGTACACACACACACACACACACACACACACACACACACACACAGAGGAATATTATCCGGCCATAAAAAATGAGGGGATCCGACCATTTGTGACAACATGGAGGGACTTCAAAAGCATTACGCTAAGTGACATAATTCAGACAGACAGAGACTAATACTGTATAATCTCACTTAAATGTGGAACAAATAAACAAATGAGCAACCTCATAGAGACCAGAGACCTTGTGGTTACCAGAGGTGAAAAGTCAAGAAAGGGAGAGTTGAAGAAGGTGGACAAAGGTATAAATTACTAGTTAGAAGATAAATAAGTTGTAGGGATATAAATTATAGCATGGTGACCATAGCTTACACTCCAGTAAAACTGCTAAGAGCATAAATCCTAAGAATTCTCATCACAAGGAGAAATTTTTTCCCTTTTTCTCTTTCCTTTTTATTGTGTGTGTGTGTATACACACACATATATATACACACACATATATATTCATACATTTTTGAAATACATGTGTATATTTCATATCTGCATATGAAAATGGATGTTAGCTGAACCTATTGTAGTAATCAGTGCAATATATGTAAATCAAACCATCATGCTGAATGCCTTAAATTTAGACAGTGATGCATGTCAATTATTTCTCAATAAAATTCGGGAAAACAAAACAAAACAAAACAAAAACCACCTGAATGCCACATCAACAATTTAGTGACAAATCAGGCTCTGTTTTGCCATCTATGATGTCATAAAATTATTACTGTATTATGAATTTAATACTGTATTATTTACCAATAACCGTTAAAATATAAGGAATCACTAAAAAAAAAAAAAAGTTTCCCTTTTCATCTTCCGCCATACACAAGATACTAATGTACTGAGTTATCCCTATGGAAATTGCAAAAACTATTTACATATATTCTCCGGTCTACCAAATCTCAACTTGCTCAAATAAATCAGACATCGAGCCTCTGGTTTCTGTGAATTTTGGTTAGCAGAACTTTATGCTGGAAATCACATCCAATACATTTTTCACAATCTGCCCATAATTAGTTTCACTGGGAAAACTGTGAAGAACTATTTTGCTGCTTTTAAATTCATAATTTTGGTTCAAGAGCCCAGAATAAGATGTTTAGACAGAGTGAAAACTATTTTCTAACAAATCAATATTAATTTATCTGACTGTTATGGTCTCAGGAGCCAAAAAGTGTTCTTGTACTGAGCTGACAGGAAAGATTTTATCCTGACCAAATGTTATTCAAATATTTATAAGACTGGATAATTTAGTAAAGAAAATACAGATGGAAGAAGGCAGGAGTATTTTTTTTTCGGTGCTCCTTTCCCATTTGCAGATGACGAGAACTATAGAAAATGGTGCGGAGGGATTAGTGATAGGCCCCCCTGCCCCGACCGCCAACACCGCGACTGCGCTCCTGGAAGAGTTAGTTGACCACACATTGGAGGAGATCTTGAGGCATTTGAGCGTTGCCATGACACTCGTCTTTGCACCATGGGTGCCATTTGGGTCAAGAACCAAAACCTATTATACTTGGGGAGGAGTAACTTGAGGACCCGGGTAACAGCCAGAGGACGCGGCAGGGTCCCTAAGGGTGTGAACTGAGACTGGGAAGAAACGGCAGAGAAGGAAACGAAATGTAACGAGTATGCTTTAAATTCATTACCTTATGCGATTCTCCCAACTGCCACCAGATAAGATTATTTTCCAGTAACTTTTTATTGGAGTAAAATAGACACTCAAAGAAAAAAAAAAGCATAAAACGTATGTGCGTCACTAAATGTATTTTCACAAACTGAACACCCCAGAGCCCCGATCGAGAAATGGAGTATTAGCAACATCTGAGAGGCCCCCTCCTGTCCCTGTCCAGTCTCTATCTGTGACTTCAGTACATGGAGAGTCTGCTTTTTTCCTGAACTTACTATAAGGGGAGTCACTTGGGATGCTCTTGGGTCTTGTGCACCTGCCTTCTCTCTGTCCACACCGCGTCTGGGAGATTAATCCGTGGGTTTTGTTGCGGTGCCTTTGTGCTCATCAGTGTGTAGTGTCCCACTCTGTGAAAATACCGTGATTTATTTATCCATTCTACCTCTGGCAGACGTCTGGGTAGTTCACAGTTTTGATCATAATTAATGCTGCTGTACCTATCCTTATACTTGTCTCCTGGCGAACACAGAGTGGAAGTGCCAGGTGATCAGATAGGCTAATGTTCAGTTTTATATGAAGATACTGTTAACGAGTCTTCCCAAATGATTATACTGCTCTGTTGCTGCTGTGGACTGTGTCCCTCTCAAATTCCTCTATTGTAGCCCTAAACCCCTCCCCCGCCCCCCGATGTAACTGCACTTGGAGACAGGGCCTCTACGGGCTAATAAGGGTTAAGTGAGCTCACAGGGTAGGGCCCGAATCTCCTAGGATTGGTGTTCTTGTAATAAGAGAGACGCCAGAGCTCTCTTTTTCTGCCATGTGAGGACACAGGAAGAAGGAGGCCATCTGAAAGCCAGTAGGAGGGCCCTCACTAGGAACCAAATTGGCCAGCACCTTGATTTTGGACCTCCCAGCCTCCAGATCTGTGAGAACACAAATTCCTCTGATTTAAATCAACCAATCTGTGGTCTTTTGTTAGGGCAGTGCAAGCTGACTAATGCAATTATCGTGAGGTAAGTGGTTTTTTTTTTTTTCCTTCAAATGATCTTTTTATTTCAGAATAATTTTGGTTTTACGGGAAAGTTGCAAAGATAGTACACAGAGTTCCTGTATACCCTTCATCCCATTTCCCCTACTGTCAGCACCCCACATGATTAAGGTGCCCCAAGTGATTCACACTGGGACATTACTATCCAGTATGCAACAGACTGGATTTTCCTACATTATCACTATTTTCTTTCATCTGCTTTAGGATCTCATTCAGGGCATCGCTGGATCGCATTTAATGTATTTTATCTCTATGTCACGGAGGAGAAAAACAATCCAGACGGATTCGTTAGCTTATTCATGTTCACACCCACAGCCTAGGGGGGAGGCTAAAATAATTTCAACAGCAAATGCTAAAATGAAAGTTGAACCAGGAAGGTGGTTCCTGCCTTCAGACCTTCAGTTCAGTTGTGATTCCTTGCGTTTTGAGAGCAGCGGAGAAGCTTGCCTCCTGCAGATCTGCTGCTCCTCCCTCACCCAGCTAGCGGGGGGGGGGGGGGGGGGGGGGGGGGCCCCCCCCCCCCCCCCCTCCGCCCCCCGCACAAAGCAGGCACTCGACAAATCCTTGCTAAGAGTACAGATGCCCACATAGGAAAAAAGAATACCATGGCCTTGTGGACATGACATATTTTTAAAAGGATTTTATTACTTCAGAGAGACAGAGCATGAGTGGAAGGAAGGGCAGAGGGAGGGGGAGAAGCAGGCGCCCTGCTAAGCAGGAAGCCCAACTCGGGGCTCGATCCCAGCACCCCGGGATCATGACCTGAACCCAAGGCAGACCCTTCACCGACGGAGCCACCCAGGTGCCCTGAAAACTTGGTATTTAAGATACATGGTGTAACATGTATCTTAAGAAGATGGAGATGTATCTTAAGATGGAGAAGATGACTCTTCTCCATTGCTACGTGCCTGGGATACCTTCTGGGAGGCACGTGTGATGAGAAAGAAGGTAGGATCATTTTGGCTCTGCCAGATCTCTGTGTCATCTTGGGCAAGCAACTTCACCTCTCTGGGTCTGTTTACCCAGGAGCTATAAAATGGGAAGACTAATATTGTCTCAGCTCCCTAGACATGCTTGCGAAGGGCTTTGAACACTGTAACGTACCATACATACACTAGGAAGTGTTGGCCTTATGACATTTATTTTTAGCAGTAAAAAAGAAATCACAGATAAAATGGAGAATGCTATTTACTGCCAGTTCTTTCTAATTCCAGAAGAAAAGACCTATATCCACAGAGGCACGATAGAAACCATCAGAGCAATAGAACCATTTTGGGAGAGAAAAGCCCCAAGGAAAATCACTGATCATTCTATTACTTCTTGAGTGATTACTGGAGATCTGGCATTTCAGGTACAAATATTTTCTATCTAGGTTTCACATCATGGACCCAGCAAGAATGCAATGCAACATGACAAAAATGCTCGACACGGAGTCCTGATTAGGCTTGGTCCAAAGCCGGACAGTCATTCCCTGAAGGACACGGATTATCCCCCTTGTGCCTAGCAAATAACAGGTACAGGTACGCCAACGTGTTTATTGAAGAGAGTATTTAATTTTCCAGTCTAAATGGGTTAGAAACTTTAATCTTCTTATTTTCCTTGAAAATATATTCTGATCAAAACCTATACACCAGTTTTCGAGAAGTTCTGATCTTCAAGAAAAACCTGGCTAAACCAGACAGCAACATTTTTCAGATTTTGTCTGGGTGTAGTGGTGACTATGTTGACAAGATTTGTACAAGAAGCTCGAGGGGCCTGAAGAGGAAACACCGAATGAGAAGGAGGGTTCAGAAAAACAGAAAGGGGTTTTATGAATACTTCTGAGCAGATGTCATGTGCAAGAAGGCGGGCCGGTTCTCTGAATTATGAGCCGATCTCAACTTAAAAAACACACTCCCATGTTGGGGGAAACATTGTCTTTCCACTCTCAATATATCAAGTTCTTTGAAATCCTCCACTCCCAATGGTGGTGGTGTCAAAAAAACACCGGCTCGAACTTACGTGAACTCTCGGATGGACCTCCGGCAAGAGCACATCAGCAAGTTAGGCAAGCAAATTCCCTCGCCAGTAATAAATAAGGAGCAAAGGGAATGAAGATGGACATTTTGGCTGGATTCCAAGTGCGAAAACCTGCCTATCCACCTTCAAAATGATGCAAGATTGCAGTTTGTTTAATGTTCATCTTATGTGCTTAATTACCGATAGTGCTTGACTAATTATTTCTTGTTTTGTAGACTATTTAAACAGAGAAGGAAGGCAGCTACATACTTTTGTATACTGAATGAGGATTTGTAACTCATTTTTGTAATCGCACGATTCCCAGAGGGCTTCATTACAAACACGAAAGAAAACAGGATGCTAAAAGCAGGTGACAGTCTAATTTCCACAGGTACGGGTTAAAGCAGCAGAGTGAAGTAATGGAAAATAAAATAAAAAATAGCCTTTAGATGTTTCCAACCATGTAAAGTGTTTTCATGTTAATAAGAGAGAAAACTGCAAATACAGCAAAGTCACCTCCGTTTGGTGCTGGCGTCTTTTCTGACGCCCGATTTGATCCAACATCTCTGCAAGATTATGAAATAAGCCACAAAATAGACCCTGGTTTTCTAACTCACAAAAACAAGTGTGTGGCGGGTTGCATATGGCACCATGAACTTGGGTCATCCTCTCTATTTTCATCCTTTTACTGTATCAACATTTTCATATAAATTCTTGGTCTGCTGAAACCACTGCGCAAGATTCCCAAATGTTTAGAAAAAAATAAAAGGCTTAGCTAAATAATAGTACAAGAGACCCTAAAGATTCCAGGCTGTTCGAAATCACTCATACGCACAACGATAACAGTGTTGCCTCTTGAAGAGAAACTGGGTTTAGTGGTCATGTGACCCATCATGTTTTTGGTTTTCGGTTTTTTGTTTTGTTTTGTTTTGTTTTTTGAGAGTGGATCCTATGTCCAGGATGGTATTAGATGTTCAGGGATATGGGGGAGATTCTGAAATATTATGAGCCATAACCTGCCCTTAAAGCATCAAGAGACTAGTTGGGAATTTGAGATAAGACAGTTGAAAGAAGAGCATCACCACCACCATGGCTGCCATCACCACAGGGTCCCCACTGACCAAGTACTCGCTGTGTCTCAAACTGAGATGCAAGCTTCACATACCCCACACCGTTGTAGCAACCGGCCAGCCAAGGGCTACGGGTCCTCTTCCAGGGTAAGGACACGGAGCTCTATGTCCCTGAAGACCATGCTCCTTGCACTCAACCTCTGTGATATTCCTCCCTGGATTTTCCTGCCTCAACAAATCCTTAGGATTAGAGAAGTTAGAACTTATTGCTGGTATATTTCTAGAAAGCAATTTCAGGAACATAGTTGGGTAGAAGCCAGAGCGCTGGGTATAAGAGGGAAGGGGAATGCTGAGGTAATTAAGGAATAACATTGATAACATTTACTGAATGCTTACACGCACCAAGCACAGCACTACATTCTTTACATGTATTATCCCAAGTCTTCACGGTGCCCTTATGAAATAGGTGTTAATAATAATTACAATAATAGCTACCATTTCAGCAAGCATGTTTCAGAGAATGAACTAAGCCCTTTAGATGCATTCTTTCACTTGACCCTCCTCCCAAACCCTATAACATTGTTATGGTTGCTATTATTCCCATTTAGCAGAGCAGTAAACTGAGGCTTAGAGAAGTTAATTTTCCCCAGAAGTTGTGACAAGCTACTCAATGGCAGGGATTGAACCCAGGGGCCTTCCTGCAAAAGCACACACTTGTCAATGCCTTGCCAGACCACCACCCAGAAGGCACTTCTATTTACGGCAACTCAGATGCGCCAAGTTGTCTGTCCACGGTCACACAGCTAATGAGTTGAGGCTCAGGATTCCCATCCTCAGTGTGCCCTCCTAACATCATGCCACATCACCTCCTCAAATAAAACAGCCACTCAAGAGTCAGGCCATGAGATCCAAAACCCCAGAGGATACTTCTTGAACCAGTAGAAGGAACACTAAGATATGTAGGGAGGGCAGCTTCCTCTCTGCTGACAGAAACAAATGACAGTGGGTCTTCTGGAGCCTACTGAAAATGTCCAATTTATTGGACATCTAAGATGCAGATGAGAGGAATCTGGAATGGAACAAAAATGGTTTCAAATCCACTCTCATCTAGTTGATTATCTTTGGGATCTTATGCAAAGCACTTAATGCTTTTGGACTATTTTGCTAGCTGCAAAGCGCGTAACCAACCACCTGTGTTGCCGAGGTAAAATGAGTCGGATGGCATCTACCCAGGGGGATCTCTGGCCTCACTTACTCAACAAATGCTCACTGACGGTCATGTGCTCTTCTAGGCCCTGGTGAGCAAAACAGAAAAATCTCATGAACTTACATTCTGGAGGTCAGGAGAATAAATGAAAACCTCATCTCTATCTGTATCTACATCTACATGATGTACTAAGAACTGTAAAGCAGGGGAAGGGAAAGGGAGTGCAGCGGTCAGGAGGCAGGGTGCCATTTTAAAACAAGTGGTGAGGAAAGACTTCACTGAGGAAGTGACTTCTGATCAAAGTCCTGAATCGAGAGGAACAGCCCATGGTACTACGTAAGAACATTCCAGGCAGGGGGAACTGCAGAAGCCAAGCCCCAGGGAGAGTGGCAACCTGGTACGTTTGAGGAATGGCTAAAGAAGGATGAGAGAAAAGAAGATGGAGACAACTCAGAGGGAGGAAGCCGGCAGCTGAGAGGGAGGAGGCAAACAGATCTGAGAGAGAAGGCGGGCAGGGCAGATATCAGATATCAAGGCCCCTGTATCCTGTTGTGAAGATTTTGTCTTTTCATTGGCCTGAAATGGGATATAATGAACAAAATCCTAAATGGATAAAGTAGGCCTAACTTTTCTGGCTTCCTCCCTCATTTGGGTAAATCAGAAGATGAAGGAAATGTCCAAATGCAAGAACTTCTGCATTACTGATTTGAGCTCATGACTTAGTTGTGACCTGGGAGGGCTTTTAAGGCAAAGTATTTGTTTCTAGAAGAGGTATTTAAATGTCCTGGGGCTCTTCGAACCATCAGAAATAGGAACCACTTAAGTTAACAGGCGAAGTAATAAGACTATACAGAGGAAACTCACATTTTCATACTTTATGCCTTAATTTTAAGTAGCGTTACAAGATTTCCTGTAGGAATTCAGAGTGTTATCTCATTTTATGCCCCAAACTAGAAAGAGCATTCCACTGGGTTTGCCAAGCTGTTAAGATGAAAATATCTGTTTGAGCACAGCATAATAGATGAGGTGTTTAAGGCATTTTCCTTTAGATTTTTGGTTAATCTTCTTTTAGTTAATTTTCTGAGATAAAATCCAGTTATAAATAACCTGAGGGTGCCCTAACCGGGCTGTTCTGAGAATGGCACATCTTTAGTAGCCAGAACTTCTGCATTTTAGAGATCTCTTGGGGGAAGTGGTTCTTTGAAAATTATCCAAAGCAAAGGAAGTCGAAAGCATTAACAAATTAAAGAGTGAGAAAGAAGAAAAAGGTGAATGTGAAAACTTCTTTGACGTTCACAAGACAGCAGGTCTTACCCTTGAAAATCCTTTTATTATTTTTTTTTCATAAAGAGTCAAACATTCAAAATCTATTTGTTGATTACAACAGAGAATTGGTGAGTTCTGTCACAGCAGTGTAAGAGGAAATGTGCCCTTTTTACAAAAGGACAGTACAAAACCCAAAACACAGGAGACAGAGAGCCACCGAAAACAGCCATTATTTAGACTGGGGTGTGAAGAATATCACCTTAAAAGAAGTTTTAGAACTGCCTTTAAAGATAGCTGGGGAAAGAAGGGAGAGGGGAAAAAAGAAACAGAGCCTTAAGTGTTCTACGTTATTACAATGTAAACCAAAATTTATAAAAGGATTATAAGGTAGGATGTGCAGGGAAGTCATGTAAACTAGTTGAAATAGGAATACTTCTTCAGCAAAGGAGAGGGTATGTTGGTGCCATCCATCTGTAGTGTATATATTATCGTGGAGTCTGTTTATAAAAATAAGAGAGGGTGGGAGGCCCGAAGTGGGCGTAACTCAAAACAAAACCAATCTGTAGGACTAAGATAAGGCGGCATGATTATTCCCAGGTACTCATAGGCTAGACAGTACCAGGGGAAAGAATTGAAACAAGTTTCTACAAAGCAGTAAGAGGGTGGGAGAATCTTAAAAAAAAAAAAAAAATGAATAGGATGCCCTAGAAACCTATAAGTCAATCACCCTGTCACCAACTGCGGGATTATCCAGGACATGCAGGGCCTGCACTGACAAGCAGACTGAGCGGGTGTACAGAGTTGTAATCGAGCAGGAAATTGCCACTGTGGTTTAGGAAACCCAAGTCTTGCTTAGGGGTTTGCTTGCATCATCCTAAGCTTCTCTAAAAGGTGACCGGTGAAATGTACTGGGATTCTAGGATGCCCACCTTGAGATAAGGAGGATGAAGAGTCAGGAAGATGGGCAAAGTGAATTCTATATAGCCAGGAGAGAGATAGGACAAAAAAAAAAAAAATGAAATAATAACCAAAACACCCTCTCCCCTAAACTTAAAGCCTGTCAAATTGAGTTGGTATTTTTTTTTTTTTTAAATCTCAGCCAGGCAGATTAGACACCAGGAGACTCTCATATACTGGGAGAATAATAAACGGAGAGAATGGCTTACAAAGCAAGACTGCTGTCACTGAGACCAGCACGCTGAGGTCTTTAACAGAAACCTATTACTTGATTTACCAGCAGCAGTGGAGCCCTCAAAAAGTGGTGAACATAGAGCAATGAAATTAGCTGCTGCTTCCTCCAGAGGGTCTTCTGAGCTGCTCAGGATCGTGCAATCTTCCACCAGCCTTGAAGTCAAGCTAGAGAAGTGAACAGTGGCCCCGTACCCTCTTCAGAGCCCAGTGAGTCTGCTGGGTAGGAAGACAGCATGTTTGAGGCATCTTACTGGAAATTAATAGTGTTTTCAGAAGTGTGGGGCAGGGGGAGACTCCTTTAAGAGGTCAACTCTTGAAAGGCTTTCATGGAATGGAAAGCCACTGGCATAGAATACATGCTTCAAATGCCTTTTTTTTTCTTTAAAATCATTGGATCTAAGTGCTTAAATGGGGTTCTTGGTCTAACTGAGGTGTCTAAGGGAACACTGACCAGGTTCTTTAAGAAGGCCCAATGGAAATTACTTCTGGCCTTGAGACTCGACTAAATGTACACCCATGGAGAAGACCTGCCTAGAAGGGGGTGCTTGGAATGGCTGAGTAGATGTTTTGTTATCCCACAATTACCTTTCTGAATTATTACATTTAGTGAGGTGGGGGGAATAAAAGAAGAAAAATTCTTTTGGGTCCAGACACACTGAAGACATTTCCAATTTTCTCCACTAGCCACTGCTAATGTCTACCAGTCACTTGCCATCTGACCCTAAGTGGAAAGCATCCAGATGCCTTTTGCCATTAATAACATCGAGTTTTCCCACAAGCCAGATATTACTGCAGGCCCCGGGCAGGCCTCTGCTCAGGCCCAGAGAGCTTCCATGATGTACCGGAAGTGTCCCAGTTGGAAGACAGCAGAACCAGGATTCCATGCAGAAGACCGAGACTCTAAAGCTTTAGCAAATGCCATTCTTTCTCTCTGGTCTGCTTTCCTCAGCCCCCTGCTCTCCCCAGATCATGTCTTTTCATGCTTCAGCTGTCCATCCAGGTGCCTCATTCAAGCCCCCTTTCCTGACAGTCAGGTGTCCTTCCTTACGCCCTCATGAAGTCTCTTTGCCTTTTGAACACTTAGAATGCTCACTGCTGTGGGTAGTGGCACCAAAACGCAGGTTCAAGAGAAACTGGGACCTTTCCTGTGATTGTCCCATCAGATACCCTCCCATTGCCTAAGCACAGGGCCTGGCAAAGGCAGAGAGCCCTCCCAACATCCTAAATGGAGGAATACCTCCCCAAATCCAAGTTTGTGTAACTGGCTGAACAACTAAGGTTCTTATCCCTTCTGCTAGTTAGTAAATATTTGTGCCACTATTAAAAAAAAAAAAATCAGTGTAAGGAGATAGTAAATTTGAAGGGTGATGACCATAACGGTGATACAGAGAGCTATTGCCTTCTTGATTCCACGTTAGGAGCCGCAGGTCAGTAACTAATAGTATTCAAATCTTTTTACCTGCAATCCTAGCTTTTGAAATCTTTTTCTTTTTTTCAATGGAAGTATAATATACATCCAGAAGAGTACTCATATAATAATTTTTCACAAACTCAATACACACCATGTAGCTAAGACTCTGTTCAAGAGACGGAGCAGGACCAGCACACGAGCCTGTGGTAAATAAGGACGTTTTGTAACAACCAAGAAGGTGGCTTTGGAGGTTGAAGAATGAGGAGCTCAGGCAGCGAGCGACTGGGGGCAGTATGTCTATAGCCTCCAACATTGGCTCCCAAAAAATGAGATGTAAGAGAATGAGAAAAAGGAAATGGGAAAAATGGGAACTTCCTGAATTCCTACCACGAACTCCATGGTATTTTCATTAATACTCATTCACACACACACACATGGAAACTGAGGCTCAGAGAGGTTAATGCACTTTCTCACATTAATTAATTAAGGCCACAGACACTAGGTCTATGTGACATCACATTCTTGTGATTCCTGCTCTAGCTCCGTCTCACCTTTAAACTTCTTCTTTCCCCTTCGGACTTCTCCTTTAAGTCCCTTCCTAAAACAAGGAGGCTATTTTCATAGTGACAACATTGATAAGAGCTTCAATAATACAATGGCTGAGGGCTTGCTCTGCAGCAGGCATGTCTCCTCCATTATTTCACTATCCCCCCCTTCATGTATAAGGAGACTGAGACTCGGAGAATTTAAGCAGTGAGGCAATTTGGCCAAGCTCTTACCGTGCGTGGTGACAGAGCTGGGGTTCCAGCCCTGGCAGCCTGACTCTGGGGACTGTGACCATGATGGACAGAAAGTTTGGCCTGTTTTCTGTTTTAATTCCTCACCGGGGAGGACATGCAGTAGAGCGTCCTAGAGCCCAGAGGCTGGTGGGAAGGGTGAACAGAGACGACTCCTTCTTGCCAGTTGGCCTTTGGAGAACAGCATTCTGAGACAAGGCTGCCAGGCCACAGCTACGGTCTCTGCAAGACGTGACCGGAAAGAGACAGAACAAGGGGCCTGAAAGCACTGACCTGGGCAGCCCGGTGAGAGCCACTTCTCTAGAGCCTGCCGCCTGAGCTGTTTCCTGGTCGACCTCGATTTGGGTTCAGGGGGGACTTTCGCCACAAGTACAGTCATCCACAGGTGAACTGGCTCCTTCGGGGCAGGTGTCACCTGTGGCTTATGGCTTACAGGACTCACCATAGACCACCCAGGTGCGGATGCCTCAGAATCTGCGGCAGACACAGCCCTGAGCTTACCCAAAGCCTGCACCAAGTGCTTAGTTGTCCCCCTGATGCTTTGTGAATGTCACACGGCTTTCATCCAGGTGCCCAGGCTCGGGCTCATCTACCCCCTCCTCCTGCTGCGGTGACAAGGTCATTCAGGAAGTTCAGCAGGGCATACGGGTTGCAAGAACAAGGACAAAGACATTGGGGAAGAGATCCCCTTCTCTCTTCCTGTCTCATGACAGCAGTTGGGTTATTATTCCTGACTGCCACATTAAAAAAAAAAAAAAGGCCCCAGGAATGTTGGAAATGATTCCATGCACTGTAGAAATGCCATTTGTTCATTCATTCAATATTTGACAAATATTTACCAAGTTGCTTCTATGTGCAGTTGGCGATAATGTTTTTAATTGTTTTACGTCAAAATTAATTTCCCTGAAGAATTAACCATAACTAGGAGTCTATAGGACCCTGGCTAAGGGGACACTCGAGACTTGTGAGGTTACATTTAGGCAGAATCCGGCAGACAGTTTCAGATTTAAAAGCACTAATTAGGTTGGTGGGATGAAGAGGTAAGAAGAAGGAACATTACTTATTTAAAAGATCAGACTTTTGTTTGAAGCTCAAAGAAAAATGAATACTGAATCATAAGTCAGGACATACCATGTCTATTCTGGCCTCCATCACGATGGTAAGTCATTCAAGCCTGGGCCTCAGTATTCCTATCAGCAAAATGGGAAGGTCGAAGGAAATGTCCTTTAATGGGCTCCTATGACTCTAAAATTTGAAAAGCTTATGATTCTGAATTTATAGATAGCTTTCTTCATAGGTGAAGCTACATGTTTTCATGTACAGAAATATCTATCCCTTTAATTAAAAAACAACAAAACTGTTGTTATATAATATAGAACATGGACTCTTTTACCTGAGGCACCGGTTTCTGAAATACTGATAAAATTATTTTTATTTCAAAATTAGTGAAATGCATTAAATGTGTTCAAATCTATTGTTTCAAAAAATAATATTCTTTTAAGCATTATTTTAATATAATTAAAAATACAGCTATTTAAAACTTTTGTTTTTTTTTTTAAAGCATATGATTCTTAGACTGGACAGAAATGATGCAATTTCATACATTTAGTCAAAGAGAAACGGGGTCATTGTCATCAAACAAAATAGAAATCAGAGTCCTGGAGGCATAGAGAGAGAATCTTGAGGAAGCCTATCACCTGCCATCCAGAAAGCCTCTGGTTTAAGAGAAGTACCGGGATCCCCTCTCCCTGTTGGATGCTGAAGCCATGCCCTGTCAACACAGACACCTGGTCTCATGTATGGATGGGTGACAGACACTTTGATCAATGATTTGTCATTGACATAGTAAGTCCCCTGGAGGACTGGGAGACAGATCTGTCCAGGACACTTTGATCTGTGTCACTAGCTCTTAAAACCTTAAGCCCACATAAACACAGACTCCTATGATGGCAATGTCAATGGCAAATGCCATGTTCTCCAAAATGGTGACCCCTGACTTATTTGGGCATGAGAGCCTGTAAGATGGAAATAAACAAACACATACAAACTCACTCCAAAGTAAAATGACAAGTCTCTCCTCCACTGGCTTTTGGCTCTGCTAAGAGTCTGTCTTGGGGCAATTTCTATTGCTGTTCAGAGAATAACAATCTACAACTGAGTAGCACACATTCATCTAAACCGGGGTAGGAGACGCACTGAAAATCGGCCACCACCTCCCATGACCCCCAAGACACAGTGGAAACTGTAATCTGTCGTGACGTCTTTTCCCAAGAAGCGCATAGGCTGCTTCAAAATCCCTTTCAACACACTTCAACTGGCCATGTAAATGGCCCAGACTTGAGTCATGACATGAACCCGACTTGGCCTCCTTGATCTAAATTGTTACTGGGTAAGGCGGGAGGGAAGGATGTGTGTGCTTCCTGGGCATAGATTTATGCTGATGACTGTAGTCCACGCAATTGTCACATAAGGATGTAACCTGTGAAAAACCGTTAGTAATATGGAAACATCATGGCATGGATGTTTGGGTGAACGGGCACAACTGGGAGCTACTGAAGATTATCAAAACCAACCCCTGGTCTCTCCTGGAGATCCCTCCAACCCTTGGGTGCCTTCACCCCAAACAAGGCGCTGGGGTGGAGCTCTGTTGTGACTGGTTTCCTCAAGAACCAAGAAAGCTGTAGTCCACAGGACCTCTGGGGTCCACGGGGACCTTCATAAGACAGTGGATGGTTGACTAAAATTTCTATATACCTTTAATTATCTATACTAACACATAGATAATTACAGTCTAAACTTAGGTAAAGAAATAAAAATGGTTACAGTGACTCTGAGTGATAGGATTATGGGTCATTTTTATTTCCTTCTTTTGAAAACTGGTTTTGTTTTCTTGACTTTTTAGAAATCACTTGTGCGTGTATGCATGTGTGTGCAGGTTTGTTTTACAGAAAAGAAAAGAGCACATCTGTTGGAGATGCAAACATATACTAGAAAAAAAAGAAGAGAACCAGGTTATACACACACTAGAGTGGCTACTGCTTTCTCCTCCCTGCCCCAGCAGACTTCTAATGGTCACTGCTTGAAGGTGTGGGGCATCAAAATTTGGAAAAATTTGCAGTGCCTATGAATGTCTGCATGTGCATCCTTTCTCAACTGTCATTCATTCCAACCCTCCTCCGTCTCCTCTTCGATCTCAGAGTCTGTCCGGCTCAACTGCACACAGGAGCAGAATTGGCCCATTAAATACATTTAGTGAAAATCTTCCTACATCCCCCTAGCTATTGGCTCAGACAGCTGGCTCAGTGGTCCTGGGGTTCATTTTTTTAATGACTTTACTGAAGTATAATCTTCACAACATAGAATTTAACCATTGTAAAGAGATTTGATGATTTTTAGTAAATTTATATAGCCCTGTGACCATCACCACAGTAGAGTATTTTCATCAACTCCAAAAGGTGAATTTCAAGATCAAAAGCCCATTTTCAGTCAGTCCTCCCACTCATTCCCAGCCCTGCTTTTTTATCTCTGTAGTTTGACCTTTTCTTGAAATTCTGTATAAACATTACCATATAATATGTGGTCTTTGAGACTAGCTTCTTTCACTGAGATAATGATTTTGAGGTTTACCCATGTTATTAAATGTATCAGTAATTAATTCCTTTTTATGGCTGAATAGTACTCCCTTGTAGAGCGACAATTGTTCATCCACCCACCACTTGATGGACTTTAGGTTGTTCCCAGTGTTCAGCTATCTGAATAATGCTGCTATGAACACTGATGTACAAGACTTTGTGTGGACATAGGTTTCCATTTGTTTTGGGTGAATTATTAGGAGTATGGCCAAGTCATTATATATGTACATTTAACTTTTTAAGAAACTGGCAAGCAGTTATCCAAAGTGGTAGTGCTATGTTCCATTCCCACTAACAGTGGGTGAGAGTTCCAGCTCATCTATCCCCTGCAATTCTGGGTCTGGTCATTCTGCTGATTAGGGCCATCCTAGTGGACGTGTAGTGGTCTGGACCTCATTGGACAATGGCAATAAAAAGATGAGAAAGGACCCCAGATTAGTAATTTGAGAAACTTGGTTCTACAACTATTAGTTCATAGTCGTCCAGCTCTAAAACTTTAAGTAACTCATTTCAGTTCTTGGAGTCTCAGTTTCCCCACCTGTAAATTGGAAACCATTATAGCTACAGATTATAAAGAGTTACTGAGCACAAAGACTATATCAATGAATATGAAAATATTAGGGGGCGATATTCCTTTTTTTTTTAACCAAGCAAAAATGTCCACTTGGTTTTCCTTGTACCTAAGATTCTTGTTTTATCCCCTCTGAGCAGTATACAAGGAAGATGATTTGCAATTTTGTTTTGCCCTCTCCACGTTTCTCTTATTACTAAGCATTCTGAGTGAGCCAAGCACATGAGGGACTGGACCCGTCTTCAGTTGTGAACACTTACTCAAGCCGTCTTCCTCGCTGAGCCGAAAGTCAAGAAGACTATGTCCAGCCCACAGTAGGAGCCTTTACGACACAACACAAATTTGAAAGCTTTTCACTGTACATTTGCACAGCCTATGGCCAGAGGACAGACTGGAATCTTTAGACCGAAGAAAGACTTAGCTTAGCCTCTGAGGGCGGTCATCTGCTGACCTCACTATTTGAAGAAAAACATGAACTGCCATGATTTGGATATGGTCCTACCTTGGTGTACATTACATACTGCTCCCACTTCCCTGGACAGCTCATGGCTGGAATTAGTGTATCCCTGGTTGATGGCCAATGCCCTTGATCTGCACGCTCTGCCATTTTCACAAGAAAATAATGCTAACTTGCAAGCCAGGGCAACAAAAACACTGCCAGGAGACGACCAGCTCACAAGGGATGCACGGGTAGCTTGGTGGCCCTGAACACTTAAGTGATTTTGTTCCCCTTCCAATTTCCTGTGGTACATTAACTTTTATTGATAGCTCATAGCTTCAGCAACTGGTCTTGATTTTACTAACCTGAAGGACAGAGGAACAAGAGGCACCCACACAGCTGACGTGCAAGAAAAAAAGAGCATGGAACGTCTTGATCAGTCTTATTTTTCCCCCTTGCTACAGCTTTCCTTTAATGAGAGAGTCACAATCATTGCAGGCTAATCATGTCTCAGCCCCCACAAAGGGAGGGAGGCCGAAATGACCATTTACAAATCTGCCTGTGGCTCCCTGCAGCGGACTCCTGAAGGCACAATGAGAGCATCTGTGAAAGTGCAGGCTCTGACTTCCGTGACAGCTCTGACAGAACGATGTTTACATGTTTTTATAATATGGGTATTAAGCAAAAGTTCAGCCAGGAGATAGACGGAAAAATCTATGTTGTGGAAGACGGAGAGACCGATTGTATCATCGCTTTAAAGAGCCTAACACTTCCATCTAGAATCCGTATCTTGGAGCAACCTGGTGTGTTTCTGACTCATGGAAGCTTCAAATGGAATGACTGTTTTCCTTTCTCCATGGCATGTTACCAGCTTCAGCTTTAAGAAAAAATTAGTAAAAACACAACAACCTACATAGGATTTGTTGAGTGCCTGTTATAGGCTACCCACAGTTCTTTGCACCTTATGTATCTTGCTTCGATTTGTCCACATGGCAATCTCAAGCAGCATACATTAGCATTGCCATTTCCTAGGAAAGCAAACTGAGGTTCAGAAGGCATCTGCAAATTGTCCAAATCTTCAGCCAGAGAGAGGAAGAGTCAAGATTTGAATCAAAGTCAAGGGATAAAACTAACTGCATCCTATATCCAGCTCCTAAACACAACCTCCAACTGAATATGTACACAATGCACATCACTTCACAACATATGGTGTTTCTTTTAACATATGAAAATGATAGTTTTACAAAATGTACTCTGAGAGAAACGCCAACATAACTCTGTTTTTACTCAACCAAGATTTCACTGATCATCTACTATGTGTCAGACTCTATGCTAATAAACTCATCCTACGTGGGGAAGCTCGGAGCTGTGCCTCTAGGACCTCAGTGACCACAGCCTGAGTCAATGTTCTGCAGGCTGTGCCCAGCCTTATTTAAAAAACAAAAAACAAAAAAACACATTCTCCAGGTCATGGTACTCATTCAGACACCGCAAGGTTTAGACTTCTACACAGATGACACGAAAGTGACCTCATGTCACCACAGGAATGGGGAGGTCCACGAACAGGTGTTATGGCAAAGACGTCATAGAGTGTTGCTGGGTCTGTTCTTCTGAGTCAGGATCAAATTAGTATTCTCCCTTCTATTTTTATCCTGAGGTCCTAAGGGGTGTGACAACTTCTATTCGTCAAGTAAAAAGGCTCTATTTTGTACCATCTGCAAATACACTACATCAAAAATTAGTAAGAGGGTTCTCTGATCAGCTAAACATAGAATTATCATAAGACCTGGCAACTCTATTGCTAAGTATATATCCAAAAGAACTGAAAACAGGTGTTCAAGTAAAAACTTACACACAAATGACAGTCAAAGGGTAAAAATAGCACAAATGGCCATCAACAGAAGAATGGATAAACAAGTTGATTGGAATATTATGCAGCCTTACAAGAAATGAGGTACTGACAAATGCAAGAGTGTCAAAAACAATATGCTAAGTGAAAGAACTCAGGTATGGTAGGCCACATATTGGATAACATTTCTAGGAGACAGCCATAGCTTTTGGAGGGACATCTTTCCACCCCTTAGAACCACTAAATACATCTGTGATTATTTATGGAGCAAAAGGAAATGAATACAGTGACCCATTTGTTCATTTATTCATTTGTTGGTTGATTCAACAGATATTGCTCTGTGCGAGGCACTGCGGTTGGCTCCAGGGACAAAGAGTAAATAAAACAGACGTAACCTCTTCCTGAGTAGAACTTATAGCCAGGAGACTGGCTTTTAGGCCCTCCTCACAAAAGGCAGCCACCAAGTCGAAAGTTCCCTAGGACAGATGATGGCTTCAAGCAGTAATACTAAACCATCAGCGGCCAAAGGGCCCCTAGAGAATCTGATGAAAGACAGGAATCTTTCCTCAGAAAAGTGTAAACAGAATATAAAGTTTTATATTATTTTAGAGGATTCTAGACAATGAGGCCCTTCTTCAAGGTCCCTCATTAAGAATACATGCCTTAGAGATTCTTGAGATGCCTCTTTGATAAAGAAACCTAACAAGGGGAATATGTATTTGGAGTACCTACCCATTACTTCCAAACTAAATCTTACTCAACATCATCACTGTGATGGTGGCTAATTTTATTTGTCAATTTGACTAGAGTACAGGGTGCCTAGTATTTGGTTAAGCATTATTTCTGGGTAAGTTTGGGGGGACGGTTTCTGGTTAACATTAAAATTTGAATCCATCCACTGAGTAAAGCAGATTATCCCCCAATGAGGGTGGGCCTCATCCAATCTGTTGAAGGCTGGAATAGAATAAAAGGTGGAGGGAGGAGAATATTGTTCTCTCTGCCTCATTGTCCTTGAACTGGGATATCCATCTTCTCCAGCCCTTAGACTCAGACTTGGACCTGACCTTTTAACACTGGCTGTCTAGCATTTCAGGCCTTCAGACTTGGACTGGAACTATACCATTAGCTCTCCTGGGTCTGGACTTCTTGGCCTCCATAATTGTGTGATCTAACTTCTGATAATTCTCGTTATTACACACGTATGTATGTGTATGGGATATATGTGTACACATGCACTATGGGTTCCATTTCTCTGGGGAACCCTGACTAATACACTAACAAATACCAACAAAAGCCAAATTGTTCTCAAAACATTACTCCCAGAAAGCAATTTTAGCCTTGTGCTAGGTGTTACAACCTTGACTAGAAAACACGGAAATGTGGAAACATGGCACATTTCACTTCTTTTCTTCTTTCTTATTTCAGCAATTTCCAGATTCTTTTAAGGAGAGTGGGTATTCAACCAAGTCTTGGAAAAACCAAAGAAACAAAACAAAACAAACCTTGGGGATTCAAACAACAGTTAAAAAAAAAAAAGTGTCATTTAGAATATTTAAGGGACAATTGGAAATAGGAAACATCAGAGGATATTTAATCATATTAAAAATCTGCATTATTTGTGGGGTATTATAATGATATTGTATGTAGTACGTGTCTGTCTATCTTGGGAAAGCTCTTTATAGTGAGTCATAATAAAATATCTACAGGTACGAAGATGTAATGGCTTTGATTTGCTTCTGTGAAATACTGGATGTGGGGAAGTGGACGCGGGTGGAGGTAAAACAAGACTGGCCACATTCGATAGTCACTGAAGCTGGTGATGGGGTGATTGGGGCTAATTATACTCTGTCACCAACTGTAAATGCTTTTACCTTTTCAGAAGTAGGTAAGTAAGTGGATGGCAGGAGCCAAAAATAATTCTTAACACAATACAAATAAATTAATAGAGATGGATATAGAGATAATTAGATGCTAGATGAATCCTGGCAGAAAAATCTTCCCTGAACACTCCAGGATGGGTCACTGGAACTGCCTCATTTTAGCTGGTTTCCAGACATTTCTCATAAGTGGACGTCCACATATCTGACAGTGTGGCAGAGAACTAAAGAATACATATTTGGCAGCACTGACAGGAAGAACATTTCTTTTTAGCCTGCGTCATTACCTGAAATTATATGAAATATTGATGTTTTGTTTATTACTCATCTTCCCCATGATAACATAAGCTCTACAAGGTTAAGCATTTTCCCTTTTTAGTTGTGTCTTTACCTTTTAGAACAATGCCTGGCACATGATAGGGGTTCCATTTTAGTTTTTGTTTCCTTTTTTGAATGGCAGACAATTTGTGTAAATTAATTAATCTAAGTCTAGCCAACTCATGGAGACCACACCGACTGCCCACTACCCCTTAGGTCTTAAATGAAACGTGGAAGTAGTGTGCTCAGAACAGCAACTGTACAAACAAAGGGTCCAAAGTGCTGGAGTTCCTCAATTACTTTCACAAAATGAGACTGCCATTCATTCATTCCATTCAATGGATGAGTGGGGGAAAAAAATTACTCAGCAGATACTATGATGGCGTGTATACACAGTATATCAATAGGGTCTCCGAAATAATAGCATAGAAGAAATATTCATTTGGCGATAATCTCTGTAATAATGAAGGTTACATTTTAGGACATAAGGATGGAGCAAGAGTGGGGCTACTGCAGAGCCCACAATTCCAGCCAAGGATTTATGTGTTTGGTAGTAACACTAATACGAGGCTGGGAATTCATTACAATTTCTTTTTTGAGAATAAACTGAAAAGTTTACTTGGGGAAAAGCTATTTATCTAAGCCATTAGTGCTGTCTGCTACAGCTGTCAGGATATGTCACCAAATTCATTAAGTTCATTAGGATTTCTCATTTAAGCAAGAGAAAAGGGTGTTTACTTGGAGACCACCTATTTATAATTAAGTGAAAACAGGAGATGTAAATATTGTCCTTAAACAAAAATGAATGAATGAATGAATAAATAAATAAATAAATGTAAGTACTGTCTTTAAAAAGCAAGAAGGAAACTTTCAATGTGACATCGCATTCGATTGTTCCCATTCTGGTTTCCTTCCTTTGGAAATAACTCTCAAGGTCTATCCTTTGAAAAGAACTGTCAATAACTATCAAGTTCTATTTGCCAGCTGTTATATCCTCTGACACAGGAGACTATGGACACACTTCTGAGGAGGCTGTTACTCCCCCCATTCTTCCAAGCCAACTGAATCGCAAAGGATCGGGAGTTTTAACGACTGGCACAGAAAATGTTGAAGGCTAAGGTAATTTCTGTAAAACGAAATCTAGAGCGACAGAAAGGATTTGAAGTTTTACCAACAGCAACTGGCCCTCTGGAATGGGTCCTAATGATAAAAACTGAGCTTTAACACATTCCATTTTTAATTAATTTTTCATACAAAAAAAAAGCTTTCCTTTCCACCACAAGACCTACTTCTTCCTGGTGAGATTCCCAAAGGGATGCCTGCTCTTTTCTGGAAGGCATAGGCTCTTCTAATTAATTAGAAATTGCAGGGGGTGGGGGAGGGGGGACAGGGGTGGAAACCAGCAGGGGGTGAGAGAATCAAATTCATTCCTGCCTTTTCCACTTCCCTTTTCCCCAGCCTCAGCTCTCTCTTTGGAGAAAAACTGTTGAAATCAGTTGAATGGATTCCAGGCCAGGTCATCCTGCTTCTCTGCAAGGCTGGCCTGGTTTCTGTGTCTCAGATTGGGACCCTTTGTGGGGTCCTGCCTCCCTGGACCACCCCATCAGTGATATCTACGCAAGTTAGCTCTTTTGCCCTTTTTTTCTAATCTCAAAAACAGAACATACTGATGGTAAAAAACATTCAAACATGATAGAATGACATCAAGAAAAAAAAAGAAAAAAGGAAAATGATGTTCCCTCCTCTACAAAACCTTCCCATTGCTCATGCTTCCTGTTAAGGAGTTATCACTATTAACAGTTAATGCCTATCATTACAATCTCAGATCATGATAAGCATATGCAAATAAACACAAAAATAAACATTCAGGTACATGCATAGCTTTCTCAAAAAAAAAAAAAGGAAAGAAAATAGTCTAATAATACCTGTATTATCCTGAATTTGCTCTTTTTCATTCAGCATTGTAGCACAGGCGGCCACTGTGTGTGTGTGTGTGTGTGTGTGTGTGTGTGTGTGTGTGTGTGTTTGTGTGTGTGCACGCACCTGTGTGTATTCCATAACATGTTTGTTTATTTATTTAAGATTTTATTTATTTATTTGACAGAGAGAGAGAGAGATCACAAGTAGGCAGAGAGGCAGGTAGAGGGAGAGGGGAAAGCAGGTTCCTCGCTGAGCAGAAAGCCTGATAGGGGCTTGTTCCCAGGACCCTGAGATCATGACCTCAGGTGAAAGCAGAGGCTTTAACCCACTTAGCCACCCAGGCAACCCCATAACATGTATATTTAGATCTATTTCTTTAATATCCATCTCTCTTTTTCTTTCTCTCTCTTTGTATACAGTATTTAAAACTTTGGAAAAACTATGACTCAATTAAAAATTATTAATAGGAATTTAGAATTCAGAGGTTAAACAAATAAACAAATGTGTGTATATATATGTATGCATATATTTACATATTTACATACATATTTATAATGCTAAAAATATCATTGATTCTTCTAATTGGGACACCCTGCACATTTATTCAAGTGTCTGTATTTTCTAACTCAGAATGGAATTGCTCGGACAAAAGGTTTAATTTTTGTTGAAACTGCCCACTTGCTGTCCAAAAATGATCAAAACATTATGCTCTTTTTAATAGTGTATGTTCTCTTTCCCTGTTAAAGAAAACTTTTTAGGAAGTCTGTTTATGCACACGAGTTAAAGTTTTATTGTGATTTTGCTACAAGGGAAAAGGACTCTAGCAAATTAATTCAGACATTCACTCTTGGTGGAGACATTTTATCGAAAAATGGAGTGATAAGATAGTCAATGTTAGGCAAGATACAAGAAGAAAAGAACATTTGGTTTAAGGTTGCTAGACTCTTGACTGACAGTTAGCTGGCTAGATGGGTGACTGATTTTTCAGAACAAGCCTTAATCGCGTTAAAGTTTATCAGAAAATTGCTTAAGCAATTTATCGAGAATGAGGCTGTGAATTACATCATGCAAAAAGATTCTATTCCAGACCAGATTTCGGACCACTTTTCTTTTTTATACCCTTTTATACTCTACACACTCACCAACGTGGGAAGTTACCTGTCTTCTTAACTCCTGTCGATGTCGTGGTGCAAAATGGTTATCTCATAGTTTAATTGCCATTTCCATGAATTAAAAATAAAGTTGAGTCTTTCTTCATGCTTGTTGATTTTCTTCAATGAGTTTCCTGTTCATTGACTTTGCCCATTTTTCCATTGGGAGCTTCACATCTTTCTTTTTGATTTGCAAAATCTCTTTGCGTATTTGGGCTAAATTATTTAAGTATGTGTGTGCATGTGTGTGTGTGTATAAATATATGTATATATGTACATTTTTTATACTGTCATATATCATAAGATACTAATTTTGGAGGAAAAAAAAGAGATCACTGAATTATATACTAGTTTCTCATAGTACCTGGAAGAGACTTATTCCATTTCTGCTTCCACATAAAGTCATTAATATCCTACTTCAAAGCCTTCAGTGCCTTTCTGGTAAAAAGGAAGTTCAGGCCTGTTGTGGGGCTTTCGCCCTGTGGTCCTCGCCCAAGTCCTTAATGTTATCTTTGACCAGTCTGCTCTGGCCCTGAGAGCCCCGATGGCAGCATTTCTCGTGGTCCAGGAAGACTCTGCTTCATATGTGCACCTAGCACATACTGATCCCTCGACAAGAACATCTTCTCCGGATACTCTCTCTCCTTAGTAAACTCCTATTTGTCTTCCCTCTGCTGGAATAACATTCCCCTCATTACCTGCCTTGCCTCATTGGGGGTAAATCAGTCACTCCTTCTTGGGTACCGTGTAAATGCACTAATTTTTCCATACAAACCTCTTTTTAATTTACTTGTTCCCAAGTTGGGCTTCTGTAGAAGACACTGAGTTACTTCAGAGGAAGAGTGAGCTAAATTTTCCTAAGCCCCCTGAGCCTAATACAGGTTCTGAGTGATTCAGGGTAGAAGCCCAGTGAGTAACTGTTGAATGGAGAGAGATAGCCTTTCTGATGTGCACGTCACAAGGAAAGGAGATGTAGAAGACAAGATAGCTGGTGTCCACCTTTCCTCCCGCCTCCTTCCACCAACAAACAAAAATACCCTTCAACTAGAAATGATTATGGCTCTATAGATTTGAAGCTGGGAGAGTGCAGGTTGCCTTCCCAGATTTGCTGGCTCAGTTTCTAGAATCTGTACAGGAAGTGTTAACACAAACATCATTGAAGTACTGGGGGAAATTTTATTGTCTGTCAGATTTACAAATTGAGATCGATCTACATTCAACCAGTTTCGCCAAAGTTTCTGCAAAGTGAACACAGCAAAAGACAGGTGCCTTTCAGATCACCTGTGATTAAACTCACTGCATTTGTCTTCAAACAAACGTGTTTTTTTTTCCTGCCCGCAACATATAATTTTAGTCAGCTAACACTAAATTAGACACCCACTCAGATTTATTATGATAAGAACATTCAGTAAGCTAATTTCAAGATGATGACTCCTATAAATTCTTATAATTTATTATTTAGTACTTTGGTTTTTAATCATTAAGTACGTGAAGACTTTGTAGGTCAAACCTGTATTAATGAAGACAGTAATCTATTTTTCAAACTCTGCTCCTCACCCACCTTTCAAATTGTAAATTAACAGAAACAGATTTAAACACGCTTGTAAGAACAAAGGCAATAATTGGGGGTGGGGGGCCATCATCCCCAATTTCCTAATCTTTTTACGTAGACTGTCAATCAGAGTGCTAACTTATTTAAGACATATCATACTAAATCTTTAAATGAAATAATGGAGTCAAAATTCAAGAAGCCCTTAGCTCACTTAAGAAAATAAAACCCATAACCCACATTTAAAGTTTCATTAAAAAAACAAAGCTGTTCAAATATTAGCCAGTGCAATTTCATTAGGTATTAATCTTAACCCAATGCAGCAATTTTTATTGCTTTTTTGGCGAAGTGTTACAGTTTTAGAGATACATAGACAAGAAGTAAAATATTAACTAAATAAATATTTTAGAAAGCTACTGATGTTATCTAAATGAGAGTCTTCTTTATCTCCTGAATTCATTGCCAAATTAGAACCTGTTTTATAATTTCAAACATTCAGTGCTAAAAGACTTCAGGGCTGTATTTTGCTGAACAAAGGTATGCTTTTTTTGATTGACTGCATGTAAATCATAAATAAAGTCACCCGCACAGTAATGTCTTTTCATTTTCCCTAAAATAAAATTAATCTTTATTAAGATAGAGTACAAGCTCATCACAAGCAAACTGAAAAACAGAGAGGGAAAGAAGAGCAAGGTTCACTAATATAATTTTCAGAGACAAAAGTACCAAGATACAAAATGAAGCAAGTGTCAAATGAAGTCACAACTATGTAAAAACCATCACGTATATGTTGAGAAAAATCTAGAAGGAAATATAGCGAAGTGATAACAGTGGTTATTTTTAGGTGGTGTTACAACAATTTTATTTTTCATTTCCTCTGTTCACTTCTTAATCGGCTCTTCTGAAAAGTCCTTCAGAAATCAAAAGGCATATGTTTGCATCCATAATATTGAAAGCATTTTAAATTACATCAGTGTCTGAATCTTCATAGGATAGACAGTCAGTGTCCGTTTTAGCAGAAAACTTATTGCTGAGGGGTTTGCTACTGAATTATTATACCAAGGACTGCTTATGGCATTTCTCGGTTCAGTAAAATCCCCGCTGGGATACGTGTATATGCTTACGAGCTGGGCTTCAAAACAGGACGCCAGCTACAGTCACACTGTGCTTTCAGAGTGCACGCTAAATTACTTCAAAAGTATATTTCCTCCTCTCCTTTCCACCCAGGGAAGGGTGAAGTATGGCAGGTTTTCAGATAAAATCCTTGATGAGAAGAACCTACAAAGACTGTGCCTCATGGTTGAAAGGAGTCATGAAGAACAGAGACCACTGAGGGGGTTTGAGCAAATTGGGTTGTGGAGAGTTTGCTGCGACTGGATTTCTGGGTTTATCTAGTCATTTACTAAATAAATAATGGTAACTGGAATAGCAAAAATATCGAGGAAAATAGCACCTACTATCTACTACCTGTTTGCCATGGCTGTGTGTGGCACTGAGTTAAACATCTTACAGATCTCAAGTTCCCACCTACCTATATGAATTAGTCTCATTTCACAGATGAGCAAACCAAGATACAACATTACTGATCGCCTGTGTGTGACTCCAGAAGGCAGTACTTGCTGGAGCAGAGATGTAAATTGTACCACCTGACTCGACCCTTAGATGTCTTTTAATTACAAGGAGAAAGAAGTTTCTGCCACCTTTTTGAGAAAATGATCGATGCAGGAGGAAAATGGACTTAAAATGTGTAAAATGTGTAAAAATTTTCTATACACAAATAACAAAAGTGTCATTGTTAAACTCATGGAACAAGTGAACATTTTTTGGCACTTTTAATTCTTAAGGTTCTCAGTTTATTTATCCTGTAGGCAGTGCAAACAGGCTCTGTATTAATTTTCCTGAGTAACATATCACCCCAACATTCAGCATCTTCAAATGACTCTAAGTATTTAATATCTCATGTGGCTTCTGTGGATCAAGGACTTTGGGGCAGTTCAGCTAAATGCTGTGCCTCAGGTACGACTGCAGCTGCAGTCTCATCTGAAGGCCTAACTGGGATGGGGGTGGGGGGGTGGGGGGAATGCTTCCAAGATGGCGCTCTCACACATGGCAAGTCAGTTCTGGCTGCCGGCTGGAGGCTTGAGTTCCTCATTGCATGGGCATCTGCACAGGACTGTTTGAGCATCCTCACAATAGGGCACCTAGCTTTCCCCAGAGCAAGTGATCCCAGAGAGAGCAAGGCAGACGTGACAATGTCTTTTGTCACTTAGCCTCAAGAGTCATGCTCTAACCTCTCCCCTGTCAGTCCGGTTCAGACTAGGAGAGGACCACACAGGTGCATGAAATCTGGCAGACTAGGGTCTTGGAGATCCTGGCTCCCGGCTACCACAGGATCTCTTCTCCTTTTGTCTAGATAGCCCCAGGGCCTGGAACTATATAAGGTCACACTCCGACATTTCGGCAATCAAATAAATTCACAGTGAGCCAAATGAAGGGTGAAAGGTCACCCTGAAGAAATGCAGAGGCATCCAGTTCAAGTCACTCCTGATTATGGAACAAGCATGGCACAGGATTCCAAAAGTGCTGTGTTTCAAACAGCTGGGGGAGAAATGAAGTAGATAGGTTCGGAAAGCTCTATTAGGTGGCTCCAACAGAGATTTCAGTGATGATGCTAAAGATAGGTATGAAGAGTTGGAGTAAAATTATTTCATAAAATGTGAGGATGAAAAAAAAATACCCTCTAATATTTAAAAATCAACATATTACTTGTAAAAATACAGTAATAAATTAAACCTTAAAGGTAAACTTTCCAACAGTTCATCTATATCCCCTCAAGCTTATAAATTGGGCAAAAAAATTGGGGGAACACCTCAGTGGGTAAATGAAGAATCGCTTTATATTTGGGGTCACCTGGTATCTGGAGACTCACTGGAGACAGATATGTGCTTGGTGCCCTATGTACCTGGCACTGGCTACATTCAGGGACAAAGTAATGAACAAGATAGATGAGACATCCTAGTAGGGGAGGCTGACAATAAACAAACAAGGATACAAAACATCCTCACTGTGAAAGTATCAGGACACCAAATATTTGAGTCACTTGTCCAACTGATCTTTGGCTCAATTATTGCCCATCAAGTAGCTTATAATTTTACTTGTCTCAGTTTCTGTAATTCTACCCATAAAGGAACACTGTCTTTTCTTCTGGCCAAACTAACAAGAGCATGTGAAACTGTGTTATAATTATAGTCCTCTTTGAAATTTATAGTTTGGGCACTTGACTTATATATTAGTGTGTATGAGTTTGATTATTGTGAGTCTGCATCTGTAAGAAAGATCTGTACTTGGCGGCCTGACGAAATCTAATTTTTTTGATATAGCAAGCTTGAGGGCGAGATTCATATTATTAATGAACTCAACAACGTAATATGACCTGGCAAGCTTTTAGAAAGTCAGCCACCTGGCTTTTACTGCCTATACCTGTCCTCTTCTTAAAAAACAAAACAAAACAAAACAAAACAAAAAAAAACAAAAAAACCTTTGACATTCTATACATTTTTAAAATTGCCTCTGGAAACTCTAAAGAAAACATACACCGAAAAAATAGGATACTAAGAAAAGGTGGCAGGCATGTGACTGCTACCCCCTGATTCCTCATTCAGAACTGATATTAATAATTGATTACAGAACTCTTCTATGTTGAGCCAATACGGCTTCAGAATCCTACTCAACATTGTGCCACAAATAGACACTAACAATTGATTAGCATTCAAAGATGGCAAGGCTCAAAGTCCTGGGATATCAATATTTGTTTGTCCCTATAAGATGAGTTCCTTTTCAAATTGAGTCCATATGCTTCAAGTTCATGGGCACTGACTGATACAAGAGGCATAAATAAATCTGAGGTGAGGCTCATCATTATATGAGCCGTCAGCAATAGTGGACAGTGACAGCATATGGTTAATATGGAGTAAGGGTGGAACTCTGAGATTTCCTATGTAATGGGGGAGAGGGAAATAAACAGTTTTATATACCAGAGTTGCATTGCAACATTGTTTTAGCAGTAAAGAACTAAAAAACAATGTGGATTCCCAACTGAAGAGTGAATAAGCAATAAGAACTATCACTTGATAGCTTTTTATCTAGCTGATGGTTAACATTAATAAAGACTACATTATAATACGGGGAAAAACTTGTGCTATAAGTATAAGACTCAGGAGTACCATCAAATATAACGTAGCATAAATAATGGTGTAGAAGAAAACAATAAACCCATTCATGGGGGGTGGGAATTTGAATGGGACTAGCCAAATATTAACAGTGGCTGTTATCTAAATGATGACGTATTGGCTAAGTATTGCTACTTCCTTTCCTCCTCCTCCTCCTCTTTCTTTTTTCCTTTTCCTTTTCTTCTTTTCTTCTTTTCCTCTTCCTTTTCTTCACTTCCCCCACTCCTTCTCCCCTTCCTCCTCTCCTCTCCTTCCTTTTGCACACATACACATACAGGTGGGAACTGGGAGTGAAAACTTCTGCAGGAAAAAGTCAAGTCCCCACTCTATTTTCTACAGGGTCTCTTCGATCTGGTAGGAAGAATGCAAACTTCCTCCTTTGCTCATTGCATCAAGATTACAAATCTAGTCCACAGAGAAAAACAAGCTCATTGGGTTTTGTCGTAACATTTGCCCTGGAAGGCCTTTCTCAAAATTTGGCTGTGGTTTTTGACATCTTCATGTGATCTCACAATTCCTCACCACGGGTGGCTCAGTGGCAATCTAGTCATGGACGACAGCTCCCAGCGGTACCAAAGGTTTGTACTGACCGCTGAACGTGTGGGCAGGAGGGTGGCAGAGTTGGGAGAGCCGCACACGTAATGGTGGCTTACTATAAAGACTGATTTTGTCCTCCGTGGGATGCCTAGTAGACTCTGGGCAGCTGTGCCAAGAGTGCTGACCTTCCTCCAGGTGACCAAGCCCACAGCAACATGGTGGCCATCTGTCCTACCACTGCTCACGGCAACTGTGCCTCTGTGAGGGATTTCAGCAAGTGGTTATTAGCACCTCTGCCACCGAGTGGAACTATGACCACAACTAGCAGGACCAGAAGTGCCCTAATTATTTTGCGGGTATTAAAAACTGCTAAACAGATGCATCAAGTCATTAAGGAAAGACAGAATCTTGGAGGAGGAAAGAAATATATGGGTCTCTTTGTCTAACTCCATCTATTTTGGGACTCTTCTCTGTGAGACTGAGAACTGGTGGTTCAACCTCATGATTACCCTATCAGTAGGAGGAGAGAGAACAGATCAAGGTTTTACTTTCTGCTGCAGGGTCAGCCCTAGGCAACTCTGTTAATTAGGCTAAATTTGGCCTGCTGAGATACTCCCCTGCTTTCCTTCTCTGCACCCTCTCCCCTCTCTCCACCAGGCCAGCCTCCAAGTGCCCCCAGGCAACACCAGACAAAGGGCTTTCTGTCCCCCAGTGCTCACAGTGCTCACAGGACCTAACACCCTACATCCTGAAGCTACCTAGCTCCGCCTCTGCCCTGCTGTGAGTCCGCACACACAGAGCCCGGCCCTTAACGCTGGGTTTTCTGGAGGCACTAACCTAGTCCAAAGGACTGGTTCCGGCAGTTAGCAAAAACAGTTCTTTATAAGTGTTAGAACAGCTGGGAAGGTATTTGGGGGCTAACAAAATTTGAAGTTTTCCTCAAAACTAACAGTATCAATAACCACAAGCCGCACTTCACTCAGATACCCATGCGTCCAAGAGATACTGTGCTGTTTGTTTCCCATACACCATCTCCAAGCCTTCTGTATTCATTAGCATGTTCATTTTAAAAAACTGTACCAGAACTCAATGGGCAAAAACAATAACCACTTTTTTTTTTTTTAACAAAAATTCAAGATTCTGGTCATTGGCTGGGACTGGGCTCTTTCTCTGGTGTGAACTGTTTTGCCTGTCTTTGCAGGGCTCCTTCACCTGTCTGGGCTCAGCTGGTGGCTTGACTGGACGACTCTCGCATGGTTTCACTGATGCGCCTGCAGGCCAGCGGGCCATCCGCTGGAGCAACAAGGCTCCCTCCATGCGGACTCTCAGCCTCCAGCAGGCCAGCTCAGGGAGGCCCCTCTTCCCAGGGGCTCAGGGTTCTAAGCAGCGAACTCCCACATCCAAGCACCTTTGCTGCCTGTGCGTGCACTGTCTTTGCTGAGGGCCGACTGGCCAGTGCAAGTCACTTGGCCAAACTTACGTCGGTGGTGGAGAAACAGACTCCATTTTTTAATGGGAGGATGAACATCATCATCAGAGTACGGGCCTGAACGTCGTGGAGGGAAGAAATATTTCTTTTTCCCCTATAATTCACTACTTCTACAATTTACCATATCTTCCCCAAATCCTAAAGTGTGCTTGCTATTGCCTCCAACTTACAGAAAAACATGAGACTTAGAATGGTCAAATAACAACTCCAAGAAAAGCAAGAATAAACCCAGTTGTGTTAGACTAGAATGAAGTACAAATTCATATTTAAAATACATACGTGTTGGGGCGCCTGGATGATTGAACATCTGACTCTTGGTTTTGGCAAAAGGTTGTGAGACTGAACCCTGTGTCAGTCTCACTCGGCGTGGAGTGAGTGGAACCTCATTCAGCATGGAGACTGCTTGGGATTCTCTTCCTCTCCCTCCCCTCCTCTGCAGCTCATGTGTATGCACTCGGTCTCTCTCAAATAAATAAATAAATACATACATACATAAAATATATATGTGTCTATATTTTTAATCTGTATTTTATATTATAAATATATATTTATGTTATATATTTTAATATTGCAAATCTATAAATATAAATAAAACTTTGTTAATATATAAACGGGTATGAATATAAATACATTAAAGTATTTAATGCACACACACAGACACAGAAATAGAGAGATGTTTGTACGTATGTGTTAGTATCCATACAAATATTTTCAAACCACGTCCATGGAGAAGTCTTGGAGATAATGATATCCCAGTAGTAATGAGCACAGCCAGCACCCGGATCTTGGTTTCTACAGACCTTTCTCCACTAAGGAACCAAGGCTCCTTGGAAAAGTAGTTAATTCCAAGATTACGGCAAGGAAATGAGTAACACCTTACAAGGCAAAAAGGTAAGGACGTGCTCAAAAAGGATGGGGTGTGTCAGAAGGGCAGGGCACAGAGCCAGCCTGAAAGAGCTCTCAGTGGCCAAAGCTGGAACAATCTGAGTGACAGAATGTGTAACATTATTACTGTATTACAACCCAGAGTGTAAAATGAATATTCATGCGTCCCCACTGATATAAATGAATATATAAATAAATAAATAGAGAAGAATGGAAAAGAATTTGATGATAAATGTAGATGGCGTGAGGGAAATAAAAAATCACCTTTAGAACATCATAGCATGAATTGTTTAGGCAAGATCAATAGATGGATGCTAACTTTAGTGGATGAAAATGTGAGAAGAAATAGTCTCAGAGGACGACCCCAAGATATTTATTACTTACAAAAAGGGAAATGATAATTTTCAGCGGCTAAATCCAGTAGACAACACTTTCGCCAAGAGGTCATGGTTAACATCACCAGTAATAAGATAGTTTGATGCTGCGCACCCTCTGATATGTTGATCTGAGAAGGGCAGACCAATTTTGTGTATTCTGGCCAATAAACGCAGAACTATATAGTCTGAAGAAACTATCAGAGAGTCCCAAGTTGAGAATGTTCTATAAAAGAACTGACCTCAAAAGTATCAAGATCAGTACAAAAATAGTAACATAAATAAATGAATATATGAAGACTGAGAGATAGTCACGGATCAGAGGAGATTGGAGAAACAGGACCATAGACACAGAGTGGGACACTTGGTCGAATCCTGGAACATCAGAAGAATAGAATAGAAACAGAATAGAATCAGAACGAATAGAAACACTAGTGAAATGCAAATGCAGTTGGTGGTCAACTGTTAACAGCACTGCACCGGTGTTAATTTCTTAGTGTGGGAAAGTGTATCATGTTACTGGAAGCTGGATGCAGCGTGTACACTGCACTCTATTTGTGACTTTTCTGTATGCTGAAATTTATTTCAAAACAAAACAAAAATTTTCCCAAGGTCATAGCTCCTCAAGGTAAAACTGTTTTTGCCTGGTTCCAGAGTCTATGCTTTTTCTACTCTGCCTTGCTTCCTCCATCCATGCTGCACAGACTGCCTTTCTCAGAATTGGTTGAGACTGGACTAGGACATTCCTTCCGAGTGAATTATTTTAGGGGAAAAACTGGCGGCACAATTAGGCATAAACCTACTGACTCTAAATGGGGAAAGTGAGGCACAGGCTCGTTAAAACGTACATACAGAATATCCACGCTCAGCTCCGTGTCCCAACTGCCCAGATCTGCCAGTTTATATGTCGTTTCTTGATTCCCCACAACTTAGTTAAATTAGTACAGGACTACATATCTCAACCTTCAACCGTTTTGTCACTTAAAATGAGTGTCTGAGAGGCCATCCTTCTGGGAATATTAGTTACCTTGTCCATTACTTACTTAATCATAGCTTAGAGTTATTTTTTGCCTTGTGGAGGCTGACTGTAAATTATGGGTTACATCACAGCAAAGCCACACTTAGCAAATTATATGGCATGGGAAAACCCTTGCTTTGGGGGAAAATGATATATTTCTTGAAAGATATGTTTTATACAATATTATATTAAGCCTATAAAACAAAATCCATGAGCACATTCTGTGGCCCTTGGGACCTATTTGGCAATTGACTCAAATCTTTGACCCACTCCTTAAACAGGGTCGGAGGGGAGAGATTCCACTTGAATTCACGTCGGTGGGGGCCACGGTCCATGATTTTCTACACGCAGACCCATAAGCAGAAAGGCTAGAAATCTTGTCGTTCTTTGCACGTGATACAGTAAATAAATTATCCAAATGGTCTTAAATTTCATTTTGAGCAGCAAAAGCAGACTAAAACGCAGTGTTTTCTCACTGTGGTAAATGGATTTTTGTAATTATTATTTTTTTCTTAAAGAAGTCTTTATTAGTTTCTTAAGTCCTTTGAAATACCTTGGGACTTGATCAAATGACGGCAAGATAAGAGGACAGCGCATGAATGCAGGGCTGTTAAATAGGAAGGGAGCACGAGCCTCTGGACTGAAGATTTTTTGTTTGTCTATAGCTGTGCCAAGCGCTTCCCTGGGCTGTGTCTGCGGGGTTGGAAACGGTCTTTCAGACTGGTAACGAGAGTCAGACATCCTGCCTCAAGAGGCCATTCTCGGTCGCACAGTTAAGGCCGAAGATTCCAAGAGTCAGCCCCCACCAGCTTCGTGACCTCCTCCCGTAAGGTCCCCGGTGGGCTGGAGTGAGATCATCGGGCCGGCTCACGGGGTGGCATTGTTAGCACCAGGGCTCCGGCCCACTCTAGCCAGGGACACACACAAGATTCAGGAGGGAGGATGGCTCTGGATGAATCTCACAAGACCTCCAGTGGCCGGGGCTGAAAAGTCCATGGAATCTTTCTTTAAAAACGTATGTTTTAATTTGAGGATATTAATTGCACAGAAATTATTGGATTCTATGATTTATGACTCCGCCAGAATTCTGCGGGCTTTCCCTCCATATGGGCCGCTGCCATTTTCCTTTTGTATACCTATCATTTCCCATTGTTTATCTCCCCTGATTGATGTTCGGGCTTGGGATGTTTTCTATTATGAGATTCATAATTATCACTGGTAATAGAGAAGGCTTCCCTATTATCTTCAGCGAGACTGCCCAAATTATTCATTGTAGCCTACTGGTACCACACTGCAGGAAAATAAGAATTTATTTCCCATCCCAGGCATATGGTAGATAAGAGGATGTATTTATTTCTCCATGTTTCAAAAGGATTAAGCTTTGAAAAAATAAATATCACTTAGGCTGTCAGTTAGCAGAACTTTATGGTTCTGAGTTTAGAGGGCCTCTCTTGGGCTAAGAATAGCAAATCTAAACATTAGTTTTTAAAAGGGGGTGGGGCGGGGTAAGAAGGTAGGGAATCAATTATGTCTTACTTGGCTAAATAAATGAACGCTATATATCTCCACCATTATATTGGTCTACAAGGCACCCAGTACCACCTTGGACCCCAACGTTAAATAACGCACTGGCTTATTTAGAAAAATGTTAGCGAATTCCAACAGTCCTTGACCTCTGGCTATTCTGAGAGCACGCTGAATACATCATCTGGGCTTTGCCTAATTACACATAATTAGGAAATATAATTATGCTTTTCAGTGTTACTCTGCCATTAGGAACCGAGTGGACGGTTTGAAACACTAGTAAGGATTCAGTGCTTCAGAGAAAACAAATTAAAAATATGAGCCAACCTCTAAAAATAGGGATTGCACTGAAGGTTAGTAAATCAAACTTATAAAAAAACATAATAAAAAAAATTGCTCTTGGCTCTGGCTAAATATTTGATGCAACAGTTATGCTGCCTGCCTTTGTGTTGGGGACTTACTTAATGATATATCATTTGCATCCATGCTGAGCCAGGGAGAGGGAATGAATTATTTTGCTCCTCAATTACTTTGATTTGCTAACTTTCTCACATATTTATGCCTTTTCATTTTTACTTCCTCCTTTACGCTGGATTCCCAGTTCTGGCTGAGAAAGTGACTTCCAATTATTCCATAGCAAAAAAATCACAACATTTCACTCGTGGGTTTGTCACATGCAAAGGCTGCTAACCCCCAGAAGCTCAGGCAAATCTCAGTCCCTGAGCTGGGTCTTCCCATCCTAGCAACGTAGGCAAGAGCGCTTGGCTTTGCAAGTCCACCGAACAGCCGCCGTCATAATGGGCACGTCTTAAACTTCAGGGGACAGCTACTATCAATCAGGTACTGAACTGGGTGGCTTCGCCAACCTAGAAGCCAAGAATTCCATAGGTGAGGAAAGAGAAAGGTTACATGCCTTAAAGGTACAACCTCATGAAGGATGTGGAATTGGGAGCCTTCTACATTCTGATCTTAGCTTTCATGTTTATTGAATTTTCCTCTACTGTTATGGTAGCTGACAGCAATAAAGTAACACACTCCCCTAAATGCACTATTTATGGAAACACTTCCGTGGTGCCAAAAAAAAATGTAAAAGAGGAATGATTGCCAAAAGCAAAGGCCCAAGCATTAGTGTGCTGTTTGCAGCACTTCTGTTCTGAACAGAAGGCTATGGAGAGATAGCCAGCCCTGTTCAAAACTGCCTCTCCACCTGCCAGTCCTCTGAGGGGGCTGTGTGTGTGTGTGTGTGTGTGTGTGAGTGTGTGCATATTTTTCTAAACCAGGTTTCTATTCTATATTTCTTTCCTTCTGTCAAGTAAAACATTTCTTTTAAGCCTGTCTTCATCCCTCCTTGTATTTTATAGTCATTGTTCCTAATCTTAGATTCTGTTGCACCCATTTTCACCTTTGGCCTCCACTGCCTCCTTCTCCTCTTCCTCCTCCTCTTCCTCCTCCTCTTCCCCAGGGCCTGCATTGCTGAATCTGTTTAGAATGAACTCCCCTTGGATTATTTTATGAGACACACTGCCGCTCATTCCAATCCCAGGTCATAACACATTTCTTCCAGGCACCTTGAAGGCGAGATGCCGACTATGACTTGGGTTTATAGTGCGACTCTGACACCCCTTCTGCCAAGAGGAGGCCCGGGTCTCCTGCATGTCTGTGGGCCCTGCCTCAAGGTTCATTAAATCAGTGCTACTCAAGCCCAGCGATCCAACATCCTTATTTTAAAAGAAATATTTTATAACTCCTTATTAGGGCCCTGAAATGAAATTAATGAATAACATAACCTATCCACACACATAATTAACAAAAATTAATATCCCAACCATAAAATACAGAAAAAAATTGATAATATGCATTTTAAAAAGGGCAAGATTAACCATAAGTCCATAATGCAAGTCAAATCTTTGCACCTACTTGTAGGTTTGGATTTAAGAAACACAGATCAAAATTCACCAGAATTTTGCTGAAACGATCTCTTTATATTTGGCATTTTGAAATGCGGACTAAATATATTTTACAAAGACATAGTATTATGTTGGTAAACCAGCCCTCTGGAAAGAAGTAACACACACACACACACACTTATACATATACGTCAAAATCGCTAGCATTTGCCAATCTCCAGGGTGTAAATACTCTCACAGTGGCCAATCTCATGCTACCAACATGATATCATGATATCACGGAATGCAGATTTGGGGAGCAATGGGCAAAATCTGCTCACATGAGCTCGTAGGAGGCCGCCCCACTACTTAAATACCATGCGTATAATAGCTACAAACATGCACAAGCCACGCGTTATGGTGACTCACTACTGTGAAACACTACATGATTTCTCAAATCTTAGTAGAGTTTCGAACAAAACACCCCCCTTGATTTAGAAGGTCCTTGCATTTCTCGGAGATTCAGTAGACATTGTGTTTCTGTGCAAAGCAGAGTGAATCCTGGGCTCGGATCACTGCAAACAAGTTTTTCCACTGACATGAAGGTCTAATGGCACATACGGGTTACCAGGATGTGGGCAATTCTTTATTGTATTGGAATGTCCACTGGATTACAGGATGGATTTATGGACTCCAAACACTGAATGCCAAAGACCACCAAAACACCTCTACGAATTTCTAAAATTTGCTGAGAAATTTTAGAAAATTTTAGAAAAAGGCCTAGATATAATCATATCTAGACCTTTGCTCCTCAACGTGTAGCCCCTGAACCAGCAACACTGGCATCACCCGGAGCTCAACAGTTCGTAAAATACACAGACTGTGAGTCCCCACCCAGACTTACTAAACCAGAATTCAGATTTAACAAGTTCCCGGGGCCCCTGGTGATTGCAGACACATTACAGGTGGGGAAGCAGTAGGTTAGACAGTGAGCTTCACAACTGACTGACTGTACAGGAATCCTGCTTAATGCTCGAATGCCCAATGCAAAATAAACCATTGGCTCCAAAGAAAAACTACCTGACACAGCTCATTTAGGAGTGGTACCATGCCGTGCCACCATCCATCCCTCTGTGTGATAACCATACTGCACAGCCATGAGCTCTACTGCATTAACTGGTTGGAGGGTTACCGAATGAGTCAATCAAAGGTGTACCAAGTCCTTACTCTGTGTTATGCCTCACACTGCCTCCTACCTAATCCACACAACAATCTCT
>CM052803.1:41863799-41920504 GCA_028533885.1 Nasua narica | reverse complement strand
ACCTGACACAGCTCATTTAGGAGTGGTACCATGCCGTGCCACCATCCATCCCTCTGTGTGATAACCATACTGCACAGCCATGAGCTCTACTGCATTAACTGGTTGGAGGGTTACCGAATGAGTCAATCAAAGGTGTACCAAGTCCTTACTCTGTGTTATGCCTCACACTGCCTCCTACCTAATCCACACAACAATCTCTTAAGACAAGAATGAGAGATGAGAAAGCAAGGCATAGAAGGTTCAAGACTTTGTGCAGCGTCACAGACTTAGGAATGTGTAGAGTCCGGATTAGTGATGCTAATTATTTTACATTACAAAATTATTCTGGGCACACAATGAGGGTCAGCTCGGAGGCAATGTAGACAAGGGGGCCCTTCCATCCCATACCAATGATGACTTACTTTTGCAAACAACTGTGTATCTGCAAAGCATGTTCACAGGTGTCAATTCATCTGAACTTCCAAACACCCAGTTTTTTATTAATTCCACTGAAAAAGACAAAGAGACTGAGGCTCAGAAAGGCAAGGGACGAAGGGTCAGCAAATGAAGAAACTTGCCCAAGTCACTCAGCTAATAAGTAGTAATAAAAGGACTTTAAGTTAGGTTTTCTGCTTTTCCCGGTCTGGACACGAAGCTAGCACCTGGCGGTGGGAGGCTGCAACAAGCAGCCTGGAAGCAAAGGCACCAGGAGAAATGATCTCCAGTCACCATGGGTGGGGATGGAAGGGCTGCTGGGAGCTGGGTTTTCCGATGTTCCCCTACCTCCTCCTTGGCCCCATTTTAGTGTCGCTAACCAAGCACGATGCTAGGCAGCAACAGCAGCCGGGGCCATGGATCACATGCTGGATCTGTTGCTCCACCCCCACCTAAACTTATTCTCTGCGCACCCCCTCCGTAACTGTGAGAACTCAGAGAAATTAAAATGAGAAAACAAGCATGTCCTGACAATCTGGGATTCAGTTCAATTAACAGCCATAAGTAATATTTATTGCAAAATCTTAACACCTATTAGCGATTGTGGGGGGGATGGTTGCAGCTCTGTTCATAAAAATGCATCCACTCCTTACACACAGCTCCTGAGCTCCTAGGAGGGGGTAGCTCATCGCTGTCCATTCATCAGAATCAATGCCAAACCAGCAGGCTTAAACATAGCCTTCAGACCTCCCTGAGAAGATGCAAAGGGTCAATGTTACCAAGCCTGGAGATAGACAAGGTGTAACTACATTTCTAAATCTCTCCATTTTATACATATGAATGGGAAAGAACTAGGAAGAGAGAGGGAGAGAGGCCAGAACGGAATGGAAATGGTGGCTTTCTGAGTGGAGGGTTCCTGCTTGACTTCAACTTTCTTCTTGTTAAATTCTTTTCCCAAATGCTGTCATTTTTTTAAATCAAATTTTTAATTTCAAGATAACTGCAGACTGTGAGAAAAGCAGTTGTGAGAAATAATACACCAATCCCACGTCTCCTTCACCTAGACTCCCCCCATGGGACCGACTCACAGAACTAGAGTGACATATCACAACCTGCAAAGTGGCATCACTACAGTCCAGATAGGGACCATGGTCCCTCGTGTTGCCCTTTATGGTCACCCCCCTCACTCCAGTTCCTCTTTACCCTCTGTCAACCTTAATCTGTTCTCTATTCCTATAAATTCGTCATTTCAAGAATGCTATGTAACTGGAATCATATAGTATAGAACCTTTTGGGACTTTTCCCCCTTCATTTACGGTTCTTTTGCAGCCAAAGAGAATACTAGGTATATGTGTAAAGCCTCACTATTGTAAGACTCAGTTGTTCCTCAAGTTGTCTGTATTACTCAATCTCTAGAAACCACTAAAGTCTCCTCTCTCCTGAGAGGTGCTCCTTGACCTCTGGGGACTGGGGAGTGTTTCTGTCACTCTGCAGTACAATGGCTAAACTGGCCACTTTCCCATAACACTCGGCCTTGCTTGTGGGGGTGACCAAATTACACCTGCAGCTCCCCGACCCGCTTTCCTCTGCTTCTCCAGCATCCACAGGACGTGAAAAGCTGCCTTTCAAAGCACGGCCCCACAGAGTTCGACAAGGAGGCTCCCTAGCCACCTGCCTTCCCCACAACCCCAGACACGGAGAAAAAGGGACACAACCAACATAGGGCTTCTGGCGTCTCAATTTGCTCACCTCAATTTGCTCTCGAATCTCAGTATGGTGTAATAAAAAGAACTTTGGAGCCACTTGGAGTGAATTCTCCCAGTCAACGGAAATTTATCTTGTGCCCTTAAGTGGGTCTCTGAGACTCAGTTCTCTCATCTGTAAATGGGGACAATAAAACTTGCCTTTACATTTACAGATATGTCTACATGCTGTGATTATGAATAATAATTAAACTAAATGGAACGCTTGTAATCCCCCCATGGGATACCACAGATATGTGATCCATTTGGCTATTATCATTGCAAATAAATCAACACAATAAATACAAATCCACCTTGAAAATTCACTTCGGCTTCTAATCACTCAATCTTTCTCTCTCCTCAGGATTTACAAAACACTCACTTCCCCTATAAATGCCTTCTAGTTAAGAACCATGCGGACACCTTTCTAAGGGCTCTGTATTAAAACTCCAATCTTGCAGGGCTGGGGGAAAAAAGTGTTTCACTCCTGAGAAGTGTTCAGGCTTTGAGTGATGTCAAAGGCCTCTGAACAAGCCTTTTAAGTGACATACATATTTGTCCATTTTTGACTTAAATTGCTTTTGGTTCAACCACTGCCGTGAATTGCCTTGATGCAGTATCATACAGAATGACAGAAAACACAGAGCGAGAAGCAAGTTGCTGGCGAGGATTAGGAAATGAAGGAGCCACTGCCTCGTTCGCTTCTCCAAGCATTGGAAGAAATGAAACTCGTGCTGAAAGGTAATCTCCACGAACCGTGACAAGACATTTTACACAGCTCAAGTCTTCTGGTGCAGCCTTGCAGTTATAATAAAAGCCATTTACATACAGCTCCCCATTTTATAAGTTTGCATGTGCTGGTTCTCTTTTTCTTCCCCTCTTCTTCTTTTTCTTTCTCTGTCCCAAAGTCACAAAGAGCAATTTGTGATTCGGGAATGTCTTGTTAATATGCCCTGGGCTCTGGTTTCCTCTATGTGAGGTGGAGAAGCAGCACCCGCATTCTGGGGCAGAACCTTTACTCTCCCCACCTTCCCCTCCTGCAGCCCTCACCTTCCGTCTTTCCTCTCTTCCTGCTAACCCCTGATTCTGGGGGGAAAACGTGCTTGGCAAAGGCCCATCTACTGCCTGGCTCCTTAAGCTAAGAAATTCTATTTCATCTCAGTCCCGTGATGAGTGATCCAAACCACGGGGGCTTCAGATGTGTAGAGTAATTAAGTAGACTGAAATTTAGATCAAAAATCCCAGGTTCCAGCCTCGTCTCTGCCACTTACAAGCTGTCTGACCTTAGGCGAGCTGCTCTAACACCCTTGTTTTGTACTGAGGACTCTCTGTATCGAGCAAAAGGCCTAATGCCACCCACCTCCAGGGCCTTGGGGAGGGCTGAATGAGGCACCGCATTCGTTCGCAAGGCCCTGGTGTAGCGTCCAGACGTTGGGAATGCTCGTTCCCTTTCCTTCCCATCCACAAGTGTGGCGGCGGCAGAGGTGCCTGGAGGTGACACGCTGGGTCCCCCGCTCGCCGCTCTGGCGGGTGCTGTCATTCAGCCGGGGCCCGGGGGGTACCCTGGGGTAGAGCAGCGCGAGGAAAATCCAGTTCCGTGGGAGCCACTGACCAAATGGCAAAGGGAACCTCCGATCTCGGGCCAGTGCCCAGGCGTTTGCAAATGGAACGCAGGATTCCAGGCCCCGTATTCGTCCTCTGCCAGTGTCCTCGCACAGGCCACACCTGCTCGGCTGCCTGTGGTGCCCTCCCTGGGTGCTCGCGGTCGGCGCAAAGGAAGAGTGAGGTTCGGTGTGAAACGGATGCCTGTTATCCGGGGCTGCTCGCCTCTCCTTACAAAGAGGCCAGGCCGTATAGATCTCTTCATTTTCATGTGTACATACAAGGTCACTTTCTCAGCAAATCAATAGAACAATCTGAATACACAATTTTCATGTCACAGTGTATTTTGGAGTTGAAATACATTGAAGGGAACAAGAATAACAAGGCTTTGAAGGAGAGGCAGCATAGGTAGGAATATAATTTTATGCTTTCTTGCTGCTAGTCTCAAATATATCTGAGGCTATAACTGAGATCCTTGCCTTCCTGAAAAGTCAGAAACAAACAAACAAAAAAACCCCTAAGAATACTGAATTATCAGATCTGAATTTTGCCTCTTTTCTTACTAAAAGAAGTCCAAGAGATTTTTCTAAACATCTCCTGGCAATATTTTGGCAATGCTATTCTTTTTTTTTTTTTTTTTGGCCATGTTAATGTCTCCAGTTTGCCCACCTCTTCATGAGGTCAGACTGGTGAAGGATGAATCCTGAAGTGTGACTTCAGACAAGTCACTTAACTTCTCTGTTTCTTCCTCTATAAAGTGCAGGCATAATAACTGGTTTAGCCAATAGGAATGCTAGAAGGTCCAAAGCCGACTCACATATGAAAAACTGTGTGAACTTTCTTAAGTGTCCAGATCGTTTGACTTCATGATGTGTCCAACATAAGCCCACCTTCTCTTTCTTCCCCATACAACTGCTTCACCAACATGCTCAGGGATGCTTTCTATTTTAAAGGAAGTTTCCCTTTTAAAGCCATGTTCACGGCTGGCCGCCTTCAGGAGGATGTGACCATTATTAATACGTAGGTTTTAGAGAATCTGAGGGCACTTTTTGCGCATCGCTTTGAATGTTGTAGCTAAAAGAATAAAAGCTAGATTAAAGCATTAAATACCTTGGCTCGGCAAAGGCGTTTACCAACATGCTTGCACTTGTCTTCTAGATAATAAGAGTACTGCAATAAGGAGAGGCAATGTTGGATAATGAAGAGAAGGATTAGAAGAAGAGGAATAGCTTTTGGAATAAGATAAATCGACTCAAATCCGTATTATTAGCCAAAAATCCTTGGGCTTCATTTTCGGAGTTTCACTCTCCTCTCTGTAAAATGGGCACATGAATGACAACCTCCTGCAAGGGCTGAGTCCTTGAAAAGCCTGGAAATAAAGTTTGCAAAAACCTCAGCACAGGGTCTGGTTCCTGGTAGGCCCTCAATAAACTTGAACGGTCATTACGATCGCTCAGACGAGCGCGGCATACGCTCCCAGTTACTATAAATAGTCGCTATATCCATACGAACTAAAGCTTCACGTTTTTTAGGCTGCCTAACATTTTTGGTTCTGGCTAAACTAGTCTCCTAATTTGACGCGTGCGAAATACCGAGGGTGGCATTCCTCTTTGTCTGCACGCTCTCCACACCATAAATTCTCCCTGCGATACACAAAATCTTTAGTCTGTTAAGAAGTCAGAGGAACGTTCGGGAATAGAACAAGGGTTCTTGGAGCCCAGTCTCCATCTATGACAAACAACACCATACTTGCGAATCTGCGGCAACGAGGATTTTTACATTTCGGACCCTTGTTGCGTCTGCCAGCCTTCATATCTTGTTACAGATCTCCTGAGGATACACTTTTCTCATTTACTATGTTTCTTTGGATGGCACCTATACACCTCCCAATAAATTTTGGTTTACCTAGGCGCTGACGGGTACAGAAAGCTAGATTCAATTTGTGCCGATTTATGAGACACGGGCACGGCGGTCCTGGAAACTTTCCTGTGGCTCACTTTATAAATTAACCCCTTATTTAAATATTCTGCAGACTTAGCACAGGGCAGCGGTTGATGGGGACGCTGTCCCAGATCAGCCTTCTGGGCCTCTCGGTGCTTGCTACCACGACATGGGGGCCCCGCTCGGCACAGACGATGCTGATTTACAAGATTTACGAGACGAGGGAAGCGTTTGCATCCCTTTGCTATTCGGGCCACGGCATCCTTGGTCTTGCCGGGCTTCGTAATGCTAACTCGCAGATGTCCTTAACTGAGGCACACGTGAAAGCCAAACTCTGGGCTGCATGTGTGAGCAGAGTCTCGACTTGACGGATGGCTGCACTCATTCACGTAGTCTCTCCTTCAACGGACATGTTACAGAGCCCCGATGTATGCAAGACACTGCCGCAAAAGGCAAAGGGATGCAAAGCCGAATGAGGCATGATCCTCAGCCTCAAAGAGCTTATATTCCACTCGCATGGTACTATACAAAGAAAAAAGGAAAACAAACAAACAAACAAAAAAACCATGAAATTTATGAGCCAGCCAACAGGAGCTTGAGGGCCACTTCGTTCCCTTACGAGCTGTGTTAACTATGGGCAACTTACAGGATCATCTTAAGCCTTAGTTTCTTCCTCTGCAAAGTGGACACATTCATACGCAATTTTACAGAGGATGGATAGAGGTAATAATGCTCAGTAAGTTGCTGTGAAGACACTAAGCACCACACACGGTGCGGATTCTTCCACACGTGCCAGTATTACATGTGCAGTAAAGGAACAGAAGAGACATTACAGAAAAATCAGACTCGGGAGCAGAGAGCCTCATCGGGTTGTAATCACCCGGGGTTGTGGCAGCATGTTGGAGGGGCTGTCCTCTGGTTTTCTTTCCTCCCAGTAAAGAAAACAAGGAGGGATGGGAGGCAGGGGGAGGAGAAGAGGATGGACAGATGGCTAAGAAAAGACGGAATCAGGGCTCCACCGAAGGAGGAGGCAGACCACCAGAAAGGGTGTGACTTGAGGACTGCGGTTCCAAAAATAGGAAAATGCTGAGCCCGGCTCCTTTGTTGTTGTTTTTTTGCATCCCTCAAACACTCAGTTGAAGACACTGATGGGGGTACCCATCACACTGTCCAAAGCAGGCATTCTTCAAGGCAGGTTTCCTGCTCTCAGAAGGGGAAATAAGCAAATCAAATTGGTGAGTTCAAAAGGGAGGGCTCTAATGATTATAAATGGATGTAATGTGTCTGTGGCGACATTCTCTAACATCGGGAGTTCAAGGATCCCCTGGTGAAATTGTGCCCGGACCGCACGGCTGCAGATCATCCCAGGGGGCAGCCCTCTTTCCAATCAGAACCACCCCAGAAAGGGTGAGGATTTCTCGGCCTTTTCCAAGGGCTGAACCAGTGAGCCAGTCAGGTGTCCAAGAGAGGGGACGCTGAACTGGCAGGTCGTGGCGATTTACAAAATATGCCCACAAGTTCCTTGACAGCATCTCCCTTCAAATAGTGGAGCAGGTTCCCATTTCTTTCAATATGGACTTGACCGGCTCATTCCCCGTGAACAGAATGGAGCTGGGGTTACAGCCTCTGACGGCGCGTGATGCCCCAGACTGATGTCGAAGAGATGCTGTGGCCTCCTCCTTATGCTCTCTGGCGTCACTCGCGCGGCTGGCTGGCGCACTGTGAGGACGCTCGGGCAGGCCTGGGAAAGGGCCGCGTGGTGAAGAATGGAAGCTTCCGGCCAGAAGCCCCGGCACACCCCAGCTCGGATGACGTGGGTTCAGCCTCGTCAGGCCTGCGGAGCCTATGGCCCGGGCCCACGGTTGGACGGCAACCTCGTGAGCCGCCCCAGGCCAGAAGCGCTGACCTATGCTACTCCCTCATCTCTGATCCAGAGAAACTGTAAGATACCAAATATTTATTGTTTGAAGCCATGGAGTGTTGGGATGATTCAATAGACAGTAATTGGTGACTGCTACAAAGACGGAGGGAAGAGTACATGAATCCAGAAAGAGGAGAAAGCAGCAATATAAACAGCTATTGGCATGTGCAAGAGGAAGGCCGTTTGAGAAACAAAAATTACACAGGGACCAACAATGCTAGGACCTGCCACATGGGATTTCCCACCCCTAGCCCTACCAGCTCCTGTGACTTCTAGAAGGTTCCACTCCAGGGCTCAGCACACAGTGCTACAGATCTGTGCTCCTTAAGAGCTCTGACTGCAATTGCAGTCATCGTTGTTTTTGCTGAAATTTATTGAGCACTTACTATGTACAGGGATTATGCTCTGGGCCTTCTAAGAATTACCTTATTGGATCCTCTCGATGCTCCTAAAAATGTACATAGCATTATGATCACTCTTTCTTAGATGAGAGAAAATTCAAGAAGAGAAAGCTTAAGTGGCCTGCCTAAGGCCTGAAGCCTCATCAGCATGTGGCCTGCCTCCCGCTGAGGAGGTCAGGGGTATGGGCGTTGTACGGCTGGGGCCATGCACCTGGGCTCCCAGGTGGGGTACCAAAGGGCGCTTACAGCAACAGGATAAACTCAGTGTGTCCTCCCAGGGCCTCAGTTTTATTCTCAGCTAAGTGAAGTAACACATAGTTTTTACATGTACGTGAGCACGGATATTTTGAGTAGGATGCAGGCTTCCCCCAGATCTTTTAAGGTAAATCTTAAGAGGCTCATGGAAGGCTACCTCAGGTGCTGTCCCAGACCTCAAGAAGAGCATGTACGTTCTCTGTGGAAAGCACTGGCGAAGACACAGCTTGCAGATGAGGAAATGAAGCCAGGACAGAGGCTCTGACTTCTTCCAAAGTCTCCTGTCAGTCAGAGAGCTGAGCTCCTGCAGCTCCAAATCCAAGCCCCACACCCCCTGCCCCTGCAAGCCCCTGCATCGGCCCGTCTGGGGTAGCTGCAAGGCCTGGGGAGGGGCAGAGCCCCGACTTCTCTTAGGCCCCTCTCCCCAAATATTACATCCTGCCCCTCCATTCCAACAGGGGTCGTGATTAGGGCTGCATCATTAGCGACCTCAAAAAGAACAGTGTCTAGATACTCGTAAATGTATTTGCAACGATTGTGATGGCGTTTTTGATAAATAATTGAGGACGAGACGCCTGACCTGGCGACTGGAGGCGGGGAGGACGGGGCTGGAGGAGGAGGAGGAAAGGAAGCTCCGCGAAGGACAGAAATAGTCATTTCCAGTGGCAAGGAGGGAAGGAACTCTCTGACTCCCAGGGGGCCCTGAGCTGCTCAGATGTTCCCTCCAATACAAGCTGATGCCGTCCCACTCGGCCAAATCGACCTGAACAGCCCAGAGAGCTGCGTGGCCGCACCTGTCAGCCCCAATCGGCGCTGCGGAAATTTTGTTAGGAAAATAGATGTACTGAGATTCAATTTTTCGATTGTCTGAAGGCTTAATTTAGTGACCTTGGAGAATATCTCCTAGAGGTGAAAGAAGATGCTGGGAATCTGCTGGGTGGGGGAAGATAGGGCTTCCCTGGTAATGGGTAATTTGTTTACTGTAATTCTCAGGCCTCTTCAGGAAGCCAGGGAAATAGTCAGATTGGTGCTACCATTTTCTTAATGAAAAAAAAAATAAGGTACAGGGGGCAGGGGAGATATGAGAGAATGAGAGAGGGGTGGCAGGTAGACAGAGGAAAACCCCAGCCATGTATGCTATTTCCTTACAAGCAAGTAGACACTAAGGATACACACACACACACAAACATACACAAAGGATGCACACACACACACGCAAATAGATCATATATCTAAAATAGATAAACAAGTGTTTACTATGGAATTATAAAATACATCCCAAAGTAGAGAGAAGAGCACACCATCTAGATGCCTGTCATCCAGATACACAAATGACTATCATGTCGACACACCTGCCTGCCTGCCGCTTCCCTCTCTTTCCTTCACCCCTCCCCCACGTCTTCTGTTGGTCATTACTGCTGCTGCTAAAGCCCGCACCGCATGTCATTTCACCTCTGTCGACTGGGCGTGCCAGTCGGTGTTTGGAGGAGGCTGGGTCATTCTGGTGCCACTAGTTTGCTTACTAACAAAACTACCCAAAGAAAGGTGCTGGGAGGAGGGCGGGACTCTGGAATCAGGGGTTCTGATTCTGTCTCCAGCCCTCACTTGCCCTGATACCCAAAGGTACTCTCCCAACTTCTGGAAGTCTCAGCTTCCTTAGATTGGGGAGGACAGTGGCGCATAAACCTGGTAGGGGACCAAATGGAAACAATCCCCAAATCCTCGTCACAGAACCTGGTGCAGGCTAAGGGAATGGTCAGTTTTAAGTTTTGCTGCTTATCGCCCATGTGGTTCCGATGACCTTAGTCAGCCTGAGCCTCTAGAAAATCCTCTAGATCATGCATTGGCAAACTTTCCCTGTAAAATATGAAATAGTAAATACTTCGGTTGGCCTGGTGGATCTCTGTGGGAACTACTCAGTTTAAGCTTGAAACCCTAGCTTGAAAGCAACCGAACACAAAAGAGCATCAATCAGGCAAGGCCGTGCGCGTTCCAATGGCAGTTGATTTAAAACCCAGGCAGTCGGCTGGATTCGCCCGTGGGCCGCAGCGTCTGACGCCTGCTCTGAGACCGACCGCAGTCAGGATGCAGTCACGCACCGCCAGCGGCAGGACCCTGGGCCGCTGCTTAGTGGCACAGATTCCTGGGTTCCGTTCTGGGTCAACTAGATTTTACAGAGTCGTGAGGTCTGAGAGACGGCCCCCCAAGCAATCCTGACGCTTACTGAAGTCTGGGAACCTCTGTCCCAATCTGATTAAGGATCACATGGAAGTATGCATACAGAATGCGGAAGACACTCCTCAAAGGACAGGAACCGTCACTTGGTTTCAAATCTGGCCCTTGGTCCCCCACATTGCTGATTTATAAAACAGAAACAGTAATGGTACCCAATTTGGTACCATTTGTTACCCAACGATGGTAACAGCAATTAATAAAACATAAATGGCACAGAGCATAGTGTAATTGATACAGGGCACAGTTGATGTTAGCATATAATAATAGACAGTATTGTTCATTATTAATCTGAGTGTCTAATAGCACTTGGTGCACAGTAGAACCCAGATAAATAAGACGCACTGTCATAAGTTAAATTTTTACATATAATTACATACCAGTGATAATTAAAAGTGGCCGGCGCAGTGCCGTGCGGATCACAGACACCCGGTGGACTGCCGATCACAGGGGCGGTGACGCTGATGAGGTCAGAACCCTGTGCGTGGCAGGCGTTGCCAAAATGCTAGTCCTACAATTCCCCCTTCTCTCTAGCCCCTGGCCTGGAAGCTGCTTTTATTGTCATCACGGCTGAGCCTGTGACAGGGAGCAGGAGCCTTGCCCGGGGGGGGGGGGGGGTCCCATGCCCCCGGTGGGGGATCAGATGAGATGACCCGGAAGCCCTCTTCCCTCCTGTCACAGCCTCCGGTGTTGTGGGCAGGGTGGCATTAAGGCCTCATGGCCTGAGGAGCTACTGGAAACAACAGGGCCTCCCAGTCACCGAGGCCTGCAGCGCTCTGCACCTCCCCCTTCACGACCTGACAGTTGCCACTGCGGCTCTGTCCCCCATCCTGTCAGCCAGCCCGGCCCCCTCCCTCTGGCAGCTTAATCCACCCAGGGCCCACTCTTAGCTAACAAGGAGGCTGGGGGCAGGCGTGCCTGGCTCCTGGCCCAAAATAACAACGCAGGCTGGTACCCACAGACCTTCCCTTTCCTGGGGCTTTCAGCCCAGGAGTCTCCCTGCCGGAATATGGAGTGGGGGAAAAATGTGGACAAGAGAGGAGGGTGTTAGAAATTATAGGCCTGGCCCTGGAGTGTCACACACTTCAGCCCCACCACTTTCTCAGTGAGTTTATGCCAATGACCTTTACTATCCTCATCTGCAAAATGGGCCTGGCCGGCAGACTTCTCCTCCAAAGGCGGCCCTGACGTCACTGCGTCAAGCTCTCGGCACCCAGCAGTGCTCAGCTATGTCAGCGCTCACGGGTTTAGAGGGTCAGACATCCGGTTTCCATGCCTTTACCCTTTCAACTGATGCCTACTGTGCTTTGCAGATAAATCTGCGGCAACTCCCCAGGGACACCTGCAGCCAACACCCCCCAACAAAGCTGTTGACCATGAGCTCTCTGGCTTCCTTTCCACCAGCTGTACAATAGGGGGAATCACTTGAACCCGGCTGGCTAGCCCGCGGGAAGAATGGAATTTAGAACCTGGCTCCGTGTCTGGCCCATCGTGGGCATCCAGGATTCCAATTTCCACTTACAGAGGGAGACCAGGGCTGAGAGAGAAGCAGCAAGGCTGAGGAATTCCTTGAAAATGCTCCTTCTTTATTTCACACCAGCATGCTCTCCACTGTCCTTTAAACACACACATTTGTAGGGATCGATGCATACATTTCTGTAAACTCCCTGACACCAGGGGCCAGGCTGGTTTACTCAACAACATCTGTTATGTCAGAGGAACAGAATCTCTCTGGAATGATGTATGGGCTTACGTGGACAGGTGGCCCCTCTCCTGTGGCGTCCCAAGATGTGGGTCACCACGGCAAACATTCAGGTGGACGGCGGCTTCCCTCATCTCTCTCTGCTCTAGGAGGCACTTGCTTCCCGCTTCAGTATGGCAGGGGGTGGGGTGGGGTGGGATTCTGTACTGCCTCATACACGCAGGCCACTGACACAATAATGTGACCGCCAAGCCCCTCCCCTGCCTCAGTCCCCCACTGTCCAGCCGCCCGAGGTGCAGAATGCAAACATCTGCCGGCATCGTTAAGGCGTTTCTATACAGCGTCAACCAGGGGCTGACCCTGTGACCATTTCCACCATTAGATCTGAATGACCTCAGCAGCGGGGCTGAAAGGCCGGGGTATTAATTCACAGAGCCACAAGCTCAATTTAAGATTTAATTTGAGATAACGAAGAGCTACTGAAAGTGTATTCAAACTTCTAAGCGTGCAGTGAAAGGCCTTTCCCTGTTTTTCAAGTTGAATATGAATCCAATATTTTTGTAAAAGAATTTATTTGCAAATTTACAAACAACATGCAAGCCCTTTTTTTCTTTTTCCAGTTCCTTCCGCTTAATCGAGCCTCTTTATGATATTCCTTTTCAGGATCCTTTCCCCTTTTCATTTCCTAATTTACAAATGGGTGCCTCTTAAGGATTACTTTGCCACAGAATTTCTTAGAAACCTTCCCAACATTCAGGTTCCCTTGGATTCCAGCTTAAAAATCCTAATTGTTGGCTCAACAGCAATGGTATGCTATAAAAAGCTTTGGCCTACAAGGTAACGAACTCTCTAGGAGGGAAGGCGACAGGATCCCAAACCATATGCCACCCAGTTGGAAAACTGTGCTTCCTGGTTCTGCTAAATATCTAGACTCTAAAGATTTTATTTCTAAAATATTTACGATTCTGTTTGGAACTGGAAATTTTAGTTGGTTCAAGTATGTTTCAAGACACCAAAAATACTTTTTGTGTGTTTTTGTTCGTTTAATATTTCAAAATTGAGCTGAAGATGGGAATGGCATACTTTGGACTCAGAAGGCTGAATCTTCCCTGGTATTTATTGAGCATCTATTTTGTGTCTGGCACTGTGCTGAGTACTTTCTTTGCATTTTCTCGATGCAAACTAGACTTAGTCGCAAAGACTAAGTCTGGCTTTAGAAATACAGAGATTTGGGCTTAAATCCCACCAAGCAATGTATCTCCTCAAGCCTTTTTTCCTCATCTCTGAAATGTCGCATACCTTGGTGCTTCCTGAAGTCAACTGCGGAAGCTATAAACACATAAACATACAGGTATAAAAATACCACTGGGCGCAGGGTCAACTGAGTGTGACCCTGGGACACCATTGGGAGTGAAGAGCCCGTCTATGAGCCGCATGGCAAACATTCTGGTCACTGTTAAGATGACACCATGGGCAAAGGTGGGAAACAGGGCACTTCACAAACTTAAAATTCATTTACTTTATTTGGCTTTGGGTTTTCAGAATGAGAAGCAAGAGGTGAGTGGGCCAGTGGAGGAAGGATAAGTCGGGAGACCAGATGCAGCAGGTGTGGCTGGCTTCCAACCCAGCCTCCATGGTGACTAGCCTGGTAACCTCGGGCAAGTCAGTCTGCACGTCTGGGTCTCAGTTTCTCCACTTTTATCATTCTTTTGCTCATCAGGTAGACACGAGGCTCACCATAGGGGATGGGTGGGTAGATGTTAAACCACAATTCCTGACATGGACAAGACACCCAGGAGAAAGGCTGTGAGAAATGTCCCACGCATGTGTAAGGCCGTGTAATGGGTTGACTACTGTTCCCCCAAATTCATGTTCGTTCACGCACGACCTCAAAATGTAACCCTTTTGGAAAGAGGGTCTTGTCAGATAATAATAAAGATAAGGATTGAGGGTGTCCAGGTGGCTCAGTGGGTTAAGCAACTACCTTTGGCTCAGTCATGATCCTGGGGTCCTGGGATGGAGTCCCACATTGAGCTCTTTGCTCGGCGGGGAGCCTGCTTCTCCCTCTCCCTGCCACTCCCCCTACTTGTGCTCTCTCTCTCAAATAAATCTTAAAAAAAAAAAAAAAAAAAAGATGTTTCTAAAGGATTAGGGTAGGTCCTACATCCAATGACCGGTATCTTTCTGAAAGACTGAAAGGAACACATAGGGACATGGAGATGAAGAGACTGTGAAGACAGAGGCTAGGATTGGAGGGATGCATCTGCAGGCCAAGGAATGCCAAGGATTCCAGCAATGCAAGGAGTCAGGAGAGAGGCAAGGGACAGATTCTCACTCAGAGCCTCCAAAAGGAACCAATGCTGCCAATTCCTTGATTTTGAACTTCTGGCCTCCTAAGCTATGAGAGAGTAAATTTCTGTTGCTTTGATTTGCCTCGTTTGTGGCCATTTATTATGGCAGCCCAAGGAAACGCAGCCAGGCAGAGTGGTTAGTATTAAAACAGGAGGCACTTTCCCAAGGAGGGGCTCAGTATTTTTACTTTCCCTGAGAATCCCAGCATATCTTGCTGGCGGTGGGGTGGGGGGGGGAGGGTCGGTACACTAATTCTGAGTCTGCTCACTGACTCACAGAAAAAACTGTCCAGATAGGTAGTCAGTAGTCAATTTTACTAACACGAATGAGGCCAAGTAGAACTTCCCAGCTCACCAGTTTGGAAGATTTTCGTTTAAGGATGGAAAAGTGATTTAGGTGTCCCCAAACAATACCCATGGGCCTTGTCGGATGCCATCATGATTTCCAGCATGCTGATGGCACCACTGGCACTGGTCGTGGGCATGGGACGTCCGCGGTGGCCAGAGCTTCAGCTCGTATGTGGGAAGGAATATCCCTACACCGCACAACTGGCTCCTCAGCCACGAAAACATAGAGTCGCCCATTATGGTTCTTGCTCTATTCAGCACTCGGGTTTAAGTGGTTGGGGGCTTCTCTTATGCCTTCTGCCAACAGGGACTGGGTCTCTGTGCATCTGAGGTGCCTAGTAGGGCACGGAGTCCATCCCAGGGGCTCGGAGGTGTCCAAGGAATGATAAAGGTTGCACGTAAGAGAGACCTTACTTGCTTTATTTTGCTTCCACCACAGTGCCGCATTATCATCCTAATTTTACAGGTATTGGTACCAAACTAAGAGCAGAAGCGACAGACCAGCCTATCCAGAAAGATGCAGACCCAGGGTTGAGCTCGAGCACCACTGCTTTGAAGGCATGGATCGTCCCCAGAGGTGCCCCCAAGCTTCCCCTGAGGGATGAAAATGCTAGGGGCTTGTGGTCCTCAAGCACACAGAGGTCACTGAAGATGTTTAATGACATCAGTAAACAGCGGCTGATCGGCCCACTCGCTACAACGTGCCTGCTGAGCTTGGCTCATTTTGCCCAGGGAACCGGAAGGCTGAGAAGATGCAGGAAAGCGCCGAGCCCGGGGCAGCCGAGTGGGTGGGAGTGCACAAGAGTAAACGCTCGCGGAGGGAACAGTGAGCACCACATTCCTCCCCCACCCCGATCTCGATCTCCACGCAGTCTTCACAACAGCCCCCCGGGCAGGGAACACTGAGGTTTATGGAAATTAGGGGACTGGCCCAGGGACATTCCACCTAGGAACCAGGCTGCCAGGCCGGGCTTATCCCACACATTTAACCTCCGCTTTATACTCCCCATCCCACGCTAATGCATTTCTGCCAGTATTCTCACTTAGACATAACCAAACCTTGCAATTAACAACGGATGGCTCCTTTTTGGGGAAGGAGAAACTGAAGTGCTGCACAGTCGGTGTGTTGGCCGGAAAGCCGGTTACGTGGTACAGACACACTCACGGCCCGGTCCACCTGGTCGCAGGGCTGTCTACTGTACTTCGAGGCCTGGCTCAGCCAGAGCTATGGGCGGGCTCACAGCAGTCCTACCCCAAAGAGGAGAGTGGGGTGTGCTGGACGAGCGGATGGTGGGAAGGGCTGAGGCAGGGTGGGGACCGGAAAGTAGGGGGACCCCGGTGCGTGGCCCAGGTCTGCCTTCCAGGAAGGTATGGCCTTCCACTGTCAATCCCTCAGGGCTGCCTGACCTGCACGGACTCACACCCCCTTTGGTCAGTCTGCCCAACAACTACTCAAGGCAGGGGTCTAGAGGCTGATCTATGTTAGCCCAATGGTGGTTACCACTGGGATGGGCCTTTTAGCACCAGAGCTCTCCCCGAGGTCAGCCGAGACTCTCACTCAGCTGCCTGTCAGCTGACTTTCCCCTCTGCCCACGCCAGCTCCATTCCACAGGCAGTGATCCTTAAAAAAAAGGTCTGCAGGATACACTTCCCTTCAGAGTCAGCTCCCTGGAAAGCTCAAGGGGAAGGGTTCTCATTTCTAAAGAAAACTGTGTAGTCTGATAAGCAGGCTCGGCCTGGGGGATTGGAATGTCCGGAGACCCTTTTTCATCCAAGTCAGAAGGTAGAGGGGCCTGCCTCCGAGGGACAGAAAGCATCGGGGCCTAAGAGCTCCCACGAGTTCCAGAGGGAGCCAGGAGAAGACGGAGCTCGTCTGAGCAGGACCCATTTGCCTACACACCAAAGACTCATCCCTGACGCCCACTAGTGCAGGACGTAACAGGGGCTAAACTTGAACTTCTTTGTTGACATAATTAGTGCTGGCACCAAGCAGGCAGTTTTGTAGCCAACTTGGCGTGGGTTTGTGAGTTTTGATTGGCAAATTTGAAGCAAAGTTCAGCCAAGTTCTATATCTATTTTGCACTGTGCCTGATGCGCAACTAAAGAAGCCAACTCTTCCGATAGACTTTCGGTTTTATGGCTGTTGGTAGCTGAAGATATTAGCTCTTTAAGTGGACAGATGCTTCTGGCAGCCCAGGCTGCACTAGGAAGAGGAGAAATGCCTACGGGTTCCTCCGCAAATTAATGTAATAAGATGCATTAATCAGAATTCTATCAAGTCTACACACTTGGCCTGGGCTTAAGAGGCAATACTTTGAAATTGCAGTTGGCTAAGCTTCCCTATTCTTTGCAAATCAGAGTTGGAAAAAAAAAAAATGGAGCAGAGCTAATGTTTAAGAAAAACTGGCAATGGGAAAAAGGTTTGAGCAACTTTTAATTCCTTAGCTCCACTAGGGGCTGCGGAGGGTAATGGACAATTTGTTGTATTTCCGCGCAGACTGGGATCAGAAACAGTGGGTCGGACCCCTGGCCAGCTCAGGACCCGTTTGGGCAATGGCTTGGGGCCCAAGTTATTGTTCATTTTTGGCTAATAATAACTTACTTTGGGACCTGCAATGGAATCTTGGCTCTTGCTTGCCTTCAGATGTTTGTAACCAGGTGATGAGAAATTCTGGAAGCTAAAACAGGTTACACAGATGAGCGTGTTGGCACTCTGCTTGACTTGTGACTTAAGGATCACCTCCTCAGGAAACGAAAAACACTGAGCCACCAAATCAGAGCCAATAACAGTTTCCTCGTAATTGCGCACTTTTAGGTGATACCACGTTTTAAAGTGACATAACAGTGCCCCGAAGATTGTACTACAATTTGGTTGTGCTTTTAACGTGAGACAGCTACATCTGTATTTGCTATTATAACTCAGTACCCAAGAGATGAATATTTTTAAAGACAAAGGGCCAGGCTTTTGTGGAAACATTTTCCCCCTTGTATTAAAAAAAAAAAAAAAAAAAGTGGCTCCTTCTTGTCTGGTAGACTTCAGTAATTGGCAGGATTTTGAGTAAGCTCTTTTAAGAGCCCTCTGTTTCTATTTTCACATTAAACACACTTGCAATATCTATTAAAAGCACAAATACTGAAGCACATACCAAGACTATCAATGAGCTTACATCTGGAGGCCTCAATCTATCAGGAGAAATGAAGTGAGCATTCATAGAGCTTTATTTCTTGGGGAATTCACATGTTGGAAGAGAGGAGGGTACCCTCTTTCTCTTTGCCTCCTGAACCTGGCCATTGTCCCACACTTTACATCACTTCCATAACTGAGGGCTTATCAGAAGGGGTCAATTTCAGGATTGGATTAAAACAACAAATGCTGGATTCTGCCTTCATCTCAAAGAGAACTTCCATGAAAGCCTGGGGATTCCACAGGGGAAAGGCAGAACAGACACATGGATAATTCCACCATGTTCTGGCTGGGACCCCGTGGCCTTATAATCGTAGGATGATTGAGAAATATCCCAGGAAGGACACACAAGGTCACCCAGGGAACTTGGGAACATCTATTTGGGAGACAGCCTCTGAGCCCCGAAGAGATCTTCAAAGTCATTCTCAAGGTTATGCCCGAGCATGGATGGGGCCAGATGTGAGCGTGGACTTGTAGGCAGCCAAGCAGCAGGAAGCGAGAGGTCTGCCGGCAACGTCCCTTGGCCTCAGCCTGACAGTTGTACGTTTAGCTCTTTAGCTCCTTTCCAGATTTTGTTTAAAGTACAGGAAACAAAGAAGGATCAAAGCCCAGGGGAAGAAAAAGGAGCCATAACTCAATGGCAGTCTTCCTTCAGTTTCCCCCGCCCCATAAATGTGTTTTGCATGAAAGCGTACACACTGGGCAAGAAGAGTGTGGTCTCAGATTTTATACCCTACCTATTGGTCAGGGTCCTGGCAGAGCCAGATGGCATACTCAAAATGGATAATTTGAGGAGTATTTAATAAAGGCGCTATTGGCCAAGATCAGTGTAGGGTCTAAGAAAGCAGGGAGGTATTGTGCAGTGACCTGGGGTTAGTAACAGCAGGAAGAGCCCCCTGCCCTTGCCAGCTGGATGGCAGAACCTGCTATGGAAGGAGGCTGTCCCCGCCTGTGCCCTGCAGGGAGTGAGCCTGGGGACTGAACAGCATAACCCTGCTTTGTTCCGAATTTCTGTGGGTGTAGGCCCATCACTGGGAAATCCACCCTGAGCGTGAGAGACGAAGAAAGCCCGCTGAGGTCAGCCTCCCGGGACCAGGGGTGCAAAGATGACTAGTGCACAAACCATACTCCAGAGGGGCTTAAGGGGCCTTGGAAACCCTATTGTCCAGGCGAATGAGAGGTCAAGTACCCATGTTTCCCCAACTTCAACCAGGAGAACCTGGCGGTAACGGTTATACCACTGACGCTTAACCACCACCGGGGTGAGGCGTTCCAAACACCCCATTGTGGCTGCCTGGAAAACCTGCATGTAACTTTCCTCTCTCAAAACTGAACTACTTAGTAGTGCACTATTGACCAAAAAGTCCCACCAATAACATAGGCAGTTCATATGTCCTTTGTATATTATACTCTCTTCTTACAATGAAGTAAGCAGGAGAGAAGAAAATGTTATCAGGACAATAATAAGGAAGAGAAAACACGTTTTCAGCACTGCACTGTGCTTGTGGAAGAATTCCATATACCGGCGGGCGGGCGCAGTTCAAACCTGCGTCGTTCAAGGGTCAACAGTGTGTCGGCTTGCCCCATGAGGCACCATGTGAAGGTACGACTCTCTTCCCAGAGCGGTCTCTGTTGGGAACCCTCCACCTAGGTGTTCTCGCTGGTTTCTTCCAGCTCTGCTGTGCAGGATTCCAAAGCACAAATTGGAGGTAATCTACATGGCGCACATCTCAAATCCCAAATGTTAGTAAAGGGCACTGACACCTTCCACCCAAACCCAAGGAGGCAGCGCGTTTTGTTTGGTGCATATGTAGAAATGCCAACATTTTGAAGTAGAGGTTTATTTTAATTTTTGTTAAAGAGAGGTCAGGTCCTGGTAGTTTTATTAGATAGTGGGACATATGGGATCCAAAGATTAGAGAAAAAAAGATCAGATAGTTTTTAAACACCGCTCCATTGAATTAACATAGAAAAAGGCATATTCATTTTAAGATTTCTAGAGAAAAGGAGGTATTTCAATAGGAAGATAAAAAGGAGGAAGAGGGGCGGTGGAAACCAAACTCCACGAAGATGAAAAAAATACTGTCTTAAAGATACAAAATGAAGGCACATTTTTTTGCTGAACTTCTCTAGAAGAAAGGGCTAGAATGGCTTTCCAGGCTTGGCTCCACGGGCCCACAGGAATGCGTCTCACCCAGCTCGGCCTCTCCTGTGATGGCTCTGTGATGGGGCAGAGAAACCTCAAGCCAGTGTGCCAGACGGTGTTATCAGGGGCAGATATTGCATCAGGAAGAGAAAAGGAAAACTCACCAAAGAAAACAACAGGTACCTAAGCCAAAGGAGATCTAATATAACCTGCAGGTTGGGAGTGGGGGGCAGGCCAGACTGGGAGAGCTGGGAATCCGGGCCCTGCCTTTTCTAATATAGATTAATGACGTGCTCAGGCTAGCAGCTACAAACTCGCCAAATGTGCTGACCGCCTGAAATTAGCAAACGTGGTGGCTACAGAAGCAAGGAAGAAAAGAAAATGAGGGGAGCCTGAATGTGCCTCACTCATTGTGACCTGACATATGACAAACGAAATTAACGGTGACAAAGAGAGAACAACGAGTGTTAGGTAGTGGAAAACAAACACCGAATGAATATGATTGATCTCAAAGGGGCCTTCTGTTCGGGTTGATGAGGCTTTGGGATTACAAGGCTCATGCAGCAAGCCCCACACACAGGGCTACTCACATACGCGCACCGCAAGCCGGGCACGGCCGAGCGACATGGGCACCATCACGTTGCTTTTAAACAGGACAAACTGCATGACCCCAGAAATCAGAATAGATTATCCTGGACTGTGGCAAAACTCAGCTCAAGTATCTCACTCCATTCTGGTCACCACCTTATAAAAATTATATTTACTGAACACTTGACTGGTATTAGGAAAAGCAGGGATTCTGATTCTCAGACTTGAAAGCCTGAGTGTTCATAAAAGGGCTATGTACATATAGTTCAGGAGGTAAGAAAAAAGAAAGGGAAAAAAAATCAATGAAAATTATTTTCGGCTTGCGGTACCTATGTGAAGTGGATGACTCTATGTCCGCAAAGCAGCAAAAATCAGGAGCAATATTAAAGGTAAATATGAGCAGCTGAATATTTTTTCTGAAAAAAAAAAAAAAAAAACCCCTAAATATCAACTAACTACAGAGAGGAAAGATGTATATACAAATTGCAACAACAAAAAAGAAGCAAAAACAAGTATCTCAGTATTCTCCTACAACATAATGGAAATGAAAGATTTTGCATAAATTTAAAAAGGAAACCAAAATATGTAAAAGGAATTAAAAGGAAAAGAGAGAGAGAGAGAGAAAGAAGGAAAGGTAGCAGGCAGAGTGAACACACACAATGACAGTTGCTGAAGGGCACTCTAATAACATAAATATACTAGTTAATATATTTCCTAACAGTGGAAAATCCAACCCAGAGAGTCTATGAATCAAGAGTGCATAGAAGATCATTAATTAATTGACAACCGTGGGATTCTTAACAAAGATATACCTGCATGTGTATGTTCTGAGTATGTGTGTACACACAGGTATGTCCCAACGCAGAGGATCACAGAGCACTAATTGTCCCAGACTGAGTGACCCAAGTCCCTCCAGTCTTATTTAATTGGTTGTTCACATGCATTCCAGTGCAGGTCAGAAGATAAGAGAAGCCAAATGTTCCCCTTAGCTCACTGCATGCCTGTCCCTTTCTTTGCCGTTTTCTGAAACACAGTAGAAATTACTGAAAAATCAGGGAAGGCTCTTGATGTGCCCAGAGTTCACCAGCCGTGCTTCTGGCATGGGAAGCCTGTGCTCTGCTGGTGATATTTTCCGCGTCTCCGTGTCCACGCAGCAGTACTGTCTCTCCTGGCATTATGACAAAATGACGGAGCACTTGTCTTTTTGGATCTTGTGCTGTCATTTGTCTTTTTCTATGGAGATTTTTTTTTCCCCCTCCTGCATAAGATGATTTGTCTCCAAAAAGAAAAGTCTTAATATAGTTATTCCTTCAGAGGAGAGCAAATCTAGTTGACATCCCGGCCCTCTTCCGTACTGGCTATTCTGGCCCACCTGGGTCGGGATTAGGCAGGTCTGACAATTAGAACCGGATGTCCCGTTGAGCAGACAGGCGGACGCGGAGGGATCTGCGGAACGCTGCAGAGTCCGTCCAGGCAACCATGGCGGCACTGAAAGCCGCTTTCATCACTTGTTGACTGACTTTGCTAACAAATACTTCTCTAGGAGCCCCAGGTGACACAGGGGGGTCCCTGACACATCCGGGGGATGTTCTCTATGCCAGCACGTCATGTTGGATGGCTTACTACGAACTGCCAGTGTGCTGCAGTTCTCTTATGTGGGAAACAGTGGTGGCCATCTGGGGGGGGGGCACGTAAATATATCAGCTTACCCTGTGTGGTGGGGCGTGCGATTGTGCAGAACCTAATATTTCTGAGGTTAGCTACCATTTAATGGATCTACGTGGAGACTGCAAATCAGCAGGGAGTAAAACTGTGTTCTGCTAGTAATTTCTTAAGAACTCAGCATAGTTTTGAAGACATAGGGCAGTGAGCCCCTACAGCTCTGAAGGAGAATATCAAAGGACCGCCTAATACAACTGTGTTGGGGCTGCTCTTCCCACTACTCTCAAGTCCCTGGTTAAGGGCTTTGGAGATTTTTATAAGGGGCTGAGAAATTACTTGGGAGCAAAGGAAATAAGACCTTAACTCTTAACCTCTGGAGGATCCCTGTCCTTAATGCTTCTCCAGGGCTATGAGATTTGCTAAACAGGATACGAAGGGTCCTCAAGGAAGAACATGCCTTGCAGGAGGTGAGCGTGGACTGCTGACCCAAGGGAAGAGGGCAAATTTATGGGCATGTGTGTCTGAGCTACCCCATGTAGTGGTCATCCCTTGGGAACAGTGACCCAAGAGCTTTGCAAGAGCTCCCGTGTGGATGCATAAAGGGCAATACCATCCTCCCTCTCCTTCTTCCTTCCCAGCTGAGTTTTAAGAAACTGTCATCACACTCACAGGAACAAATGAGGCCAAGGCAGCCTGTTAAGCAGACCCATTTGTTCCTTTACTGGAAGGCAGTGGAAGCAGAAAGAGCCCTTGGGTCCTGGATTAAGTCTCTGAAATTCTTAAAAAAAAAAAAAAATGATGGGAGGAATAAAAGAAAAGAGGCACCAAAGAGAGAAGCTGGACTTCCACCTACTGGGGCAAGAGGAAGGTGGGGAAGGACAGCGGCAGGGGGTACCTGAGTAGCTGGGATGGAGGGACCGGCTTCAGTTATTAGCCTGAAAGTTAAGGATAGATTATCTTAGTTGTACTTGCTGGGAAAGCAAATCATATCAAATACAATAAAAATATTTTCATTTAAAAATTTTTGTTTTTTAAGGTACGTGGTTGGCTCAGTTGGTAGAGCATGTGACTCTTGATTTCCGGGTTTTGAGTTCAAGCCCCATGGTGGGTGTAGAGACTACTTACATTTTTTTAAAAATCTTTAAAAAAAGAATGCTTTCCTCTCCAGACTACTGTGGTGGATTTTTTTTTTTTTAAATCTCCCTTGGCTTTGCTTTGGTTTCTGATCCCCTCCCTTCCCCCACAAAATTTCTAAAAACATTCTGTTCCGACATCCATTTCAAGTACTAGGAAACATGGCCCAAAGCAAACCATTCAGGAAAAGCATTTGTACATTTTCTCATCTGACTTAAGATTGTCTCTGAAAATGGACGAGGGCAGGGGGAATGGAGAGAACTTAGTCTCTCCATTCGGAACACCATGTATCCTCGGTGCTTCATGGAGTCTGTAGCTCATTAGCTACAGTTAGTACGAATCCTGTGACCTGTGGGGCCATAAAACTCCCCATAATAATTCATCAGGTCCTGAGAGTTCCCCTAAGTACATTCAGATCAAGTGCATGACATTTCCCCCTAATGGTGGCATTGGCTAATGGCCTAACAGAATTTAGATGGCTCCACCAAGCCACGCAATTATATTACGTAAGTTCAAATGAGAGGCTATCGTTGGAATTGACAGGTAGACTCGGAATAGCAGTTTAGGCTAGTGGTCAAGACCACACATGAGAGTCCTGCGAAAATTAAACTCATGGAACGTCAGTTTACTTATCTTTTGAGTAGGTACATTAATACTGATCTCTTAGGTCTGGGCTGAGGATAATACGGGCTCAGGAAATTAGACGTGCTGGCTTATTTTTCTGTTGGAGACTGTTGAAATTAATGATGCACTGAAGAAGAAACCTATGCTTCCTACATTCATAAACAGACTTGTCTCCTTTCCCTAGTAGTTGCATGCTTTCCTACTATGAGAACACCTTTAATGGCATCAGAAATTCAGAACCCACACTTTTTGTAACCATTGATTGCGTAAACACATAATGATCGAATACTACTATGCATTCCATAACACTGTGAAATGATTTCTCTTTACACATCACAATAGCATTTCTCCACATTTGAAAACCAGGGGCACCTACATAAAGACTATTATTTATTTCATCTGGAATGCCATATCTGCAGCATATACAGATTTAAAGAAACCAAAGAGTAACTCTGCAGTCCAGAGGGTTGAAGCACTGCTCCTAAGGAAGACTATAGGTCTGGATTCCTTGAGGGTGCCTGAGGAGGGGGACATGGAAAGGTTGGCAGAGGACAGGAGACTGAGGCTGGATGTCACGGGTGCCAGGAAGAAGGTGGTGGCGGTGGGGGGTAGTTGCTGTAGGAGTTTGATCAGTTGGGCCATGCCCTAGACGGTGATCCAAATAGGGTAACGGTATGCCTTTGGGCATCAGGACTTTGTGGGAAGATAAAACATTTGAGCTGGTTGACTTTAATCCAAATGAAGATGGGAAGACAAAAATGGAGAACCAACCTGTAAGGCAGTGCTGTCCAATTAAACTTTGTGCAACGATGAAAATGTTCTATGATGAGCTGTCCGATATGGTAGCCGTGTACAGCTCCCAAACACTCAAAATGTGGTCAGTGTATTGGAGTAGTGACTTTTTAAAAATTCATATAATTTAAGTTCATTTAACTTTGAATAACTACATGTAGCTGCTAGCTACCATGTAAGACAGCACTGCTCTGAAGTTTGCTCAGGCCTGTTTAAAGAGATGCTGATTATGTAATAGTAAGTAGTTCCCTCTTTCTGAGAATCAGCTAATGGCCAATAAAGGCTGGAACCTTTCAACCCAAGGAAATATGTCTTTCTAGAAGCCATAAAATCCTCCTAGGTGAAACCAAGTTGCTTTATCCCATGGCACCCTGCTTTTGTCACATTTGAATCAAGTTTTAGCCACTGTTATTAATTAGAAACAGGGTAGAAGCAAAAACATTTAAAATAAACCCAAGCCCTGGATGTTAAAGCTGTCATTTTTTACATGGCCTCATGATTCAACGATTAATGGACCTTAAAACAATCATAAAACATCAAGGCCCTTGCTCAAGCTTAGGAGAACGGGAATAGCTTTACTTCTGCCCCGGTCTTCTTGTTTTAAATTCACTGGGTGTCACCAAGCTCTGTAAACACTTTTAAGTATTTTGACATTGTGGTATGAGATGCTGTTAATCTGTTTCCTCCCTGACCTTCATTGGCCAGAAGCATGTTGGACTCAGAGGAAAATTCATGAAAAACAGCAAGGATGAACTCAGTGACATAGATTAGGATACAATAAAACTAAATAATGGCTATAATGCACAGATTCTGATTCAATAAACTAACTCACCAAAGATTTATTGAGCGTCCAGTCTGTACCAGGTACTCAGTGGACACTTGCCTGTATAACATATTTTATTTGCACAATCTTCAGCATAAGCACACGGGGCCAGCATCAGTGTCCCCATTTTATAGATGAGCACACTGAGGTCCAATCGTGAAGTTAGTAATGGGCAGAAGTAGGATTCAAAACCAAGTTTCCTGACTTCTAATAACATTCTTTTTCCACCATGCTATTTCAGGATATTAACCTTTTGCTTATGATCGGTGGCAGACTGTATTTTTCAGAAGTGGCCATGGCAATATTTTTAGTCCCCCATTCCCTTCCAGAATCCTTTCATTGCCCCATCAAGAGGTGGGGTCTCTTTCCACTCCCTGTACACCTGGGAAGCCCTGTGTGTAGGAACCACCTGCACAAAGAGAATGCAGAAAAACCAATGCTATGTGACTTCTCTGGCGAGGTTGTAAAGAACAACACAGAGTAAGTGTGGCTCTCTCTCCGAACATTCACTCTGGAACCCAGCTGCCATACTGTGAGGAAGACCCCGCTGCATCTCGTGAGGAAGTGCAGGTGTTCCAGCTGACCCTCAGGATCAACCTCAGGCTCCTCCGTGAACAGTGCTCAGATGAACCCCTCACACCCTCCACCCCCACCCCTGGTTTATAAGCTGCTTCAGCTGACGCCGACTGGCACAGAGACGAGCTGTTTCCTCCAGCCCTGCCGAAACCACAAATTCATGAACAACGTCAATGTTGTCATCTTAAACCACTAAGTTTTGGTGTGGTTTGTTATGCAACAATAGTCACTGGAACCTGGTCAAACTTTAATCAAACTCTACAGAATAGGCAAATGCTTTAATTCCCTCATCAAAGACGCCCAATGGCTAGATAATGCATTCCCATGAAAGAAATCCTGAGAGGAAAAAGATAAAGGCTTGGCTATGGAGAGACACTAAGAAGTTGGAAGGCTTATTATACTAGGGAATTGAATGGAACATTTGAAGGAAAAGAAAACAGAATGCCTAAGGAATATACCAGAAAGTTTAGATTTATGGGACTGTACATTTATTGCTTTGACTGCTAAGATCTATCTAGAGCCTCGAGTGGCTCTGGACTCATTTCTTAGTTTGGCTCTCAAAGACTTCATGGCTTAAGTAGATCTTCTACTTTTGTCTCTTGGGGGTATGGGATGGTACTGGGTTTATTCCACAATGTTCAGAAGATGGGAGAAATACTGCCGGGCTGCTAGAAAGGAGACTCCATACAGAGGACCTGACAAATCAGGAAAACACCTTATTCATTTCTATATTCAGAAATCCTGACACTGTCCACGACCGTTTTCAGAGGAATTGAAAGAAAAACTAGATATCCTCATGGAGATATGGTCATAAAACAGTTAAAGAAGGTTGGTAAAGCATGACGGTGACTTCTGTTTGACACTTAATACGTGTCACCACAGTAAGAGGTTATTTACGTCTTAGCAACCAACCACCTAAAACCCAACATGGAACTCACCACTTTCTATCCACCCTCAAGGAGGCTCCTATCTGTGTCTGAGTGTTCAGAGGTGCTGACTGACTAACCAGGCACCCTACTGCCCCCAAATACATTTTTCCTTTCCCGGTTAAGATTCCTTTGCCTATCTTAAAAATTTTACAGTCTATTTCTTAAATTTTGATGTTCTGGTAGTAATATTCTTAACGTCCACTGATATGACCATATGCACACGTATATCTTTATTTTCAAGATGTCTTGCAAATATCTGGAGAAAGAGACATTTTGTATGAGCTTCCCAAATACAGATGAAAACCACCCATAGTTATCAGGAGCCATACTTAAATCTTTCAGGAGCTGTTACTTTTGAAGAAATTGAGATTAATTGGGCTGCTTTTAAAACCTGCAATACTTCTACGGTTACATCCTTAGAATCACAGAATGCCTAAGGTATAAACAGGGTTTTTTTTTTCCTTTTTATTGATGGCTCTTGAATTTTCTGTGCACACCTGTACTATCAAGGTAACTTTTGCTATAAACAGCATTTTTAAATTATCACATAAAAAACTATCAAGCACTAAATTAGAAAAAAACAGAAATTCGAAAGTGATAGTTAAATTTATGAAGCAGTTCTGCTACACTCAAAGGCTCATTGCTTGACATGTAAAAAATTTTGAGCTGCGTGTAAGGCCTGAGTATGAATTTGACTCCAGTGGGGGAACCACAACGCACACCAGGCTCCAAATGAGAGCCACATGCAGAACATATGCGCTTTGGATGTGCGCTTGTTTGCATGACTAATGGTGATAATATTAAAAGTCTTTTCTCATCATTTCGATTCTTTCATTTTTTATTTTTTTTTATTTGGCTGAGTGCCTTTTTTGCTACCTCCAAGAGCTGTTAATTTTGCTCGCTGCCGAGCAAAAGTCAAAGTCAGAGTCTAAACAGCTTGTAATGAGTTTTCAATGGCCCATCTCAATGAAATTGAGGGCAAAGACCAGCCGGCTCAGGCAATGTCAGCCCTCGGAATTTATTAGTGAGGGCAAGTAGTGTTGGGGGGAAGGCGCAGAGGAGGGACAGAAATTCCTGAGCTCTTCGAGAGGAGCCCGGCCCTTATTAAAAAGCGGTGACAGCAGACTGTTCCAGGCAGGACACACACTATCAGACCCATCTGCCATCAGCCTGCACTGGGGCAGGGTCACACTTGGTGGGGAATGAAGGAGAGAGAGGTCTCTTGTAAGAAAGAAGAGTTTCCATCTCACTGGGATATGGATGTGGTTATGCCTAGCCCTCACGTCCATCACTGCCCGGAGAAGGAGGTGCTCCTCCCTTACTCCAGATCCTTTGCACACCACCCTGCACACGTGCGTGCACACACACGTGTGCACACATGCTCAATCGGCTAATGGTGATTTAGGCAAAACAGGGCAGTATTCACTTTCCGAGTTCTGACTTATTTGTTCAGTTCTGTTTGAATTTCTCCATCGTACAAGTTTCCTACAGATCCCTTATGACTTTACTTCCAGGAATATCCTTTAAAACCACACAATGCTTTTCTGCACAAGTGCAAAATCTCCACATACAACAGAATTATGCATGAGCCTGACAAATAAATTCTACACTTGAGAGCAGAGATCAACTTGACAATAGCTTCTCTGGCCACAAGAAATGTACCGTAATGCCACTAAAATAATACACTTGAGCAAGGTGGTGGTTCGAGGGGGTAAAAAAGGTCTTATTTCCACACAGCTACACACATTTTTACGTTAGGAAGGAACTGGGGGGTATGTGCTAACGTTGACATATCCTGCAAGTGGAATAAATTAGGACTGTTGGATCTTCTAAGTTGGATTTTGTAAAATTAATATTATATATTAATTGATATTGATTATTGACATTAAATTGATTTTTCTATTGAATTGTATTTTGATGCTGATATTAATACTAAATTATAATTGATTCCAATATATTTTTTATGGAGCACCTACTTCCTGCCAGCCCCAATGCTAAGCACTGGGAACACCATGGCAGGCCTGGAGACAGAGGTCAGCTTCTTTTTCTCAACATTGATTTATTTCCTCAACCATCTGTCGTCCACTGATGCAGTGCTGAATCATTACAGTCACAAATATCCACTAAGTACGTGCTGAGAACGGAGCTATGGGCTAGGTTCAGGGGAAAAATGCATGGTCTCCATCCTCAACTAACTTAGATTCTAGTGGCATAGAAAATTCCAGATTAACATAGTGGATTTGAAAAGCCTTCCACAAACCACTATCTTGCTACTTATTTAAACAGACTTGTTTTCCCAGTATTCATTTTATTCCTTTCACTCACCACGTGCACTCAGAGAACTACCCTCCCTCTCTTTGCACCAGCTCATGTTCCTTCCCACAAATTTAAGGGAAATTGAAGGTATCTCAAATGTCTTATATAGAGTCTACATAAAGAACAGGTCTGTATGCATTCAACAAATAGCCAAAAAAAAAAAAAAAGAAAGAAAGAAAGTTGCGCTTTGTGTTTAATATAGCTGTATATTTAAAAAGCATCCATGATCCAAGAGTGAGAATTACTCATGGGCACATCCATAGTCATTTTCACAATGACAATCATGCTAATAACAATAACACTAAGAAGAGGCAGCAGCAGAAGCAATTACTCTGTGCCAGACTTCATGATAGGCTGTTTACATGCATTATCTCATTAAATTTTCATTTCACCTGCAAATCAGGTACTATTTTTATCCCATTTTGCTGATAAAAGGTTGACAGGGGTTAAGTGATTTCCCCCAAATCACAAAACCAGTGCATTTCAGATCAGGGGAATCTGACTTCAAAAGGCTATGAAATAACAAAATTCTTGTTTTAGATCACAAGTCCTAGTGTTTGAATCAAAAATTAAAACGCCCTTTTGTCTGAAAGTGAAATGTAACTGATCCATATACAGTAAGAAGAGGGACTAAGGGTGTGTGCGTGAGCTCGAAAGACGTCTCTATCCAAAATTCACCACTGCCAACTTTAAAACTCCTTGTTCAAAAACAAAGTGAAGGGGAGAAAACCACTCCCCCTGGCCCCCACACAAAAAGTACCCCCCCACACAGTAAGTACCCTATTCCTTATCAACTTCAATCACATTCAAATGATGGGGGCGTAAATATCCTCACTGGAAGCTAAAATGCCAACAATTCTTGAAGAATAAGAATGAGGGGAAATTGCATACCCAATTACCCCGAAAACTGCACCATGGAAGAAAGAAACTATTACATGGACAATATTCATGCCTACCAATGTTGTATTTTATAAAACTTCCCTAACACAGCTCGCTGCTTAACACTTTATATTGGGAAACACCCTGCCACAACTGTCTAAAAAACACCAGTTTATTTGTTGACGAAGAAAATGAGTCAAGTGAGTGCAGAGGAGAAAATGTCATCGAGGGAGGAATTTGCTACGGTTGCAACAAGCCTGGTATGGACTAGACACACCGAACGCAGCCAACCAAGCATTTGGGTTTTTGAATAATACTCCCATTCTGAAACGCCATCTGAAATTAGGAGAGCTTCCACATGAACCCCCTCAAATATCTGCAGTTTAATCTTTGTGGTGTCCAGCCGCCCCACTGGTCGTCAGCTGATGCTGCAAACCTTTTAGTGAAGGAAGAGAATGACGAATCCCATCAGGGAGGATGGCCTCTGTGTGGCCGCGATGCCTGTCAAGGGCTAGTTCTGATCTCCCACGCTTACCCCTGTTCCCCAACCCTCCAGATTCTTAGGAGAAGGAAGAAGCTGAGAGCAACACCTCCTTCTGGGTGACTTTCACACCCGGTGTGCAGCGGGGCCTACAGAAAAATAACCTGCACACATTGTAATGTTCCATCTGCTCACCCCCTCCCAAGCAAAATCTCAGGGCAACGTATTCAGCTTTGTGTTGAAAGCACATGGCATGCATTTATGGGAAACCCGGCCTTCACTGGCATTCCTCTGTAATACTGTGGCTGAAAAGCACAACTTTTTTTTTTTTTTTTGCCACGGAACAGTGAACATTTATACAATCATTAAAATCGCATCTACCACCATATTTTTTCTCCTTCTCAGTTTTAATACATTTTTATAATTGCATTGAAGATATTCTAACCCTGTTTTTAGTGCAAAGATAAAATTTATGAACCGTGACAAACGTATCATCTCAGAGCCAACCCAAAGGATAACAATGTGTGTGGTGAAACCCAAGTGTTAGCTCCCTTCTGCCCATTTTAATGGGGTGGGAGAGAAAGAGAGTTAATCTGAACCCCAATCCTCGAATTCCAGACGTGGGAGAAGTTCCCAGCTCATGCCCTCGAGCCAGGGACAAATCTCAAGGAAAAGTATTTATTTGCACAAAAATTTTTCTAAAGGTAACAAATGTATTTGGGACTATAATTAATTAATACGTACTTTTAGGTTTTCTGCTATGTATAATTTCTGCAGATTCTCAACACAACCAAAGGTATCCAACTATATTTGTTCTCAGAATGACTTGCCCATTTCCCCCTTTATCTATTTCTGTATTTTCGTTAGAGGGTGTTTTTGAAGGGCATAACAAGGGAAGGGGCCACATGGGGAGCAGGAAAGACAGCAAGTAAGTGCCAGAGAAAGTGGGAGTCAGAGCTCAGTGGGGCCATCAGGGAGCTAGCTGGGTGACCTTGAACAAGTCCCTCTCTGGGCTCCGCTCTCCTCATCCAAATAAGGAAGGATTTGGAGTAGATTTCTGAGCTTTAAAATGAATTGTTACAAAGAGATTATTTAAAATTTAAAATAAAATACCTCCTGCTTTGAGATGATTATCATTGGTGAGATCATCATTTTGAAAGGAGAAATCTTAAATGTTGAGGAGTTCTTAAAAATGTAGCAATCACATTTGCTTGAACATGTGTTTCCAAACCCAGATGGACACCTTGAAGTTAAAAGGAAGGAAAAAAAAAAAAAAGGGTGGAGGGGATTTGATAAGCGCCTACCCTAGGGTTTCTGTTCCTCCCTGTAGAGCACACCCTGGCCCTGGTCTGTGCACTGATAAAGAACACCAGAGACGAGTCTAACTCTAATGAACTTTTCTGCACTGCCTCCCCCCTTTTCTCTTTGGAAACGCGGAGTTTTAAATATTCCCCAACTTTACATAATAGCCTTGAATAAGACACCAACGCTAGGGACCATAATGAAGTGGAGGTAATCTACACAATTTAAAAACACCTATTGTGACAAAATGGATTGGCGAGGTGCGGGTGATACAAGCACGCATAAATGAAGTGCATCCCACCGGAAAAGCATTTTGCTCACATTGTCATTTACGGCTCCTGAATTAATAGACCAAGAAAGGCACCACCGGCCCCAACAAAATGCCGTAAAACCACTGGCAGCTAGTGGTGTCTCAAACTTTAATTCCCCTGGGGAGAAAAGGACACTGCCTAATCTGTATTCAGTCCTGACATTGGCCACATCTGATATGGAACATTAGCTTCTAAGTCTCTCAATAGACTAGTGTCCTTCAGTTTATATTACTTTATGTTAATAGTAGAAAAATTACACACAACATCATTTATCATTGTTATACTCTGCTATACATCCCATAGCTTATTTTAATATATTTATTTACCCCTGAGACGATGAGAAATTAAAAATATATATGTATCAAGAAAAAAACCTATAGGGAAAGAATCATTGTAAATGTCTTTGGGGGAAATGAAAAAAAAAACCTCCCTTGGGGCGGGGGAGAATGTATTATATAGCTAAGCGGGGGGAATGATAAGGTGCTTTCTGCCTAAGGACGTGTGCACGGCGTGTGCGAGAATTCCTAGAGCATGAGTACATAACAAAAGCAACATATTAATGATAATATATCTTTTGTTTCCTCATCTCACTGTTTTTTTTTTTCATTTGTTGATTATATCCTTGGGTCCCTCTTATTCCATTATTAGCTTTTTTGACATCTGACCTCCAGCTAGGGAAAGGCAAGTTCTGTTGTTTTTCGCTTTTCTGTTCGAAAAGCACCATCAATCTGAACCTTTCACTTTCTGTGACCCAGGTTCTACAGGGGCACCGTGGAACCTCAGTTTGGATTGAGAATGGCACCGATGTCCTTACATTGGGGGCCTTTGCTTCCGGAAATTGCAGATCGGCTTTGCTGCCGTTTCGGGGACAGCGCCGCGGCAGGTTTCAAGGACCAGGAGGCGTGGTGCCTGCCGGGCTACGCAGGTCCCACTTGGAGCTCCGGCCAGCTCTCCCTGTGGAACACGGGTAAGTCACTGTCTCTCTGGGCCTCAGTGTCTTCAGAAACAGGAGCAATTTTGGCTTGATGGGCCAAGATCTCCTGCAGCTCTGGTGACTTTTTCGGCCCAGTGATTTTCCCTTCTATTATTTGTCCTCATCACAGTCTCATAAGCTAGATGGATCTTCTCGTTGGTCAGGTGAGCAAACGGAAGTTCAGCAATATTGACCTGACGAGAGTCGGAGGATGGAAAAACAGCAGGGTCAGGAGTGGGACGGAGCCCAGGTCTGTCTGCCCAGCACTCTTGCCTGGATGCCACGCTGCCTGGGGCACATGCCCTCCAGGAAGCGTCACTGGGAATGGCTCTCTGCTCTTGGGATTTGGGGAAATGATAATGAGTATCAGCTTGTGGCTCAGGACCGCCCTGTGTTCTCTGACGTTCACGTATTTCTACCACTTTGGCCCTTAAAAACAAAAAGGCATACCTTGAGTAACACACAGTTATGCGATACATTTTTCTAATTGTGTCTTATTCAGGTTAAGAAGAGGCTGATTTGAGACAATCTCTCCCCTGCAGCAGCAGGTTTTCTGGGTTACAAGGTACTTTCACAGATTATGTCCTATCATCCTCACCCAACACAGTAGGCAGGGCAGGTACGATTTCCTCAATTCTATTGCTATTTGAAACTTAAGACGAAGAGATCTCCTAAGGCAGCCGGACCTCACCCAGCAATGAATGGCTGAAACGCTGATCTATAAAGTGAGAGCACAGTTCTGGCTTCTAGCCCAGCCAGGGCTCTTTCTAATGCATTGGAGTAATACAAATAAACAGATATATTTGCAATGCAGATGGACAATAATTAATTATTTTCCACCAGGCTAAAACTGGTGTGGTTTATACAAGACCATGCAACTTAGAAGCAATAGAGTAGGGACGCTTGGGTGGCGCAGTTGGTTAAGCATCCCTCTAGGTTTCAGCTCAAGTCCTGACCTCACTGTCCTGAGCTCAGCCCCACATGCGGCGGGGGGGGGGGTCCACTCTCAGCAGGGGGTCTGCCTGAGATTCTCTCTCCCTCTCCCTCAGCCCCTCCCACTCGTGCTCTCTCTCTAAATAAATCCATCTTTAAAAACATAAAAATAAAAGTAATAGAGTAAGCAGTCAAGAGTAGAGAGCAAGGCAGAGAAGGCAATGTGCCCCTGAAAACATTTCTCTTGACTCCTGGCAGCATCACAAGATTACATTTCCAGACTCCCTTGCAGCTGGGTGTGACCAGGTGACTGAGTTCTGGCCAGTGGAAAGTAGGTAGAAGTGGTCTTATTACTTCTAGACTTGCCCCATAAAAATCTCCTACGAGCCCTGTTCTTTTTCTTCCCTTATCCAGGACCTGGATTTTGAGGATCCAGGAGATGATCTGGAGGCCTAGGGGATGTTTGAACTCAGGATGTCATAAGCCTGGGTCCCAGGGTCCCAGGGTCCCAGCTGCTGAATGCCTACACTGATTCGTTACTTGAACAAGAAATCAACGTCAGTTGTGGGAGTTGTCTCTTATGGTAGTTAATTCTGATTAAAAGAAGAAGGTTCTGGAAGGAAGCTGAGAGGTATGATAGCTAGGTAAACATTCAAAGCCATGCTCATCAGCAGCCTAAAGTATCTGCCACACCCTCTTTGGGAAAGTATAAATGGTCTTGGATCCTTAAGATATAAATACAAAACGTTTTTTTTTTTTCCTTATCCTAGATATCACCCGATTTTCTTTTTCATCAATTATCTTTCATTATTTCCAATAACTTGAACCTTATGTTCCTGTATCCATTTGGTGGTAATGATGATGATGACAACAGCCAGTATTTATTGAGTTCTTAGTATCTACCAGTCACTTTACAAGCCACTTTGAGTAAAATGTCTCATTCTATATTCAAATATATTACATAGATGTCACTGTTATTCCCATTTTATAGATGAGAAAACTGAGGTTGAGAAACATAAGGGACCTGCCAACTAGACTGAATTCCCAGAGGCTGGCCTGATGAAGGTTTGTGTATTTGGTGAATAAAGGGATGAAATTCAAGAGCCAGGTTTGGAAATCAGTGTTAAATGGATAATTGAGGCTTGGCGCTCACTCCAGCAATCTGTGTGTACTCTGGATACTGTTTTAGAATCAGGAATACCCAGTAGCGGCCTAAAGCCCCAGGTTTGATGTAGAGGAACTTATAAATGCTCACTCTATTGAGACCGAGGTCGAGAAAACACTTTGTTGCAGTCTGCGGGTAGCTCTCAGAATTTAAGGGTTTTCTTCCCACTCTAGGCACTGACAAAACAGCTGGACAGACAGAGGGACACAGTGGTCAAGCGCCAGCTTTCTGAGGTCAGACTACTGGACTCGAGCTCTCTACTTGAGATCGGGGCTAAGTTATTTGAAGAGTTTATGTCTCGTTTTCCTTGCATGGAGAGAGAGAGTATCTGTGAAATGTAAATGATGTAACGCCTGTAAAGCATTTAGCGCAGTATCTACCATCTTTTGAACACTTGATAAATGCAGGCTGTTGTGACGGTCACAATCAACATTATCACTATTGCCGCCACGTCGGCCAGCACTATTCTTCAAAGAGGGATCTCCTTAACCACCAACATGCACAAAGAAACTGGCAGCTCAAATATCAGCCTGAAGACTCCAACTCCTATTATTTACAGACTTATCAGAATGCTCGTATGATAACGACAAGATCAACTGATGAACCGCGCATATCTGCAGTACGCCAGGCACACAGAGTTAATATACAAAAGGCAGGTCGGTTCTTTGTCACTGACCTAGCCAAGGGCAGACAGGGACAAGCAGCCACAGCTGACATTTCCATGTCCTGTTGCCGAACCTTCTGCAATGGTCAGGTCCTGCCTGGGCTCACAGTCTAAAGAGATGGGTCCCCGTGTTCCCTGGCCAGAGCATTGCCATTAGCACAGCAGCGCGTGAGAGCAGAAAGGCCGACAAAGGCAGTAGTGATCGCAGCAGCTCCGAGCTGCTGAGAGTTCAGGATGGGTCAGGCGTTGCACGACCACACGAGGACTTTCCCTCATTAAATCTCAAATCAACCCTAAGAGGTGGATGTAATTTACCTTTTTTTTTTTTTTTTTGGACAGGAAAATTGGTATTCAGAGAGTTTAAGTATTTTGCCTAAGGGGACACGGGGACCAGGTAGGGGGATTTGAATCCAGGTCATTGCTACTCAAAAGCCTGAGATATGAACTTTACCACATGGCATGAACCTTTCTGAGCCTTACCTGCTGTGGGCTCTCCTTCCTGTCAAAAATTTCCTTGTTTCTGACCTGGCTTCCTCTTAGGAACTATTCTGGGCAATGTTTTCCCCACTGAAATGATGAACTGCATTTGTAACATTTCTGAATGAAATCATAAGTCATTTCCATAATGGCTGAATAGCCTGAAAAAAATAAAATTTTGCCGTGCACTATGTGAACACACTGCATAATATTTAAACAATAAAGGTTACTTCTCAGGTACTACAGCTGTGTTTTATGCTAATAACCAGAATCATTTAATCATTATGGGCTAATGACCTGCAAAATCTCATTTTAAAAATGAAGTCATATCTGGGCTTCTGGAAGGCAAAATTGGGTAAAAAATGAGGAAAGTCAGTGTTCAATTTATACTCTTGAGTCAAGAGCAGCTGAACAGTCTGTGGTATCGTACCAACTTTGAGAAGGAAAATAATTTGTACATTTGAACTAGAAACAGGAAGGAAATCCTGCACCTCATGGGTCATCCTGGTCCCACTGAAGTGTCACCGGAATACAGAGACCCCTGTTCCGGCATCACAGAGACTCGGATCTGTGGCTCTCCTCTTTTCTCTGCCACAGCTCTCTATCCTTCTATGCGTGAGATCTGTTACTGCTAAGCCTCAGCGGTCTGGGGAGAGCAGAGAGCAGAGCTAGGGACAATCCAGCTCTCTGACGGGGATCCTGCACAGTGACAGTGCAGTGACATGGCCTTCCCCACCACCCTCTGTTCCTCAGGGAGACCTACCAACACATCCGCCACCATCCCAGAGCGCTTTGGTCACCCCTGCTCTTGGGTTGCTGCAGGCGAAATGCCCCAGTAGATGTGGGTATAAGCTCTGTTCACTGCCTGCCTGAAGCCATCCTTCTTCCTTCCTTGCTAACAGAACTGTGATTTTGTTTGATTGCCAAAGTTCTCGGGGGGGGGGGGGGAGTTAATCCAAGCCAATCGGGCTGTGATAAAATTGTCCTAATGCCCCCAATTCTTAACTATACCCTTATCCACACTTTCTGCCATGAAAATTTGGAGTGTTTCAATATGTAGGTGAGACCTAATTCCTCACCTCTGAATATAATCATATGATTTGATATGACATCAAAAGCAACAAAAGAAAAAATAAGAAACTGGGCTTCCTTGAATTTTAAAGTTTTGTTCATTAAAGGATATTACCAAGAGTTAAAAGATCACCTATGGAATAGAGGAAAATATGTGCAAATCATATATTTAATAAGGTTCTAGTATCCAGAATAATACAACTCAACAAAAAAGATATAATAATCCAATCAAAATATAGATAAAGGACTTGAATAGACATCTCTTCAAAGGAGACATGCAAATGGCCAGTAAGCACATAAAAAGATGCTCAACATCATTAGTCATTAGGGAAATACAAATCAAAACCACAATGAGATACAACTTTACATCTACTGGGATAGCTATAATAAAAACAACAACCAAATAGAAAAGCTTGGTTTGGCAAGGATGCAAAGAAATTGGAACCCTCCTCCCTCGTGAGTGGGAATATAAAATGATGCAGACATGGTAGAAAATCATTTGGTGATATCTCAAAAAGGTAAATATGCCCTATGATCCAAAAATTCCATTCCTAAGTACATACCCACTAGGATAGAAAACAGGTGTTTAGACAAAAGCTTGCATATCAATGATTAGAGTAGCATAATCCATACCAGCCGAAGTAGAAGTAGAAGCATCTTGACATTCATAAACTTGTGAGTGGATAAAGAAAATGTGGTATATCCACACATATGATGGAATATTACTCAGCTGTAAAAAAGAACATAGTACCAATAGATGCCACCATGTGAATGAAATTTAAACATGCTAATTGAAATAAACCAGACATAAAAGGCCACATCTATGAGATACTCTAGTCCAAATAGGCAAACCAAGAGAGATGGAAAGTAGTTTAGTGGTTACTAGGGGCTAGAGATGGGGATAAAGGGAATGACTGCTTAGTGGATATGTGGTTTCTTTGGGGTAAGATAAAAATGCTCTGGAATTAGACAGTGGTGACTGTTCATAAGAAACAGCACTGTGTATATTATTACTATTTGTCAATTATGGCTGGAAGTTTGTTCTCGAGCACTTTAAAATAACGTTGTACATGTGTATATCCATACATACGCACTTTTTTCCTCCCAGAGAGCCAGCTGTTAAGCATCTACCAGCAAACCTCTGGCTGCAGGGCTCTATGCTCCACGGTGAGACCTCCTCGGGCCCCCTAAAAACAGTCTTAACGGAGTCTTTTTCCTCGCAGCTGGTGCCCAAAGAAACATTCAGAACCAGGTACCCAAAGCCGCTCCAGAGAAGTGAGAATTTCAAAGGCTGGCCACAGGTTGCACCTGCCTTTCAAAGGTGGGGAGGGGGAATCTCTGGGGCCCTTGAGCTCCCCCGCCGGGAGTGCCTGCTGGCAAAAGATGCTTCATGTTACTTTGCTGACTTCTAGACAGCCAGCCACACTTGGCTATTGTTTTTAGTTGTACATACTAGTATTGAATTATTTGTTATGGATGTTGTTCCTCAATTAGTGCATTCCCTGGAGATAGTGAAAGCCTCTGGAATTGAGTTTCTCCTAGGCTTAATCACTGTTGCCATGTGGACAATTGGGAGCTGGATTGGCCCCCTTGGACCAGCTGCAGGAGGGGGACATGACTTGCCCATGTGGCATCACAGCCTGTGAGTGGGACCTCAGGCATGTCAGGAGGTGGTGGCTGGACACTGAAGAGAGCACATATAGGTACCTGCAGCCCTGAATACTCTTTGGCAGTCCTTGGGACCGACGGACATTGGTCATTAGGCACTAGGTCAGAGGTTGACCTTGAAGCCGCTTGCTTATAATGGCGATTTCAGGCAGCCTACTTCCAGACTACTCGTCAGGCTTTCTACCTCATGAACCCTTTGGCTAAGAGCAGCTAAATAACATTACCAATGGAAACCACTGATTGAGAGCTGAACACTATCCATCTATTATCTCATTAAACCTCCTGGCAGCTCTGAGGCAGTTGTCATTATTTGTCCCAACTTTGGAGAGGAGGAAACGGAGGTGCAGGGAGATGCAATTACTTGATTCTGGTAACACGGGCAGCAGCTTGCCTCCAGAGTCCATACTCTCATCACTACTTACACAACCTGCAAATGGGCGAGAACTTCACTCACCAGCTTCATGAAGTCTCCTGGATGGGGAAAAGCCAGGAGGCACCACAGATAACCCTTCTCTACTTTTCAGCTCCACTGAGGACCCTGGAGAGCTGTGGTCTGATCAGGGTCACAAAGGAGTCAGGGCTTGACTTGCTCTCCCACTTTTGCCTGTGAACTCAAGCTTCTCTGCTCTGACCCTTGGCTCCTTGGTCTATAAAAGCGAGATTATAGTATCTACCTATCATGAGGAATGTGTGCTTACACGATTTCTGTGTAATATGGGGATCCTAATGGCACAGTTCTTACAGGGCATTATGAGGATTTGGTGTATTCTTGCATATAAAAAGTCACAAAAATTGCGTGGTGTAAAAGAAGTGCTCAGTACATGTTATCCACAGGTATCACCATGATCATGGTCACCGCCACCACCACCACCATCAGTATTTATAAGACAGTATTTATATCTTTGTGGAAGACATGGGGGGATACCTGGTACATCACTGGCCCCCAATAAACAGCAGTTCCCACTTCTACCTCCCAAGGTCCCAGGGCTCCTGATGTCATGTCCACCAACCTGCACAGACCCCTTCCAGACTGCCCCAGGTTTTAGCTGGAGGCCCTGGCTTTGGTGAAGACTGATCTAACTATTTCCCACAAAGAGCTCACACAAAGCACAGCTGGGTGGTGGAGGCAGACTCCTTCCTCCCCTCTCTCTCTTTGCTATGGTGTGCAAGAGTGCACCTCTTTTTCAACGTTGGGCCCCTCCACCAGCCCAGGTCTGTCCCCAGTCACCACATAATGGCTCACTAAAGTGCACAATGTCACAGAGACAATAAGAGGAGCTTAGTAGAAACTTGTTGATTAAGAGAATAGCTAAGTAAAGTCTGGCATATACACACCCAACTAGCATATAGCTATCAAAAACGATGGACCACCTTTCACCCACCTTTCACCCAGATTTCTTTTCCAGCATACTTGGTCATAACTGAAATGTTCCACATTTTAGTGGAATAAGTGCATTGTTGGGGCTCTACCCATGTTGACTCTGATTGGCATTTAAGATGTCTTCAAGAAGATCATGCAATGAGGGGTGCCTGGGTGGCTCAGTGGGTTAAAACCTCTGCCTGCAGCTCGGGCCATGATCTCAGGGTTCTGGGATCAAGCCCCACATCGGGTTCTTCTGTTCAGCGGGGAACCTGCTTCCCCCTCTCTCTCTGCCTGCCTCTCTGCCTACTTGTGATCTCTCTCTCGGTCCGTGTCAAATAAATAAATAAAAATCTTATAAAAAATAAAATTTAAAAAAAAGATCATGCAATGATTCAGTTTTATAATCTTGGAACACAGTGGAACACAGTGGAACACAGAATAACAGCATGCCTTATAATCGATTATATAATCACAAACTACATTACAGGAGGCCTTTATAATGCTATAATAATGTCAAAAATACATTAAAATGCTCTATATAACATGATTATGATTACAACTAGAAAAATGCACAACAACAACAACAACAAAACAGAGGGTATGGAAAAGAAAGACTAGAAAGAAATAACCCTAAAAGTTAATGGGGCTTACATTTGGAAAGTGAAATAAACATGGAATCCTCTTTCGCTGGCAGAGAGAAGGAAACGCATTAATAATTTTTGGTCCACCACTCTTGAATTCAATTACAAAGCAGTTTGGATGACTTTTCCTTCCCAAACTAGGGGAGTATTCAGAATCTCTGGAGTGCTGCAGAATACAGATGTTAGAAGCTTTACTCTAGGAGAAAAGAGGTGAGCTTTACGCTCTGTCCTAATCCACACAAAGGGGTATCCACCAGGGGGAAGTGGAGAGTGCGGCAAAATAGGGGCTCACAGAAAAGGTAAACGGAGAGGGAGCAGGAAGAGCTCACTGGCAAGCGCATGTACCTTGAAGGTAAATGCACAGTCACCAGAAGAGAGTTGAAAACAAGGAGCAGACAAGTCTAACGAGTGGTTGGGTGGTACGAGGACGGCATGTAGAAGAAAGACAGAGTGACGGAGAAGGCAAAAATGTCACGCGAGGGAAATTAAATGAAGGCGATGATTTACGTCTGCTACCAAATGCACCAGCCCTATCAGTTTTCAAAAAGAAAAAGAAAGAGAGTTCACTAAAGTTTGATGGTGATTAAGAGAGCATGTTTTGAACCATATTCGAAACCCCTGCCTGCCTTATTTTACATATAAAATGAGAATAAACGGTCTTCACTTGATGGGGTTGGTGTGAAGAGTCACAGTTATTACATCTAAAGAGCCATGAACATTTCACAGAGCAATGTCAGTGCTCAGTACAGGTAACCTGCCAATCTCATCAGCAGCAGCACAGTCACCTCTATCATCATCATAACCGCCATCATCACCGTCATGGCCATCATCGTCATCATCACCATAACTACCATCATCGCTGTCACGGCCATCATCGTCATCATTGTCACCACCGCCACCACCATTATCACCACCACCATCGTCATCAACACAACTACTATCATCACCGTCACAGCCATCATCGTCATCATTGTCACCACCGCCACCACCATCATCACTACCATCATCGTCATCACCACAACTACCAACATCACCGTCACGGCCATCATCGTCATCATTGTCACCACCGCCACCACCATCATCACTACCATCATCGTCATCACCACAACTACCAACATCACCGTCACGGCCATCATCATCATCATTGTCGACATCGTCATCATCATCATTGTCACCACCGCCACCACCATTATCACCACCATCATCATCATCACCGTCACGGCCATCATCGTCATCATTGTCACCACCGCCACCACCATTATCACCACCACCATCGTCATCACCACAACTACCATCATCACTGTCACGGCCATCATCATCATCATTGTCGACATCATCATCATCATCATTGTCACCACCGCCACCACCATTATCACCACCACCATCATCATCACCACAACTACCATCATCACCGTCACGGCCATCATCGTCATCATTGTTGCCATCATCATCATCATCATCGTCACCACCGCCACCACCATTATCACCACCATCATCATCATCACGACAACTACTATCATCACCGTCACGGTCATCATTGTCATCACTGTCGCCATCACCACCGTCACCACCGCCACCATCATTATCATCATCACCACAACTACCAGTCATCACCACCACCACCACCATAATCATCACTTTTTCATTTAGAATATTTGTTTCTGTAAAATGCTAAATAATGGACGTTTTAGATAAAATAATGGGAAACAATGATAAGTGCGTTTTAAGTGGGAAGCACACAAAAGCAGCAGAGTCTAACTCCCTGTTTCTCTGAGGGTCATGTCATCTATACCTTGGTAACACTCGGTCATGAAATAAAAGTTTTTGGAATGGACGTGGTCCCCCTCCTGGTGAGGACTATGCAGGGTACAGCAGACGCAGGACAGCAGAGAAAGGCTGATGGAATCCTGCTGGTGGATAGCAAGGTGGGGTGCATATTTCTGAGACCTAAACCCAGCTCCCCTCTCCTGAACTAACTTTTTAAAACCGAGACATAGAGTTTTCAAAATAGCTCTCTTATAGCCAAGTGCCCAATTACTGGCAACACTAAAGAAGTCCCAGACACGTAGGCTTTGGAACAAGCCAAGGGTCCGTATACACCCAACAAACACTTCAGTTGTGGTGAATGTGTCATCATTTCCCTGTCTTCATTTACCTTTCAGAAATGATAGCATTTGTTTGGCTTTAGAATGCTATCTGGTATCTTGGGACATTCTGTTTTCACAAGGTTGCAGCCACAAAAGATTCCTCCAGAAGGGGATGGTGTGGCAGAGGAGCGTGGGCAATTACTTTGCCTGTCCAGTCTCTATCCTGGCCCTGAGCTCATGTTCTAAGTCATCTGTGTACTTCCGCTCTCAAACTCTGAACCCAAGCTCTCTAAAGCAGACAGAGAGACACAAGTTTTTGGATCCTGTCACTTCCCTGCTTAAAACTCTTCAGTGGCTTCCTTTATTCCTTTGGAAGAAAGTCCTAGCTGGTTATGCTATGCTCTCCCATCCCATGCTACTTCAGCTACATGGGCCCCCATTTTTGCTCTGGCCCACATTGTCCAAGCTCCTTTCCGCCTCAGGACCTTCGCACTTCTGTTCACCTTACCTGAAACATTTACTGTTGTTCAGTCCCTCCAATTGCAGGTTCTTTTTCATTCCTTGGCTTTCTGGTCAAATAACACCTCCTTAAAGAAGAGGTCTTCCTTGACTTTCCTCCTCCCTCCAACTGATACCTCAGGGCAAGTTTAGTTTTATTTACTGCACTCAGCACAGCTTCTGTCTTGCATATTTTCTTATTTACACGCTTATGGGCTTCTTCCTCCTAGGTCTTGTAAGTCCCCTTAATGACAACTGGCCCTTCCGGTTCTGACTTCTTTACTATTTTACTCCAGTACTTAGCTTCCAAAAGACAGCTTAATGAATCAATCATTCAATCAATCAGTGAATGAATGAACCAACTAATTCAAGAATGAATGGATGTGACTTTAGCTTCTGGAGGTTGGGAAGACAAGTCCCCTTAGATCCCCTTTCCCTGGTCCCCAGCCTCCAAAAATGGCCAGAGAAGGATATTATGTGTGCCTTGTCCTGGGAAGGGAAGAAAGCCCAAAAAAACTTCACCAGCTAGAGGAACTAAAGAGGAAGAGATCCAGTTAGGAAGAGCATTACTCCAGGATTCAGGACCCTGGGACTCCAGGATTCTGATAGAGGCTCGAAATACCAGCAACACTGGCTACACCATTAATTTATTTCAATAACCAAACCAAACCAAACCAAACCAAAAAATGTTACTGAGCTCCTACTCTGCTGCCTCACTGATTGTGTTCCATGTTCCATAGACACTGATAAAGAAGCACACGATCAGACTCAAACAAGGCTTGGTCCAGTGGCTTCTCACTATTGCTTTGTGCTGCAATCCAGAGCCTTCCTTTTAATCTATAGCAAGAAGGGTAGAGCTGGAAGAAATGATTTTGTAGACCCAGCCAGTTCCAAAGGTCCTCCTCCTTCCTTTTCCCTTTCACGGGGCCAGAGATGGTCCAGGAAGAGAGCCTCGCTATAGGTCGCACCTCCGCCACCCACTCACTGCATGGGACAAGAATGGCTCTTCTATCCCAGTTAGGAGAACTGGCTCCTGGATCAGACCAACTATGCCTGATCCCCACTTCCATCATGTCCTAGCACATGAACTAGGGCTAGCTGCTAAAATTCTCTGAGCTTTGATTCCCTCATCCCTAAAATGGATATAATACAGCACTCTATTCATAGACCTGTGAAGATTAAATAATCTATGCCAAGTGCTGAGCACAGAGCCTTGTACAGAGCAGGCAACTCATGTCCGCCACCCTTGGCAGCGGCAGCAGCTCACTTTTTCGGGCTGTCGCATCTCATTGGTAAAAAATGACATGGGCTGGAGCCTCCTTTGTGTTTGCCAACAGTGGGCTGTGTGAAGAGATCATTTTAGGTGATACTGTGATCTCTGTGATTCCCTTCCGGGTAGAATATCCCACAAGTGGACTGAGCTCATTGGTTTAATTTCAGGTCTGTCACTCCTCCAAAATGGCAAGAATCTCAAGAAGGATTTGGAAGGAGTCAAGCTGGGTGACTGCCAAGGCGGGGGGACATCACATCCCTGTCAAGTGACACAGTGTGGGAACTGCACCCTGCTGGGTAGATGCGGGTATTTCCTGGAAGGGCAGCTCCGCGGCGGAGAAGGGGCACCAGAGGTTTAGGGCCCTGTAAGTGTGGCTCCTTCAGGGGACGCGGTGGCACTAGTCCGGGGCTGGGAAGGGCGACCCGCAGTTATAGAGCTTTTCAAGAGAGTTCTTCCTTCAAACCAACGTGTGAATCTTCATGAACATTCAAAATGGGGAAGGGGGTGATAGATGGGGAATGGTGTTCTCATTTTACATACTGAGAAAACACAGCAGAGAAGTTGTTAAATAAAATGACTCTGGGACCGCACCTTGAATTTCATACCTTGAATTTCTATTGCGTTGCTCTTCTGAGAAGCTTGGAACGTTCACCCCAATTGTGAAATGACTTGGCCCCATCCTTGCAGTCATACTGAGACCAGGATCAGAGCAAGAACATGTGACACCCTCGTCAACAACACAGGCATCAATCACAAGAAGGTCCGACATTATGTAAATACCGGCATATGCATTAGTTTGTGGTCTTGCTGTCACCTCATTCCTGGCCGAGCAGCAAGCCAGCTATGTGAAATCTGGCACCAGTCGAAAGTGTGGACAGATGGGGGCATATCAGTGGCCACCGATCTCCAGAACACCGGACAGAGTCCAACAAAGGGAATGGAGGACAGAGAGGGTAAATGAAGACACAGGCTGCCTGGTGTGGCTTGGGAGTCAGGCAGAGCTGGACTGAACTGGACCCTAAGCTGAGGGATCAGGCAGGGGGGAGAGACACTGATCTGAATCTCACCCTTCCCACCTGGGGAATGGGTGGCAAAGGAACGATAAAGGTCAGATGTGACAGCATCTGTGGGATGCGTCCCGGGATCTGGCACCTCCTCGGTGCTCACAAAATGATGCTTCTGTCCCCAGGGGAGGTCTTCAGGGAGAGGTCGGCGTGCTGTGCTCCAGTCTTCTGTGAAGTCATCCTCGGGGAATCTGGCAACATTAGATCCTACTCTGTCCTGCTTTCTCAGCCCCTCGTGCCCGCCTCCACGCTAACGTGTATCGCGCCATGCTCAACGGCCCGCGCAAATGGTGGCTCCTCGTGTGACCAGGAGCTCCTCGTGGGCAGGCACGGGGTCCTTTTCTGGCTGTATCTCCAGGGCTCGGCTGTGCTGTCCGGCAGGGCAGTCACTAGCCACAGGTGGCTACTTACATGAAACAACTTAAATGAAGACTCCAGTCCCTCAGACACCCTGGCCACATCCCACCTGCTCAGAGCGACTGCACTGGACAACAAAGACCCAGAACTTGGCCAACGCTGCAGAAAGTCCTGCGGAACAGGGCTGACCCAGGAAAGCACAGAGTCAACGGGGATGCTGGCCAAGCAGGAGGGGAGACAGGGAAGGGAGGAGGAGGGGCAGACTGCGGCCCGAGGGACCCCATGCGGGCTTCCAAACCCAGAAACAATGGCCCTTCCAAAATACTCCCTGAGACTTTCCTGATCTTCCCTTCATTCTCAATTTTCCCTATTTTCTTCACATTTGTCTTAAAATGTCAAGTAAAATTTGAAAACACACTGTGTAAAAGTAGGATTTGGTCACACACACACACACACACACACACACACACACTGGTTCCAAATCTATTCGATTCACAAAGATCACACTTCTCAGCACAGCACATACCACTGGTGCTAAACGAGTAACGTGACCCGAATTCCCGGGTTCGGCTGGCCAGGCGTTGTTTGTGTATCGTCACACACTGACTTCTTATAATACCTACTGGAACGTCCATTTCACAGATGAGAAGACCAAGGAACGGGAGGTCTGAATTGCTGCGGGTCACAGAGTAAGCAAGTGTCAGCCAAGACTACCCCATGGAAGCCTGGCCCTGGATGCCAGAGTCCCAACCACTATCCTTCCTGTGCAGCGAGTCAGGCCCCTGGTCTCTGCTGGGGCTGCTGACCCAGTTCCCCACACACAAAGGTGGCCTCTAGGGAGGTCTGGAGGAACCATGGTGGGAGTGCGGGATCACTTCTTCGAAGTCACCAATCCCTCTCTGCAGCCTCCCTTCCCCTTTTACTTCCCAGGGTCCTTTCAGATCGGAAGCTGGCAAAAGGTTTTCGGAACTAGCCAGGATGTTCTCCTGCAGACCCAAGCCCATGTGTGGGGCACGGCCGGGCCCTCCTGAGCAAAGCGACTGAAGAAACTGATGCGCGTCATCACCTGGCCGGGCGGTCAGAGATGTGATGGCTACCCACGGACCTTGCCTCGGGAGGACTCGCTCCGGCTCCTGCGAGGCTCCTGGTATTCTACACCAATGCCCAGTAAGACCAGAACAAAAGGGAGGTGCCTGCCCACTCATGGATTAGCACAAAGCAGTGGATCGAAGGCCAATGTTCTATTGGCTAAGGAAATAAAAGGTAGAGATGAGGAGGAAAGACAAGCCCGCTTATCAAAGCACCCAGTTCGATCAGCACCCACAGCCCAGGTGACGTCGGGCGGCACCATATTGCTGCGGTGCACATCTGAGCCACCGGAGGACTCCTCTGTCCTGGCTGCAGCAGGGTGGGGCGGAGGTGATGAGCCCAGCTCCCCAGGGCTGTAAGCCTGAGCTGTCTGTCCTTGAACCCCCCCTCCTCCCCGGCACACACAGGGTACCGCAGTGACTTCTCTGTTTCAGTGAGAGATGAGGAATGAGTCTGGGTATTTCAATTCTTGGAGCAGACAAGCCACAGAAGAACATCACTTTGGGGTAAAAGTCAGGCCTGGGTTTACTCATCAAAAAGCTGCCACAGAACTCCACGGGCAGACGACACAGTGCGACTCTCCAAGGCTTTGCTGTGAACAGTCAAAACACTCCTAAGTTGCAGAGCCATGAGATATTTTTGATTCGTGATATTACTGGAGAGGGCTGAATATAGTTCTGGTATCTTTCAGTTCGCTGAACGGGCAAGTAGAGAGGCAGGGAGCTGGGGAAGCAAGAGGAATTGAGGTATTTCAAGACCAGACGCTTCCAAAAATATGACCAGGTTTGATGGCGGGAATTGCCACTCCTTTTCCCTGAAGCCTGAGATGGCTCCCCACCAGATAGAGGAGGGCTGTGATGGCTCCCCATCCGCTGACTCCTCTATCTCTCCAGTGTTACCTGGTGCTCCTCTCCCCACCAGAACCTGATCCGTTACCTATGAGGATGACAGGCTGTCCCCTGGATGTGTCACACGGACCTAGGTTCCCCGGGCTGGCACACGTGCCCGCCTCCGCCTGCAAAGCCCTTTCCCTCCCCTCTCCGATTAGAACAAAAATCCATTTATCTTCCTGGCATGCTCGGAATGTGGCCGCCTACGTGAAGTCTTCCCCAATTCCCTGTCAATGCTGGAGGCATTGATCTCTCCATGCTTCTGCTCCATTGCCCACCGCAGCACATGACCCGAGCATTCTATTTAGTTGTACACGGTTCTGTCTCCCTCTCAAGACCATGAGAGCTTACGAGCAAGGGTGACATTCAATTTATCTTTGTACTCTGAAGTAAATATTTGCTGAATGAGGAAAGAGATTTGTTGGATGTCTATGTGATAGGAAGTACAGTCTCCTGGGGGTATCCCACAGTCCCAAACAATGCCACATACTAGCAACTGCCTTCCTCTACTGCATGCACACACATGCACAGGCATACACACACCCACACAACACACACACACACACACACACACACACACACACAGTGGTCTCTCGAGGACCCGGCCAACAAACTTATAGACATGGCAACATGAATTCCAATGCCTGTCATAATTTAGAACTTGTTTTGAATATAAATACCTAGCCCTTCTTTTCAGAGGGCTTGGAATGGCTTTTTCTTTCTTTCTTTTTTTTTTTTCAAGAAACAAGGAGAAATTAAGTGGGATGTAGATGCAGACACCAAGATATCCATGCACAGTCTTCAAACGTTTTGAAAGGATCTCATTTCAATCGCATGCTTTCAGAATTATGTTTCCAAATTCCATTAGAGGCCTGGAGAAAATGTGTTAAATTCAAATTCCGGATTTTCTGTAAAAAGTATGTGAAGTATGCCAACAAAGGTTGAATACAAGAATAATTTTGCTGCCAAGCTCCCTATTCATAATTCACGTGCAAAGGACTGCCTGATCCCAATTAGCTCAAACTTGTTTTTGCTTTTCTTTGTTGTCGCCCGCTGCCCACCTTCCTGGGACTCCTCGTTTTGGGTTATTTGTTCAGACTTCAGCTCCAGACACACCACTGTGATTTCCTTTTTAATAAACACTATCCAGTGAGTAGCGGAAAACAATGAGAGGCACCTGCACTCTATTATAACTTCTCATCCCGCCCACAGACGCGGAGCTATGAATAAGTGAGAACCGCCACCAGCCTAAGAATAGCAACAGCATTTTCCCATAAACACAGTATCATACAACTTCAGCTCACACGAAGGACAAAGTACCCGGCTGCCCCATTGTACTAAACGGGGTAGGAATGCCACGAGGAGAGCCAAGCGTCTGTTGTCTGTCTGCGACCGATGACTCTGTCAAGGGTGGGGCCGTGGGACAGTTCGTTCCATGTTAGGAAGCAGCTGGACATTCCTCAAATCATAGGGATGGAAGCCCCGTGCTAATTAACGACAGCCCAAGAACCAGAGGCAGAAGTTGTAGAGGACAGAGCCGGAGGCGGGTTGTTACCCAGTACACGTTCAGGTTTCAAACATCTACGCCATGTCACACGTGTGTGCAGGCACTGTGCTCGGGGTCCGGCGTGAACACTGGTGAGCAGCAGCCAAAGACTTGGGCCCCGCGGAGGGTATGGCCTCTCCACTCGCTAGCTGGGCCTCCCTGAGCAAGCCACCGAACCCCGCGGAGCCCCTGTTTCCCGCCTGGGATACGGGCTAAGAACAAGCCAGAGTTCCAGCTGTTGGGAGCCTATAATGAGCCACAGTGGCAATTACACTCACCATTTTTTGGGTAAAATCGCCTTCAAAGTATTTATTACCTACAAAGAAGAAGAGGGTAACTTTACCGAGGAGGACCGAGCAGACGCCACACTGACCCACCGATCATGACGAAGGTGACCAGTAACGCATGCACACTATTAATCCCTCGATACAATGTACTGAGAAGGAAAACACATCATTTCTGCATAATAGTCTTCTTTTTGTAGATTTTAAAAAAAAAATTACATTTGCCATTGTAACCCTTGTTAAGTGCACAATTCCGTGGCATTAATTACATTCATGATGTTGCACGATCATTCCCACCAACTATCCCCAAAACTCTTTCATTGCCCCAGAGAGAACGGCAACCACTCTGCCTCGGTGTTGGGCACAGAAGCTCTGTAAGCAAATGTTTGCTGGCACCTATGTTCAGTCACTCAAGCCAAGGTGGTGCCAGTGAGCCAGATGCTTTCCTCTGTGCTTCCCACTTGTGATTCACACATCCTCTCCAACCCCATCTCAAGCCTGCCATTGCTATTTCTCACGCAAGCCACCTTCGTCTGTCTCTTGGAGGACCCCAGCAGCTTCCTGACTGGGTCGCCACTTCTGTCCTCATCGCCTGTCCACAAATCTACCTGCGACACAGCAGCCAGAGTGATCTTTTTGAAGTGAAAGGCAGTTCACGGTGCATCTCTGCTCAAGACGTGTCTCTTAGCCTATCTGCTCTGGCCAAATGCCAATTCTCAGGCACCCTCTCCTCCCTCCAACCTTACCTACTATGCTGCAGCTGGCTCCCTTGCTGCCATGCCAGCTCTGACCCCAGGGCCTTTGCACCTGCTGTTGCCTCTGCCTGGAATTCTCCACCTGCAGCTATGACTTCCTCGGGTGCCTAATCTCACCTTTCCAGAGAGGCCTTCCCTGAACATTCTCTGTAAGACAGTACATCTGACCTCCTTGTCCTTCCAGTCTACTTATTAGCATCAGCCCAGTCTTCCAGAGGTTCTCTCTCAACACCAAACTCAAAGACCTGGGGCCTGCTATGACAAAGGCAACCCTCCCCTTTGCCACAGGGCTATGTCACGCTTCACCAGTAGGGGGTGCGGGAGGGACACTGGAGGAAGGATTCTGGTCTCTTAGAAGCACCCTCCCAGTGGGCAGCATACTCCTACCCCAATCCAGGGCCACTTTCCTGGCACATCACCCCCACTGACAGAATTACAGTGACTTTCATGGCAAGGTACCTTCCATTCATGGCTTTTCCCCGCACCAGGGTGGGTGGCTTCCTAGGGAGTCCCACTAGTACACAGTCACAGGGCAAACTTTCCAACCCATGGACCATGGCGGCTGGACCCCAGTGCTGGGGAGTGGGAGTCCCGCTTCCTGAGTCCTTCCTTCCGTGGGTGTGCTGGCTCAGCCTTCAGAGTAGCGGCTGCTCCCAGATCTGCATTCCCCTTAGTAGTCAAAAATATTTTATTATAGTTAATAGATCTTTATATTAAGTTTTCCTGGTTAAAATCTCCGGGTGGTTTGTTTTCTGATTGAATCTTGACTGACATGGTAACAGAAGGCAAGCAAAGACTTTGCTGTGCTTCCTAATTTACTAAAGACTTTATTTATATTTACTACTTTGTTTGCTGCTGTGTGCTTAACATGTTATAGGCCCTTGATAAATCTTGGGAGATAGGTAGTTAAGAAGGAAGGAAGGGAGAGAGGGAGGAGAAAGGGAAGAAAGAAGGCAAAGAGGCTGATGGATGGACTGAAGGCTGGATGGTGACCCCCACATGGCATCACATGGTTTACGGCAGGGCCTGGTATGCAGTAAGCACTCGTGAAATAGTCATTGGTGTCGCTGAAGACCTTCCATGGCTCCTATTTAACCGCTCTGGTCCTTCTACCAACTACCCGGAATCTTGAAATGCCCTACTGTCAAGTGCCAGAGCCTAAAGTCTAGGCCTGCCCTGTGACTCTCCTGAAGAAAAACAGCAGTAACAACATGAACAGAGACAGAGAGAGGAAAGAAAGCATCTTGGGACCAAATCTGGAACTTCTGGTGCTTGTTTTTATTCTGATGATCAAAACAGAATGGAAACGGTCCGCCGCCCCTACACTGCGGTGCACCTAGCTTCCTGCTTGCAGAGACGTTCTCCTTTCCCTTTGATTGGAGAGCCTTGTCTGGGTCAGCACCTAATTTCTGGTGTGAATATTCTCTTTCCCGTTCTACAAAAAGACCTACCAATAGGCTGTGAAATGAGCATTTCACGAAAGCATAAAATGCACCTGATAATTAAAATGCTCAGCAATTAGAGTAATGAACTACACTCCAATCTCCTGAGTTAATTTCATAACCTCAGAAAATTATAAAGAAAAACTATTTGGAGATTAGAAACCTCTAAAGGATTTTTTTTTCTTGTTGACTCATCTATCATGTTTCGCTTTGCTTACAATTTCATTCTCCTTCAACTGTTTTTCTTCTATGGCCCCACTGCTTTGGAATCATACTGGTCATCCTTGTCTGCTCACAAAATAAGCCAAGAAGAAAGCTACAAAATCCCAAAGCCAAGAATTACGATTAGCTAGTAAATCGCATAATAAGAATATAATACAGCTAATGAAAGAGCACAAGGGTATTTAATACCAAGCCCCTGATGTAAAGAACAATTGTCTATTTCAATTACTGTTTTTACTTCAAATTACAAACAGTACTAGAAGAAATTAGCACAGTAGTAACTCATGGTGCTACAATGCAGCCATGAACCCAAAGAAAACAAGAACAAAAAGGCATCTGAGTGTCAAAATGGATGTGGCTTTCTTCAAAGGAGACACACAAATGGCAAATAAGCACATGAGAAGATGTGTTCAACGTCATTAGTCATTACAGAAATGCAAATCATAATCACAATGAGATATCACTTCAATTCACATTAATAGAAGGGCTATCATTAAAAAAGGAAACTAACAAGTTTCAGCGAGGGTGTGAAAAATGACATATTGCCGGCGGGAATGTAGAATGGTACAAGTGTTGTGGAAAACAGTTTAGGCAGCTTCTCCAAAGGTGAAGCCTACAACTACCACGTGACCCAGAAATTTCATTCCTAGGTATACATCCAGAAGAACTGAAACCAGGGACAGATATTTGCACACTGGGGTTTACAGAGACATTATTCACAATAGGCAAAAGGTGGACGCGATCCAAGTAGTCACCAGCAGATGGACGGATTAACAAAATGTGGCATAAAGGCATACAACGTTATACTATCCAGCCATAAAAAGAATGAAATTTAGACATATGCTACAATATGGGTAGACCTTAAAAACATTATGTGTAATGCGGTGCCTGGGTGGCTCAGTCGGTTAAGCATCTGCCTTTGGCTCAGGTCATGATCTCAGGGTCCTGGGATCGAGCCCAGAATCTGGCTCCCTGCTCAGCGGGAAGCCTGCTTCTCCCTCACACTCCGTCCCTGCGACCCCCACTCTTGCTTATGTTCTCTTTCTCTCAAATACATAAATAAAATCTTTTAAAAAATCCAGTATTATGTGAAATGAAATAAAACAGACACAGTAGAACAACATTGCATGATTCCACTTATAGGAGTTACCTAGAACAGACAAATGCATAGAAGCAAAAGGAAGAGGTTAGTGGGGACCTCTGGGAGTGGAGAAGGGGGAGTTCTTGTCTAATGGGCATAGAGTTTACATTTCGGATGATAAAAAAAAACTTACGAATAGATGATGTTATACAACACTGTGACTAAAATTAATGCCACTGACTTGTATACTTAACAATGGGTAAAAGGAAATTTTGTATTATGTATCCTTTACCACCACCATAGTGGATGCCTCACGTACCCTAAGATCTATGTACCGTCTCATAAAAGAGCTTGCCAGGCCCTTGCTCTGGGCCTGTTTACTCTCATTTTATAAAGAACTCTAACGAACTTGATTAATTAGATTTCTCATCTTAAAGTTCTGGAAATAGCTCACTCACGAGGCCTCTGCATGTTTTCATAAGGTTGGCATATGGCTGGCAGGGAGGAAGAAGAGAGGGGCTTTCTGCCAGTCCTGAGTGATTCAAGTGTATCTGATGAAATCCATTTTAGAATAGCCTGGGAAACAGTCTTTTTAGAATGGCCTGGAAATAGCCCCGGGGCGAGGCATGTCGTCTGTCTAATCTCCTGCACCTGGCATGTGGAGGCTGACCCGAACAGCACCCATCCCATCAACTGTCAGGGGATGGTGTGTGTGTGTGTGTGTGTGTGTGTGTGTGTGTGTGTGTGCGCGCGTGCGTGTGTGTGTGTGTGCGCGTGCGCGCGCACGTGTGTGTGTTGCCAACTTCTTGGCCTCAGTTGTTACCTACCATGGAAAGGCCTGGAACAAAAAGTTCTGGAGATATGAAATTTCTGAACAACAATAACAGCAAGCAAAAAATCTCCAAGAGGTGACCAGCAGAGAGTTCCATGCAGAATAGAAATAAAAAAGACCCAGGAAGAGCAGCAGGACCAGTGGGAGAGGGACATGAGGCGGAAGGCGGGCTGGGAGGGATCTCCAGGCTGGTACAGGTGAGTCCCCACGCCAGCAGGCAGGGCACAGCAGGAGCATTCAGCAACGGCCGGCCGGGGCGTGGGCTGGTGCGGCACTAATCACAGTGGGGTCCGCCTCCCCCAGAAGCTTGTGAGAAATGCCAAATTTCTCCTACAGAAGGGGTGATTTTTTTGCTGCTGGTTTCTCTCCCTGTCAGTTTCTTTTTGGTGCAACCTCCAGGGTGAATTCACTGAAAACTCTCCTTTGCTTGATCCAACTCTTACTTAGAGCCGTCAGTGTTTGTACATCTCAGTAAGCAGATACCTCTGCCCTAAAGGCACAACTTAGATATCTACACACTTGCATTTATGAAAGTGAATTCTTTCAGAACACTGCTATGTCCATAGCAGGGCCAATAAATCTCTGCTATGAACCACAGCAGGAAGAAATCAACCATGTGAGAGCGGTCGTCACTATGCTCAGCACTGCAGACATTGCCTCAGTGAATTCTCACACCTCACCAGGTAGGTACTTGTCTCGCCCCCATTTTGCAGCTGTGGGCACTGAGGCCTAGAGAGACTCAAGCAGCCTGTCCAAGGTTACTGTAGGTAATGGGGAGGAGCCAGGGATCAAAACAGGCAGCACAGGTTTGAACCCACCTGGTACCCTATGTGAGTCAGTAAACAGAGGAAGGATGGGAGGAAAGAATGTCAGAGCAAGAGGGAGAAGGGACGAGGATGCAGTTTCTGGAGAAGCAGGCAACTGGTTTATGATCCTCCAAGCCCACTCCCCGAAGAGGCATCTCCCCGAAAGAATGAATTCCCTTCCACCAAGAGGACAAGAAGGCCTGCCAAGTGGGGCTGGCGGAGCAGGCATATCGGGTCAAGCTCCGAGAGAAATCGGGACTTGCCAAGTTCTGATATGACTGAAAGGCAATGCTGGCTGGGCTGGAGGCGGCCCCCCTCTTTTTGGCAGGAACACAGAGCTATCTAACAACACCCAGCCTCGTTTCGAAACAGGCTGAGGCCGGAAGACCAAAAACAATATGGCCCCCCGTAAACTGCTGAGTGCAGGAGAAGCACAGTGACTTTTCAGCAAGGATGGTGAAGTGATTTTTATCCTGGAGCACCAGCTGATCCTACTCGCAGTGCCACTTCTGGACTATTTGGAGCAAATATTCCACATATCCTGTGCAGCTGGTACCACTCCAAGCATGATCTGGGCAGAGGCCCAAACATACATCCCAGCCCACAGTGGGTAGAAGGCAGAGGCAGAGAAGGGCTTCCCTGGCTCAAAGGTGGTAAAGGAAACAGATAAGAGGCTCCGGGTGCTGGGGTCTGCACAATCCCACGGACACCCCCAAGCACTTGGCAGGCAAGGAGAAAGAGGGGAGACAGCCCCACTACACTAACAAGTAAGACTTGGACATGGCATCACTGAATATTGGGGAAATTAGTCAAAATCAGAGGAGTTAAGAGAATAATCCAAGGAACAAGGACAAAACGCATGGGTACC
>CM052803.1:41777919-41863299 GCA_028533885.1 Nasua narica | reverse complement strand
TAGTACTTGCTTGTTGTGCAGATATAGAAACTGATACAGAAACTGAGGCCCAGAGAGGTTAAGCAACTTGGCCCACATCACACAGCTGGGAAGTAGTAGAACCAGGACTTGAAACCAGACAATACGAATCCAGAGCTGCTGTGCTCAACCACAGTGGGTTACTGCCTCCCACTCAGGTGAAGAGTAAGCTCCAACAGATAGTTTTCCTGGTAAACTGCTCCTCCTCTGTGCTCTTGAACACCCCAGGACTACTGTTATTACTGCTCTGCCGCTCCCACAGGGCGGGTGGTCTGTGGCCTTTCGCTCGGAGTTTCTCATGCCAGGGGTGGGTCTCGTCATCTCCGTGGCCTCACTAGAGGCTTCGTGCACGGAGGATGCCCAGTTACCGTCGGCCCAGCCCAGCTGGCGGTGGGGTGGAGACGCACAGCTTTTCTTCAGCTGTAACTTGCAGGTGCGTCACCTGGGGATTTTGCGAAAACCCAGATTCTGACTCAGCAGGTCTGGGGTCAGCCCGAGGCTCTGCCTTTCCAGGGGTGCCGGGCCTGCGTCTGGAGTGGAGACGGGGGAGATGGCAGGGTAGTGACAGAGCCTCGGGCTCTTAGCTGAAAACCTCCTGACTCTGTGATCTCGGGCAAATCAATTCACGGCTCTCGGCCTCAGTTTCCTGATCTGCAAACAGAGAACAACCGCACCCACCTTAGAGTTACTGTGGGGGTGAAATCAGAGAACTTGAGAGAAAGGGCAGCACAGTTCAGACACCAAATAGGAGGAAAATTTCTTTAATCTGAGAAATTCTCTTGATATTTATTCATCGATTCATTCTTTTTGTTGGGGTTTCTTGAATGTCTCCTAGATTGTCTTTTGTGTTCCGTATGACACACGCACGTACACAGGCACGCACACACAGACACACGAAAATGAAGCGGCAACGACCCCCCTTTCAGGCTGGCCTACTCTGGCCTTGGCTCTATGGCACGGCTCCCTTCCCTAACTTGACTGCAGTTTTCTTTCTCCTCATACCAAGGAGGCGGCTACCCAAATCCAACAAGGAACACGTGATTTTAAAGGTGATCTTGTGCCGTGAACAAGAGGCTACAGCACCACCAAATCCAAATCCACAGGGGCCCTCAGCGTTTCTTCTTAAAGACTAAGTGGGGGTGACCAGATGTCGGGAGGAACCCAAGCATGTCAAGCCGTCAGCCGTTCCAAACTAGCCAATCTCGGCTAGCCTGGTGGGAGTGCTGAGGTCAAGAGCTGCGAGCCCACCACAAACCACAAAGTCCTGGGGTAGCGAGTGGAGAAGGAAAAGCAACAGACCAACCCCAGGTTCAGCCAACACACATTTCTCCCCGGTGACAAGAGGCACGTTTGTTGGTCCCGGAGCCGAGAGAGGGCATTCGACAGGTAAACAAAACCAGACGAAAAATTTAAATGCTAAGGAGTTCGCCCTGAAAACTCACTGTGTCTTTTAAATTTGTGGGGAAATAGGCTGAGAAAATGCAAACAGATTAGGAAAGAAAAGCAGATCAAGCTTTTCAAGGGCTTTTCTTTCTGACCTGTTCTGCCAATGGCCCACCGCACACTGAGGCTGCACAGGATGAGCCCCCTAGCCCCGTAAGTGGCAACGTAACAAAAACCGCTGAAAACCTTTTGGGACAGAACAGGAACGTAATAATTGTTATAGAACAGAACAAGAAATAACCCCATGCTCTCATTAGCTCATCATGCTTCCCAAGCTGACACTGTGCCTCCCAGAGTCTCATGGGCTAACGGAAACCTAGAGCGTGAGGAGAGCTGTGTGACCCTGAAGCCAGGATCTTGGCTCTTGACCAAACACGAGCGCAACTTCTTGGAGGGGAAATGCAGACACAAGACCCCCAGTCCGTTGTGGGCATTCCCTCCTAACTGTGAGCCTGGGGAGCGGGGTGTATTAGGCTAAAAGTGCCCCCCGAAAAGTGTCCGTCCACGTTCTATTCCCCAGAACTGATGACTATGACGCTTTACGTGGCAGGAGGGATTTCGTAGATGGGATAAAGTTAAAGTTGAGGTGAACAGATTATCCTAAATTACCCAGGTGGGTCCCATGGGATCACAATTTATGGAGGGAGGTAGCAGGGTCAGAGTCGGAGATATGAAGATGGGAACAGAGGTTAGAGGAATGTGGCCATGAGCCAAGGAATGTCAGGAGCTTCTAGAATCTGGAAGACGGAAGGAATGCATTCTCCCCTACAGCCTCTAGAAGGAAGCACTCCTGACGACATGTTGATTTTAGCTGCACTGGACACATTTCAGATGTGTGGCCTCCAGAACTGCAAGAGAATCAACTTGTGTAGCTTTAAGCCACAAAGCTGGTAGTAATTTGTAACAGTGGCCAGAGGAAACTAAGGACGGGAGCATACAGCCCCAGGTTCAAATTTTAGCTCTGTTTCTTCCAAATGGATGACCACGGGCCTGTGGCTTAACTTCCTCCCATTTCCATTTCCTGGTCCATAGAATGGGAGTTCTGTGGAGGGTTAGTGGTAAGAATCCAGTGGGGACCTAGGTTAGTGCCCGAAACATGGATAGGCTCCCCACTGCCCCTAGATGACGTGGTGTGTTCCAGGGCTGGAAATCAAAACCTGAGCCAAACCAGCGGTGGCTTTGTCTACAACAGGGGTCCCATCTCAGTGACAGTGAGGGAAGAAGGCACAGGAAGAAGGCACAGAGATAAGAATGAGAAAAACAAAAGAAAACAAAAACAAACAAACAAAACCCAGATCCTGTCCATTGGGAACAAATAATGTTTTCTGGCTCCTGGCTCTGTACTTAGGAATTCACTTCTCATCCAGCGGGGCACCTTCTTAGTTCCCCAGCACGCCCATCCTCAAAATGCCTTCACATTTACACGAAATGGGTTCCCGGTTAACCTATCCTAAGACGCCCTCATGTGTTTTCCCTTAATTACCACTAAGCATCAGGCATGGCCTCACTTAAGCACACTCAGATCAGCCCTCAGATGACAGCCATATCCAACGCGCACTGTCTTAAATCAAAAGTGGGAATGGGGTGATCCACATCAAGAGGGGGCGCATTGCCAGCTCCCACCTAGACATAATGAGGAACTGGGGACTCAACACAACTAACATATGTCCCTGGTTTTCTCTGCAGAAGGAGCTTTTCCTTTCTTTTTTTTCTTTTTTCAAAAAGAAAAAAAAAATGCAGGCCTGGGAAGAAGATTCTCTCCCAAAACCTGAAAACAAAATCTTCCAATAGTGAGGCAAATACACCAACAAGAAATAGCCTCTTGATAGCAAATGTCAATGTCTTACATACATCATCACCCTTGACTCTCACAACATCCTGATGAGCATACGCCATTGCCTCTTTTTATCGATGGGCTCAGAATCATACAGTGAGGAGAAGAGGCAGGATTGGAACCAAAGCCAGAGCTCTTAGCTCTATGCTGTGGGACAGGGAAAGGCAAGATAAGAAGGGAGCCGCATAGTGGATGGCCCCTGTGGAGATGGCACTTAGAATGGTGTTGACAAGTCCGAAGATATTGGCACCACAAGTGAAGCACGCTTAGGGGAGCCTGTTTCTGATACAAGGCATGGACACTGCCTGATCACAGCGGGCTCACAGATGCCGTAGCATGTTATTTTGGTGAGACACTTATTCCTTTTGTCTTGTTCAATCCTTACAATTGAAAAGAATCTTGGTTTGGTTTGAGCTTATCTTCAATGCCTCTCTGCAAATTACTCAACTCCCATTTAACAAAAAGAGGCTTACGTCTTCTCTGATAATAAAGCTACTTGGAATTGATAATATTGTTCCATTTCCATAGTATGCAGTTTTACCCTCATCTATTTTTGGCCAATCATATTGGTTTTCCCTTTATGATGGTGATAGAAGATTTCCTTTTAAAACAAAGCTAATGAAATTATGAATTGACTTAAAGATAAATTGTAATATTAATTAAATATTAACTGCTTTAAATGTTAATTACATAATAACAGGGGACACCGTGAAGGTGAGAGAAGAAGACAGGAGTTTAGAAGAGAGTGGCCTGGCCAATTCAGCAGAGGGTCAGCCATGACTTGGGGCTCTGATGGTCGTGAAGTTATAAATGTTTCCCTTCTGGAATGCGTTAAAGACCAGCTGACAGGCTGGCACTGAAGAGGCACGGAGAAGGCCTCCGGGGCAGCCATAGAGACTGACACCCGCCTCCGTGTCCACAGGGTGTGTCTCTGACCCATACTGTTCAGACCTCCCACTTTTCCTGCTCACATTCCAGACCTCACAATAATGGTAATCTGGAGTCATCAAAGCTGCGAGATGTGCTCTGTTTGGGAAGGCAGGGAACCAGGTGGTACATTTCAGGAAGACATACACTAAAACAAATTTACATATTTATAATATGGCCCTTTTAAAGGATTAGTCCACCTATCTGTTAAACAGTTAAACCCCAACAATCTATGAAATGCAGCAGCCCCACAAGCTCACATAGCCAGGGTTTGGTTGGTTTGGGCCATCCCAGCACATAAACCACAAACCGATTAAGGAGGAGTCCAGAAGCAATGGACGTTGTCTGGTAAGGTCACATTTGCCAAAGCAAGCCTCATTCTATAGATGCAGAGAGGAGAGACCTCAGATTCAACTCCTTTTTCATGCACTTGGAACTAAATGGTGCTAAGTAAATAATTAATAGTTTGGAACCTGAATGGACAGCTAAAAATGAGTTTTTTTCAATTGTATTAGTTATCTATTGCTGCATAACCAGTTATCCCAAAACTATTTGGGCTGAAACAATCATAAATGTTTATTATCTCACACAGTTCTGTGGGTCAGAAATTTGGGAGCAGTTTAGCTTGGTGGTTCTTGGCTCTGGGTCTCAAACACAGCTCGGGCCAAGAATATAGCTGAGTCGGGGCACCTGGGTGGCTCAGTGGGTTAAAGCCTCTGCCTTCAGCTCAGGTCATGATCTCAGAGTCCTGGGATAGAGCCCTGCATTGGGCTCTCTGCCTCTCTGCCTACTTGTGATCTGTCAAATAAATAAATAAAATCTTAAAAAAAAAAAAGAAGAAGAAGAAGAAGAAGAAGAATATAGCTGAGTCTGCAATCATGTAAGGCTAGGCTAGGGCTGGAGAAGCAGCTTCCGAGATGATCCTCACAGAGCTACTGGCAGGAGGCTCCCAATTCCTCACCATAGGACTGCTTGAGCATCCTTACAACATGGCAGCTGGCTTCTTCCAGAGCAAGTGATCCCAGACAGAGCAGGGCCGAAACCTCAAGGTCTTTTCTGGTCTCTACTCAGAATCTACACACTGATTTCTGCCCCACCCTACTGGTTCCATACAGAGGTCAGGACTACTCAGTGTAGGGAGAACACTTTCAAGAACTAGGAATCATTGAGGCTACAATCCATAGCCTTTATTTGATTCCTGGTCCACTACTTTAAAGTTAGGTCCTGCAGCTGCTTACCTGCAGTTTCATGGAAGAGCGAATTAGCAAACAGGGTGAAACTGAGGGGCATGGATAATTCTCAAGTTTATCCTATTGCACAAAGGGCCAACAACGAACTCAACTCCCATGGGAATATTAAGGCGAAGCACTCTCTGAACACTAAAAATAATCCCCCCCCCCTAACTTTTCTCTTGGGCTTGACAGTCTGTTTTGGCGAAAGCCTATCTTGTAATGATCTAAGGTAAACTACTGCCTAACTAATCTTTTTTTAGAATCCTAGACTGAGTAAACTTCAGAGCTTCCTGAATAATGTCTGCAAGTCCTATGGAGTTCTGTGCTTTCTCAACTGCCTTTTCACTCTGGCTCCAAAAGCTGCTCATTTTATTGACCTTTCTTTGTTCCAAATTCGGAGTCTTAAAAGTGAACAACACTGCCCACAAACATGACATCTAACTTTGCACTTTAAGGAAGGGGGGCAAATGGAAAAGGAGGGAAAGTGCACGTGCCCAAGACCCTTATTGGTCAAGGTGGTTCATATCAGAAGTTCAAGCTTCCTATTTCCCCTGCTCCTGGGTCATGCACTCCACCTTTCTACGCTCTACCCATCTTCCCTTCTGTAGACAGAGGGCTGAGCATGAGGTGAGTCCTGAGACTTCTTCCTCATGCCCAAGATTTCATACGTGAGGCCCCCTCCTCCCAGTCAGATTCTGTCATGCAACTTAAAAGCTTCTTAGAGATCTGTGGTATGTTAGGAATCTGTTATTCTTGGCAGATGTCCTTCTCAGTAAGTAGCCCTGAGAGCAATCCCATGGTGCTGTAATAATTATCAATACGACTACTGTAGAGAGGAGGAAAGACCCCAGGGAATTGACTTGCAGTCCCAAGGCTATGAAATGCCAGGGTTGGGACTGGAACCGGGTACGTTTCGGTGGTTATTCCCACACTCTTTATCCAGAATGACACAGAATGTATTTAACAACTTTCACTGACAAATCTGAATGCTTGTCCCAGGACCTTGTCCCTCCTCCATGAAAGCAGGCGTTACTCCTTCAGGGGATGACTCACTCAGCAATCCCAGTGGTCCGTGGGCACCTGAGGGACTTGGGGCAGGACCATTTCTCAAACACTGTGGAAGAATTTGATATTCTAACACGCTGGTACGTACTGGCTGAAGAACGTCCCTGTTCTTTCCACATCATCTTGCAGCCTTAAAATGATTAGTATCGCAAGGCCCCATCATCCCAGTATAGAAGGACATGGTCCAAGGGAACAGAAGCAAATCCTGCTTTACGCAAACCCAGGGTGGTGGGTCACCCACTGTGTTCTTTATCACCTTTGGCAAATGTCTAAGCCTCTCTCCTCAAACTCCTAGGATTAGATCCTTTGAAGAGAGGCCTCCTTTTTGCTTGTGTTCTCTTCGGGAGTATAAATGGTGAACTCTTTCTGGACAGCACCCCTCCCTGGGCACAGCAACCTCGCCCCAGTAGCCAAGGGATACAGCAGACACTGTGGGTGGGTTATTCCTGGTTGGCCCAGTTAGCACAGCTCCCAGTCATGACTGTCCAGCTCTACAAAAGGACCTGAGAGGTCTTCTCATTCAGATTTGCCAAACTCAGAGGCCCTGGTGATGAGGGACAAGATCTCTTTTCTCTTATTTCAGAAAACATAACCAAACCAGTTTATTTATTTGTGTCAAGGCTGTGCTCACTAGTTAAAATGTCCAATCTCCATACTTTTGTATCTAACCAAAGCATCTGTAAGTAGAAATTAACTAGACAGGAAAAACAGCAAGAGAGTGAGAATGCTAGAGTACGGTAATACTTCTATGGATATGATAAAAAAATTTAAAAAAAAAGTTGAACTCATAGAAACAGAGAGGAGAATGGTGGGGGCTGGAGAAATAGGGAGATGTAGATCAAAGGGTACCAAATTTCAGTTATAAGACGAATACACTTTAGGGATTTAATGTGCACCGTGGTGACTACAGTTAATAACTGCATTTTATACTTGAAATTTGCTAAGAGAGTAGACCTCAAGCTTTCTCACCATTAAAAAAACAAAATAGTTAACTAAGTGAGGTAATGAGTGTGTTAATTAACTTGATTGTGGTAATCATTTACAATGTACGTGTATATCAAATCCTCATGCACACTTAAATATATGCAATTTTATTTGCCGATTCTACCTCATAAAGCTGGGTGGAGAAGGAAATAAAGGGCATGCAAAGGGAAACTTCTTTGAAAAACATCTCAAGGCTGCTACCCCTGGTTTATGCATAAGAAAATGCATCTCTATTTACTGAGAGAGAAAACAAACAAACAAACTTAAGAACATGGCATCCATGAAGGGATTAAAAGAAACTGATAGGTGCAATGAGAACGCTGGCCATCACATTCTGGGCCAGCTTCCTCAAAATAACAATCAAAGAAGTCTTAATGACTCAGTCATTCATTCAATCCTCCATTCAATAAACATGACACGGGGATTCACCAACTTGCACACAGATCTCAGGCTATCTGAAATCAGCCTGAACATATGGATTCTCGTCTGAAGATTCATGGAGCACTCATCAGATGACGGAAGCCCTGATGTTGGGAAGGGAAATGGTGCTCCCGGAGCTTCATATCCAGCACATGGACACAAGGAAGACGGTCTCTCCAGAGGACAAGTCCTCCAGAGAAAAAGCTGCCACAGAGCAAAAGAGAAATGCCTGGCCAAATCCATTTATAATCACAATCTAATAATGCTTAACAATGCCCTATGGGATAAGCCTAAAGAAAATTATGGGAGTAATTACAAGGGTTCACATTAGTGATAATTTAATAATCATCCTCCTTGGCATACCTCTCTTCTTGAGATGGATAAGTTGGATTGCATTAGACAGATTTCTTCTCTCTCTGCCACTTATAAACCATGTGACCTTGGAAAAGTCCCTTCAATTCCAGGCTTTCCTACACTTGGTAAAAGTAAGAATCTGTAAGAAGGAGGATATAATGCAGTGAAATTCTACAATAATTCTTGCTATGATAAAAGACACCTTTGGAGAATCTTGAGGAATAGAGGGGGATGGTCCCCCAATCCCAATATTCCTTCTGCTCATTCTGTCTCCATCTGGCTGCTGAAATGAGATTCCTATGAGGATCCTGGAATCACTGCCACGATCCTGGAAGAACCAGCCAACCAAAGGGCCCAGAAGTATCCCCACTGATACTAAAGCTGGAGTGTGCAGTGAGGTGCCCTCGGGTGACATCAAGCCAAGTCGGGACCAGGATGGAATTTGGTCAGAAAGCCTAACCCCTGGGGTTTCTGACCTGTGATTTGGGCTGGCTCACCAGCCGATTTCAATAATCATGTGACTGAATTTATTGAATGCCACTTATCTCATAAAGGTGTCACTGAAGATTAAGTAAGATAATGCATATACAGCCCTTAGCATATATAGTAAGTGCTCCATAAATGTTAACTCCACAAGGTATTTATTATCATGGGACAACAGAAGACAAATATGTTTATCTTATAGTTTTTATCACGATTTAAGAATGGGTTTAAAAATCTGTTGCGCGTGTTAACTAAATTACACTAGAAACAACAGTCTTGTAATCTGATTCACTACTGTGAAATCTATTACATAACACTTATCAAGACTTCAAGTCACTCAACTACTTAGAGGTATATTTTCAGTTACCGGTCCAAGTGATTCCCTCAAGAGCAAGTGTTGTATGGAAGACGGAGGGTCAGGGCCAATCAGATTATTCCCGTTCATGTGGGTGACCACTGCGCCTCTAGTCTTAATCTAAAACATGTTCAATTCTTTCTTGTCTTTTTCTTTCTTCCTTCTTTCCTTCCTCCTCCCTGACCTCTCTCACGTCATTCTCATATGATGCTGGCATGCTGGTAAGGAGCTAGGCCTATATATTTGTTAACTCTTTGCAGAAAGGACTTCCTTAACTTATAATTTAATACTACACCCTATTTTTATTCTAGGTAAGTACAAGGCAGGCATTAAAGATACAAGAATGTTCTTTAGTAAACTCTATTCTAGGATACTGTATCATCTGAATTTTTTTTTTAATAAATGAGGGTTTACCTGATAAATTCTTACAGTTATGTTCCAGGATAAAAGTTTGTTACTATACATCCGTGCTTCTTTGTATTGGTTAAGGAGAACTTCTATTTTAAAGACTCCTAAGAAACCCAGTTGGATTTAATGCTGGCTGACTAATATAAATTAGTTATGTTCCTGGTAAACACACCTCATTTTTTTCAGTTCTAATTAGTTTCTGATAGGTAGCTCAAAGCCTAGAACAAATACGTCCTATTGTCTTTTCTATGCACTGTGCTACTCCCTTTCCAGTCACTGCAAACCTACTTTGCAGGAATGGCACTGAGCTTTCTCCACTGTTCCAAGTCAACTGGCCCCTCTTAGCCCTGATGGGACTTTCCTTATCAGGTCACACAACGAGGAGTCCTAATGACACCCACCTCTCACGGAAGCGATGGAACGGCGACGGAATTTTGTGTTTGGCATATCTGTCCTTCAGATGGATTAAGTGGAGGAGAGCTTAAGTGGAGATCGCGCGGCAGCCGATCTGGTCTATGGCTTCTCCTCCTCCTTTGGGTCAGGCTGCAGTCGAACTATATAGAGACTTAACCTTTCCTAAAGGAATTGCTGATGTTTCTCTTCTGTTTCCTTTCTTCTTTCGAGATGTTAAGACAAGGAAAGGCCTCTTAGAAATGCTTTCCACTTCCTGTCTTAATTCTCTCCTCATTTGGCCCATTCCAGTCTGTTTACCACTAAAGGAGCCGCCTCAGTCACTCTGCCCAGAGCTTTTGGCTTGTAAACCATGCCAGACCTTTAAAAGGTTGCTTTCTGGTCTTCTGTCTATTTTTGAGGACCCTCAAAGTGCAGAAAGTCAAACTTGGTATTAAATAACCACCCAAGATGTGGCAGTCAGCTTGAGGTGTTAAGAGGCAAGGTTTATAAAAAGCCTGGTTAAATACAGGGTGTACAGTTGCAATCCAGGCCACCTGAGACTCCAACACCTAATAGGACATTGACAGAGGCAGTCTATCTGGTCCATTTTCACTGATGTATAACATATTACACCTATTTCGAGATGTGCAGCGTTTCCTCCTTAGTCCTTTCTCACCTAGACCAGCAAACACTTCCTTTAGCCCAATTCATGCTTCATTATCCTCCACAGATGTATCCCCCACCTTTATTTTTATCTTACAAATATGAATACACTCATTTTTAACATATTTTATATGTTGTGTATATATTTTTAAGTATTATCCATACTTCTATATTCTTTTAGGGGCGAAAAAAAACCAAACATTAAATATTTTGTCATGATTTAATATTCTACCATCAGAATCTCAAACTCAACTTTGAGTGTTTTTTGGTCTTTCTTTTCTTTTTCTTTCTTTTTTTTTTAAACTTTAAAAAGTTTAGCGATTTTAACCCAAATAGTCTATGTGGAGTTTTTGTCACATTTCAGTGTTGGTCATTTTCACTCTCTGAAAAATCCAGGTTTTCCCCTTTCTGTCTCTGGGGGGCAGAGGCTTGAACTTCTCCGGGGTTCTGCTTCTTCATCTGCAAAATGGGGATACTACCTGTGTTACGGGCAGCTGTACGGGTTTAACGGTGGTCTAGTTCCGGTGCACGCCGGCCGCACGGACAGCAGCTACCCCACAAAAGCGTGGCTGTTCCACGTTTGCTGACCCAGGCAGGCAGCTTCAGCTTCAGCTGTAGTGCGCCCGCCCCACACGGCCTCCAACACACCTAGGCTGTGTGATCAGCAATTGATAATTTTAGAATGCACTTGGCTAATTTCTCGGATCCCACTGCTACAAATAGTCCCCGGTTTCGCCCAGGTTCGAATTTCATGATGGCCTAGGGGCGTAAAGATGAATTATTTGATTCCAGGAAGAAATAGGAGATCGTGTGTCAGGCTGCTTTGCAAATCAATTCACCTCCCCACCAAAGATGCTCCTTGCCACGTAAGATATACGGCTTTACAGGGATTTTGGCAGCGTGTGTGTTTGCCATGTCAGAGGGCAAGGTGCATGCAGATGTAATATCACCGAGCGGTGTAATCCGAGCGGGCATGAAACCTAACTGCAGAGGGCACGCCTCAAGCCTGGGGGAACTCTCCTGCCACGGGCCCTGACAGCGCCTCAAATAAGCACCTTACCTAATCTCCCTTGTTGATTCCTATCTGCGCCCAGTGATTTCATGCAGCTGCCATCTGCTCACCGGTTCGGGCGTGCAGACTGTGGCTGCACTGTAATTAGAGCCTGGGTCTTGGACGGTAACAGAGACTGTCGACTTACTGCCGCGATGGGGCAAGACCCTAATGAGACCAGAGGGAGGGAGCCAAAAGGTGAACTTTATAGCCAGCATGGCTGGGTTCCACTTCTCCGATGTTATTTAACTCTCTATTCCCAGGGCTTGACATGGAGGCATGCCCAGTAAATACTTGGGACAGAAATGACTGAATGACTGCCCAAAAACAACTAAGCTCGTCCACCACTGGACGACGGTAATTGTCTGCATAACATCTTTGGGGCTATTTCATAGATCTGTGTGATGAGCCGCTTGTAGGGTACAGACAAGATTTGTTCATTCATTCGTCGGATATGTATGGAGTGGCCACTCTGCCCAAGGTCTAGTGACCTTTGTACCCTGGGAGTTCAGCATGTAGCCCAGGACATGGGGTGGACTGGATAAATGTCAGATGCAAGAATGAGTGAAGCAGGTCTGGAAGAGGAAGAGCCGGCTCTGTGGAAAAATGAACTGTGGGAAAGGCAAAAAACGTTTCTGTCATCCCTCTAGGGTCTGCAGAACCCAATCGCTCTGAGAACTCTCGGGGCTGCTGTGCATCAGGGCTGCCCTGAAGGCCTGCTGTATTGGCTGCAGAGTCTCTGAGAACCAGGGGATGTTCAGTCACAGAGGGACCCACGAGATTGAGGACAAGCCTCTCTCGGACAGGTGGGGAAACCGAGGCCAGCAGAGGGGTTGCAACTTATCCTCAGTCATGGAAGGGACTGGAGACAGAATCAGGACTAGGGGGGCACCTAGATGGCTAGATGCCATCTACCTTCAGCTCAGGTCATGATCTCAGGGTCCTGGGATTGAGCCCCACATCAGGCTCCCTCACCAGCGGAAAGCCTGCTTCTCCCTCTCCCTCTGCTGCTCCCCCTGATGGTGCTCTCTCTGTCAAATTAAATAATTAAAAAATAAATTAATTAATCCAGGACTCAGATGTTGAGTGATCTGCCAGCTGTGGCCACAAGACCTCTCTGTAGGCTATTCAAGCTCATGGGCTTACACTCTAGGGAAGAAGACAGAGACAGTAAAGGAAGAAATGAACGCACACATACTCAGATAGTGGGAAGTGCTCAGAAGAAAAGAAATAGAGTGGGGAGGGAGGAAGAGGGTTTGAATCCAATTGCACCATTTACTAGCTGGGTAACACAGACAACGTGCTAAGCCTCTCTGAACCTCAGAGCCCTCATCTGTACACTAGGGGGACTAAGTACAGTACCTGTCTCACAGAGCTTTTAGGAGATGCCAAGAACAAAGTCTGGAATATATGAGCACTTAGTAAATGATAAGGGGATGATTACTGTTACTGCTTACATTTAGATAACGTCAGGATAGGCCTCTGAGGAGGCGATATCTAAACTGAGCCAGAAGGATTCAAAAGAACCAGCCATGGCTCTTTCTGGACAAAAAGAGCAATGTGTGCAAAGGCCCTGAGGCAAGTTTGAGGCTTTGTGTGCCCCAGGAACAGGCAGTAGACCAGACTGGTTCGAGGGCATTTGGCAAGACTGTGCATCGTGTGAAGTAAAGTCTGAGAGGAAGGCAGGGGTTCAAATCTGCAGGACATATAGGCCCTAGTAGACAGTATGGGTTTTTACTCTAAGTGGAATACAAAGTCCCTGCAAGGTGTATTAGTCTGCAATTGCCACAATACTGCTGTATAACCAACGATCTTGAAACCTCAATGAGTCACGAGAATAAATATTTCTTTTTCTTGCTCACTGAACTAGGGGTTGGTTGCGGCTTGGCTGATATTGACTGGGCTTGGCAGAACTTGACTTCAAATTGTCACTCAGGTTCTGGGTTTCCTGAATGTGCTTCACTCTGGGGCTCGAGCTACAGAGGCACTGGCTACAAGAGAAGTGCAAAGGAGCGAACCTAGACATGCCAACACATTTCAAGACTCTGCTCACATAGTGTCGGCTGATATCCCCATGGGGGAAAGAGAATCACATGACCAGGGCTCCAAATCCAGAAGCAAGGAAGTTCATACCACTCACTGTGAGGTCATGGCAAGGGATGTAAGATATAGTATCACTATCACACGCTATGGCTGGGCCAATGAATCCATATCACCCATAGGAAACCAGGTGGCTTTCCCCGGGCACTCACTGTGCCCATCAGAATCAAGGCTTAGCAGAATTTCGACTGCCACCACTCCATACCCTCTTCCCCTGGAGTGCGCACCAGCCTCACTTTGTCCTATTTTGGACCAAATTAAGTTAACTTCCTGATGGATCTGGCTTTAATGAGCAGCCAAACTATCCATGGATCATCCAACCAGAAAGATGGCCCTTGACAAATCACATGCTGGCTTGTTCCACCTTCCTGGGTCTTCCTGGGTCTCCTGACTTTCTCAGAGTCAGCCCTCCTGGAACTCTGGCTGGGAGAGGAGACACACATGAGGCCTGCCCAGTAGCCTCCACAGGCCTGGCACAGGGCTCAGCCTCACAGTGGCTCGAGTTGGGGCTGGAAGGAGCAAGAAGGTTTGTTTTCCTGGGCAGAGCTCGGGCACACACACATTCTCCGCTGGGTTAAGGTACAGTGTGCCTTTTCAAACTGGATGACTTACACCGCCTGTTACATATCATCGGCAGTGCCCTCCTCCCCCCACCAGACCCTCACCGTTGGCCTTGGAACTGTTTGAGGGGAAAGAAAGAGGAAGAAGAATGAGAGGAGGAAGAGGAGGAGAAGGAAGAGCAGTAGGTGGAGGGAGAGGGAGGAGGAAGGAAAAGTACATGAGACGGGTGTGGCAGTGAAGGGGTGGGTGTCTATGAAAATTTACGTGCTGAAAAGCAGCTGTAAAATGTTTAATGTTTCAATGAATGTTTTATATTTACAATAAAAAATCCTCCAGCCAAGAAGGAGGAGGAAGCAGATCCAAGGGAAAAAGTCAAAGGGAGAAGATTCCCACAAACCCTTCTCTATGGAGTGACCCCCGAACACCGGACACTCAGATGAGGTCCCTCCACATTGTGCAGTTTAGCAACCAGCTCAGTCATGAGCAAGGAGGGAATAATAGCCCCGATACACGGGGAGACTGGCAACAAGAATGAAAAACACGCTCATTTTTCTCATAGCCAAGTACCCATGGCATGAAGCCTTGGAAGCTTGGGCTCTGGAACAGGATGGCAGGGGGAGTGTGGGAGGATGCCGGGCTCAGCCCAGGGCTTGCTGAAAGACTTGATTGTTACCAGTCAGCCCACGACAGCTGACCAAGTTCCACAGGGCTGGGTTCTTCCAGGAACGAGCCTGGCTTCCACAGAGAGATACGGGTTCAAGTCCAAACCCCACTCGGAACTAGCTCTGTCTCCCTTAGGTATGTTCTTAACCTCTAGCGACCCTAGTTTCTTTACCAATAAAATGCAAGTGGTAGGGATCGCTGGCCAGGACCGAAGAAACGACAGGAGCTGGGGAGCCAGACATGCGATGACACGGGCTCAGGCAGGCTGTGCCTACACCGGGTAGATGAACTGAGACTTGATGTGGCAGGAAGCTGGGGGCTGCTAAAGCTTTGAGAACAAATGTGAGTTTTGTTCTTCTTTCTTTAACTGATGACTTCAGTCAAGTCATCCTGTGGGTTTTCAGGCTGAGAACTCAGTTTTACTTTTTATCTCCTCTGTAATTCATATTTTCCACATTGCATTCAGGTAATAAAAATGCAATGTAGCCCCTTCCTCATCGGGTTCCTTCTTGCCTTCCCATACAATGCTCCTGCAGCTGCTCAAAATAAACAAATATAAATAAAAAATCATGGTCAGCTTCTCCGACCCACCCTGTAATTTTGAGCCTATGAGCTTTATAATTCCTGTTCCTTCTGCTTATTATGCTTTTCCCCAAGCCCCTTCTTCTTTTAGCAAATTAGTGCTCGGGCTTCAAACCCCAGTTTAAGCACCACCTTATCTGTGTCAAATACCCCTTTACAGTCCTCAGACAGAACACATGGCTTTCTGTACCCTGATAGTCATCATACCACCTTCAAAACATTTCTTACTTTTCTGATTTCTCCTCTAAATGTTGTCTCTTGAGGGTAGCTATTGAGTCCTAACCATATTATTATCTCCTTAGGTGTAGCATAGGGCAAGATGTGGACAGAGTGGATCTCCAGGCAAGTTTTCTTGGTGAATGAATGAATGAATGGAAGAAAACACCATTTCTTTTCTATGATGACAGAAGATGGGAGTGTGACCTCCAAGGGACCAACAGGGATAGGACCACTGTTCCTCTTCTCAACCCATGACAGCCATCGCGCACCCAGGGAAATGAAACGCCCTTTGCTCTCCTGGGCACGAAGAGTGGTCCTCCTTTGCCAGCCTCTATCTGGCCCCAGAATAGGTAAGAATCAGGGACTGTCCTGTGGCCCCAGGACAGAGATGCTCGGGCGCCTCCCCCCAGGAGAAAGGTGGCTGGTACAGTTCACTTCCTGCTCATGAGCCCAGGGGTGTGACTGTGGACAGGGTTTGCTTGGGAGATGCTCAGCAGGCCCCTTCTATTCTCCCAGAAGCCAGGACCCTGTCCTTCCTCTCTTCGGGACATCCAGGAAATAGCCACAGCCTGAACAGACTCCAAGCTGGGGAGCCCCCTCTCTCTTACCACGAACCCTGACAGTCACGGCAGCAGAGGCTCACTGGACAATTTCAGACGAATCCCCAAAGTTTCACAAGAACCCCAGAAACAAAAGAGATGAAGGATGGAAACTCACACGATAAACCAAAGTGAAAACAAAACCATGTCACCAAACCCCGTGAACTGAAACCACAAGGCAGAGCGCTCTGCCTCTCCTGACACAAACAGCTTGACCCGCGAGTGAGTCACCGGCGTCCCCAGAACAAGGCTAGGCAGAGAAGGCCCACTTTGAGGGGGGTTCACTCCTGGTGTTGCAGGGACCCTCAGTCTCTTCCATTCCCTGGAGATTTGAGGAGAAGGAAAGAAGGCATTGATGGAGTCCCTCCCCTATCCTGCAGGCTCCGGTCAACAATGTAGGTACGAATACCCGTCAGGCTTTCACAATAACCCTACCTAGGAATGAACCTGGAGCTCAGCTAGCGCTGGAATTTGGGTTCTTTCCTCCAGAAGTGAGAGTTGCAGGAATAGGAGCTTTTCCTGCAGTCCTAGCAGCCCCCAAACTGCTTTAACTCTCGACCACTGTCAGCAAATTTAAATTTTGAGCATACCCCCCAAAAGTTGTCCACTTACTTATCATATGTGGTATCATATATCATATCATACATCACTTTGATGTCATATGCCACTAGATATGACATCACAAAACATTCAAAGAAATAGGGAGTGAGATGAATTAAGATCCAAGTTAAGTGTAAACAGAACCTGCAATTTTTCGTTCCCTTAGCCCGGTTTAGGGGTCACAGGGCATCCAGAGTAAAGAAAAATATATATATAAGCTGCCCAGTTAAAACTGAGGTACACTTATGCTAAAAAAAATGTGTGCTATTTATCTTAAATTAAAATTTAAATGAGCATCTCGTATTTCTATTTGATATATCTAGCAACCCTAAAGTAAGGGCCAGCAAATGTTTTCTGCTAAAGGTCCAGAGTGAATATTCTAGGCTTTGGGGAATAGATGGTCTTTGTGGCTATTAGTCAAACCTCCACTGCAGTGTGAATACAGCTCCAGGCAAGTCCTGCACAATGGGCATGGTGGTGTCCCAATAAAACTTTATTTATAAAAACAAGTGGTGGGATAGTCTTGGCGTGAGCTGTCGTCTGCTGACCCTACCCTCGCGCATCACCACGGGTATATCCCACTGTGGAGAACCCTAGCCTATAAAAGAGAAAGGCCTGCATTTGTACAGTTCTTCAACAACATGGCCAAAAGAAAAACAAGCTTTTGTCTTGTGGTTTCTCTAGGGGTTGGGAGTAGAGGCTGATGAGTAGCCAGAGGATGGGAAAAACAACCTCTTGCATAACAACAGAGCATCAAAGCAGTGAAAGCAGGAGCCTCTGTGCGCCGCAAACACACGTGTGCACATGCACATGGAGAAAGTGCTGTACCCAACACACCAGCTCTGTGGACTTGCATTCAGCGTGTCAAACTAAATGCTTCCCCTGCCCCAATTACGAGCAATTCAATCGGCCAACTGGCAGCCATAACAGCGCATTAACCTTTTTGCCAAATCAATTCCACCAAGTCCCCTTCCAGCACTAAGAGAAATTAAATGGCACCCCCACGCCCAGGAGGAGGGGCACGCTCTCAGTTACCATACCCGTCGGAATCCCCTCCTGCACCTGGAGTCCCGGGCAGTGGCCTCTGCATCATCTAGAGCACCGGAAGCCAGCTTCCCGAGGCTGTCTGTCCGCCCCCTGCAGCCTGCCGGGCGCAGACCTCCAGGCCGACAGCCCCCGCCGAGCACTATTAACAGAACCATCTTCACAAACCATGCGGCATTTGCTCTGCACCAGATGAAGCTGCCTGACTCAACTTTCAGGAGCCCCCTGATGGGTAATTTCACACTGAAACACGTGGGCACAGCACACCTGTGAGTCACCTCAGGGTTCGAAGGCTGCCCTGAGACCCCGGCCCTTCCTGAACCCCTCTTTCAACTGCAGCTCAAGGCTTGAGCGTGTTTTCCAAGAAATGGAGTTTCTGCAAGATGAAACTTTCTAACTCAGAAGCACGATGGGTCTTAGGGTCTAACGCAGAGATGGCGAGTGACTGACAACAGGGGGAGGAGGCCGTCCAAGGTGGGACCGCACCGGCTACCCTTCAGTACTTAGCTCCTGAAGCAGGGTCTCACTTGGGGGACATTTTGGAAGGAGTGTGTTGTCTAACTTCACTGAGGGTGTGTGTGTGTGTGTGTGTGTGTGTGTGTGTGTAACAAGAGATGCACAATTCTATTTTGTCTGATCCCATTATTCAAAAACTCAGTCCCTGTTTCTTCGTGTGTAATATGGGGTGTCTCCACACCCATGCCAGCCCAGTCCTCTATTCATCACTTCTCCAGAACTTTCTCAGGGCTTAGAGGAACATCAGCACTGCTGAAGATGGGGGTTTCCCTTCTGAAAGCACATGGCATGTGGTCACTCCTTGGTGGCTATTGCCTAAACATGGTCCTGCTGTTCTCCACAGGTAGGTGCAGGGAGGAAGGCCTAGCTACAAAACCCACGATGACCAGCTTGCTCTGACAAAGCTAAACAAGCGTCCTTCCTTCAACTACCACAAGAATGGTCTTCAGAATCACGCATTCATTCAACAAACAATTCTGGAACCAGGTACATAAGCCTCCACAAGAGTTACAGCCTTAGCCTTGGGGAGGTCCCACGCGGCGGGGAAGTCGCCCAGGGTACAGAGGTTACCCTTGCCCTGGCACAGGCCTCCCTAACTTTTTGGCCATGGACAGGATGGCAGGCCTTGTACTTGAGTCCTGTGATGGAGAAAGTAGTCACCCAGGAAGCCATGGCTCCTAGCTGTTGAGTTGTGTCCCATCATCCCATGTCTATATAGGGCCAGGACTCTGTTGGTGATACAGGACATGGCATTTAGGGGACCCAGCAACAAGGGCAAAGAAACAGCACAGTCTAATGGACACAAAACCATGAAGAATGGGCTAATGTTTAGAGGAAACTTCCTGTCTGCCTCCCACCTCCTGGTCTTCAGGGTGAGGGCAGGGTGGCAGCACGGTTAGGGGCACAGACCCCAGGACAAGGCAGCTCTGCTCTGAGCCCAGCTATGGCCTGTGCGCCTCTGTCAGACGAGATGGTGGCTGTGAGGAGGCTTCCAAAGCCTTGCAGTGTGATCAAAAATGGGCCAAACAAACAGCTGTTTTAAACAAACATGCACCTATGTAATAAAAGTGAGAAAAAAGCAGATCCATTCTACTGTAATATGCCAGTTATCCCAAAGCGGTGGAAATCTGATTATTTAAAAATTCCCTTTACATCATGACATCTCACTGGCCAACTGCAGCCAGATTCTGATTTGTAAAGCCCATAGGCAGGCATATCTCCAGATTACCAGTTACACATAAGTGCCGATTTGGTGCCCAGTTACTTATAATAATGAAAAAGCAATAATGACAAAGTTTCTGTGTCACCCGGTGGCAAGAGCGCACTTCACATATAGTATCAGGAAGGAGGACACTTATCTTTCCAACTCCGGCAGCTCCTGGAAGCTTGCAATGGCTGCAGTCTCCTCTCTGACAACCTTCTGAACTTTTATGAGTCTGACACACACGAGGGCTTAAAAATGTCACTTTTGCCTGATAGAACTGTTTTTCAGAAAGACGTAATCAGAACCTCTAGCTTTCTGGCAGGTGGCAGCTGCCACTTAGGAGCCCACCTGGAGTTGCTCAAGGCCACATGACCCAGCGTGGCTCTGACAGTGAGGTCCCTGCTACATGAGAACTCGCAGAATCACATTAGTGTCTTTCTCCTGGGACGGGGGAGACGGATTAAAAGCAATAAATACTGATAAAGGAACTGACTGACTGGTAACGCGTGGCCTTGGAGAGGGACAGGTGAGGGGAAGGAGTGACCCGGAGAAAGCCCACCCAGGATGCGCCCCAGGGCCTTACAGGCGTCTCCTCTGCAAACGCTATGTACCAGTCTCTGCAAGATGGAAGTGCGGTGAGGAAAAACAAAGAGAGTCAGCAAAGGAGCAGGCAGTCATCGAGGATACCTAGAGTTTTATACCTTTTTCTCTTCCAACAGAATCCAGTAAATTTAATTACGTGGAGGCCTCTAGTTGTCACTCCGCAAATCTAGTCTCTGCTCTCGAATCTGTTTTATGGCCTCTGTGACTAAGGCAATAATAAAATGTACAATAGATATATGAAAACCATTGAGAGCTATGGATAATCATAAATTTGAGTACATGTCCATTTTTGTGTATGAAAATAGAAGACGCCCAAGATGGCTGAGGGGAGAGCAAAGGGGACCAACTAGAAGGGAGAGGCAGGAGATGGTGCCGCCGTCAGATTGTATTCATCAGCTGTTATACCATCTCCCAGTTTTGTGACCTCTGGAGAAGTATCCTTGGCCAATGTCTTTGCTCACTTCGCCAGAGACACCTGGGAAGGTGAGGCCCCCACCAGGGGATGGGCTATGACTTCATGATATGGGGCTTTGATAGCCTGGCCCTCTGGTCTCAAAGTGGAGCAGCTTTAGGGTACAATTTACATTCCAGAGCCCTCTAAGCCTTAGGACAAGGAAGATGTCACTCGAGGTCACATCTTCTCTTGACTCCTTTCCCCTCTCCTACTTTGTTTTCCTCACCCATTACTTCTAAGAACATGCCCTCCATCAAGTTTGTGCAATCAAATCCCTGCCTCAGGCTCTGCTTCTGGGTGACTCAAGCTAAGTGTTCAAAAAAAAAAAAAATCAATAAAAGTCAGATTCCTTTGATTACCAGGTGTTTGACAGGTAAATTGAGAGGGTCCATCAACTGAGAGGTAAGAGGAAGAGACCAAGTGGGTCTTTAGGACTTAGAGGACCCACAGGACTTAGAGGCAGACAAAATGTGTTGAGATCCCTGGTCCACTTGTGCGTGGATTCTGCAGCATATGGAGCATCCTGTTTCACAAAGTCTGGAACAGACATGGCACCAGAAGCCCAGTAGGTGGGGAACTGGGCTTCAGTCTGCTAACATTCTGTGAAGTCTGAGACCGTTGGTGCTGTGACAGAACAGGATTGATGCACGGGGCACACACTGCAGAAGCTGAGGAAGCCCCAATGACTCTGTGAGAAGACAAAGGTACTAAGGACTAGGCCACGGCCTACTCTCTCCTCAAGTATAAAGCAGGTCCGTGCCTGCATACCCTACCAATACGTGCTCTGAAGAACCACCTGGCTGAGCATAAAACTGGAATGTTTGTAGTTAACATCTGAATGACTCCTAGAATCAAAGCACCTCCAAGCAGGATTTTGCCTCTGTATAAGTCAGGTTTCAGCAGAGAAGCAGAATCAATAGGAGGGAGAAATCGGCTCATGTGATTATGGAGGCTGCAAATTTCCCAAATCTTCAGCTGGCAAGCTAGAGAGCCAATGGCGTAAATTCCAGTCTGAAAGCAGTCAGGCTTGAGGCTCCAGAAGAGCTGATGTTTCTGTCTGAGTCCAGAGGCAGGAAAAAGAGCAATGTCCAACTCAAGGAACTCTGGCGGGAGGAGTTCTCTCTTATTCCTGAGAAGGTCAGCCTTTTGTGCTATGCAGGCCCTCAGCTGATTAGATGAGGCCCACCACATTAGAGAGGGCAATCTAATTTATTCAGTCCACAGATTTAAATGTTAATCTCATCTCAAAATACCCTCACAGACACACCCAGAATACTTTTTGGCCAAATAGCCAAGCACCCCATGCTCAGTCAAGCTGACATACAAAATTAATCATCACAGTCATAGTTACATATAAGCCAGCTCTGCCCTCAAGCTCAGTGAGCTTAAGGACCTTACCTATTTCCCAAATAGGTATAGAGATGGCTACATTCACGAGAAATGTCAGCCAACAGCCCTTTGGAATGCAAAAGACAAATAGGTTCATTAACACAACAAATATTTATGAAATTCTGATTAGAAATATTATGGGAAAGGTGTTATGGGCAAAATAGGCATACAAATATTGAAGGTAAATTTAAGACTCCTGAGACTATACGCGTGAGACATACATGGAGGGGCAAAAAACACCCTTTTCAATTCTCTTACAATTCTTGTACTTAACATAAAAATCAACAAGAATCCCATCTTGGTGCATCTTTAACGCCTAGCACTTCAGTTTCAGAGTCCCTGGCAATCCTAAGTACCAAACTAGAATCCACTATCACTGATTTGTTTCCTTGATATTTATTTTTAAGGATATTTTGTATTTATGACAAATGATACCGCTCTTCCATTTACATTAGGATTACAAAATTTCTCTTATAGTTTCACATAATAATCTAAGTATATATATAAAGATAAGTTACAACCAAAAAATAGGACAGATGAGCAAACAGACCAACCACTGTGAAAGAGGGATAAAAATGAAGCTTGGGAAACACGATTTTACATTATTAATATGTGAAAACTAAAAAAAAGGAGGGAGGGGGGTAGGTAAAGAAAATGGTCCTGAAAAGTCTAGCAAGAAAAGATAGGAAGAAAATAAATAGCCATCTATCCAAGTTCTTAATGACACAAAATAAACACCACCTTGTTATTCTTGCTAAAGCATTAACATGTTACTTCTCAAGAAGGGAGGGAGTCAAACCTAATGGAGGCAGCTCCTAAGCCTTTGCTAAGAATTACAGAAACAATTACTTCTACCTGCCAGAGATTCAAAAGCCACAGGGAAAGAGGCCAGCTCAGGAGTATCTAAACGAATTTCCATTGATTTACGTCTATTTTATTTAAATTAACTAAAGGATTTGAGTCAAAGTTCCTTAAAGTCAGATATGCCCATACAATATCCAGGTGGTTAATTAAGTATAAACATTTAATTTCTGATTAAAAAAATTTAGCTAAGAATATTGATGAGAGCGCATCCTAGGTATTAAACCTCTGTATCAAATTGTCCCACAACTTACAGGTGTAAGACAATCACTTACTCTATTCATGCATTCTGTGCCCAGGAATTTGAACAGGCACTGAGGGGACAATCTAACATTTGGAAGGTGGAATCATCTGAAGGCTTGGTCATTCCCTTCATGTCTGGTGGCTGATGGGGTGTCAGTTCCCTCCCATGGGGGCATCTCTGTGTGGGCTCCATGTGAGCTAGATTGACCTTCCTTATAGCATGGCAGCCAGGTTCCAAGGGTAAGCATCCCATGAGTGAGACAGACCCAGATGGAAACTGTATCACCTTTTACCACCTACTATCAGAAGTCCCACAATGTCCCTTGCACCACATTCTAAATAGTTGGAAGCGGGTCTATAAGGGTAGCCCAGACTCAAGGATGGGAGGATATGGTCAGGCTCTACCTTTCACTAGGAGAATGTCAAAGAATTTGGAAGCAGCCAGAACAGAGGTTTAATAGCAGGTGCTTTTGCAGCCGGGCCTTATATCCCTCTTCTTGCAAACATCCTGCCTAAGAGTGACCATCATGGTCCTTAGCCACACGCGTTATTACCTGACGGCGAAGTTGGAGGGCTTTACTCTGCCTATTCTCCATTTCAAGGTCCTGACCTTTCACAACCAAAAAACCCAAAGAAATGAGAAGGAAAATAGGTGAGAAAGAGAAAGCCAAAGATGAGAGAAAGAAAGTAGGAACTGACAGTGAAAACGGGCAGAAAGAACAGATTTATATCCTTCTTCCTTGTAACAAGTCTACATGGAGACGAGGGATGTTGAAAGGAATCAGCACCAGAAATGCCCTGAGGAAACACGGCATCAGTGTGCATCTTTGAAGTCACACATTCTATAAAAAGGCCTGGAAATCACTGAGTTGTACCTTAAAAGGGAGAGCACCCGGCGCCTTCACGAGAGCATGCCTCTTGGCTCTAAGCTGGAGCCTCAGCTCAGCCATGAGACCTGCCATGCCACCATGTCAAGTGCCGGGCCCTGTCTCTAATGAATACAGGCGATAAAATATCAGCCAATGAAGAGCTCCATGAAAAGTGACAGGAGGTACTCTGGGGGCTTATTCAGCTCAGTCAAGCCAGATCCATTAAAAAGGGAAAAAAAAAAAAAACTAAACTAAACTAAACTAAAAACAAGCAACTTCCTACCAATGACAGTAAATAATTTCAACATTTTCTTAAAATAACCCCAAACATCACGTGTGGGATGCTACAGGGGCACGAGCACCTACTGCTCCGCAGCTCCTCTGACCCTGCAAGTGGGGGACCTCGGTAATAATGATCGTGTGTTATTCCAGGGGGAACAGAGTGACTGGAATTTCGTAACCACTGCCAGTTTCTGTATCTCCTGAGGTCACTCAGTTCCCAGGATTTATGAGTTCTTGGCAGTTCTCTAATGCCCGCTTCCCACATCCTATACGATAAGCCAAAAGAGAAGTCTGTTTGTGTTCTTTTCCTAAAAGCTTTCGTTCTCCCGGACTCACGTGAAGGAGTCATAAGAAAATCTCAGTTATGGAGTCGGTGTGCTTAGCACGGCAAGCACACGGATTACAAGAAGAGGCTGGAGGGAAGGAGGGAGGGGAGGACAGGAAGGGCGGGAGGAACAGATTCAAGGTGCTAGGCTTGTCATTAAAATCATCCTGAAATATATACTTTTTGGTAAGCAATTTGACAATATGTAACCAGAGCCTTAAAAACAAGACAACTTTATACTCTTGGCCCAAGTAATTTATTCCCCCAATGCCAAGAATTCCTCAAGAATTTATGGTAAGGAGTTAAAAAAAATAAAACAAACAAACAAAAACAAAATGTAGGCATCCTAAAGTCACTAAGTCGTTTACCACACAGAGCCATGGGAAGCAGCGGCATGGCGACCTCCAGGTCTCCTGGGGTTAGCACGAGGGGAGCCGCGGCTTGACTGGCTCTGGGTGCGGCACTGCTGTCACTCGTGCCCATTCATGGTCTGGTGCACACCCAGCTGGAGCCCGGCGGGTTTGGCACCACAGTGGTCTCACTATCGGGGGAGACACGGTGCACGGCAGGCTCAGGAGTCAAAGCTCTCGGTTCAGAGCCTGTCACCAAGCCTGTCACTGCAGCTGAGTGACTTCGAGCACAGTCTCGAGCCTCTGTCTGAGCTTCCCGGGGTTGCTGTGACAGAGAACCACAACTGGGTGGCTTAGAACAACAGAACTGTATTCTCTCACTGCTCTGGAAGCCCAGAGTCCCAAATACAGGTCTCATCAGGGCTGTGTTCCTGCAAAGCCCGTAGGGGAGGACCCGCCCCTGCCTCATTCAGCTGCGGAGGGTGGCTCCAGGAGATCCCGGCTTGTTGCCACATCATTCCCTCCCTGCCTGGTGGTCACCTGGCCTCCTCTTCTCTCAAGTCTCCCCCCACTTTTTTCTGACAAGGACATTTGTCCTTGCATTTAAGGCTCACCTGGATAATCCAGGAGTATCTCCTCCATTTAAGATCATTCACTTGATTACAGCTGCAAAGACCTTCCCCCTCCCCCCCCAAATCAAGCCACATTCTGGTTCTGGGAACTGAGGACATAGATGTGTCTTTTGGGGGAACCACTATGCAACCCACTACACTCTTCCTGAGCCAAATTTCCCTCAGTTACGAAACCGAGACCATCATAGTGCCCCCTGCACTTGGAGAGGACTAAATGCAGTGACCCACGCACCACTTCTGTGACTTCCAGGTTACAAAGAGGGAACTGGGCTACCAGAAGTTTCAGGTGGCAGACTTAAGGCCCCACAGCCTATCAGCCGATGAGTCTAGATGGGGACATGCTCGAGTTATCTTTGAAAGGAAGGTTATTTTTCCTCTCGGAATTAGAGAGAGTAAAAGCTGGAAGACTCCAGAGACCGTGCAGACCAGCAGTTCTCCAAGTGTGGCCCAGGGACCCTATCAGAGGCTCTGGGAGGTCAGAATTCTTTTCATAGCCATGTGAAGACGTTATCTGATTTTTTTTTTTTCCATTTTCTTACAAGTATATGTAGAGCTTTCCGGAGGCCACATGACACGTGATATCGCAACAGAGTGAATGCAAAAGCAGATGTGAGAGTATGGCTGTTTTCTATAAAGCCAAGTATTAAGGAGTTTTGCAGAAATATATAATGACGCTATTCTTCTCACTCTTTGTTTGAAAAGGCATTTACTTTTCATAAAAATGTTATTCATGATTTTTAAATGAATAAATAACAATGTAACAATGCAATATAATGTGTTTTCTATTTTAATTTCTAATATAACAAGTTAAAAGATATAATCCACATAAGCACAAGTTCTTTGGGCTTCTGGACAATTTTTAAGAGTCCTGAGACCAACGTGTCTGGGAAGCGCTAATACAGACCAAGGCTGGCGCACTGTAGGACGCACCTGCCCTTCCTTGTCTCACTGCCAGGCAGCCGTACAGGAGCCACTTCTCCTTCCCCTGAGTCCTGTCCCAAGTTCAGAGTTGTCTCCACAAAGCACTACTAATAGCCAGGGCTCTTTTCATTGCTAGTGACAGACACTTGACAGAAGCCAAAAACGAAAAAAAAAAAAAAAATATATATATATATATATATATATATATATTTCCCATATAAATATATATATATATATATATATATATTTCCCATATATATATATATATATGGGAAAGATACAAGAGAGTGCACAGAATTGCAGGAAACAATTCAGGAACTACGAGAGCAGCTCCAGGGACCCCCAGGGCCTGGCATCCTGGACTCAGGTCTTGTTTGCCCCCCACTCCCGTCTCTCTCATCCCTGCGTTCTGCAGGATCACGGAGGGCTGAGTACCAAGCCCCTGCTGGCTCCCGGTGATGGCTTTACATCTCCGGGACCAGAGCATCACTCTCCACACCCCATGGACGCACGGAGGGGTCTCTCTTGAGTCAAACACCCACATCTGTGGCTGAGAGCCTGCGGCCACGTGGCCTAGTTGAATTAAGAGGGAAACACATTCTCAAATGAAGACGCTGGTCTTGAGATGAGACAGGGAAGCTGCCAGGAAGCCCAAGACCATGCACGCCCTCTGCTGCGCTCAGACCAGCCTAACCAGCAGGCCCACGCTGCCATGCTCGTGATTGCCAGTGGCCATGTCTATGTCAGGCCCACCTCCCTCACCCTTATCTTATCTTATTTTTTATAAAGATTTTATTTATTTATTTGACAGAGAGAGATCACAAGTAGGCAGAGAGGCAGGCAGAGAGAGGGGGGAAGCAGGCTCCCCGCTGAGCAGAGTGCCCGATGCGGGGCTCGATCCCAGGACCTGAGATCATGACCTGAGCGGAAGGCAGAGGCTTTAACCCACTGAGTCACCCAGGCGCCCCTCCTCACCCTCATTTTACAGGTAGAAACCAGTGTCTTCTGTTTCCCCAAAGCTGTTCTAGACTAGCTCTTCATGGTGCCACACAACTACCACAACAGAAGGGAGATAAGACCCTAGCAGCCCTGGGGGCAGACAATCTAGGGCCTAGACTCTTACATCCGTAAGTAATGGCATGGCTGGCCCCCATTCCCCATCATTTAGCCACCACTCTGCAAAAGACACAAAAGCAATATTGTGTATCAGATTATGATTACACAAAAGGGAACTTCAATCCAGCTAAAGAACTACCTATTCCGTTATCAGTAGAAGGTTGGCAAAGGCAAAATCTGGGAGCAAAGGGCAAAGAGAAACTAAAAATTCACATACAAGCACTTGTCCATTCCATTCACAAATGTCCATTCTGAGAACCTGAAGTAGATTTGTCTCTCGGGGCTTAGTTCTAGAAATCACTAGGAAGAGGCAAGTGATGCTGTTTCCCTCTTTATGCACTCTGCTCGGAAGCTCGGAGTCTCCCTTTACCTGGTTTATAGGCCCTTCTGACCCCCATTTTATGCACTAGCCTTGGTCTTGACTTTGTGTTGTGTTTTCTACTCTTATGCTACCTTCCCTTCATCTCCCTATTTTCCCCCCACTTTTATTACACTCCTGTTGGACCCTCCAACTGCTTTTCACTAATACTGCAAAAGCAGTATTAGTCTTGTCTTTCCTACATTTCCTCATCTCCTTAATGAACCTATGTGTTTAGTGACAAAGTGAAGCTGACTGACCAGGCAGCAATGAGAAAGCTCTACATAGCTAATGCGACCTCTATTTTCCCATGAAGGCTGTGTTAGCAGTTGTGGGGAAACCAAGGCTGGTATGCCTCCCATCTCCCTGCGTGCAGCTGCTCTGGAGACCAGCCTGCCAAGGAGCTTTGCCCGGGACTTAGTGCAGTTAATGATTTGACGTGAAGAGGGCCTGGCTCAGAAGAGTCACAGAACCTGAGGGTCTGCTCTTCCCTTGCTTCATCCTTTTGTCGAAGCGCTCAAAATCAGAATAAAATACAAAATAAGGAGAACAGATCCCCTTAATGAAGCCCTCTGTTATAGCACTAATCTTGATAAAACTAACTACCAAAGTTTAGGATGGGTGGGGATGGGAGGCAACAGGGTGCAGTGTTAGCAACAAAAACAGAAGACAAAACGAAAGACTGCAGGAAGTCGAAGGAGCCCCAGGGGCCGTGGATGTCTCATGGTGGCCGTCAGGGGACAGAACAGAGCCCGAACTGGCTCTGAGACAAACAGGGGCCCCCACAGTGTGCTCTTCAAGGGCTCACGCCACAGCTGGCCCATGCCAGGTCTGCTGGCAGAATCCTGAGTTTGGCGTAGAACTGAGATACAGCGTTGGCAGAAAGATGGGAGTCTCCGACTGTGTAAGGCACTGTGCTAAGTGCTCTACACACATCGTGTCGTTGATACTCCTGACTCCACCTTTCCAATGAGGCAGGACAGCCACGGCCATGCTGGGGATCCTGTCCAAGGATGAGAGGATCCCAAACATGCTGAGCAGAGATTCAGGCCCAGGAATGATGGGGGCACACCCTGATGTCATGTCCCTGATGAAGCATCCCCAGAGCCCCAGTCACCTTGTTTCTTTATTCACCTGTCCATTTGCTCCTCTGTGCCTTCACCCATCAGACACGCGGGAGCTCAGCTACGGTGCGAACTATCGGGACCAAAAGGCTCTCGAGGCGAGGTGCTTCTCTGGGATGGGTGCTACGGGTCACCCCAAATGATACACTCAAGTCCTGATCCCCACTATCTGTAAGTGTGACCTTCTTTGCAAATAAGGGCTTCGCAGATGATCAAGTTAAGATGATACCACACTGGAGTACAGTGGGTCCTAATCCAAAGACTAGTGCCCTTATCAAAAGAGGAGAAAAGACAGAGACCCACAAGGAAAAGGCCATGAAATGACCGCAGCAGAGACTAAAGTGATACGTCTCTAACCAAGGAACACCAAGGACTTCTAGCAACACTAGAAGCTGAGAAAGGCCTGGAATAGACTCTCCCTGAGAGCCTTCACAAGGAGCAGCATCCTGCCAACACCTCGACTCAGGTCTGCTAGGCTTCAGAACTCGGAGAGGATGTATTTTTGCTGTTTGAAGCTGCCCAGTTTGTAGTACTCTCCTAGGACAGCCCTGGGAGACCCTTGCAGGCCACTGATGCAGAAAGCATCTATAGACCACCTACTATGTGCCCAGGCTCTTTGCTGGATGCTGAGCCTCCTAAGATGCAAGAGGAAACAAACAAAACACACCATTACCTTGAGAAACTCTTGGGGGAAAGGAAGGGGGGTGAGATACATCTAGAAAACTCCATACACACATAAAAGCTCATCAAATCATTTTCACTGCTCCCCTAGAAAATGTCTCCTTGAGGGGGCAAGAAATGGTTGTGTCATATTTATTCAGAGTTTACAGAATGTGGTTTTTAATCTCAAGGGCAATGAGATGATTTCGATGTAAGCCGAGGGGGAAACTTCATGGAAATGCTTTCTCAGCTCCGGGGATGTTCATCATTTCACCAGGGGACTTCACATGAATGCATCTGCTTGTCCATATTCCCAAAACCAAGGGGCTTTGACCCGCCCCACTGAGTAACATAACGGCATAATGATAACCCTGATAATTTGTTACAGAGAGACGATGCTCATCAGGGGTATCACGTGCCAAAAACTCTTTGCTTTATCTTCTGGAAGAAGGAGGGACATGAATGAAGGAAAGAAAGATCATTCTCAAGAGTTGTTGCTAAAAGTCATGTTCCTGAAAACTCTCTTGTTTTCAGAGAACACAGGAAAAGCTGAGCTGTAAGTTATTGCTGAGATAATAGAATCCAGTTGGGATTTATTTTCTCAATGGGGACTTTGTTCATTGCTGGTAACCAGAGCCCCAAGAAGAGTGCCCAGTCTGTGTGACAGGCACTCCTGAAAGACTTCATTACAGTTTATAACTGAAGGGGTGCGTTCCAGGACAGGGGGATACGGCCAAACAGGTTAGATCTTCGTTAAGCCCGTTTCCTTCCCGGACATCCTCAATTCATGCACTGGGATGAGGGCAGACATGAGATATGCCACTTCCAGGCCTGGCTCCCAGAACAACCCCCACGCTTCTGCATTTCCTTGCCCTCCTCTTCTGCTGAGCCTGGATGAAAGGGTCCATTGCAGGGCACTAGGGGTGGTAAGTGAAACTCCTGGAGAGCTAAAATGCAGGTCTCTGAATGACCCATAATAGATATGACCACAGCTATAAAGAAACCCTTGTTATATTAAGGATTAATAAGTGAAACCACTGAAACTTTGAAGTTTTCTGCTACATCAACTAGCTCACTCTGATACAAGGAACAAAGAGCAAATTCCATTTTTGACCTTGGCAAAGATAGAAAAGCATTAAGCAGCTCTGAAGGGTCATGACCCCAGAGGGACTGCCAATGGCCAGATTAGCAGAGATGCAGTGGACATTACTGAGAATCCCTGAGAGACAGACCAGGGGATGCTGGCTGGGGGTAGAAGGAGGTCTAGGAGAAGCAGGAAAGAATAAGATGGAGGGAGGGAAACATACAGAGAAGAACAAGGAGGCAGATTTATCTTCTGGTTTATGTTCTTTTCTAACCATAGCCTGGCACAATCTGGGCTTCCTATAGTCACCTGTACCTCTCCTGCCTCACACAACATGGGGGAAAGCGTTTTAGCAAAGCCCACACTGACAAATATGGGAAAGAAATGGGAAATGAGAAAAGATACCCAAAGGTTTCTTGCTTCTATGTTTTATGGTGTTGGGTTGTTTAAAATCTTCCCAGGTGACCCTAACGTGTTGCCCAAGTTGCTAACCACGGCTGCAGAGTAAACTTGAAACGTAAGGAAGACAATAAGGGGCACTGGCTGGCTCAGTTGGGACAGCATGTGACTCTGGATCTGAGGGTCCTGAGTTCAAGCCCCACGTTTTGTGTAGAGCTTACTTAAAAAACAAAAATAAGCAAAGAAGAAAATAAATGTCCCATAGCTACGAAGAAGGCTTGACAATCACAGAGAGATACTCAGCGTTCCACTTCTGTTAACCAGCACAGTGGCAGGAGACCGGCTTTGCCTTGACTTTTCTTTGCTCTCCCCTAGTCCTAAAAGACAGAATCTAGTTTAACCCAAATGCACACAACTCCCCGCTTCCTTGTGTCAGTTTCTATCCCTTTGCTCATTGTGGAAAAGGACTGCAGTTTCTTTAACTCTTGCCCCAGTTACAACCTCTACCTCCAACTCCTGCCAGTCTCTCCACGACAGTGACCACTGGTGGGCCCTGGGGACTCTCAGACACACCGCAGCCACTGGAATGCCTCCTCGCTTCGTGCTCCCACTGTGTCCTGAGAAATAAGATCTGACGGTGGCTGCAAGTCTGCCTCCGATGACTGGTGCCTCCTACGTGCCAGGCGCTGGGACGACTGCTGCTTACTTCACAGTCACGTTCAGATGTTCTCTCTCATGTGACCCTCAGACATCTCCATGAGTCAGACCCTGTGATCACTGCCACGGTTCAGATGAGGAAACTGAGCCCGAGAGGGCTGATTAAAATTGCCCAAAGTCATGCCATGCAACCAGTAAGTGGCAGAGCTGGCCCTGGAGCACAAGTATGCCTATGAAGTCAGCGGCCATGTCCCCTCCAAGAGGCTGTGGCCAGTACTTTTGTTCCTATGCTTTGTCTGTCACCTCTGCTGGAAAGACAGGGAGCGCGCCCCATGCAGGCTGCTTCCTCAGTCTTTTTTGCAAGTCTGGGAATGCTGAGGCTGCTCAGTAGATGGATGAATAAGTGAACGAATCATTGTAAATTTTGATGGGACCAGAGTATGTATAATCATCTTTTTTTTTAAAGATTTTATTTATTTATTTGACAGAGAGAGAGATCACAAGTAGGCAGAGAGGCAGGCAGAGAGAGAGCGGGGGAAGCAGGCTCCCTGCCGAGCAGAGAGCCCAATGTGGAGCTTGATCCCAGGACCCCGAGACCATGACCCGAGCCGAAGGCAGAGGTTTAACCCACTGAACCACCCAGGCGCCCCTGTATAATCATCATCTTAATCAACATGTGAAGGAAGATAAAGTATTGGCCAAAACTGCAGTTTCTCTGGGTGCCTAGGTGACTCGGTTGGTTAAACACCTGCCTTTGGCTCACGTCATGATCTCAGGGTTCTGGGAACAAGCCTGGCATCATTGGGCTCCCTGCCTAGTGGGGAGTCTACTTCTCCCTCTGCCACTCCATGCTGCTCGTGCTCTCTCAAGTAAATAAATAAATAAAATCTTTAAAAGAAAAGCTGTAGTTCCTTGATTTAAATACACACACACACACACCAATATCCAAGTGCCAGCTTCTAGGAAAAGAAGTGGCTAGATCCTCATTCAATAATTGACATAAACAGCTCCTTAATGGGCAACAAGCACCAAAGGTCAGTCATATGGTTGGGTTTCCTGGGATTACAGTGATAGCAAATGTTCTAGCTTCTGTACAGATGTTCCTATTTGTTCAGTATGCTTTATTCACTGGGACAGAAAGCAGGGCCTCTTGCTTGCCAGAAAGGCAAGGGGGCCATCTGCGAGCGCCTGCTCTGGGTCCGACACTGGATACACCTTCTCTCATCAACCCCCAGAGCATCTTTGTGAGGAAGCAAACAGCCACTTAATATTTCAGAACGGGCTCGGGCCGAGTGAGCTCTTTCTCTAAGGTCACCCAGCCAGTGAATGGTGGAAGCAGGCTTTGAACCCCAGGTCCTTCTGATTTCAAAGTACGTATAGAGCATATTTCTAAAAGGAGTGGTTCAGACTGCCCCGAACTTAACATGCAGGGCTTCTAAAGAAGAGAAATGCTGTGTGTTCTCTCCCCAGCCCTCGGAGAACATGTGGTCAGCCTGACAGCTAATTAGCAATGGTAAATGACGACGACTGTTGTCACCATACAGATTTTGTAAAAAGGACGTAAGAATTAACAAGGTAAATGTAAAAAGTATTATGATATATTTAAAACCTGGAGGGGAAATGGGAGATAGAATATTGGGAATACAAAAAATCATTCTTTCATTACAGAAAAATACTATTTTTTCCCCTTATAGACAGAAGGCATTTAAGTTAGACACGATGAGCTATAAGATATTTATGGCACTCGCCGAGGGAGAGACACAAACCATGTGGTCCCCAAATCAAGAACCACAGTTTAAGGAGATGCAGGGCTAAGAGATTTATATAAATATACATCTACGAGTGATCACCGATAAACTACCCCAATCACATAGACTAACAGGATGCAGCCGCTGGCAACAGTAAATCCAAGAGCTGAAAGGGAGCGCTCTGGGCACGTCCTCGTCAGGGATCTTGATGGCTCTTCCGCGGCCGGAGACAAGCTCTGGGTTTCATTCCGAGAACTGAGGGGGATGCACTTATCTTTCAGTTAGGACCAAATTAATTTTAATGCAGCTTTGTGGCTCCTGTTTAAACAGCTGTTTATTCTCTCCCCAAGAAATTATCTAATGTGCTTTTGGAGGCAGCCACTTGGACGCTGCTTGGATAACAGACTTGGGGAATAACCCTAAACCCTGCAAGAGACAAACAAGCAGAGGGCAGTGGAAATTTATAGCGTAACCCAAGCTTGCAGAATCATAAAACTCGGGTGTTTTCCTTAATATAGTCAGAGCCACACATTCAATTCAAGGGTCAAGAATTTGAAACACTGGCAGGCTTCCTACGACAAATATGGTGGTCTGAAATCCTAAACATCTGGCTCTAGTTCTCAAAGACACATTATAATAGCAAATCCTGAGGTAGAGTTCCTAAGGACTGGTTTCTAAGGACTTTTCTAGAACAACAGTGGCATTTTAGAAAAAGAAAAAGAAAAAGAAAAAAAAAAGAAGAAATAAGAGGGGGGAAAAAAACCCAAACAACAAAAAAGCATTGCAAATTTTGAAACATAAAATGAAGTATAAGGGGTGTGTGTGTGTATGTGTGTGTGCACGTGCGCGTGTGTGTGTGTTTTAACAGATATGGCCACTGGCAAACAAAATTTCTTGGGAAAAGAAAGAAAATAATTTAGAAAGAGCCATATACCTGTCATGCTCAGACTATTATTAAGATTCTCTCTGTCTCACACTTGCACATAATCTTCAAGTCTATCAGACAAATCACAGTGGGCCTAGAGTCTTACTGGTGGGGTCTAAAAGAAACACATCAATTTCCGAACACTAACAATTTTAAATTAGGACAAGAAGGAATATTGTTAGTAATACCGAGAAGTAAGAGGGAGGCATTTCAACTTGCAGAATAACAATACGATTAAATTGAAATCGTTGTTTTCCGAACAGTCATTTTATAAAATGTACAGTAACGCTTTTATATGTAAATTATCTAAACTCAAAAAACCTTTCACTTTAAATTGAATTGAGACTAGCTTAAAGTAGAACACTTTGGTGAAAACGTGCTTAAAATGAATAAAACTGCAAAGTGAAACAAATGATATTTTGCAGAAAAATACTGCAAATAAATGCTAGGTTTTTCTTTCTTTTTTGTTGTTGTGGTTATTGTTTATTTGTTTTGCTTTTGATTGATGTGTGTTATACTAAGAGAAACAGGTAAAACTCCTGCCTGCAAATTCATTTTTACCTTTGCTGCTGTTTAAAGTTAAGTGATAATTTTCCAGTTGGTAAATTATAAATGTTACTAATACATTTCGGAGGAGGGAAGTATAGGTGAAAATATTATGAGCCAGTGGGACATGCTAATTTATTTGAATAAAGATGCTTATTCCAACAGGTCTTTTCAGTGCATCCAGGGGTCGCATTTCCTTTGTGAAAAGTCTTATTTAAAACCCCTCTCCCAGGGTGCGTGGGTGGCTCAGTCAGTGAAACATCTGCTGAGATCATGATCCCAGGGTCCTGGGATCCAGCCCCACATCGGGCTCTCTGCTCAGTGGGAAGTCTGCTTTTCCCTCTGCCTCTCCCGCCAGCTTGTTCTCTTCCCCACTCTCTCAAACACATAAATAATAAAATCTTAAAAAAGAGAAAACCCTCTTTCCTTAGTTAACAACACTCATGTCCCCGTTGATGAACATCTCGTCTTGACGCTCTTCCTTGGGTGGTTGTTACAACATCTGCAGACTTTTTCACTGCACGTGTGACCATCTCCCCAGTGAGACCAGGTGCTCTTTTAAGGCAAGCTTGGTTATCTTTGGATTTTTGCTCTTTCCCTGAGCTGACATAACAACCTGATAGAAGATTTAGCATCTGCTTATCTCCCAAGAATGAATGAGCAGGGACAGTTGGTGAGACTCTGAGGGGGTTGTCTCCTCCGAATAAGCCCTCCACCACGATCACTCCCACTGTGATGATGGCTAGGGGCTGGGTACCGTGCTTAACACAGTATGTGCAGAGACTTAGAAAAATGGGCTTCCAGAGGAAAGCGGTTACCCACATAACCAAATAGTTGGGGGGGGGCCTTGGAGCTGAAACCAGGTGTGTGTGACAGGAGGCTCATAATCTTAACCAATCCCCTTCAGATGTGTGGGACAGGAATTCTGCTTGTCCATTCATCCCCTGCACACTACTGTTTTCTATAGTGCCTGGTACCTTACAGCTTAAAAAAAAAAAAGAGCTTTAGTTCTAGTTATTTCAGAAGAAGAGCCCTGGATGATATTTTCCCCAAGTCATAGACCATGACGATGGACCCACACTATCTCCTGCTCTTCAGCTTAGCTCCTCAGTTCTCTCAATGCCTTTTTTCATTGCTCCCCCAAGTCAATCAACACAATTCCTGGCATAGAGTAAGGGCTTGAGAAATATCTGTCACCCAAATAAATACTTACTTCACGCAAAAAAAAAAATTCTTATTAAAAACTGGAATTCTCTTGAGCTATATACATTCTCCACAAGAGTATGGACAGAGGTCGGGAATTTGTCAATGTATGTATTAATCAACTCATATTGTGATGAGTAGGAAAAAACGTGCTTTCCATTCAAGTATGGAAAACAGGCAGAAGCTATGCATCTAGTTTTAAAGTCTGACTGTAACTCTAAAGTTGGCAAAGACAGATCAAATCCATTTAATTCCAAACACTGTAAAAACCCTGTGATAACTCCTGAGCCAGTCTTTTTTTTTTTTTTTTTTTGGCACTACAATAATTCTTTTATGATGGTATCCAGTGAGAATCCCTCATGGAATTCTCTCTTACCATGGAAATGCATATGGCCTCTGTGGTACAACAGCTGCGTAACTACATAATTGTTTACAAATGCGCAAAATAAGTACCCAAACCAATAAAAAATAATAACTCGGGCATCCATAAAGAAAAGATTCTATAAACATGCAATGGCCCATACTTTCTCTATAAATAACTGTTGAGGCAAAAATACAACCACCAGAACCCCTTATTTCAAATCCCTTTCCATAAAGTAAATAGCGTTGGCAGTCTGGCAGGCTAATACCATTGTGCTTTTCCAAGCGAAAATGCTTTTTTATTAACATTTATCATTTAGGCAACATTAAAGGAACTGCAGCAAAAGTGGATCCATTTACAATGAGACACTTGGTATGGAGTCCACTACGCTCTGAATATGTTTCAAACTAGTACACGGCTTCCCGCCACCACCAAGGAGATGGGGGGGTGGACAGAAAGGGAAATACTAAAATGAAGTGATGGTGAGGAGGAAACAGAAGAAAAATATGGATCCCTTCAAATACACTTCAACTACTGTCCTTCAGAATCCTCCACTAGATCCTTAGTCCAACCCTAAGGAATTCCGTACTGGAGTGTCTAAAGAAGAAATGAAGTCTTGCCCTCCAGGGCTTCTGCCTGGAATATTCATCTCTCCATCCAATCCACCGCCTCAGTGTGTCTTAGGAAACTCCTATTCACTCATCAAAACCCAACTCAACTATCTCCTCTCCCAAGAAATGTTCCTTGTCCAACATCAGAGACAGGAAATCACACCCTTCACAGAAGTACCTCTGCATCCTCTATGAATTTGTGCACTCAATAACCGCCTACCAAGACCCAAGCACTGTTCGAAAGGCACTAGAGATACAACAATGAATAAGATGGACAAAAACCTAGTAGTCTATAAACACATGGCTACCTAAATACAGAGTATAATATCAGGTAGGGTTATAGTATTTCAGGTTCTATACTTACTGCAATTATTATGCTGTCTCCCAGAACAGACTGCTGACTGCTGTATTTCTATATTCACGTGGTTTCTCAATTTAGCACTGTCTACTGAATTGAGTTAAATTTTAAAAACCACATACACTATCAGCACAGTGTGGGTCAAGTGCAAGGCCTAGCAACAGAGACTGGATTTATACACGATGCCTCTGCCCTCCAGGAGCTTAAAGCCCAAACCTGGGCAATGCTGGTCAAGACAGTTATGACCATGTGATAAAACTTCTTACTCTTTTATACTTTCCAGAGCAAATGTTATTTCCCATCATCCTCACAACAACTGGGAGAGGCGTCATCAGCTCGACTTTACTGAGCATCAAGGAATTCATTCCCCATTCCCCGATCTAGAGAACGGGTGTAGGTTATATCCCTTTTGCAACAAAAACAGGAGAATTAACATGAAGCTGGTGAGACTGGGCAAAGAAAAGCCGACTAAAGGAATGGTTCCCCACAAGAAGGTGATGGTTGACCAGAGGGGAAACGAGGATACAGACCAAGAAGATGCTAGGTCAAAGATCCATCACAAAAGGAAGGCCCTGCAGTCAGATGGGGGGTCACACCTCCTTCTGGCTCAGACCTCCAATGAAATCTCCCTGGAGACCATCCCGTGGACTCTACCTTGATATTGCCAGAAAAGTAGCATGGAGCCGTGAGGGTTGCCACAGAGCTACAGACATTGGTCCAGCAGGGGCTGGGAGGATAATGGCATGGAGATATGTACAAGGTAGCACAGGGACCCCAGAGTACGGACTTTGGTGAAACTGAAGGTGCATCCAGGACAAGGGTCTTGGGAGGATTCCTCTACCGCGTGACTCTAGTCTCAAAGGGCAAGTAGGACTTGTCATGTGCCCTGGTTCCTAGAAAGGCTACAGTGAACTACCACAAACTGGCTTAGAACCACAGTAGAGTTATTATTTCACAGCTGTGAAGGCTAAAACTCTAAAGTCAAGGTGTGGCAGAGCCACCCTCCCTCTAAAGCCTCTAGGGGAGAATCCTTCCTCACCCCTCCAGCTCCTGGTAGCCCCAGATGTTCCTCAGCTTGCAGCAGGATGATACCTATGTGTGCCTTCGTCTTCCCATGACTTCTCTCTGTGTCTCTTCACATCGTCATTCTGCTCTAGGTGTCACCTCCGTGTTCACATTTCCCCTGCAGAAAGTTACCATATTGGATTAGGGCCCAACCAATGACTTCATGTGAACTTGATCACCTCTGGAAAGATGCTATTTCCAAATAACGTCACACTCTGAGCTCCTGGAGATGAGGACTTCAACTTGTCCTCTGGATCTTTATTTGGGTGACACAATCCAACCCACAGCAGCAGAACAGTGATGGGGGTTGGGGTAGTGGTAAACAACACAGTAAGGAAAGGGCATGTTGTCCTTTCTCAAAATATCTGGGTTGGGACCTGTCTCCTCCACTTACTACGTCATCCCTGTTTTCTTATCTAGAAAATGAGAGAGTTAATGCATGCCTCATAGCCAGTTATGAGGATTAAATGAGCTAACTCAAGTATAAGGTAGATGAGTAGTTGATGGACTTAAGAGCTGTTCCCCCCTTTCCCTTTCTTTTAGACATTCCTCTTGGTGATAATGTTCATTAACAAGCATCCTCTCTGAGACCACATGATTTCTCACTCAAAGTCATGCAAGACCTCCTATGGCAGACATCGTGGTCGGTGACCCTCTCAGCCTTCTCCCCTGCACACTTCCACGTGCTACCCAGCATCCCCTGCAGCCCAGGAGACCACGTGACAAAAGAGGCCATTTGACCTGCGAACCAGACGTGTGCAGAAGTCACTTGAGGATGCCGGAAAAGCTTTTGCCTTTCCTGTTAAAAGGGCCAGATCCAGCTGATGCCGTTCCCTTCTCTTTCTTCCCACCTGGAATTCATATGGTGTGTCTAGTGCAGTGATGGCCATCTAAGAGCCCAGAGGAATAACCTAGAGAATCACAGGGCTGGTGACCCAGAACTCTGACAACTGTTGAGCTGCTGAGCCAGCTGAGCCACTGCCAGCAACTGCCTCCCTCTGGGCTTCTTATTAAGCAAGAAAAGACAGAGCCCTATTTGCTTAGGCTAATTTTACTTGTGTTTTCTCTAACCTGCCACTGAATTTACTCTTCGATGATAAGCCTTCTAATTGGTCTCTCTGTTTCCAGTCCTAAACCATGATGGTTTCAATACCCAACAGCCATGGTGTTGGCAAGAGTCACATTGTAATATATCATAGCGTACGTGATATCTCCTATCAAACATTTACCATATTATTATATTGTATCCTATCCATTTCTCTCTAGCTGAAAACTAGCCAGTGGCTCCTTACTGAAACCAGAATCAAGTGTCAAGCCCTCCCATGGTTTACAAGGCTCAGTGGGATTTGGCCCAGGACCTGTCCTTGGATTTATTCTGTTCTAATTCCACTGAGTCTATTTCCTCAAACGTAACCCAGATTCCTCCCACGTCCAGAGGTCTCAGCCACCGTTTCTTCTGCTTGGGACACACGGCTGCTCCATCTCGGAGTAACTGACTCTTTGTCATCTTCCATGTCACCCCTGCAACAGCACCCCACACAGGCACCCGTTGCTGTCAGGACATGACGAGTGAATGAAGGAGAGTAAAGCTGACGTTCAGTGAGTACCATAGTGTGACACGGTCACACTGCAAAAGGGGACCTCATGGAAGAAACCCAATGGGTTTGTCCAGTTACCCAATGTCCCACATTTTGTTTTCTTTTTCCCACTTGCCTTCTCCTCCCATCAAGTCCAGTCTCCTGGAAATAAAACCTGGACCTGCGCACACAGATACCCACAAAGCTCTCCTACTCAGAGGTCCAGCCAGGTGGTGATCCCCTGCTCCCTGAGTCCCAGACCTTAGGTCTTTATTTTTCTCCCACTGCATTCATATTGGAACCTATGCAATAGTCCACCGGAGATGCCACAACAAAATACTCATACCAGGTGGGTATTTTCTTCCTAGTCCCGGTGGCTGGACTTGGTCAAGGGCTTGGCAGGTTTGGTTTCTTCCGAGGCCTCTGTCTTTGGTGTGTGGACAGCCGTCTTCCTGCTGTGTCCTCATGTGCCCTCCCTGCTGTGCACGAGCACACCTAGTGTCTCTTTGTGTGTTCGACTTCTCTTTGGAGAATGCCAGTCGGATTAGATTACCGACCACCCTCATGGCCTCATTTTAACTTACTCACCTCTTTAAAGCCCCTCTTCCCAAACGCATTCACATTCTGAGGTAGCAGGGGTAAGGGCTTCGACCTATGAATTCGGTTTTTAACACACTTAAACGCATCACAGGTGCCAGAAAAGCAGCCTCAAAGGACAGAGCTTTGCTGGTCGGGTTAGCACGAATGATCTCTCTCTTATGGCTCACACTATGACCTGTCTGCCATTCCTTGCAGGCTGTCTCTGGAGACAGCTAGATGATATTTTATTATAGAAAATTTATAACATACCTCACAAAAGAGAAACTAGTTAAATGAACCCATAGGCTCCCCCAAGAACTACAACTGTCTCTAGTCTTGAGTCGTTTACCGCGCCCTCCACCTATTTTTTCCTAGATTATTTTAAAGCAAATCCCAGACATCATCTCACTGGTACATTTTTTAGTATGTCTCTCTCATACAAAATGAATTTTATTTAAAACATTATCATGCTTACCAAATTAACAGTACCTTCTCAAAACTATCGATTACCTAGTCCATATTCAGATTTCCCTGACTGCCCCAGAAAATTGTCTTTGATAGTAGGTTCATTTAAATCCAAATCAAAACAAGCTTCACGTATTGCATTTGGATGCTGTGTCTGTCATGTCTTTTAATCCATGCAACGTTCTGAAGTCAGATGCATATTGTCTTCGCTCTCAGAGCACTTTCTCACTTAAGACATCACGGCAAAGCATCCATCATCCAAGATACAGGAGCCTGAGAGCTCAGGCCCCCATGAACGGGGGTGTGTGTGGGGGGGGAAGGTTCAGGCTGCTTCCTCACCGAGCTCACACAGATTACGGATGATTTAATGTCCAGGAGGGCAGCTTCTGAAAGATATGCTCTTTCTCTTTCCAAGTGAGCTTTGTTCTGAATTTGGATTAATTTAAATGGCACGTGCACAGAGGGAATTTGTAAGATATGTTTACGGAATAATTGTGATCAATACTCATGCGTTTATAAGTGGGAGTGTGTGCGCGGTAGGCTTTGAGGAGGCTCCTGTGTGCTCACTCTTTAACGGTGATCAATACTCATAGTCAATCACCAACAGGGGAATCGGGGCAAACATTTATATTCAAACTGTGCTGGGTCCCCTTATGGAAAGTTCTTTCATTTGGTCGGTTAGTCGCAAATACATTTATCAGATGATGTTATACAGGGATGGAACTATAAAATCACATTTTTAAGCATTAAAGGTTTATCATTCCGTCATCTGTTCACACTTTCATCACCAAGATCTTCAGGGCTGGTCTTTCAAACTATTATTCCTGAACAGCTGTATGCTCTAAAATTGATAGTCTTCTTAGTTGATGGATCCGCAGAAAAATTGTTAAATATTCAACAAAGCTCTCAATGGCTGCAGCCACCAGTCTGAACATTTGCCTTCAAAGCATATACCCCAGTCTGATAAGAGCCTCTTGCTTGTATTTGTTGAAGCAATTATTCAGTCCAGTTATTACCAAATAAGCCCCCGAAATGGTACCTTTTTCAAAGGGGACAGTGATATATTTTAAAATGTGTATCCCTGCACATCGCTTTGGACATTACAAACAATTTCCATGTAACACTAGAGGATTCCTGATCTATTTGTTTCTCTAGCATACAAAAGGCCAGACCAGCAAGGACAGAGCCAGGCGCGCTCTCTGGCTAATTTAGCCAGCCAGCTTTAAGGAAACTCATTTGAAATACTCCCCGATCATGACCCTCCATTTTCTAAAATTCATATCGAGTAGTCATTAGGTCCTAAAATCTGGCCTCAACAAACAGAGTAGTTACTTGTGGTCCAGATGTCAGTAAATGCACAAGCAGAAAATAAAATTACGCAGAGACAAGAAATGCACACACGCTACAACTTTGATCATGTCAAGAGAACTGAGGTGCTCAGTCGTCCCCCGGGTGTGGACATCCCAGCAGAGCGGTGCTGGAAAGGCTGGGTGGGGCGGGCACGGACCGACCGGAGCCAAGCAGAAGCCAGGGCAGCCATCCCATTTCCCGAAAGTGCTGCTTCCATAAGCAAGTCTCCAGGCAGTGAACTGTGAATGCAATTTGCGGCTCCCTATGCCGCCCCGGAAACAAGTCCCCAACTGCCCCAAATGCACAGGCCGTTGGCTGATTGGATGGAGCAATGAGAGGCAGGTGAACACCTGATCTCAGGGCTCCAGGCGGGAAAGATGAGGTCAACACGGGAGACACCGCTACAGGAGAGCCACTGCTAGGGAAGGAAAGGCATGGACTATATAAAATGATGAGGGCTCCGGGCTGCGGCTGGCAAGGAAGCACACTGTCTCTCTGGAGCAGGAGGCCCCTGGAGCACATTCCCTAGGAACCAACAGATGCTGAATCACGCTGCACTTTGGTTTCACTACTTGTTAGGAGGCCCAAAACGCAAAGGGCACAGCAGCACGGCTAGAAGATGCTCTGAAGAAGAAAAGGCAGATAAGACGAGGGGGGCTAAGTGGGAGATGAACAGAGGTCCCTCATAACATCTGTGTCTCGGGAGGGCCCTGTTACCTCCAGCAGGGTGGGCCTGCTCCCCAGGCCCTGTGCCCCGAGGGGCCGGGAATCCCAGGCTCTCCTTCAGCCAGACAGGCCGACAAGCTTTCTCTCGGTGATCACTGCTTAGCTTAAATGAGTTAATCTCGTTTTCCAGATGAATTGTTATTTTGTCTCCCGCAGGCTGTGATTACCGGATAAAAGTATTGTGTTAACAGGAGGGCTGGGGGCTTTCAGCCCCGCATCCCGCGCAAACCGAATCAGCTACTCTCCGCTCACCTTTTCTCCCCTTTCTCTGTTTAATGGGGTTAAAGGAATGGGAAGAGGAGTGGGGAGCTGTGGAATGACACGGGGGGCGGTAAACCTTTCAGATGAATTATGGCCTCTCACGAGAGGTCAGGGGGCCAATTTATCTTCATGCTTTGAAACACAGTTTATAATCCTGACAAAATTTAAAACACATCTAGGGCAAAAGAGACGTGTAAATGACACTGAGTTTTCAACCCCTCCTTCTTGTGAGTTGCTTTTGAAACACATCAGCCAGCCAACAGCTCTGGCCTGGGGTCCACTACCTGGAAAGCATTTGTGCTGGGACACTCTCCAAGTTCCTTTGCTTTTGTTTGTCTGATTATTTGAGAAAGGCCAATGCCTGGGCTCTCCCCTTAAGGAGCTTGAATCCTCTGCAACTGATGGTAAGTACTATTTCTCTTCTTAATTTTTAAAAAATGTCTTTGGAGTGTAGAGAGTAATTTATGCCATTGGAGGTACAGACTCTGGTCGTAAGTTCATTCCCCACCATCTTTCACTGTGAGGTCTTCAAGCCGCTTATGTCCTTTGAGCCCCAGCTTGACAATTGGTAACTACCCCCAACTTTCAAGCTAATTTTAAGGATATGCAATAAAGCATGGAACACTTCCAGCGGGTGGTGAGTCTTTCATAAGGAGTAGCTCCAAAAGCTATTATTATTTCCTAAGGTACTTACTAAATCATAGACTGATACCAAGACCGTGGGGGGGAGTAGGGGAGAAACAAAAAGAGGTCATGGGTGGGTGTCAGATTTTGTGACTAAAAAATTCCTGGATGCTTAAATTCTAATTTCAGATAAACAACAAACAATTTCTTAATATAAGTGCATCCCATTCTATACTATAGTACGTAGTATACTATAGTATTTATAAATTTTATATATATAGCATTTATATACTATATATTTTCCTTGTATATATTCTATATCCCATACTATATAGAATACAAAGTATATATACATAGTGTGTGTGTATACACACACACACACACACACACACACACACACACGCATCCACTGTAAGTATGTGTCAGAGATTGCATGGCTTCATTTATACTAAGAAACTATTTGTTGCTTATCTGAGATTCAAATATAATTGTGTGTCTTGCACTCTATCTGGCAAAACTAGTTATAGGATTGGAGGTCAGACGACCAAAACTGAGTCTTCCTTACCAGCTATGTAACTCGGACAGATACTCTAATTCCTTGAGCCTCAGTTTCCTCCTCTATGAATTGAGGCTACCTCTAAGAGTAATACCTGCATAATTTACACAGTTGTGGGTGGAATAAAATAATGTAGGTGAACATGATTTGTAAGCTGCAAAGTATCATTCCTTTTTCACTTCTTTCTTCTTGTGCTTTTATTGCTTTGGATTAGAAACAGCCTAAGTGCCATTGATTTGCAGAGGGGCCTGGGGCCTGATCGGGGTGTGGAGGGAAGACTCTTTGCCCAAGGCTTCCCTTCACAGGGAGGGACAGGGCGTCCTCCCTCTCAGGAGGAGGAAGTGAGAGCCTCCTCCACGCTTCTGTGCACATGTTGGCAGCAGGCAGCCTGGTAAAGCGGTATTTCCTATCAAACCCAGAGACGGCATGTTTCTGAGGAGAATGGCCTTTCCAAGGATGGTCTCCAACTCCTGAAGTGAGAGTGGCTGTTTGTTTCCCAATGAGAGATGCCCCAGATTCCCACACAGAAGCTGCTGAGAATAAACAAGGCCTATACCCATTCTTCTTTCCTCCTCTTTGAGATGGTGATTATAATCTGGAGAAGATATAGGCTTCAGAATGGAAAACCTCGACATATTCTGCACATTTCCACCATTTAGGCCATTCTGATATAAAGCCCATCTTCACCACTCCCCGGTTGTGTAACCTCAAGCAACATGCTTAATCTCCACGAACTACAGTGGACCCGACAGGAATAACCAGGAGGCCTGGCTGACTGAGTTATATGAGAAGATCATACGTGTAAAGCATGATCTCACTGCCCTCTTCCTTGGCACATGCATTAGTGTGAAGTAACTGCTTTTCAAAGGTGGGTGAACACACCAACCAGAGAACTCGTAGTTTATTTCATATGCCATTTCTCAGTCACCAGGGATAAGAGAGCGCCAAGTGCAGAAGACGGGAGAAGACGTCCTCGCACATGCAAAGCCTGAATGCCACTGACTTCGGACATCCCTAGTGCTCGCTCCCCAGTCCGCTCCTGACCCAGCGGAGGAGAGCTGGGATTCACAGACCCTTCTATTGCCAAACCTTCCCAAGCGAGCTGAGGAGGCAGCTGCAAAGAGTAGCCCCTAAAGACGCGCAGTGCGTCCTGGGGGTGTATATACACGAAGACGCGGCACCATAGGCGAGGAGACATGGACACACACCCTTCGCCCGTGTTTTACACACTGCACACCTGTTTTCGCATATTTGGGGGTTTTACACAAATGCTGGGCAAAAAAAATTAAGAGATTTTTTTTTTGCATGCAGGTAAAGTCTGACTATGGTAGCTTTTTAAGACATTCAGGGAATGCTTTTGTTCTCAGACAAGTAATATTCTGAATGGAGCGAGGGGTGGGAGGAGGGTAAGGAGAGTGAAAGAAACCCCTTCACACTGAGACTATCTGAGTGATCAGAATCAACACTGCGGCAAGGCTTTCCCGACAACCCAGGATGTCAATTATGCAAACAGTTTGTTCATGAAAGGACATAAGTTTATCTTGAAATATTCGATGGTCGGCATGGGATGTGGTCTCTTTAGGCCTACTGGGGGGCGGATGGAGTCACTTCCAAAGGCAGCCTGTATCTCAGTCTGCAGGAAGGGGGAGGACCTTCTGAGAAGGTAGATGATGCCATCCGTACTGTGTGTGAACACCAGTCACGGGGGGACCTCAGGCTGCAGAAAGGACATGCTTTCTGGTGGATGGACTGTCAACACTTCCATAACCAGAAGGACATCCACTTTGGGGGATGCGGGACCCAGCACTGAAGCAGAGAGGCGCCTCGGAGACATGCCTTTCTCCTGCTCCTTCCTTCTGCTTCTTTCTAGTTGACAAAGGAGGAGGTTGGAAAAGAGAAAGGAAATGACTGAGAGAAAGGTTAGGACCGAGAGACAGCCACAGAGAGTCACAGTCCTGGACTCCAGAGAAGGAGAAACTGAGATGAAATAGTGACAGACTCAGGATGCCCCCAGAGAGAAGATTCTTGGAGAAAACCCCTAAGCCATGGGCAGAGGCAGACTGCGGCACGGTGCTTTAGCCTGGCTCCGGAAAGAAATAATCAATGTGTTTCAGGATGCGTGTGTGTGTGTGTAAGTTAAAGGCAACTGTCTCAAAAGGCTGCCTCGATGGTCTGAAAAGAATAGAGGGTCCAGGGAGGCAAAAGTTAATAAAAAATGGTACACATCTATATCAAAGGTATTTTCTCTTCTGATAACCTTATTACATTATTATGGGACTTCATTAAACATGGGGCTTATCAGTGGAAGTATTTTAAATAAAAATGTATTTTGATAAACAAGATGAGATTGTGTTTGTAAGCAAATATGGAAAATTCACATTCGAATTTTTGAAAAAACTACCATCTCTGACTACAAAGTATAGTCCACGGCGTGGTCATCTTCTTGAGAACACAAACCTGTCTTACTCATTGCTATATGCACGGCATCCTCCACACACTATCCTCCACACTCAGTAAATGTGAATTAGGGAAGAGATAATGAATGCCTATTTCTAGCAGGGCAGGTTCCTTAGGAAGATACACTACCACCACCTGGTGACAACATACCAGAATTGCAGGAATAGGGTTTTTTGTTTCATTCTTGTCCTTATTTTCAATGCAAGTGCACACAGAAGCAGTATAATCTGGTGGTACATATGGCATTGCACAAAGTCACCAAATGCAAAGAATTAGAAGCAAGAAAGCAAATAAATATTAAACTGTTTTGTTCGGGGGATCCCAAGCAATATCAGCCTTTTCCAGTCTTTTCCCATCATTTCAAGTATTTGTTTCACAGAATCTTCCCGTATTTTTAGTTTGCACAACTGTAGGCTAAGAGCAGACCCAGAGCCGGGTTCTCATGTTAGCTTAGGGACCCTGGAAGGGGGAGGAGAGCTTGATTGGCAGCTGACAAACTGGGGACAGAACAAAGACAGAGGCTTCATTCAGGACACTGCTGGTTTTTTATGCCACATTTGTTTTTCCTTGTTTTCCTATCTTCTCAAAGGAAGACCCTTTGACTCTTTTTGCTTTGGTTTGGTTTGTTTTTCATATAGACCATGTTGTCAGCTAGGTCCAGAAGCAACAATGAATATAAAGTACTGGGCAAAACAACATTTGATAAATGTAAACAATATGCATAGAGAAAGAAAACCTCTCAGATGAAAAATCCACAGACATTTTTAGCGGCCGTCAGACGGAATGCAAATGGCTTTGGAAAATATAAGTGGTTGACTTTTTAATATCAAAGAAATCACAGCCTTTTCTGTAACACTAAAAACACGGCTGCACTAAAAAAGAAAGAAGTAACTAAATAAACCGGGAGGCTGATTTCAGCACACAATAAGGCACTGCCTCTGCCCTCACCTTAGGAGTGGTTGCTGTACTTGTAGAAACGTTAAACGGGGGGGGGGGTAGGCCAAGAGAACCACGAAGGCTGTGTTTTTAAGGATTCCTCTCAAAACCAAATGGACTTCCTGTTTTTGAGAAAGAAGGAACAATTTAAAAAAAAAATGAAATAAAAGACTTCGCCCGGCTCACAAATGAAGAAGCCGTGCGATGTCAGTGCTTTGGAAATGCTTGGCTTCAGTTGTTTTCCCAGGCAACACGCAGGCAGTCTTGCCTGAAAGAAAGGAGTCAATAGAGAGAAAATAAATAGAGCATTTCCAGAACTCACCCAGCAGCTTGGAAAACTGTCTGCTTACTATTACACAGTTTTAACATTGTCATAATCATTTTCACAGTAAAGATACTCTTCCTGCAGTTTAGACCAAGAATGCATGACTAATTTTAACCACTTGTGCAAATCTCCTAATGGAAATTTCAAACAGCTTTTGTGGATTAGGGTTCTGTAAACCGTACGGGCAGAGCGGCCACAGATACCAAGTGGCGGAGTTCCTCACACCAAGCTGTTGATGCCTGACGCGTCCCCAAGGAAGGGGGGGCAGTCGCGCGGTGCGCACACAGCCTGGAGTTCTCCTCGGCATCGCGTGCAGTGTATGTCATAGGTGTGCAGCTGGAACAGGGGAGGGTCTTGAACACGCAGACCGATGGTCCGGTGCTACCATCTCAAGATGCACCAGAAAGTTCTAGAGGCGAGCCAAGTCAAGAGCCCCCACTCGGCGGGATCTCACCAAGTCCAAACCATACGGCCTCACGGTGGGGAGCACGGTTCCCATTTTATAGACAGAAACTAAGGCTCAGAGAGGTGTGCGGGCAACCCAGCCGCTGGCGGTTGAAAAGAAAATCTCAACTTGCCCCTTCCCATGACTACAACCTGAGGACTGACCCCCATGACTGGGAGACTGAAGAATCGCGTTCGCCTGCAGTTGGTTAATTTCGACGGTTGCACCACAATGAGAATGCACTCGATGCCACGGAACTGCACACTGAGAAATGGTACATTTTATGGTATGTATATTTTAACACAATTAAAAAAAAAATGAAACAAGTCTGCAAGTCCAAGCCCCATTCTGCTGAGACTGACTACGGTCGTAGGCACATGTGTGAGGAATATTCTGTTATACCCGCCTCTTTGTCCACAACTGTGGCAGAAACTCCAAGCATTAAGGAAAAAAAAAAAATAAGGCAAATTCTTTCCCTTTAGGAGGTCAAAGTCAGCGGGACAGTTGGAAACATGTTTTGTTTTGTTTTCCCCATTCCCCCAAATTCAAGCATTTGGGATTTCTGGGGCTTTTTAACCTCCTTCATGGAGATTCTAACTTCTTATTAGCAATTTTCATAGGAGTGTTGGAGAAGAAGCAGAAATCAGGACAGGAAGCAAACACAGGGAACGGCTGTCTGGGTGACTGAGGGTCCTTATGAAACACAGAAAGAGGCTCTTGTCTGCAGAGAGGAGGGAAGGGAAGAAAGAGAAAATGGACACTGATGTCCTCCCTCTTCCCTTCCTGTTCCCTCATCCCTCTGGGTTCTTGATTTCTCTCCAAGGTCCCTCCAGCCCTCAGCCTAATACCTGGTCCTTGGGGGAGCCCACTGTGATCCCACTAATCACTGCAGAATCTGAGAGTTCCAGAGGCTTGCCTGGCAGACTGATCTCCACACCCCGCCCCCTGCTTCAGGAAGGGAGCAGAAAGTTGTACATGGACTTACAAGAGAAGCTTTAGGGCAGGTGTTTGCTCCTAAAGCCCAGGACTCCAGCCAGTGGGGGCGGTGGGAAAAGGGAAGCACTGCCAAGGCACTTGGTCTCAAGGAGCCCCACTCTGGTCCCTTTCTCCTGTAGTGAGGGGTGCAATGAAAATGAGACCAGAGGAGGCAAGAGCACGAAGTAGGAGTCTCCCCTGACCCCAGAGAACATGGAGGCATCCTCTAAATATGCTCTGAGAATGTGTCCACAGCACATCTATTTCCTCTTCCATGCATCCCCGATGTTCTCAATTCCTTTTCTTTCTTACCTCTGCCTTTCCACCTAGACATGAAATATGTCACTTGCTCCCCAACCAGCTCTCGGTGGTCAGGGAATGCTGTTGGCCATTTCTCCCTTTGCACTCTGTTCCTGGGCCTTCCCCTCCCACTCCATATCCCACAGGTGGAGCCACCGCAGAGGGGAGCTTGAGCTGTAGCTCACACAGCCCATGTGGCTTAACCAGGGCCCAGGGCCCAGGCCTTACCCTAATTTCTGGTTTATGATGTGGTTCAGACACATGAACTTCATGTGTTCTCTGTAAGGCCCTCTCCTCCTCTGGGTCCCCAAGCCCCCCATGGGGAAGGGAGGAAAGAATGAGGCAGGTAGGGGGAAATGTGGGGGTGGAGAGAGGTGGAGAAGGAATGAAGAGGCACTGGACCCGGGGGCAAATCCTGGAGCTGCTACCTGCCATAGAGCCACAGAGCTTCAGCTTTGTCCTGTGTCAAGCAGGGGGTGACCTGGGGAGACTACAAAGTAAGGTAACCAAATAATCACGGCAAACTTCTACATGGGGCTCATCGCAAGCCAGACCTTATGAAGAGCGCTTTATATGGCACTGAATGTTTTCTTCTCTCCACCACCTGAGAGCTAAGTACTAGCATTACCCCTGCTTTGAAGAGGAAGAGATTAGGCACAGAGAGGCTGAATCATTTGCCCAAGGCCACACAGCTGTACATGGCAGAGTCTGGATTCCAACCCAGGCAGGCTGGCTCGAGGCCACCTTCTTCCCGTGTCGCTTACTTTCTACGGTGGCATCAGTTTACGGCCCTTCATAAATATCTATCCCTTGCCCCTGGTTTTTGAGATTCTTTTCGCCAGAGTCCTTTGGGTCGATTTTCAATAAACTCCAATCCTCTGGGTGTTGTGCTGCTTAGCTTTCTTCCATTAGCTGGAAATCATTCAATAAATATTCATTAAGCACCCGCTCTATGCCAAGTATCATGCTAGTGAAGGCCCCCTCTCCAAGTCCTGGCTCTCGAGGCTATGGCCAGGTTGACTATGAGGTGTCTGTAGTCAGGCCCTCGGAACACCCAGAAATGCCACAGGCTAACTTGGTGGCACACTGAGGGATGGTTCTGTCTGTCAGAGGAACACAAGAGTGCTGGTGTGGTCCCTCCTCCAGGCTTGTGGTTTCCTGGCCCCTGGGGCCTGGGGCCTGCTGCACGGACCAGAATTTGGGCATGCTTCTGTGAGTACGGCTGGTCCATCTCCTAGTGTGTCCAAAAAGATGAGCCTAGGACGGTGCTTCTCAATGGGGGTGCTGCCACCATCGTGAAGGACATCTCTCTGTTGCACAGGATGACCCACACATGGCAGGATGCTTGGCATCCTATCCAGTAGTCACCTCTGCTCCCCAAGGTACAGAGAGCCTTAGTGAGCTAGGCCAATTAAAAAGGCTAAAGGTGTGGGGAGGGGTGAAGTACCATGCTCAACTAGGAACCACGGTCTTAGAAGATATGACTGCAAGTCAGACGACCCCATGAGAGATACCCCATACCATATTATGGTCTGGAGAGACAGAACACATGTGAACAGAGGGACGAATTCCATCAAGTTCAAAGGTGATTTAAAGTTGGCTGGAAGACAATTACATGGAAAAGTCCGAAGAAAGGCAAACCGCAACTAAGTAAGGTACCGTCTATCTGGTGGAGGGTGTGGATGCCAGTGAGCAGAGAGAATAGGCGATCTGTCCTCTTTAAGAAAGAGAAACACTGATAACCATCAAGAGGCGTTGTCCTAGAAACCCAGGTGTCCGTGAGAAACCAGTTCACATCTTAGCCAGGAGCCTCCCTGGTTGTTAAGATCTCAGTATGCTGAGAACGAAGTCCTAAAAATTACGTGCCAAGGGAACCCCAACATTGCTTGGTATAACATCACAGTTCTTTAATGTGCAGACATTATTTAACCACAGAAAAACATAGAATCATGCATGCTGTTCTCACAACCCCCTGTGAGATAAGTACTATCATGATCCCCTCTTAAAGATGAGCAGAATAAGCACAGAGAGGTTAAGTTACTTGCACAAGGCCATTCAGCTAGATATGGCAGAGACTAACTCCAAACCCAGACAGGTGACATTTGAATCAAACATAAAAAGTAATATTTCTCGGTTAGAATTAAACATGAAAATACTGACATAATTGGAACAAGAGAAATATGCTGTTATATTGACATATCTTCAGATATGTGATATATTATGAATGTGTAATGTTTTAATTTAGCCTTCAGGAGCAAAGGTTGACAAACTAAGGCCTTTCGGCCGAATATGGCCCACCACTGTTTTTATGAATAAAGTTTTATTGGATCATAGCCAGATCCATTCATTTAAATAGTATCTGTGGCTGCTTTCAGACAAAGGCAGACTTGAATTATTGTGACAGAGACCATCTGAACTGGAGAGGTGGAAACACTATTTGGCCCTTTATTGGAAAAGTCTGCCAATACTTATTCTAGGGGTAGACATTAGCCTTCTAAGTTTCTATTCTAAATATACAAATGGTAATTGCTACAGAACTGTGATGATAAGATGAAATATTATTACACTTATAAAATCATCAGAACATTCAGAAAATTTCAGGTTTATCATGTTTGCAATCAAATTAATTAGATACACACAAATCACTTACATTCTTGGAAAACTTGTCTGTAAGAGCACTTGAAAAGGAAATCAAAATAGTAAATTCATAAATGCAGCTTAATATTTTTAAGATCCTTACCTACATTCATAAATGAGCTGAAACATTATTCTAGAGCTACTTAAACATGGAGGCTAAAATTTCTCAGACTTACAAGCAAAATAATAAGAATTGGGAAGATGATCTAAAAAGCCTAAAGAAGAGCTAGGATTTGAATTTTACTGTGAAGGAATGAATTTTTATTTAATTTATTATTTTTTAAGATTTTATTTATTCATTTGTCAGAGAGAGAGATCACAAGCAGGAGGAGCAGCAGGCAGAGGGAGAAGAACACCCCCTGTGGAGCAGGAAGCCTGACTCAGAGCTCAGTCCCAGGACCCTGGGACTATGACCTTAGCCAAAGGCAGATGCTTAACCGACTGAGATACCCAGGCATCCTGAAATGAATTTTAATTTTAAAAACCTAAATAAACAGCCTTTTCTGCTCACAAAGGCCACCTTAGAAGTCATCAAAAAACTCTATTAATCATCTGGATCTTGTATCGCACCTTCCCTCTGCTGGTCAAGAGTAAACCGAGTGAAAGCACTCAAGAATCAAACCTGGGTCTTCGCTGCCACCAGTGCCTGAATGCAGACTTGATCTTTTTTAGACCCAGTTCAGGTTGTGAATCTGTTTCACAAGAGGGATTGGCCTTGGCCAAGGAATCCCATATAAGACAAACATCAAAGACAAATGGCAATGTGAGATGTAATTAAAAATATATTTTTATATAAAATATTTTATAATTTATTATATATATCAGTGTGTTATATAAAATTAAGTATGTGTATTAATATATATTACATATCACATGTGAATATACAAATATATTTTACCAAAACATTTTGTTATTTCATGTAACATTAATAATATAGCATTAATAATCTATAAAGCCCTTTCAAGTATACTATGTCTCTTGATGCAGTAAAATAATGTAGCAACTCAGTGCTAACAAGAGCTTTGAATGGAGTGATTCCTGCCTGCTAGTAGCACGGCCTTAGTCAAATGACTAAACTCTCAGTTTTCTTAACACAAAGCAAGGGTGATAATCATACCTGCTTCATGGGTTATTGTTGGGATCAAAACACAGAATGTCTGAAATAAGTGCTTAGCACACTGCCTAGTACCCAGTGATGGTCACATGGATCTTAGCTTCTGTCACCAAAATCACTATCATTCTAGAAAAATCCTGTGAGAGCAGAAAGGCAGGCATCACTAGCTCCCTTTGTGGAGGGAGTGGCCAGGCACACAGAGACTTGTCTAAAGGATGCAACGCAGCCCATAGGCAGTGGCGCCATATTTCTGATTCCCATGCCCAGTGCTGGGAGTCCCTACCATGTTCCCCATCTGTCCTGCTGCATCTCCACCTTGACCACCATCAGAATCACTGGGAGGGCTTCTTAAAACAGACTGCAGGCCCCATCCCCAGAGATTCTGATCCAGCAGCTCTGGATCCGGGGCGGGGCTTGAGAATTCTGCATCTTTAACAAGTGACAAGTGATGTCAAAGCTGCCAGTCCAGGGACCCCAATTTCAGAACCACGAGTCTAACTCAGTGGAGCACCTTCAGGGAGTCACACCTCCCTTCTACAGCGTGTCTGGTGCGTGCTCATGGGGCATTCAAATGTTTGGCACTTTGTTTTACTTTATTATTTTACTTTAACTTAATTGCATTTTGCCATGGTTTCATGCTGGCTCTTGATTCTCTTGGCTAACAACTTGTGCCCTTGTTTCTTTGATCCATCCATGCATTGCCCCTCCGATTTGGAATACACTCTTTTCTTTGCAGCTGTGACCTTGGCTGCTCTCCACAAAGACCGCCTTTCCAGCTTGGCTCTGCTGTCTCCAACCCAGCCACCTGAACCGTCCTTGGCGGGCCACAGCCTCACAGGTGGGACCTGAATGTTCCTATCTGATGAATTCAGCTAAACCCCTCCTGACCTGCCTCTATCAGGAGAGACAAGCTGCTCTGCTCGCAAACAAGAGCAGTGACGTGCCCCCTAATCAGAGCAGAGGGGCAGCAGCCACGGCAAGATGGACTCGCTCACTGAGAAAATCACTCACTGACTGATTTCCTGTGTCCTCCTTGTAGAACAAGGGAGACACGCCAGAGAGAATTAAAAAGGAAAGGGGGAGAGAGGAGGAGGGGGAGTTTTGCACCCCAGAACTCAGAACACGGGAATGTCTGTGGATATAAATACTATAAAAATAATAATAACAAAAGGAAGTAGTACTAGCAGGGCTTTCATACCTTAACGGTATTTTGACAACAAATGTTCATATTTCATTTGAAATTTATGAAACCTTTGTGCCTGTAATCCCATGAGCAGCAACATGGTAAATGAAAGTAGCTGGCAGTCTAGATTAATAATATTTTGCTTCATATTGGAAGAGCATTTGAAAGAAGAAGCTTGCTTTATCTATCCCCCCATTTTTACGGTCCTGGTATTGGATCGGACTGGGGCTTCTAAAATTGGCTGGAAAATATTCATAGATGTGTTACTAATTTATGGGAAACTGAAGGACCCACCTCAAGGTTTAAGTAGGCCATTTAGAAACAGCAAGGAGTAGGTGTGAGATACATAGCAGAATGCAGTGGAAAAAAAGTGCTGGGTGAGTCGGGGCTTAAATCAAGAGCAGGAAGAGTACCTTCAGTAAGCTATAATAGTTGATATTCTAATAAAGCGTTCTTATGAGAAAAAGCAATCTGTTCACATATGAATTCTGCCATATGCTTCCATCTTTTCATGGTCTAGAAGGCCATGTCAGTAATTTCCAGTACTTACATGGGCACGCAGGATGCCTTTGCTGGCTAATGGGAATAAATGGGCTGGATTTACTGTTTTTCTAATGCTCCATATACACACCATGCAGGCTGCTACCAGAAGCAAAGTGGAATTTATGGATTTGCACTGAATTTCAAATGGATACAGAAGCAAAGCTACAGAAAGTGAGACTGACGTGTTGTCTAACATTTCTCGGTGAAGGCTGCTGTTCCTTTGACAAAGTGAAGGGTATTGTTTGCTAAGAGGGAAGAAAGACACGCTAAAAATGCAGCTCTTGTTGGACCCTGTGTGCGGAAGCACACAAGACTAAAGCTGCAGCGTGAACACGGGATCACGCTCGCTGCAGGTCCCCTAGGAGATCCCCTTGACCCCAGACCTAACCCGTGACCTTCCCATTTCTAAACCGTCTTTAAATTCTGATGTTTTTATGTAGGGTTGTCTCCCTGCCAGCTGGGAAGAGTAAATTTCTCAAATCAATGCGCTCCACTGACTGGTTCTAATATCACATGATTTAACTTTGCGTCCCTTAAGCCACAGTTTTAGACTAAAAAGAGAGAGGGTATTCACAGCTTGACTAATAATTTGCAGCAGTGAAGAAAAGAACGAAATCCTGTCTTCTCCCAGATCACTAATTCTCAATCTTGACACTACTGGCATTTGGGGCTGGCTAATTCTTCGTTGTGGGACTAGAGCTGGGCATCACAGGACATTCGGTAGCATTCCTGCCCCCTTTGCCTACTAGACACCCGTGGCCATGCCCCCCACCCCTACCCTGGAGTGACAACCAAAAATGTCTCTAGACACTGTCAGATGACCCCACAGTGGCAACATCATTTGAACTTAGAAATGAGAAAGGAAACAGAGGGGGAAATAATCGGAATATAGAGGTATACCCTTGTGGTGTAGGGAAGGGTGCATAGATATGGGTGTGTGTGCGGCAGGGGGTCTCTAGAATCATGGTTAAAAAAAGAAGGTGGAAGTCAACAATGCCCAGCCACAAAACCAGGAAAGCAGTAAACTTCTGAGTCAAGGAAGTAAGAGGGGGGCAAATAATTGCTTAAAAATGCGCACAAATTTATCTGCAACAAAGCAATATACATTTGCAAGCATCTTGCTGAAGCTTCGGAGGAGAGAGATCTAAAAGGTTGCTGGTGAGCTCTGGATAGCAAATAAAAATGAATAATATGATGTCTATATGGCTGGGCTTTCAAATCCTTCCATGGGCAGATCTCTCATAGCAAAGAAAACCCCCAGGGGTAGAAGTGTGTTTAAAGATTCATGTTTTATCATTAAAAAATCATGCAAAAGAGGCATTCTACTAGATAATATTCATGTCCGTTTTGCTCTAAACAATATGGTTTAGTCACCAAGGAGGTTGACTCTTTAAGAAAATGTGCTTTGATTTCCTGTGACTTCCAATAAACTTTGCCACTGGTGCTCCACCAGGAAAAACAGGGGACACTCATTCCCTAGTTTAAGAAGCATGAAATTAAGATGGTCTTCTTATTTCATAGGGATCATAAATAACATATTTATGAGGCTCCACTAGTGACCTTAGTCCCTCGACCCATTATGTCCTCAATGGAAAGTTTAATAAACAGGGGGTGAGGGATTCAGGAATATGGTCCTTGTCGTTGGAGAGAAATGGCCATAAAGCTACAGGTATTACCTGTAAGAGTTTGTTAGATGTCTTAGAACCCACAGGCAGGAATTCTTAATGACCAGATGTCAGCCAGATGGGAGCCACTTTTTAGTGGGTATTGCTTGGTCGTGCTTCCTTGTAAATTGGAGAATTGATGAAAACAAACCTCGGTAAAGAGAACGTACACTTCTGGTGACCACTACAGCCAAGGAAGCCATGGTTTCTTCATGTCTTCAAGAGAATCTTTCAAGTTCAAAAGTTCCTAGAAGGTAAAAGCTGTTGCTTCTCCTCCACCGATTACGATTAAGAGCAGGGTGGAGAAGTGGACCATTGAAAGCCTTTGGAGTAAAGGTCAGGGCTCAAGTTCAACCATACCCTCTACTTAGCATAAAGGCTTGTTTCCTTGTCTAAAAACTGGAGGTGAATGACAATCCTCTCCTGCACAGTTGCTACAAGGAATAAGGCGATGCTTTTCATAACTCAGTACACAGATGCTCATACCCTAGTTTAAGAAGCATGAAATTAAGATGGTATCACATGGTCACGTGACAGAGCTATTTGCAAATTAAAGATTGTAAGCCATTTGCAAGGAAGGAGTCCATCGAAATCAGACAGGACTGAGAACTGAGAGGGGCCTGATTCTATCAGTGAGTCTGAAGTCTGGAATCACACACAATAGAAGCAGGGGTCCCGGGTGCATGTCTATTCCCCTATTGTACAAACACCCAGGGAAATGCTATGCTTTTGCTTTTATGAACTTCTAAAGCAATATAGACTTGTATTCAAAGCACTCTTACATTCAAAAAGAAGTCATTAATACATTTTATGAAGTCAAAACCCATTAGTGAAGATGTATCGAGTGTGTATGCTCAGTGAGGATTATCAAAGGGGGTCTAGGAACGGCGTTGGACATATAGATTGCGGCCTGGATTTACAAATGGATGATGCCTGCAGAAGCCTGAATGCAAATGCTCCGGCCACCTGTGACACCTGAAAATACCCAAGTATCAGTGTGGTGTTAAGAGGCGACATCAAGCCATCCTGGGCTGGCTGATGGACGCTCCTGAAGTGTGCACATATGCAGTATGTTCTATAGGGTTGATACCAGTCGCAGGGAGTGCTTAAATAATTCAGGGACTTAATGGTAGAAGTTTATTCATACGTGCATCCAGGCTGTGGCTGGACATTGCCTAGATGGAAGGGAGAAGACAAAGAACTGGGTCAGGGGTATCTTTTTGAATTTGGAACTATGAACACACTGACGTACATGTCCTATTTCCACCTGATGCTTTCAGATCTTCCTTCAACAAACATTTCTTACATGCCCACCATGTGTATTATACATCTGGCCCTAGACAACACATGATCCTGACCCTCAAAGAGTTTGCGGTGTAGCGGGTGCATGGTTTTAAAAAAATAATTATTGTGACATCTGTTAAAATGGTGAGGGAGACTTTATTCAGGACCATTTCCATAAGGGTCAAGACCATACATCACAAAAGGGGCGAGAGACTGCACTCTTACTGAAGGTAGGCGGAGGTGATCGGATACCAAGAATGGAGGGGTTCTCTCTAACCGAACTTGCCAGGATTCTCGCTAAGCCTGGGCTTTGGAGGTCTAGCAAGGATGGGGCCAAGGTTGAGGCCTAGTTGCGAAGCATGCACAGAGGAGCCAACCACAGTTTGGTCAAGGACGGTCTTTGTCTAGAGAGGGAGACAAAGGGGAGAGCAGAAACCACCACAGGACACTAGGGGACTCCGCAAAGTTTCCTTAAACAGACATGTTTATCTAGCAGCATGAGCAAGAATGAGCAAAGGGAAATTCAAGGCAAGCAGACAGGTGAGCAGTGCAGGTTGGTAACCTTCCAGTGTCAGGCGTGGCTAGAAGAGGGTTTCTCAAGAGGGGCATTATTGAGATTGTAGGGCTGGATAATTATTGGGAGCAGGGGGAACGGTCCTGCACATTGTAGGGTGCTGAGCAGCAGCATCCCTGGCCTTGACCCACTAGATGCCTGTAGCACACGCCCTCCCAGCACTTCCCCAAGTCCTGGCTACAAAATGCCTCCAGATATTGCTAAATGTCCCCCCACCCACCATTGGCGGGGGGGAGGGGAATGGAGACCTGCCCCAGCTTGAGGGGCAGTGGGCCTGAAGGAAACAGGACTCGGACTCAGAGTGGAGAGGGCAGGGAGGGCAGCTCTTCTCATGGAGGGCAGAATTAGGTGACAGGGTTTAAAGTTTAGGTGATGAAGGCAGAATCTCTGACTCTCTAAACACAATGATTAAATACAACAGAGGGAAAATAGAAGGAAGTGAAATGGGTGCATAGAAAAAGTCAGAGTTGTCAGATTCTTTCTTTAAAAAAAAGTAAGGAAAATAGCAACGGATACCAACTTAACATGAATGATCTTTGTGAATTAAGGCTTTCAGGTAAGTTTCCTATTTCTGATGATAACTATAAAGCAGCCAGAAGAAACAGAGATGGTTTCTAGGGGTAAACTAATCACCATTTTCAAAACATTTGCATGTCTGGTCACTGCCCCCACCCCGCCACCCCCACCCCCCACCAGTTTACATTTAAATGCATTCTTACTGCAAAAATCTTAAAGCTAGGGGGGGAAAGAATCCCGGTCTGTGGGGTTGGGTTTTGGCTTTGTGGCATGCTACTGAGATTTCAAAACTTGTTTTCTAATTTAAATTAGAAAGCAGTCCAGGTAGCAAGTTCACCTGAGTCATAAGAGATCTGAACTCAGTTTCTTTTTCACTCCTGCTAGCACAATTAGCAAAAGAAAGGGAGTGGCTAGTTAACATGCCTTTCCAGCAAATTCTTAATCTGCTCTAATATACGAATTTAGAAATGCCTGCTTGAGAGCTTCAGGGATTACTAAATAATAAACCCTGAAGGTTCCAAAATCCGGTTAATAGTCAGACCTGGAGAATATGAAATATAGTGTTAATTTAGAATAACGTAATGCCTAAAAATGAAGCAAGTTAGGTCTAATTGAGCTATGAACTGCTTGCCTTGTATTGTGTAATGGAGGCCAGGCTAACCAAGGCTTGCTGAGCTATAGATAACCATTACTCTTAGCAAATAAGTTTATTGGGGTCTCTCTCTCTTCATTACCCAACCTCATAAAGTATATGCCTGCATATTCCGATAAAACATAAAACGGCAAGGCAGAGTCACAATTAGGACGCCCTGAGAAGCCGCATCATAAAACGGTATCTGTCTCCAAATGATTGTTCACTTAACCATGATAAATATTTATCAGCGTGCAATAGAACAAATCCTTAAACAACTGTAGCCCACGTTGAAAACCAAGGAGGACTTCTACATTTTCAATTCTCCTCTTTCGATAAATATAACCCTTTAACCTAAAAAATACGATGTGGTGTGAGGACTCTGATTTTTAATTATAATTATGTCATCGGAATGCCAAGGACACACCAGGTTCATATTTCCAACAGCTACCTCAAGCGGCTTGGGTGTGCCATCATCTCGTGAGTGAAGGTAAGGGAACCGTGTGAACGGATGGAAACGAAATGGCACTAATTTGGGCAGTTACTCCATGTACAACATATTATGCCGCCAATGCTCTCGTTGGAAAAATGTGTTTTAAATGATAAAACAGAGATGCAAATAAGCTCTTTAATGATCCGTACTCTCTTGTTGGCCGTGATGTATCAACTGGGGAAATTAAGAACTTAGATGCATATCCTGATGTTCTGCAGAACGTGCATGGCCCAGGTCGTAGCTGCTCAGATCTGGAAACTGTATGTTACCACGAGGCATTGCGTGTGGTCCCGGCAAGAGAGACTTTGTCTTCCTGGGTGAATTTCAAAAAACAGAAGTCTGTCTCCTGGCCAGAGATCATGGTTTTGGACGGGTCAGCTACTGCCAGTTGGGGGAGCTGGAGAAGGCCCGGAAGAGGTGCGGCGGTAGAGTCCCCTAGAAATAAAATGCCTTCCAACTGTCAGGCCATTTCTTTCTTTCTTTTTTTTTTTTTAAACTCTATTGCATTTATTTATTTTTAAAGATTTTATTGATTTGAGAGAGAGAGAGAGAGAAAGAGATAGAGAGAGAGAGAGAGAGCATGAGTAGGAGGAGGGGCAGGGAGAGAGGGGGAAGCAGGCTCCCCACTGAGCAGAGAGCCCGATGCGGGGCTCGATCCCAGGACCCTGAGATCACGACCTGAGCCGAAGCCAGATGCCCCACCGACTGCACCTTCCAGACACCCCTGTCAGGCCATTTCTTAAAAAGAGCATGATCCCTGGAAGGATGTCCCACAGCAGTGGTGCTCAAACTTGGGCCAATTTGTCAGGATCCACTGGAAGGCTTGTGAAAACCTAGATGTCTCCAACCTTTCTGATTTGGGATGGCTGGGATGGGCCAAAGAATCTGCATTGCTAACAAATTCCCAGGAGATGCTGATGCTGCCTGTCTGGAAACCATGCTTTGCAGGATCTGGGTTCCATGGCAAAGGAAGGGCTCAGAAGGTGAACTGGCAAGGGAATGCCTGACGCTCAGAGCATGGGTGTCTTCTCCCAGTCTGCAGATCACAAATGATGTTCACTTGCTTTTCCTTTCCTTCTTTGTCTCATTCCCTCTATTTGTCCCCCCCCCTCAATCTTTCTTTCCCTTCTTTTGCTTTATTTTTATCTCTCTTTCTAATTCCCAATTTCTATTTCTCCTCTTCTCCTTCTTCCTCCTCTGTGTCCTGGCTCTCCCCCTTTCTTTCCTTCTCTCCTCCGTCCTCAATGTCACCCTGAGATCTTTTCCTCAGCAATAATTAACCTCCCACCAGGCTCTCAACAGTGACCAAGATTACAGATGAGCCCCTCCCCCCCAGACCAAGGGAGACAGTCATGGGGCCAAGATCTCATTTCTTGGCAAACAGAATGAGCGGCAACTATCAGAACAGTTTCAAAGAGGGGAGCTATGAACTTGGGCCTAAGCAGCCAATTGCTGGAGCTTCTCTGCTTTTGTTTAGTGCCACATAAGCAAAAAACATATCACTATGTTACTGCTGGTGGATGGCGTAGCTCTTCTGCTATTAATTCTCATTCTGGGGGCTATTCTTGCCTTTTGGAATAAATAGTCCCTAGGCCTCATTGCAACTTGCACTTAACCCTCATGCTAGATGGAGATTTATAATGAAAGTGACTATTATGAGATCATTCCTAGGTGAAGAGCTACCCTAAACAGACCTAGTTCTTTATAGCCTTATTGTGTCAGACTCTGAATATTAGCCATATACACACACAAAAGTTCTCAGAGCCAGAGTTATTGGGCTGCAGAACAGCTACCCAGGGGAGGTGCCGGGGCCTCACTGCTGGAGTCATTTGAAACGAGACTGAACCAAACACTTGACTGCACCATTAGGGAACAATCCTACCCTGGCTGAGGACGGACAAGATGACCTCACGGATCTCTCCCGTCCCTCCCAGGGTCGTCAAATCTGAATGGAAACTCTGACTAGTCACCCTGCTGCAGCCAGAAGCGGAGTCTCTCACAGGCGGAATGGCAATATCTCAGGGGGTGGACCAGGTCACAGTGGAGGTCAACGAGAAAAAAGTCCCCCATAAGGCTGGGGGCAAAAGACAGCCCAGAATACAAGTCAAAGCAGGGAAGTCCGTGAAGTACTTTCCACGGATACTGGTATAAGACGCTAATGCTTGTGCGTTGTTTGCGGGTCTCTAGTACACACTAGTGAGCTTCTCACGCTCCAACTGTACTAGGAGAACCTTGCTAGCGCTGCTGTCTGGCTCCCTCTTTTTTGAAGATGTGGCTGCCTGGCGAAAACACAGATGGGACTAAAGAGAAACTCAGTTAGGGGATGCGTATGGCATCTCCAGAGCTCAATACAAGGTGGCCCATTCTAATTATAGCTCAAACCAGCTGACACGGACACTGACCTGGAGAGGGATGACGGATGCCCCCTATCCTGAAGTCAACTGCTTGGACAAGGTCCTTCTCAGTCTTCAGCAGGGAGGGAGGGAGGAGGGCTCTGGGAGGCTCCACGCGCACCCGCCCCACCCCCCAGGGACACCGCAGCTGTGAGCACCAGCCTGAGCCAGCAAGCCTGCGTGCAGGGCGGGAGGATCCCATAATAAATCTGAGACAACTGCAAGTGGGTGGGGTGTGGAGGAACCCCAGACCACCCCCGACCTGGTCTGACTCTACATGCCACAGCTGCCATTCCAAGTCACGTGGCTCCAAAAGGCAGAACCTCAGGGCACTGGACAGGCCAGCCATATCCACCCATTCGCTTGCCCTTCTAAGGGAAATGTCCGTGATCCACGCGCTTCCTACCCAGGGGGGCATGCTCTGTATCCCCTGACATGGTCCCTTCCCCACTCGGGGTACAGCTGAAGAGACCACGGTCCGCTTAGACCTGAGCCACGGGCAGTCAACCCCAACGTTTGGATTGTGATTTACCAATGCCAAGGAGGACTCGTAGCCTCGGATTCTTGCACTAGGGAACTGGGAAACACACCCTGAGCCTTCTGCTCATGAACAGATGCCATGAGGTAGAGCCCAGCTGCCCTGTCTCGAGCACAAAGAAGAGTCGGAGGAGGGGGGGTAAAACCTAGAGCGAGGGGACAGATAGCTCCAGCAGTGGCAGGAGGAGCCGGTCAGAAAAACAGAACATGGCAGAGGGAACCCAGGGGAAGGTACCTGAAGCGGCCTCATTGCCTCGCCTGCCAACATCTCTTACAATAAACCTTTTTTTAGAATAAGTGACATGCGGACTCTGTTCCTTGTGATGGAAGAAGCCTAATTCAGACACTCAGAAAATCGGGGTTGTGCATCACGATGAGCTCTTGAGACTCAAACCACTACCATTAGGATAATATCAAAACTCACGCACGTCCTTGAAGACTGCGACTTATCAGAGCTATCGAAAACAAGAACAAGTTACACTCGGCATCTCAACTGACCTGCCATTTTGGAAACTAAAAAGAGAATTTGGAAAAATGTCAAGGAATGAAACAGAGGACCATGGGATCTGGACTTGAATCCTAGGCATTGAATGGCTGAGCCTTCTTCCCCTACCAAAAGTTATCTATCCGAACAACCTAGAGATTCATTTATTAATATGTCCAATCCCCAAAGAGAAATATCATCCTCAGAGCACCCGCCACTCAGGGATGATCTGTCTCCCCCTCAGAGCTGAGGTTCAATCTCAAAGGCAAGTATTTCTGGAACACCCGCACTGCATTACACGCGGTACCAAGCCCACTGTTGGCAGTGGGCGAGTGTGTTGAGGTATTGTCCTTCCTCCCAAACTTCAGAAGAAGGAACGGCAGAAGGACAAGAGTTCCTAACAACCCTGGAAGGGACTAGTAGTACCTGGTTAGGGAGTGACACTGACTGCAGGCACGGACACACATCTATCCTCACTGGTCCAGGACAACTTTGAGTAGAAGAGTTCTTTAACAGTGTGTATCCAAGATAGTTTATCAGAGAACAGTAGCATAGTGCATTCGGTCGAATTTTTAAATATCAGGCAATTCTAGCAGAACCTGATTTGTGGGTCCAAAATAACAATTAGTTAAAATAAAATAATAGTAATAGATCCCATTTGCTGAGTCTCTGCTGAGTTTCCACAGTGTCACTGGCTGCAGATCTCATATATAATCATTTTCTCAATCCTCAAAATACTATGGATTCAAAGGGTACCTCTTTACAAAAGAAGAAATTGAGGCACAAGAAAAAAAAAAGGCTGCACCAAGCGTCACCTGAGGGCTGGAAGCACCCTGACTCTCCAGTGGAGGTCTAGAGAATTGGAGGCTCTGGGGGTGGGACTCGGGTATTGTGTTTTAACAAGCCCTCCAGGGGATTCTCATGCTAACCAAAATTTAAGAAAGGAAGCACTGTCTTAGAGAGTAACTTTCCAACGCCAAATAACTAGGAAGTGGCAGAGTCAACAGAGCAAACGTTTGTGCTGCGTATTGGGAATGGTCCTATCCATGCCAGTTAATTAACGAGGAACCAGGCTTGGGCTGATCACGTTAACACTTATAACACGGGACTCCTCTGAGATCAGGACTGGGAGCCCTCGAACCCCAGTCTTGCCCCAGAGAGCCTCTGTCTTAATGGGCAAAATCCTCTATGACTAAACTCCACTTCCTTTTTTTGCATGGGGGGAGCCCCTGGGTGGTACCAATCCCAATTTACTCAAGTGATGATTACAAGGGCTGTGATTCCAGTATGCAGCCTATTTTCCCTCCATATCGATGAAAGAGAACAAAATTAAGAACCCATACAGCACCTGGTATGCCAAACACGGCGCTGTGTGCTCTAGACTAGTGAGAACAAAACTTCTTTGCGGTGACAGAAATGTTCTAGATCCGTGCTATCCAATGTAGTTGCCACCAGCCACATTTGGCTCTTAGGCACTTGAAATGTAGGACAGGAGAGACTGGATTTTTAATTTTATTTACATATTAATTAAATTTAAATAGTCCCTGTGGCCAATGGCTACCTTATGTATGGGCCAGTCCGGTTCTATGTGACTCTTACATAAACTTCCCCCTCAGCTTATAAGGATAGGGGCTAAGATTATAGCCATTTTGCAGATGAGAAAACTGAGACTTATTGGGGAAAAATAATGAACCCCAGATCACACAGGCAGTTAGTGATAGTGCTGGCTTCTTAAACCCTGGTCTACTCTGACTCCAGGTTTACAAGCCACAAAGGCTCTCAGACGCCATTGGTTAGGCGGGGCTGGAAGAGCCACTGCTCAGAGCTCTGCCCAGCTCAGCCAGCAGCAGCGACCCAATGGCCCTGCAAGAAGGCTGAGCACCTCGCTCTCCAGGCAACAACCAGTGCTGGCACAGTCTCGGCAGCTATCAATGAGAGAATGTTTGGACATTATTTTCCTGTTATTAAATGTGCATTTTCCACTTAAAAATAAGGAGCTTCTGTCACAAATGATTTATATGGAAACAATACTACTCCTGGCAGAGAAACAGAAATAGGAGCTTTTTTACTTTTTCTTTCAAGATTAACCCAAAAAAAGAAAAAAAAAGGGGGGGGGGAGAAGAAAAGAAAGCCTATGTCAATATTATATTCATTCTTTAATGTATATTCTTTGAAGGGCACCCCCCACTCCTTCTACCTTCCACCTCATCACTGCTATGATGAGAAATGGGTTCTAGGATCTCACGTACCTTGGAGCAACCTCTGTCTGTCCAGACAAAGCAGGCCAGCAGGACACACAGTCCTCCCCAAATCCATCGCCGTGTTCAAGATGTGGTACCTCCACCCAGCAACTTCATCAAATAGCAGTCTTGAGGTTCTAGAAACCCGCTCTGCACTTGCCTCCGCCCCTGCTCTCCCATCTCCCTACCAGGGGAGGTAGGGCGGCACATGACCTTGCCTGCTGTGAACACACGTGCGGTGCCACCCTGGGGAGGGGGCTCACCCTCTCTGAGCCTGAGGAATCCCCAGGAAAGAGCCATGACTCACATGGGGTTGCCCCAAGCACTTGACCCTGTGCCTGGCATACAAAAGGGCCTGGAAAAAGGTGAGTTCCTTTCTTTCTAGCCCTCAGTCAAAATCCTGATCCTCTTTCAGGTCAATTTCAGATTCAATCTTATTTACCAAAATGTCTCTGCCCTCCAAGTCAACACGTGTTTTCATATTTTATAGATCCCTGTCTCTGCCTATACTAATTCAAGGATGCACAGTATAGTTTTTACAATAATCACATTTTGGCATGGACTGTGCACACAGACTTGACTTCCTGAGCATCTGACCTCTGGCTTGCCCCTCTTTTCTTTCCAGGTTGCAACCAGCACAGGGCCCTGTGCACCACAGGTGCTCACATGAATGCCGGTTGAACCGAATTTCTGTGACAATTGAGGCCAATCTGTAACAAGCAAATCCATTCATCCATCCATCCATCCCTCCATCCATTCACTCATTTACCCATTTACTTAATATTTTATTAAGCACCTACTGTACCCGCTGAGTGTCAGGCATGGGTATTGGTACTCAGAACACAGCAGGGACCAGGATGGACAAAATCCCTGAGCCTTCACAACATTCTCTTCCAACGAGGGAGGGTGGGGGGACCATTACAAAACAAACAGGTAAAATAGAGAAACAGTGTCCCTCCATATATGCTAAGGAGAAAAGGAAAGCAGGGAAGTTTCAGGGAGAGCAAAGTTCAGGAAGAAACTTTGCAATTTCAGATAGCGTGGTCAGGGACTGAGTCCCAGAGGAGGGGCTCTTTGAACAAGGGTCTGAAGGAATTGAGAGCACTACTTTTTCAATACAAAATTAATTTGGAAAACAGGAAATTTTAAGCCAAAGAAATGCTTCGTTCTGTACTCAGAAGGATATTGTAAAGACACAAAATGTTTATTTCACTGTCTAACCTCAGTTCCCATTATTTCATCAATGTCAATGCCAGCCGATGCTGGTATTAACTTACTGGATACTTACTGTTTTCCAGGCACTGCCCAAGCACTTTATATAACTGAGGTCACAGCCAAGAGCAGAGGTCTAGACCAGGGATGGGAAAAAATGCCCGCAGACCCCAGGCTGGAATCAGAAAGAGCTAAGGCCACATGCTGCACAACAGGGAGTGGTGAGGACTGCGGCGACCCCAGACGAGCTGCTCTACCTGGCTCAAACAGCGGCTGCTAGGCTCCACGTGATGAAACGGGCTCAGGACTGTTTGATCTTCTGTCTTTTCAAGAGATGCTCGAAAGCTGGATTTTTACATGAAATTTTCCAATTTTCAAATGCTGCCAGGCAATTAAAAAACATCATACAGGCCAAAAGTTCTTCAAAATATATTTTTCAGGACATATTTGGTCTGAACAGAGGTTTCCAATCTCTGGCACAGAGAGGCAATTAGTAGATAGAGGAACTCAAAACATCTGCAGGGAGCCTGTCATACAGCCACTGACCTTGACCCTGAGGCTGAGTATAATTCGTATGTCAAAATAGTCTGACTTCCGGGGACCTCTTGTGTGTTCCGCCCCAGGGACAGCAGACTTCGGGATCTGGGAAACACGGTGTCCTTGTGTGTGGATGGAATATGCTGCCCACTGGGATCTGAATTCAAAAACAGCTGATCGTTCATTAAAATGATAAAAGTACTTTCGTTTGCTTATTGGCTTTTTTTTTTTATCTGCTTGCACTCCACCAATAAAAATGCATTTGGCAAAATCACCCAGAGGAAACACTGCCTCTGTTCAAAACTGTTTTTCTTCCCCTTTCACTTGATATTTCTAAATTATCTTATCAATAATGTATTAAAGTAATACTCAAAAATGGAACAATACTGCACCTTTAAGAAAATATTATTTTTCCTGAGGTCCTATCAAGGTAAATTTCATCAGTATTCAAAGAATGAGCAAAGCACTTCAACAATTTATTTCAATAAAAGAAGACTTAGCTGAAAGGAGTATAAATGATGAGAACTTGCTTTAAACTGATTTATTCCCTGCAGCAATAAAAGGAATGTTTCTTCACTCAGCTGTTTAATATGCAAATATGCAGAACATCCAGCCCCTGACAGCACATCATTAATAAAACCTTGCACTGAGCAGAGCGCCCGATATTTCATTCTGATGAAAATACATGATGATGATTTTAGACTGTAGACTTTTAGAGCAGGAACAATGTGCTTTCCCGGTGATGAAACCCCACTTGTCACGGGGTGGGGGGGACCAGAAGCTTTTTGGAGAAGCGATCCATTTCTGCAAGAGGAAGTCCCCAGGTAAAGAATACAATAAATCCTGAAGGCTGGTGACAGTTCATGGAACTAAGGCCCAAATGACAAGATAGGAACAGAACCGGGAGAGTGACAAGGCAGGGGGGAGGGGAAAGGACTGAGAGCAACTTCTTTTGGGGGTGGCAGCATGTTCATTTTTTAGGTTTTGTTTTGGTGCATAGGAAATCTCGCTCGATGAGGTGTCTGATGCTAGTTTCTATCCACATAGATATAAGATGGCAAAAGCTATAGAAGGAAGACAGGGTTCAGGGTTCTCCACCTGGTCACCTCCTTCAATTTGCTTGTGGAGCAGCAACTTCTCAATTACTCTCAGACTGTGAAAACAAGCAAAGTGAAGACGCTGGAAAATACTCCTTGTACTGATCACATGTTTTCTCTTTCCATTAAAATCCTAGATTGATGTTAACAATACGTGGTGGGACTGTAAAGGCCCAGGTTTTTTTTTTTCTTCTTTACAACTTTTATATTTTTCAAATTGCTTACAATGAGTATTCCATATGTATCATCAGAAAAATCATGTTTTTAAAGATCTAATTTTTTTTCAAAGTCATTCACGGGCTAGTTAGTGTCTGGGAACTTAGAAGATTATGAGCGCTAGGGAGGGTTTAGTCACCCAGCATCTTTGACCTTTCCATAAACCTCTGTGCTTGTTCTCAAAATAAATATTTGTTAGATGGTTAAATAAATTACTAGTTGTAAGTGCACAGAACAGTGCCTGGAACATGGCAAGCCTATAAAAGTATTTGTTCAATAAATAACCAGTAAGTCAAATTAAATATTTAAAGTATTTTAGTGTGTAGAGGTGAGTTTTCTGTCAATATTACTTATTTAAGGAGGCAGAGCATGGATCTAGAATGGCTAGTTTTCTCCTTTTACTAGTAAGCTTAGTACACTGTGTGGTTTCTCTCAAAAGAACAACCCCAGCTTAGAGAACTTTTGGATTAAAATCCCAGCTACTACACTTGATTTTGTGTGATCCTGGGCAAGTCACTTGCCTCTGGAAACCCTACTTTCCTCATCTGTTAAAGATGCATAGTACTCATCACACTTATTTTGATGAGGGTTTTGAGGATTCGGTGTGATCATCAATGTAAACACTTGGCACGGTGCCTGGCCTTGAGTGGCGGCTCAAGCTCACCATTTATCGGGCACCTACTGAAAACTAAACACTTTACATATATTAATCCTAATCTCTATGACAACACTTCAAGGTAAGCACCGCTGGTCATGTCTCACCGAGGGGAGGTTAAGGATATATGACATGAATGAGGTCCCACAGCTTGGTCTTGAACCTGGGTCCATCTGTCACCAGATCTTATGCTAGCTTTCACACCAGCTTAACCAAAGATCTGCTTTCTTCCAAACCAAAAAAGAAAAAAAAAATCAAATGCAGTGACTGTTCAAAAATATAGGGAGTGAGTTTCCATTTATTTACCTCTATTTTCTAGTTACAGTTCATGCCCCAAAACTCACCCTTATTTTTTTAAATAAAGTATTTAAAAACAAGGTAGCTTATGGGACAGGGGCAGGAGGATAAAGGCAGGTGACCATGAGGATTTCCTAAGGAAATTATGAGCTACCACGAAGTTCCCTGAGGCCGTGTTGTTTTTTCAAAAGTCCATTCATTAGACAAAGGTCGTATCGTGTGTGTAACTTGTGAGGTTGTCTTCAATTCCAGAAAACTTGGGAAGAAGACATCCGTGAGCTTGCCCCTCATGTTTGTGATGGCTCCCCTTCCAGAAAAGATGAGAGCCGTGCCTTGCAGCTGCTTCTTCCCCACACACATTCACCTTGTGCTTCCCTCACTCTCTGCCCTGATGCTCTCTTTATTCCACCAAAGAACAACTCTCCGTGCCAAAGGAAAGAAGACTGTTGGATTTTATTTCCAAATATTTCAATTATAAATCAATCGTTTAACAAAATTCAATGAAGTTTGCAAAATTTCCCTTTGAATCGGCTCCCACTGAGAATCGAAAAAGTCTTGGGGGCAAAATTTCAAGTGGCCTCTTGCAGGTTTTAGTAAACTTCTCCAAGCTAGTACTTTCCATGTTTCTGATTTTATGTGCTCAGTAATACGCCCTCATAACTCAAATGGGATGAACCAATTAAACATTTCCCTGTAGTCTTTAAAATAGCTGCTCTTGGCATGTTTTTTGCATGGCACAAACCTCTGCGGGAGGATACGATAGAAATCTTGCACTATTTAAATATAGAATTGGGACATCAAAGAAAGGGTTGTATTGAAATAACATGGATAATTAAGGAAGTGGAGAACAGTAATAACTGATTTACATAAAATGCTAATGAGTCTCTTGACTTGTTTGGCAATTTGCACTTTAGGCTTGGTAACTGTGGCTCCAAATTTATGATCTAATTTTTATTTTAATATTTTCTTTTAGCAAGTTGTAACCAACACTAATGGGCGCCTGCCAACGTTGAACTTCTTCGCCCTTCAACCACCCAGAAGCTTCTGTTCCCAGTCAAGTGCATTGGGCTTGGGGAAGTCCCTGGTCCGGGAGCTTCCTGGACACCCTGTTTCAGTCGGAGTTCTTTGTAGCTTATGGTGCCGGTGTTACTCCGGATGAGCAGTGGCCTTCAAAATATGCAGGACTGGCAGAGCTAACCAGGACGGGACACCGGGAGAGCAAACGTGGTCTCACAAAGGCTGAGTGGTGCCCTGCACGGACGGCTCCTTGTTATCCCGAGGGACAGACTGGGGCAAGGCAGCGGCTCGCTCGGGGTTAGCACTTACTCTGCACTGTTCTCTGGTACCTTTCGCTGCTGAGAAGACATTATATGCTCTGGAAATTCCTGTTTTATTGTACTCTTGCACGGAGCTCGACTCGCAGGGCCACAGCCTCCCGTGAATACGAATGAGGGTTTGAGCTGCTCCTTCGGGACACGTGCGCACGTTGACCTTCAGCGTACCCTACTTCCCTCCGAGCCTTCGAAGCATGATCCACTGCTTTCTCTGCCCATTCCCCCTTCACCCCATTGATGGGCTTCAAAGCTACTTAAATTTCCAAGCCCTGATGCGCTGCGGCGCTGACCAGGGCTCTGCCTCGCTCTCTTATGGATTGCACAAGGTCACCGCTGGGGAGAGGAAGGAGGCAGGCAGAGCATTTATCAGGATGTATTGCTTTACTTTTTCTATCCATCACCAAGGCGATGATTCTATTTTAGTGAAAATCCATTGAACTCCGATCAAGTCAGATGGCTGTTATCATTGGAAACTCAAGAGCTGTCAGGCCATAATCGGTACAAATGCTGGACCCCGAAATAGGGGACTCTGGGCCAGTGATGGTCTCCTGGGGATCTTTTTGGTCATCCTTCTATTTAAAATTTCATCTGATCATTTTATTTTAAGCATTTTTTTCAGCTCTTCCGTTTGCAAGTGATAAAATCTGGTTATGCAACAAGGTAGAATGAACCGATTACAGGCAATTTAGGTAGAGTTTAGAGACACAATGCTTCCTGCTGTCATGCTACACTGCTTACTATGGTCCTAATAACCTAATAACCTACCCATCAGAATACCGACACACACCCGAATGATCACAGAGACCTGAACAGAAGGAGTGCACACACACATTCCCGTCTTCGTAGAAACCACCCAACTTCAGCTACACTATTTTGTGGTCTTCACATCTTAATTTTTTGATCACCACACTCAGCTATAGGATACAATGTTAACAGGCACTGTCACCTCCCTGGGGGTGTTTGTATGATAAATGTCTCTAGTACCATTTGTATGTGTTTGGGAAGGTTTTCGTCCACAGTTATCATCTTGAATGTAGGAGAGTTGGGGGGGGGGGAGAAAAATGAATTTCAAAGCTCCCTGAAAAAATTCTTTTAGGCTTGTCTTCTAGTTATGGATTTAATTAAATCTGACATTTGAGTAAAATCATTTAAACATATTTGCTGCCCTGCCAGTATTCTAAACTTTTACTCAAATAGTGGGAGGGGGGCTGTGAATTAGAATGACAGAATGATTTTTAATCAGGATCCTGTAGCTCAAAGTGATACTTAACTGTTAGCTATCTAAAAGCAGGTTATTTTCTCTATAGATTATAAAGGATCCTTTCTCTTCCACCACTGCCCCGGTGGAAGGCCAGTCTCTGCCGGGATGGGCCAAAGAGGAATGAAGTGAGGCACTCAGAAGCTAACTGTTCTGTGCGTGTTTATCTCATCACTTTTTAAAAAGTAAAGCAATCTTTCTGTGTATTTTCTATTTTGCAATCCATATCTTTATTCTTCTTTATTAGTGAGGGTAATTGAATATTGACTGTGCATCTTAAATACATTTTCATTCTAAATAATAGTGACAAAAATAAGCCTAGGTATTTATTGGTCACTTGCTGTGAAGCAGGCTTTGAGGCAAATCCTTAATATACGTTGTCTCATGTAAGTTTTTTTTTTTTTTAAAGATTTTATTTATTTATTTATTTGACAGAGAGAGATCACAAGCAGGCAGAGAGGCAGACAGAGAGACAGGGGGAAGCAGGCTCCTGGCTGAGCAGAGAGCCCAATGTGGGGCTCGATTCCAGGACCCTGAGATCATGACCCGAGCCGAAGTCAGAGGCTTTAACCCACTGAGCCACCCAAGCGCCCCTGTCTCATGTAAGTCTTAAAACCACCTCTAAATGAGATGGGGGTGGGTACCTGGGTGGCTCAGTAGGTTAAGTGTCTGCCTTCAGCTCAGGTCACGATCTAAGGGACCTGGGATCGAGCCCTGCATGGGGCTCTGTGCTTAGTGCAGTCCGCTTGCCCCTCCCCCTCTGTTCCTCCCTGTGTTCACTTGCTCTCTCTCTCTCTTTCCCTCTCTCTCTCCCAAGTAAATAGATAAAATCTTAAAAAAAAAAAAATCCTATTTGTAAGAAGAGTTGTATTCTGAGGTTCTAGATAGCCAGGAATTAGAGTAGAGGAGGGGACACTCTTAAACAGGGTTCAGCAACCATCCGGAATGCAAACCTGGGTCTGTCGGGCTCTGAAGGACTTGGACGTAACCATAACGCTATCATCCACATTGAGAGGGTGGCATGATTGCCAATCAGGGGCCTGTGATTATTCCATACATTTCTCAGAAATCAGATCTAATGTCTCCCATACGCCAAGGTACCTCTGCAGCAGGCTGTGTCGTGATGATCCCAGTGACTCCACTTGGCACTTGCGAGATCAAAGGTGTGCCTTCCCTGAGCTGGGGGAGAGCCAGAAGAGCTAGGCGCCCAGGAAAACATGCCAGGATGTGCCCCTGGGTAAAGAGCGGCTGGCGCATCATCACAAGCTGCCTAGCCTTCCTAAACCCTGGTGTCCCGGCTGTGGTTCGACCCGGACCAACTGGGGGGGGGGGGGAGGAAAGGGGGGTTAGGGGCAGGCAAGGGCTCATCTGCATTCCGCTGACACAGAGCAGCCCTGACATCAGAAACGGAGTTTCTAGAGACAACGAAGAGCAGGAATTTTGAATTCCTGGCTATCGTTCATTCCTCCTTCCTTGCTCTGAGGGGAAAAGAAAAGCAAACCAAATAACAGCTCAGAATGATTGGTGGGGGAAAATGAAGGGAGAAAAGCATCGTTTTCAGAGGATTTGTTCTAATAATAAGATTCTGCTGCTAAAAAAGTGAGCATGCACAAGAGAGAAATGGAACATGGGGAGAAACTTTATTTTTTTTTCTCTTCAATGAACTCTTATTAGAGATTATTTGGAATAAAGAAGTCATCTGAGCCACCGAGAAAATTAAAATGGGTTACATAGGATGCCTGGATCCAAATGTCAAGGCGAAACATATAGAAGTAACTAAAGTCAACTGCCTAGTAAATAATATCTGCTAAAATCAGCAAAAATTTTAATACTTTTGGAATGGAAACAAATGGCATATTTGTGCTAGATAGTTTAGACGGCCTCATCTGACCTTTTCCAGCACCCTGCTAGGTCCAAGTTCTCCACCTCAGCCCTCTGACATTTAGGGTGGGATTATTCTTTGTGGGGGTGCTGCTCTGTGCCCTGAGGGATGTCGGGAAGCATCCTTGGCCTTGACCCACGAGATGCCAACAGCGCCTCCACACCATGGCTGCGACAATCAAAAATGCCTCAGACAGGGGGAAATGTCCTCTGAGGGGCAACACTGTTCCAGGATGCTGCTGCTAAAAATGGCCTTCCTAGGACTCACAGGTACATACCAGACATCAGTCTATCCCACCGACTGTAGGTGCTGTCACGTGAGACACAAACAGTGGGAATGAGAGAAGGGTCGTATTCCTGCTTCTCAGAAGTTTCTCCTTCTAGCAAAGTCGGAGCATGTGCAAACAGAGTCTTCCCTGAGGGTGCGGGGGGCAATATGGCCATAGCGGAGCGGCTGCGGCTCATTCATCTGGCTTGGCTGCAGTCGTGGCTTCAGCAGTAGGATCTCCCCGGAGGTTGATGTCTGTATTATTCAGGGACCTTTCTTGGAGAGGACTAACTTCAAAGCCACTCCTACAGTTCTTCCAACAAATGTATAAGCACCAAATTGCTTCTATTAAATCCCCTCCTGTATGCAATTTTATAGAGAGGTTCCCATTTCATATGCCAAGCCCTGATGGGAGAATATTAAGGTACTATCATGTGTCCCATCAGGGAAACTAAGGAAGGCAAGCTCTGAAGACACCCATGTCTGGGCTGCTGCACCCACTGTTCCCTCTGCTAGGAATGAATGCACTTCCTTCCTTTCTTGGCCCACTGCTCAGCGTCCCAGAGCAGTCCATCTGCCAACATTCATTTAGACCCCGTGGCACATCTTTTTTTTCTTTTTAATATATTTTAGGCTGTCTTTTTTTTTCTCTTAAGATTTTATTTGTTTGTTTATTTGTGAGAGAGAGCATGAGAAGGGTGAAGGTCAGAGGGAGGAGCAGACTCCCCATGGAGCTGGGAGCCTGATGCGGGACTCGATCACGACCTGAGCTGAAGGCAGTGGCTTAGCCAACTGAGCCACCCAGGCACCCTGCCTCAAGGCCCATCTTATCCATGGTCTTCTCTATGGTAAAGTTTCCTCCTCCAAACTGCTACCTCCTCACCTCTCACACCCTCACTCACACTTGGCAAAGCTAACTACTCCTTTCCCCCCTCTCCCACATTCTTGGTACCTTTGTCATTGCACTTAGCACACTGAATGCTCTACTTGTATGCTCACATGCCTTGTCCCTAACTAAACTGTAGGATCCCAACTCCTTCGTATGCCCCCAGGGCCTAACTCAGGTTAAGTGCATAATGAATGCTGATTGAATGAAGAATGCATCAACAAATGGATGGACAGAACCTTGATACCATCCCTGCTTACCTAATGGCATTTTATCTCCTGCCCTGGCCCTGGAAGTTCTTATGGAATACCCAAGGGAGCCAAGGCTAATATAGCAGCAAAGATACGTCTAGGGTTATAAGGATTAAGTTGTGTGGTTTTGATGGCTAGTGTATTTAAGAAGAGCTTTGGCTGAGGACAGAGCAGAGTCTAATGGGATAGAATCAAAGCGCCCATCCTACACACCAATGAAAGATTCATTTGGAAGAAGTGGAAGAAGCCAAGAAGCCAAAGGCTGATGCCGTTTAGAATAGGCTCAACCTGATACCAAAGAAAGGGCCACAGAGCGAGACAAAAGGGAGATCGTTCAAACGAGTTCAGGAGAACAACAGAACCTGATAATGGGACACTGACCAGCATCCTGTTACCCTCATCAGAATTTTTACTTTGGGAAAGAACGAACGAACGAACGAACGAACGAGAAAGAAAGAAAGAAAGAAAACAAACTAGAACCCAGAAAAGTGTATTTATATTGAGATAACCTGATAAATAACAAGGTCAACCTGTCCAAGTATAAATATGGTGCTAAAAGAGACATATAGCTCTGTTTCTTTGAAGACGGCCTGCTATTAGGAGGAGAAGCCTAAAATTTAAATGCCAAAGATCTGTAGACAAGTTCACCCATGGATTCTCAGGAAAGCTGCTGGCAAATGAATAAAGCAGTGTTTTTCTCTCCCATTAAGCAGAATGGGAGAATTTCTATGCAAGAGGCTTCATAAGAGAGGAATACGGCTCTTTCCGTGAGAGACTAGGTTTGTATTAAGCACTGATGCGGGTTTTTAAGAGCTATGGTCGTTGTGAGCCTATTTTTAATTAAATACGGGAGTGAGCCCCTCTGCACTGCATTCCGTGGCAGAGGCTGTGGGGTGGTGGCTCTGCAGTGAAGACAGCCTGGCAGGTGGGGTCCGGGCACCTCCTCCATCAGCCACCAAAGGAGTGACACTGAATAAATCACCTACCTGCCAGGACGCCTCAGAAACCTTCACACAGAGCGCAACGTGCTGGGCGCGGCGCTGGGCGCTTAATACAAACGCCCTAACCATGACCGTGCTCTGCGATGGGCAATGTCACTGTGTCCATTTCACAGATGGGGAAACTGAAGCACAGAAAGGCCAGCCCATGGTCACAGAGCTCTAAGGCTTTAATAGGACTGAAGTCAAGTGTTTCTGACTCTGTGAGTGACACACTTCACTTCAGAGTCCATCACAGACAGCTCCGGACAGACGGACCGACGGAGCAGCATTTCGTGAGGGGAAAGCCACCCACCCCAGCGGGAGCTGCCCTGATCAGAACTCACGGCGTTGTGACATACCACACCGCTTCCTTGTTTCAGATCTACTGAGCCAGCATCTTCTGGGACTTTTCAAGGCAAAGACTGTCCCCATCCATACAAGATTGGTACCAGGAAGAGGACTCACTTAAGAGGACACTTCCTTAGTGACAAGGCTGGGTTAAGGGTCCACCTGCACTTGCTCACCTACTTCTCCCAATCACTTGATGAGCAAGGTGCTAAGATGCTACTTTTGGCCCCATTCTATGGAAAAGGGACCTGAAGCAGAGAAGGTTATGTAATAGGATGAAGGCTGCACAACTGGTATGGCCAAGGCCCCTGGCTTCTCTCGATTTTCATAGGTAACAGCTAACAACTGTTTGCTGAACCCCGTGAGAGTGTTTTAATACGCCCTGCATAGCACCTGCAATGGCCTTATGAAGACAGGCTGTGTTTTACGTTTATGAAAGACCAGGTCCCTCCAGCACCACTCCTACTTGTAGAACTGAAGGGGGCAGGGACTGCTGGGGAGGAAGGGGGGAGAAAACTATTATTTTAGATGTGAATAAATTCAAGAGACAAATGCAAGAAGATTTTATATTCAAACTCCCCACGATAATTACATAAGGGACTTTTAATTCATCCAGCAGTTGCGTTTTAGGGTTAGAGATAACATAAACACCACCAACTTTGCTAAAACCCTTTAAAACCCCTTTATTATGGAAATGTCGCCCTCAGACATTAATACTGCCTTAGAAGAATCTGTCCTCTAGCTTAAATCTGAATCTACTATGGAGCTTCCTTAGCAAGCCTTCTTAGGAGGCTGCATGTCACAAGAATTAAAAGCAAACTTCTATCTCTCTGTTCTAAATCTCCTCCTTTCAATCACTAATCTCTTCAGGAAAGTACACAACCAAACAGGCCCATTAGGTAAGAGGCAGACAGGACTGATGTAAATCCCCCCGGAATTAATGGACCTGCTCTGTACTCCCCACAATGGCCCTTCCCAAGATGACCTTGACAATCAGCAGATCTTGTTTATCTGCATTTTCCAAAGACTCAAGGCCCAATCACAGATGAAGGAATCTGCTTACATTCTCAGACAGACACCCGAGGGGGGTGTCTCCAGAGGCTAATGTAAATTTACGGACATATACAGACCTTAAAAGTGATTATTTAAAAAAAAAAAGGCAAACTGCAATATCCCAACCTTACAAAATGCACTGTAAGTGTGTTATGAAGCAACCTAGTTGTCCTGGGGTTTTTCGCCCTGATGGTCACACCAGGATCCCTCTAGACCCAAGGATGTATAGGTACAAGCAGTCAGGATAAGCCAGGTGATGCCGGCATAACAAGCAACCCTCCAAATCTCAGTATCTTAAAGCCATGACGTGGAAGCACACTACATTTCTCTATGTCCAACTTGGGTCAGTTGGGGCTCTTATCTCTGTCCTTCCTCCAGGACATACTGTGGCAGGGCAGCTGGCGTCTGGAATACTGCCAGTCAGCACGGCACAAAGTACGGTGCAGCCCTCTCTAGGCTCTTCACGTTTCTGCCTCGAAGAGACACACGTCACATCCACTCGGATTCCATTGGCACCAAGTCACGTGGGAGGGGAGTACAGTCACACCGTGTGCCCCCAGGGAGTGAGAAAGCCAATAGTGTGAGCGCGACCCTACAGATGACACAATGGGTGAGAAGACCTCGGGGATCAGTGAACACTCTTCTCTAGGCTCCACGAGGATGCGTGTATCAGGAGGGGGCATCAGGTGTGGATGGCATTCAGACCAAGGCTCTGGATGCTGTTTTGCAACTTGGACACACATGGCCCCTAAGCGGGGCTTACTCCTGCCGTGACCCACACCAACTCAGAAAATTCCACAAGGCCCTGGCCTCTGCTATCCTTTGTCCCCATCACGTTTCCCTAATAGATGACCCTACCAATTCCCATTGGCAGCCTTTTGTAGTGTAATGAACAGGATGCAGGCTGATGAATGCAGCCACTGCACAGAAAACGTCAGTTCTTTCATTAAGCAAACCTTCCCAAGTTCATTGTATTGAACCGGGGTTTAGGCTATTAGGCTGACACATGACAGAGCCAATTCTAGTCACATTGTAAGTGCCTATTCACGTTTGGCAAATTCTGTTTTACGCACATGCACACATTTAGAATTGGGCTCTTGTTGCCTGCAACTTTTTTCCCCTTGAAATCTATTTTCCTATTTTTAACTGTTAATAATTAAGAAAAATCCCACTTTAATAATACAGCCTCAACAAGCCTAATTGAGGGAGAGCATAATGGATCTCCATACCGAGGTTCTATTCTGCTGGCCACCGACATGCTTACTCCTCCCAGAAGCACTGATACTGATATACCGTGTTCATTTGTGGAAGGGAAAAAAAAATATTTACGCACATAGTTCCGACACTGCTGGCTGTTCTTTCTGCTCACAGTTTACAAGAAAGCATCCCTTATGAGCTTGGAATTTCTGCAAGCGAAGGGGATAGGATTAAAGGCATCATTCTAGCACAAGCTATGAAGGAGCCAGCCTGACAGAGGCAGAGGATCAGACCATTCAGAGACGGGAGCCCTGGCTGCTTTAACCCCAAAGAGTCACTTCCCATTGGGGCAGTCAACCTCTAATACTCATGCAGCAGCCGTGCGGTGGGTGCTTCCTGGGGGCTGGCCCGCAATGGGTATTGGAATGTAGACAGGACCGGGCCTGTGGTCCAGTGGGAGGGAGGCCATCTGACATTTATACTGCAGTGTGCTCAGCAGGATGGTGGGTCCTGAAGCCAACCTCTTCTGCCCCTCGTCATTCTCATCCCATGGTCTAAGTCACCATTAGTGCTCTCTGAGACCCTGAGCTACCCCCCAGTGGCCCTGCAGCTTCCACTCTTGCCTCCTACAGACTACAACCACATCTTTTCAAAAACTGTGAATAAAATCATGTCGCACTTTGCTTACAAACTTTCATGTCGCACTTTGCTTTCAAACTTTCAAGGGCTTCTATCACAAGCAGGATAAAATCCAGGCTCCTTACAGTGGCTTCACAAGTTGGCATTTGCCTCCCTCTTTGACCTCATTGCCTATCACTCCATCTGGCTTCAACCATAGTGGCTGCTTTCTCTCCCTTGAACAGATCAAGCATATTTCCACCACAGGACCTTTGCACTTATCATGCCTTTGGCTGGAATTCTCTTTGGTGAATTCCAAAAGGGCGAGATGCTCAAGACATAGTAGGTGCTCAAAAAAGTTTTGTAGAATTGGGTCAAATTTTCTAGTTTTCTTTTTTTCCTCTGCATGAAGCTAGAAAATATTCTCAAGAAGAAGGACGCAAATGAGTGTAAAATATGCACATCCCACCAAGTTCTATTCTTTTTTAATCCCTTGTATGCTGACTATACTCCTGCTAAAGCTCTCTTGGTGAATGCTGGTGACCTTGGCCTGACCCTGAGAATGAGATTATTCTATAAACAGACAAGAGATAGTTCTATGATTTGGCCCTGGCTGTACCAACCTCACTTATCTATCGGACAAAACATCATCAGAGCAGCCACGCCCCACCAACACTGCGCTTTCCAATCCTAATACAGGGCGAATCCCAAAATCAGGGCATCAATTTCTATTATTAAAAGGAGACTTTGTTCCAGAAATAATTCACATGGACCCTTCTTTAAGCTTCTCCTGAAACAGCACACGCACAGAGCCCGTTCCCCCTCCCCGCCCTACTGCATCATGTCTCATTCAAGAGAGATTTATTACAGGGCTGTCAACACAATCCCACCTTTACGGAAAAAGATAAAAATAAGAAACACCTTACATGAAGATGCCGTGGTGAAAGCTAAATCATAAATGTTTGATAAGGAATGGTCAAATCCAGACAAATAACTGTTCAATCCCACTTTGTATTAAGCAGATAAAGTCATACAGAAAATCAATGTGATGTATTGAAAGGGGAAAAAAAAAAACTACCAAGCTTGGGAATTGGGCTACATGGTGTTATGAAGTAGTCACTTCGTAAGAACCTGATAATATGATAGCAGCATAAATTTTTAAAAATGGGGTGCTGATTGCCACTTGCCAGGCCTGTCAGTGGCACTCCAGTCCTCTCTGCTGTTGCCGCTGATGGAGGTAATTTCTGGGGTGACACATGCGTCCTCAGGGGAGAACCGCAGAGAAAAAACCGGTGTAATCATATCAGAGGACAATTTGAAAATTCCCACAAAACCAAATATTTTGAAGGCACACATACCGTTTGTCCCAGCCCTTCTGCCACTGGCAAATCACCCTTCTGGTATCTGTGTGCAAGCAGACAAAATACACACGCAGGTGTGTTTATCACCAAATCACATGTAAAAGCAAAACACAGATTCGACCTAAATGCCTGCCAACAGAGGAATGAATAAATACATTACAAGACACCCATGAGACAGAATATGATGGAGTCACGGCGAGTTATGAAGTCGAGCTACATGTGCCGGTACCAAATGATCTCCAAGACACTATGACATAAAAAGAGCATGGTAATGAACAAAATGCCTTTGATGGTTTCTGTTGCATGCATTTCTTTTTCCCCCCCAGAGGGCTCTCCATATCTGTATCTGATGGCAGATGCACATGTTTCTGGAAGAATCCATAGTGCAACTCTCATGGTGATTTCTTTTGGAGAGACGGTTGGGAATGAGAGTTGGAAGGAAAACATCTACTGTTAAATCTTCTGAAAGGTTTGAAACTTTCACCATGAGCCTCTACTGGTATTGCTCATTTCCCCCGACTGGGGGAAGAGAGCAGGGATCACAACAACCAACACTAACACAAAGCAACAGGAAAACCCTTTCCAGGACTAGGAAGCCAGGGCTCAATCCGCGAATCATCTGATAAAGACTGAGAGATCTTTGGACGTCCATCACTAACTCTCTGCCCCAGCTCCTCTCCCACTGGAAACCACAACATGGAAGCTGCAGTTTCCTCCAGTGCAGAGCAGCCTCCTCCATCTCCAGGAAGAACACCCGTGTTTCCTTCTGTTTCCCCCAAGCCTACACCAAACTTCCTCAAATCGACTGAATAGGTTTCTGCCACAGTGGGGGAACTTCCACGAGCAGAAGTGCCTTTCAGCGGTGGGCTTGCAGGGGCAATGCCTACCCCTTACCCTGTAGGTCAGTGAGCTCTCTCTGCTGATAACATTATTTTATATACACTGTAATTTAAAAAAAAGAAATCAAAAAGAAAGATGCAGAGTTTGCAACTCTGATGAGGGAGGGCTTCCTGAAACAGAGAGCAATAATAACTTGCCAAACACGCGGGCACTTGCACCGAGACGATAAACGAGCCAAGGTCACCGCGGGGAGGAGTGTGTTTGCTTTGAGGTGAAATAATAGGAAATGAAGATCAATCAACAATGTACCGATGAGCCCAAAATGACTTGACTCTACTACACGCACTAAGAGCACGTGAGGTCCCCGGCAGACCCCTGGGACGGAAAGGCAACTGACAAAGGGGACAGGCAATGTCTGAAATAAACATCTACGAAGAGCTATGCTCCATGTCTAAATAAGAAGAGTGACCTACAAAAATGAAAGCCAACTTCTCTCAGCTAATCTTTGACATGACACTTTCTCTCTATCGGCAAGGACAGGAAATTTGTGATTTTTCAAACATTTTTGGTATGAGTGAACTGGGAGGAAGAGGTCCCTTTACATGAGTCGACAGCTCTCTGGACCCAGCCTCTTGGACTTAGAGAGTCGCGCTGTGCTTTGTAAGCCAAGCACACTCAGGAAACATTCGACAAGGGGCTAACGTAAGGTCTTGAAAACTGTTCCCCTACATCACGCTTTCCATCAGACTTCTCAAGGGTCAGGACACATCAGAACATTCCAGAGGGCTTGTTAAATAATGCGAGATGGCTGGTCTGACTCCTGGAGTTTCTGACTCGGGGTCTGGGGTAGGGCCAGAGAACGTGCATGTGTAACAGGTTCCCAGGGGCTTTTGCTGCTGTTGGCTCGGGACTCCACTTTGAGAACCACCAGTGCAACAGTTAGAAGCTTGGACAGTGGAGACGTAAGGATTTGGTTTCACCCTTAGCTCTGCCATGTTTTAAATGGTCACTAAATCCCTCAACACCTCAGTTTCCTTACCTATAGAATGGACATAAGAGTAATATAGCTGCCTGCCCTGGGTTAAATCGCGTTTCCGTAAAATTCACATCCACCTGGAAGCTTAGAATATTTGGAAACGGGGTCTCTGCAGATATGATTAAAATAAAATAAGTTTGTAGTGAATTCAGATGGGCCCTAAATCTAATGAGTGGTGCCCTTACAACAAGAGAAGGATTTAGAGGAATGGTGGTCATGTGAAGACAGAAATCAAGACCGAATCATGCTACCATGCACCGAGGAACACCAAAGACTTCTGGCACCCACTGGAAACCAGAAAAGACGCATGGGGCAGAGTCTCACTCAGAGGCCCAGAAGGAACCAATCCTGCCAACAGCTCAATTTCAGACTTCTGGTCTCCAAAACTGAGTTCTCTCTATATTTTTGCTATTTTAAGCCACCCAATTTGTAGAGCTTTCTAATAGCAGCCCTAGGAAACTGATACGCTGCTTTAAGGAATTCTCGTGAGGACAAAATTAGTGAATACTAATAATAGGTGTTTAGAGTAGGGTTGAGCACACAAGGGATAATAGTGAAGTAGTAGTTCATATTATTATTTTGGTTTTACCCATACTTTCTTTCATTATATTGGTATTAAAAATACTTTCTCTTTCTTTTGGAAAGAAAAACAAAGCAAGACATCAAAACTGTAGAGAAGGGTCTAGAGCAGAAATTCTTAACCAGGGGATGATTCTGTCTCCACTTAAGGGATATTTGGCAATGTCTACAGAAATTTTGGCTTTTTAGGACTTGGGAGGCAGGGGGGAGCTACTGGCCTCCAGCGGGGAGAGGCCATAACACACAGGAAGCTCTCCATACACAACAAAGAATTATCTGACCCAAAGGGCAAGAGTACAATGGCACAAGCTGGAGAAGCAGGCGTCACCTGGTCCTTGAGTTCAGCTGCCCAAGATGAGAACAGGAGCAGTTTGTCGAGCACTGTGCAAGTCCTCCTAGGAGAGCAATGGCCACCAACACACACACACCCTTCTCCCCTAAATAAAACTGAGTTCATAACAATAATAAATAACAACAAGCACAAATCAAGGGTCTATGTGGCCTGTGGTGGGGGCTCAAGCAGCTCTTTGCCTCACCTCCCAAGCTACCAAAGGCAAAGCGGCCCCCGTCTCCACCGGGAATCACAGGCTGGGAAGATCGGGGAGGGCCTGGAATCTGTCATCAGGGCCCGAGCGCACAGTGCAGAGGCCAGGCGTGCTGTCGAAGAAGTCTCTGTGCGCCGGCTTTGGCCAGGGCCAGACCCCGACTGAGAAGCAGAGGCGCACCTGGAGCCCCCGTCTGTTCC
>CM052803.1:41772919-41775419 GCA_028533885.1 Nasua narica | reverse complement strand
GACAGACAGAGAGACAAAAATAATAATTGCACAACTAAAAATATAATTTAGATCATGAAGAAATCAGAATCTGAAAAGGTCTCTTTTCCCAAAGTGCTCAGTTTATCGTTTCACCTGCTTATTTTCTGCCACCTTCACTAGAATATAAAATCCATGAAGGGAAGGGTATCTATTTGTTCACTGCTATATTCCTGACATTTGAAATAGAGCCTGGAACATAATAGGTCCTTGATAGACACGGCTGGTGTGGACTAACAATGATGACAATGATAAGAATATGAGTGCTTTACTTCCCATAATTCTCAGTCAGTATATTCCATTTACCAGGAGGGATCCTGAAAACCAGAGAGGTAGAGATCACAGTCTCACACCTACTTTCTGAATCTCAGCTCTGGACTCATCCCATGTCACTGCTCTGGCCCTCCGAGAGTGTCTCTCTAGGTGAGGATGAGGAAAGGCAGGCTGCTCTCAGTATCAAAGAAGTTTCCTTAAAAAGAAGTTGGTGCAGTAGTTTGGGTTCCCTAAGTTGGGTGTGACCTTGGGCAAATCATTGCTGAATCTCTGCTTCTCCTTCCATAAGAGTCTCTGTGGACTGAAGGTTTTATATCTGTGCACACCTCTACAGTGATTCAGGAAGTGTGTCCCTGCCAGTAACAGACACTTGCTTCAAATCTGACTTTAAATGGCTTATTGTACGACCGCTGGAAGTCTGGAGGTAGACAGGCCACAGGCACAGGGAAATCAGCAATTACGTAAATGATACAGGTCTTCTCCTCTGTCCCTTCAGGGTCAGCTTTATCTTAGGCTGGAAGGCCACTTGCATAAAGAATGGCCAGCACGTCCAGAGGAAGTATAAAGTCTGAAGCTTCCTTGCATACCACCTCTCGGAGTCCAGAAACTAGTCCCAGAGCACTCTCCATTTTCTTTGGTCAGGATTAGGTCATATGTCTCTTTCTAAACCCATCGCTGGCAAGGCACATTGGTAAGGAAGATGGGCTTAACCACAGGAGGTAAAAGGACATTGGGGAACCATCCCATAACTGTTGCATTTACCATACAAAGTATATGAGGCAAGATAAATGATAAAATAGACTTGAGTTCTTATTTTTAAAAAAATATAGTGCTCAAACTATAAAATACCCTAACCATCCAACAAAAGAGAAGTGGTTAAGTATAAGCCATTCATATGGTGCAATCTTACGAAACCATTCAAGTATTTTTTTTTCCAAGCAATGTTTAGTGACGTGAGAAATTCTTCTTTAAAAAAAAAAAGATATCTATTTATCACTCGATCGATAGATTATAAACTCAACTTGTTTAAAAATAAATGTCATCACTCAGAAGAAAGAAAAGAACATACAAAAATATTAAGAGGAATTATCTCAGGGCAGTGTAATTAATAGAACATTTTAATTTTCTTCTGCCTTTGCCTTCTTCCATCATGCATATTATCTATTACCATATTAAAAACATAAAAGTAGGGTTTTCAGAGTAACAAGTGACTCCGGATGGGGTTGGGGGAATCCAAATCAGGTGCTGTTCCTGACTCCAGTCAAATAACTTACTTGAGTCATTCGTTAAGAAAGCTTAAGAAACTCACCGTCTAATAAAAATATATATACATATATAAAAGATACATCTGCTTTTTGATTACAGAGAAACCAGAATCTGAAAAGAAATCTGGCATTTCTCCCCCAGAACTGAGTTCTTGAGTGTGATGAATCCTGAGTCCTGAAGCAAGGGGGAGTGTTGGCTGGGAGCTCCTTTGATAGCAGCTGTCCCGGTAACACACAGGAAACCCCAAACGGGTTGAGAAATGGCTGTGCCAGGATCACTAGGGAGCAGAGTGAGCTGCTGAGGGGCCTGTGTGATTTATTGTGGCTTTCTTCAGTCCTTTGTAGTGCCCAAGATTGCATTTGGTATTCATGGGACAGAGCTTCCAAACCTATTTTAAGTAACCCAGAGCCTTGCTCTCAAGGGCCTTCTGGACATCTCGCTTGTTGTGAGGCCTTAGAGATACTTCCTTTAAAACAGTCTCAGGAAGGCCAATAATATATTCACTGTATACCTGATCTTGGTGGAAAATAACCACTGTAATAATACAATCAATAACAGTGACTATCTCTGTGCCTGGCACTCTGCCAGCCATTTTACCCACACTATATGACTCCATCAGGAAAATAGCGAACAATATTCCCCATTCTAGAGATGATACAGCTAAGGCTCAGCAAGAGTAAAGCTCATTATGAGTCCAACCAATCACTTTGATAGAACTCAGATTCATATTCAGCTGTCTGATTCCGAAGCATGTGCTCTTTGATACCAAAGAGGTTCTCCTTCACGGTTTAGGGGTGCTGCAACTACACTCCTCGGCCAAGCACTGATGCTTAGCACCTGCACTGGTGGCAAAAAGGGAAGCAGGGGACGTGGCCTGGAAAGGGGAACTGGGTCTCTGGAGGTATATGCACTCCAGTTCTCTGGGAATAGAAGCAACCACTAG
>CM052803.1:41761467-41772419 GCA_028533885.1 Nasua narica | reverse complement strand
TCTATTGAGGTTTTTTAAATCCTAGATTTTAACAGGGATTAATGTCAAGGTTATTTCCTTCTTGTCCCTGTCGGGTACTCTTCTCTCCTCACCCCCCACCACATGCATTCTTACTCTTCCCTTGATCAGTCTAGTTCCATCTCTTTCTTCGTGCTCCTCTCCTTTTCTCCACGATTTCAACAAGATTTCCAATAGACATACCTGATGCCTCATGGGTGACTTCTCTGTACTCAGGACTGCTAGTGTCACAGAACATGGGGACCCGAAGAGGCCCCGGAGAACAGCCAAGGCAAATCCCTCACTGGGGAGGTGAAGAAACTGGGCATCGAGGGCACAGGTCACACTGACATGCCCAAGTTGGGTCCGAGCCAGCATTAGGACCCAGATCTTTTTCCTGGCTGAGTATTTCTCATAGCCTGCCTTGTTAGGACTTGAGAGTCTCAGCTATACGGCCGGGAGGGCTCTAAGGCTCCTCTCCTGGGATAGTATGGTGGCAAATGCCCTATGAAAGATGGTGGCCTGTAAGGTCCCTAAATCAGGTACAGTAAAACGTTAAATGAGAGCAAGAACTCATATTCCTCACTGCTCAAATGGGATTTCTAGAGAAGCAGAAGCAATACCGCTGAGATCCCAGACATCACAGGAGCACACTGCCCTTTGTGCATGTGCGTGGGATGGGGGAGGAGGAGGCCCACAAACAGAACCAAAAAGGAAATGAATACAAAAACGAACATCAAAGTGCACCTTACAAAGACGGCGAACGCAGGGGCCAACTGCCAGAACTCCCGATGGTCAAACCTGGGACAATCTGAGCAAGAAGACAAAGTCATGCTGGACTATAACCCAAAGTGGAGAGTAAACATCCATGAGCCTGCACTGATGTAAAGAAATGAATGAATAAATAAATAATTGGGGGAGAAGGGACAAATCTACCATGCGAAGGAATTCCTAATGGTTTATGTAGATGCTGTGCCCATAAGGAGCAAGGACATAAATCCCTACTCCTGTTGTGTGGGCTGCACACAGCAACTTCCTTCCAGAAGGAACAATATAGAAAGGATGGGAAAAGAATAGTGCAAGAATGGGACAGATACTGCCTAAGCCAAGTGAAGAGAGCGTCAACGGTGATAAGTCACCTTGGCAGTATGTGATCTTGATAAGATGAGATGAGAAGGGCACTGTATCTTTGGGGTCTCCTCTACAACCCATAATCCCAGTCTAACCATGAAAACAAAAATCCCCTTCCAACCCTGGGATACTGTCCATAATCCCTGAGGAGCACTCCTCACTGCCAGTGCCATCCAGAACAAGGAAAGTCTGGGGTGCCTGGGTGGCTCAGTCGGTTAAGATTCTGACTCTTGGTTTCAGCTCAGGTCCTGATCTCGGGGTCCTGGGACTGAGCCCCGCGTCAGACTCTGTGCTCAGCGGGGAGTCTGCTGGAGAGTCTCTCTCTCTCCCTATGCCCCTTGGCCTGCTCGCTCATGCTCTCTCTAAAATAAATAAATAAATAAATACAATTTAAAAAGGGGGGGATAAGTAAAGTCTGAGAAACTCTCTCTGCCCCAAGGAGCCCAAGGACACAGGATGGCTAACTGCACCGCGGGAACCCGGATGGGCTTCTAGAACACAAAGAGGCCATTAGGTAAAAACTAAGAAAATCTGTATGAACTGTGGGCTTTAGTGAATAATAATACGTGAATATTACTTATTTAATTGTAATCAATGTACCTGATTACATAAGAGGAGGACAGTAGGAGAAATTGGCTGTGAGATATGTGGGAACTCTGTTGCAGTGTCTCAGTTTTTGTGTAAATCCAAAACTGATCGAAAGCATAAAGTCTGTTTCTAAAGTTATACTCTCTCTCTCTCTCTCTCTCTCTCAATGAAATGAAAGAATAGTATATAGAAAAGCAGATGACCTTCTGGAAGTGGGTTGGGGTAGGGAAATGCTCTGACACTCTGAAGTGAGGATGTAAGCTCTGGGGGACAGGCTCCAGGGCCTCCTGTCCTATGGGGAGGGGACAGCTGGAAGAGAGACGTGGGGAAGGGCACAAAGCCTGGGGCATCCTGGTCTCCCCGGCGAAGGGAGGAGCTGCAGCTGACCCCAGAAAGCCAAGCAGACAGCGGCTCCATCAGCATGATTTGAGGTGCTCGCTAGCAATGCTTTGCAGGTCAGAACTGGGAGGTCAGAACTGGGAGCCAAGATTTTAGCCCACTTGGGATCTGCGACCTGTAAGCAGCATCAAAGCAAAGGGGGTGGGAGGTGTCCCAGCACGTCGACAAGAACACCTCCGCCCACAGACAGGCTCCTGTTCAGGGATAAAGGCAGAGGCCCAGGCTGGCCGGGCCACGAGCAAGGCTTTAAAACGGGGCCATGACGTTCTCCCCTTTTAGGTTCAGTTGAAAAGCACTTTGTGCACATGCCCTAGAGGTGAGCACCATCTTTCATAACCAGGCCATCCTTCACAACTGTGTTCATAAGATCCTACTCCTTTAGGCAAATGAATTCAAGCCAGAAATTGTAAGGGGAACAATACTTTCCCGTTCACCATTGTGCCTTTCTGCAATAAATAATTTCTAGTCAGGGTGCTAGAGAATTCTAAATGATGGACATATTATGTTCATGAAAGATAACTTTAAGAAAAATCTTTCTGCAATAAAAGTGAGGGTTTTCCCCCTTCCTGGCATCCCAGCTTGCCACAGAAATGAGTGATTTTCTGAATTTCTGCCAAGTTAGATGGTTCAGCATGCTATTAGATTAGTCTGTTTATACAGAAACAGCCCAAAATAGGAAACACACAGAAGCTATTAAAGATATTGTCCTGTGAGGGAAAGATTTGAATGGTTTTCTTACTGCAAGTGGGAAATAAGATATGAGTCAGTATTAATGTGATAAAGAAGTTAATGCGTTCTAAAGCAAACCATTGGGTTCTTCATCTTGTTTCAGAGGTGACAATAAAAGGAACACACAGACAATTATTTAGGGTTGGGTGAGCAGGCAAGTTAGCGAACACTCTGCACAGCCCAACCGGACCTGCCAGTTAGAAATATATCCCTCTTCGAAAATAATGCTGGGGCACCTGGGGAGTTTTCACAGAGAAAGATGGTTGGTGGCCAAAAAAAAAAAAAAAAAGAAGAAGAAAAAGAAGACTAAATAAATATATAAATAAGACAAGTTTTCAGAAATTCAAAAGTGAAATTCCAATTTCACTTCTGCCCTTGGATTGCTCCATAAACTAATGGAAATCATATGACCTCTAAGGTCAATGTGATGCAAGACGGAGGACTTATATTGACTTCTATGTGTGAGATGCTGTGGACTGTTACTTTCCTCATCTATAAAGTGCGCAGTGTGACCTATTCCTTGAAGTCACCTCGTCTCTCGTCAGTAAGTCATAAGATACCTATGGACGAAAGACAAGGCCACATTCCAGCCATGTGAGCTGCTCCTGACATTTTCTGATAGACAATATGTGACTCTGGAAGTGAAAATATATCTAAAATGCCCAAATAAAGCAGGGTGTTATATATTATTTTCCTCTTAGTTCATAGATGAAAATCATGAAAACATAGGGCTTTCTCACAAAATGCATATTTCTATGGGGTCATCTTCTTCTTGGCTGTCTTCTGAGGCCTGCTGAATAACTTAGAGCTTGCTGTGCAGGAAAGGAGCAGAGAAAGGTGAATTCTCTCCTCTCTAGAAGGTATTTGGTTTCCTATGGCTGTGTAACAAATTACCACAAATGTAGTGGCCAAAAGCAATACGCATTTATTATCTTACAGTTTTCATGGGTCATGTGCATGGGCATTGCTTAGCTGGGTTCTCACCTTCAGGGTCTTGCCTGGCTGAAATCCTGGTATTGATTGGGCTGTGGTCTCATCAGAGGCTTAGCAGGGGAAGCTGAAACACCTTTAAGCTCCCACAGACTATTGGTAGAACTCATTTCCTTCAGATTGGAGTAATGATATCCCTATTTTCTTATTGTGCACTTTGGGCCCTTCAGCTTCTAGAAGACTTCTGCAGTTCCTTGCCATATAGCCCACTCCATAGTCCCTCTCATAACATGTCAACTTACTTCCTCAAAGCCATCAATAGAGACTCTGGCTTCAGACCCTCTTTAAAGGGCTTTCACTTGATTAATCCTGGCCCACACAGGATGATCTCCTTTCTGATTAACTTAAAACCAACTGATCTGGGACCTTAATTATATCTGTAAGATCCCTTCACTTTGCAGTATAATGCAGCCTAATCAAGGAAGTAACATTCCATCTTGCTTTCCATATTTTATTGTTTAGAAGCAAGTCACAATTTCTCCCTCTACGCAAGGGGAGGGTATCACACCAGGTAGTAGACACCAGGAGATGGGAAATCAATGGAGCCACCAAACAAAGGAAGGAAAAACAGGGGTTCACTTCTAAAGAAAGTTTCATCTTGGTAGTGTCAGAATTACTTCATTTATGAGTGTGCTTAGAATCTTGGAGGGTGGAGAGAATCAAAATAGAGCCCCATATTTCTTCCAAAAAATCATATTTTCTCAAGGTTTTTCTGGAATTACAGGTTGCTTGCTGGTGGTATGTAATAATATACAGGTATGCGTAAAATGTACAGTTGAATCTTAGCTACTGACACCCGGGTAACCGAAATCTTCCTTCCATTAACACAACAATGAACTTGGGCATCTAGCACTATAGCATCAAAAAAAGCCAAGACAGGTTCACAGGTAAACCAGTGTCTGGTTACCTGAAAGACCAGAACAACACAGGTTCAAGGAGGACAATGAAGGATGGAATGTTATAAGCTGGCCAATAGATGTCAAGTTCTGAGGCCATCAGACACAAGACAAGAATATGCAATATCGAGAGGGGAAGACAAATCAAGAGGGGAGAGATGGGGCAGGTGAGGTTGGAGAAGAAGGAGAAAGTAAAGCAAATTTCATACAGGGAGGGACTGAAGGGGTGGGGAGGATGGGACAGGGGCAGGAGGAAGCCAGAGGAAATGTAGCCATCAGTTAACTGAAAAGTTCAGTTAACCAGAATGATGTGCCAGTTAAGTAAGATTCCATGAAGCTTGGCAGCCTGATTCTGGCCATTAACTTTAATGTTTTCAGAATCCCGGCACTTTCACAGGTGTGCATGGAAACCATCTGGTTTTTGTGCTCTATCCTGCCTATTAAAGCCCAGCATCTTCAAAGATAAATTGTGGACCATGGGGTGGGGGAGGGATGGGGGTAAAAACCTTTACCACAGGATTTGCCTTCACTAGAAAGAGCCTTTCAACAACCTCAGAATGGGATGGTTTTATTTTGAAATTCGGATATGAAAAAAAAAAAAAAAGGGCGCCTGGGTGGCTCAGTTGGTTGGGCAGCTGGCTTCGGCTCAGGTCATGGTCCTGGAGTTCCAGGATCAAGTCCCACATCAGGCTCCCGGCTCCACCAGGAGTCTGCTTCTTCCTCTGACCTTCTCCCCTCTCATGCTCTCTCTCTCTCTCAAATGAATAAATAAAATCTTAAAATTTAAAAAAATACAATGATATGCTTTAATATATAGGAACACTACCTGGGCAAATAAATTGCTCAGAAACAAAATCCCAACAAAACAATTGTAGTGTGTGGTGACTTCGACATGATAAATGAAAGAAGAAATAAACTGAGGGGGGAGGAATCCATATCCAAAACCATGTCTTTACAGTAGTGATGTTTACAAATTTGACACCCTTGCAAGGAGAGCTCACTCAATATTATTTCCACACAAATATGCATTTTACCAACTCAAGAGCATGTAGGAAAGGAAAAAAAAACCCAAATATATTTCTTGAGAATCAATTCTTATGCAGTACAAGTGCATCGAGAAACAGTAAGCACACTGGTAAATATTAAAATGCTGTGTCAAATGTGAACTTGTCAGAGGATAAGGGTCCCAGATACAGGGGACAGGGCACAGGAAACCACTGCACACTGCCCAGAATTGAGTATCTAGTCAGCCACTGGCATAGCAGCTTTCCTCCTTCCAGGGACAAAGCCTGAACACTGAATGGCCCAAGCTCCTGGGTTCCCTGTGGTTCACAGAGAAGGTTCTGTAGAAGGCTACATGGAGCAAACATACATGACACAGCTTGCTTCCCGACTGGAGCTGTTACCCAGGGGCTCCAAATCCTGGCAATCAACAGGTTCTTAGGAGAAAGCCTCGGACCAATACCCTTAACAACCATCCTTCCTAAATCCCCAATGAAACCAGTCTATCATTTCCTGGTTAGGACAGTTCCTTCGAGTTCACCTTCCAGAAAGCGAAAAGCATAACATTCTTCACCAGACATCCTTCCACCATCAGCTAGTAAGTGTACCATCCTGATCAGCTGTGTGTCTAATCCTGTCCTAGCATTATTAGCTAGAGACTGCCTCACCCCCTCTGAAAGAAGAGGACACTGATGTAAGAGACAATCTGCCTTCTCAGTGTCCTGTGGTTAATAAGGAACAGAGCTGGGTCTAAAGAAATCCAGATAAAGATAAGGTATGTACGTTGTTTTTTGTTTATTTGTTTGTTTGTTTTGCCATGACCACCATCTTCTCTGCTTTTATAGTTACAAACTCTGTACAACTGAGGCTAGAAATTGCACAGCAGTGGAGGCTGGAAGGGGACCCAAGAGGCACACTGGGGTTCTAGAATTATCCTATCAATGCACGTGCCACTTACTCATGTGTGTGAGTGTGTGAAACTCACATATATCATAGTGTGTGCCCTTTTCTGCTTCTATTGCACTTGAATAAAAAGTGAAGGTACCTGCCCGGCAGTGACGGTGGCCTCAGTGAGGTCTCCACTGCCCACGTCTCTAAACCCAAGGCTCTTTTTTGAGGCAAAAGATCCTCATGGGCACATCCGAGGCACCAGTGGAAAGCTTGTCAGTGGAGTACTGGATCATGGATGGACCGACACTTGTCACAGGAAAGCAGCTCCAGGCTTTCCTCTCTACCTCTTGGTCCTATCTTTTGGGGTTAGGGAACTTTCTCATGAGTCCTTATAGACATCAAAAAGATTCAGGCAATTCTAGCTTTGTTCTCTGCACTAAACACTGATTCTGTTCAAGAAGAGGTCTGTTAGGAGCCAAACTGTGTTTCCTCTAAAAATCATATGTTGAAGTCCTAAGTCCCTCCCCCCACCTCAGGATGTGACTATATTTGGAAACAGAGCCTTTAAAAAGGTAAGTAGGTTAAAATGAGGTTAGTAGGATGGGCCCTAATCTGACTGCTGTTCTTACAAGTAAAGGAGGTCAGGACACAGACACGCACAGAGAGAAGACTCTGTGAGGACCCAGGAAGAGGACAGGTGACAGCACACCAAGGAGATGAGCCTCAAAGGAAAGCAGCCCTGCCAACACCTTGACTTTGGACTTCCAGCCTCTGGAAATATGAGAAAATATGTTGTCTAAGGCGCTCAGGCTGGCATACTTTGTTACAGCTGCCCCAGGAAACTCAGACAATGTTCCAAGCGAGAATGGCTCTAGCAGTTTCCTACTGAGCTGGGAAGTCTCTAAGAACAAGGGTTTTAGGGCTTGAGCCCCTCCCCTGTGGCCTGGGGCCAGTCATTTCCTGCTTCCATCAGAGGCAAAATGTGGAAAGTAACAACCTCACTGGCTTGTCATGAAAATTTAATTAGATAATGCAAGAGTGGTGCTGAACACCATGTCAGGCTCATAGACGGGGCTCAATAAATATTAGCTGTTAGCACTGTTGAGATGATGATGATAAAATGAAGATTAAAAAACCCTTTCTGGCTTGTTACAACAGTTTGTTATAACCAAGCGTACCGTGCAAATGAAATCGTGCTACGCAAAGGCCGATCAACATTTTGATTGATTGAGATGTTGAAATATAGCAAGGCAGCTTCATTCCACCATTCAGACAAACATTTCCCAAGTTCCTGGGACACTGAGGCACCATGATGATGGGCCATTGGACATGGAGCCCATGACGGTGCCGAGGGGACGAGGTATGCACACGGGTATCCTGGAACCAGGAAGGCTGGGGTGGGACCCATGGGGGAAGTGCAAGCATCATGGGAGCACAGTCGTGGGCAGGGGACTCATTCCAGCTCCGGGGCTGGGGACACATGTTACAGATTCTCACCTACCGGCCTCAGAACAGAAAGGGGACCACCTGTGCTCACACTGAGTCACTGCTCACATTCCTCAATGAGGGGATCAGCTGCACAGAGTAACACGGCCCGTAGGCAGGGCCGCAAGTCGAACCACTTTCTAAAACTGAATTGACCAGTGAACTCAGAGAGTTGAACAAAATGACCAGACTATTTATCTGGAGGCTTGCCCATTAAAAAAGTCTGGCAGGGCTGCCCAGACCATCCCTAGGTGGTCTGCTCAGACTGTGTCAACTATCTTAAATTTGTCCCTTGTCAAAAAAACAAAACAAAACAAAACAAAAAACCAAACATTAAATAACATCCTACTTGTTAAACAAAGAAGAAAAGTGATGTGTGCGTGTGTGTGTGCGCACACATATGCACCAGAACGTGCACACACACACACCCAGAGAAAGCAGAAAACACACCTGTCACCAGCACCTCTGCAAGGCTGTGGTGCTCATGAGTCGCCAGGTAGAGAATGCTAGCCAAGGGAAGGAGAAGCTAACTAATGTTATTTTCTTGAAGATTACCCTACTACTTAAGACATCATTTCTTCCCTCCCATCCTCATTTCTTTTCAACACGCCCTTTTGAGCCTACCATGTACTAAGTGCTGGGACATGCAAACAAAAGCAAAGGGAACCCGTGACCCAGAGGATCTGGGGTCTGGAGCAGGGCCTGTAAAATCAAAAATGATTTTGCAGGGCCTGTAAAATCAAAAATGATTTTACAACTAGAAGTGCACAGGAGAGACCCCAAACTCAGAATATGCTCCCTATTTCTGAAACCATCAACACGTTAGTTGCACCTGCCAGCAAGACACGGGCAGAACTGTGGACGAAACCCAGCCCAGAACCAGGGATTATTAAACATGTGTTGGCTGATTATCTAAGTATCACAAAAAACTATGGAAACGAAAAAGGTAAGAATGCACGGCAATATTTCTGAGGTATACATAAAATACTTTAAGGCAGAGACTGTTGTCCGTACCCAAACTCCGCTTCACTCAACCTCAGAATCCAAAAGGAGTGGTCCCTGGCACTGGACGAAGGTGAAGGGGGACGGGGTGCCCGTCATTTGCCACACTCCTCTGCCCTATTTGGCACAAAGATATACCTTCCTGAGGTCAAGAGGTTGGCACTAACAAATGTGAGGTCAACTCCCCAGGGTCACTTGAGGAATAATGTGGAAAGATGTCCAGCAGGACCCAGACACATAAAAAGAGGCTGGTTCTGTGGCTGCCCAGAGAGCGTGCCCCCTCAGCCCACCCAGGTTACAGGGGTGCCTCCGGGGCCCCAGCCTGAAAGTCAGCAATCGGACTCAAACGAAAAGATGTGTTGAGAATGTGATAAGCATGATTTCACTAATAATGGAAGAGTCCACACACAAATAAGCCATCTCACTCTGCTTCATTCCTGCTGCTCGGACATGTACCCACCATGCCAAAGCCGGAAAGGGCCCCATGAAACCCAAAAGGCTCTGATCACGGAAAGTTCTTTCAACAACCATTTGTGGGGCGGGGGGGGGCGCGGGGGGCGGGGAAAAAGCTGTCTAGAGTTGACTCTAAATTATTCATCTTAGTGTGACTATCCATTCATCTTGCAGAGATTTTCGTATGTTTAATTACAAGGTGCTGCCCTAGGGGAGCATACAAGGTTCAGCAAAATTTCTGTAAAGAGCCAGACAGGAAATATTTTAGGCTTTGTGCGCATATGGTTTCTGACTACTCAGCTCTGCCGCTGTAGCTGAAAGCACGGACAGTGTATAAACAATGGGTATATCTGTGCAACCAACACAACTTTATTTATGAAAACAACCACTTGTTTTGTGACTTGGCCACAGGCTGTAAGATTGCTGACCTGTGCAGTACGCAGAATGTGCAGCATATCACATTTACGAATTGTGAAAATTTCCAAAACACATCTGGTCTCAAAAGTTTCAGACAAAGGGCTGAGATTCCAATTCTGAGGAGTGTTCTCTGCGGGAAAGTTCTTTACAAAGAGCTGGGCCTCTCCTCCAACCAGCGTTTGGCTGGTCTCCCCAAGTACTTTTTGGTCACGAGCTGTAATACTCAGCAACAGCAGCGGTGATTTCGACTTCACTCTGGAATCCAGGTTTGTGGAGCCAGTGCGGAGCGTTCCACGGGGTGACCTGTGGGTGGTCTTTCTGGGGAGAGGAGGAGGGTGAATGCCCCTTTTGAAAGCGTAAGAAATTAGGAGGACAACCATTTTCCCAAAGATAGGTTTCCCAGATGACCCTTGCAGACATCTGTCTGCTTTCACAGGTCCTTAGAACAGGGAGCACTCAAGCCGTGCCAGGGTCCAGACGACCATGTGTGACCCAGTGTGCGGACGTGGTACGCACCCACCAAGGCCAATCCCATCGTTGCTGGGATCCCTCTCGGGACACAGTGCTCCCAACGTGATCCAATTTGATCACTATGTGGTAAGCAAGGTCTGGCCCATGAACAGTGGTTGACCCATGTTTTCTGATTTCCATCTGTAGCCACCAAGACTGTAAAGAATGAGAAAGCGCACACTGGTGCTTTTGAGGATTCTTGAGAAGTCTAAGTCTTAAGTGAAGGTACCTTGGATTCCCTCAACCCCATGTGTGTTGGCGAATACTACTGCTCTCAGTTGTTTGCGGCCTTTCCTGTACGCACCCATGGATGCTTGGCTTGGCAGTGGGATTCGCTGTGGCCAGCAGAATGAAAGAAGCGCTGCTATGTCCCTTCCCAAACAGAAACTTTAAGAACCATATGTGGTTTGACCATTGTTTTTTCTGTCTTCCACAGTAACAGTAGGTTTCCAGTGGAACTAG
>CM052803.1:41653967-41756467 GCA_028533885.1 Nasua narica | reverse complement strand
TCTCCCCAACAAGCCCTGCTCACTCAAGTGTTCAGGTGCTCAGTTACACTCAACACAGACTAATTCACTTAGCCTCAACAAGTGGGCTATTGATTTTTGCCTCTTTTCAGAACAGCTTGGGGCTTTCTGAATGACAATTAAAAAAAAAAATCCCTGCCATTCTGGGGAAATGCCCTTTCACTCCAAATTTGCAGGCCCTGCTCCCATATCCAAGTCAGAGTCAGGAATTCTCAGGGTCCTCCTTCACCTTGCTCCAGCAGAACCTGGCACATGTCTTGCCTTTTTAAGCTGGGAGGTCAACAGGATCTGCTTTTGTTCAGTACAGGCTCCTATGAAGGGCACAAGAAATTCCCTGACATAGCGGGGACAAGGCACCAGCACCCTTATTTTGTGTGTCTGGCTGTCTTTTATGGTACTGCTGAAAAACACACAGCCTCATGTTCAAGTCTTTCAAAAGCCAAAAAGGGTAAATCCCAAGTAACTATCTATGTGCATTTCCATATTTATGGTGAATACCGTCCTTTACAAAAAAAATAAGAAAAAATTGGTAAAAAATTTGACAGAAAACTTTAAATGCACCAAACATTTTACATGAATTAAAAGAGAGGAGACTACAAAGAAAGCCAATTTTGGTTGAAAAGTATGATCTGTTTTTAATGCTAATTATGTTACATTTGAATAATAGCCCAGTGCTAAATTGTGATTTCCTTAAAGAACCCATGATGATTGGTTGTGGATTATCTGATAGCCATAAATTCTAAATGTAAAGTGAACAATGTCCTTAATTATTTTTGTGTGGGGGGGGGAAGGGCTAAATACTCCTCCAACTAGACTGTGTCTTCGAACTGGGATCTATCGGGAGAATAGGGCATCTGAGTAGCTGCAGCAGGAGGAAAGAAAGCTGCTCATCCAATTCAGATGTTCAGACTATTTGAAATGTTCCTGTTTCAGCTTCATCCTCCACTCAGAGGAGGATGTGAACTTGCATGTGACTTACGGGACCAAATATGGGTGCTGGAAAAAGACACATGCACGTGCGCATGCATGCACACACACACACACACACACTCCAGCAAAAGGAACTTTCAGTTTAACCACTGAGTGCCTCAACCTTGTTGCATCAGGACCTCTTCCTTTCTCTTTGATGAGGAGCAAGATAGTTGCTTATTTGCATGAGCTGCAAACATTCACGAATGCTGCAAAGGACAGAACTGTGCCTCTAAGCACAAGTGGCCAGAGTTGTAATTCTGGATAGTGCTGAGTCTCTAAATAATGAAATTTAAAATTTGGGGTTCTTAATGAGTTTGCTCTAAAAACAATGGGCACCAGGTGATTTTGAAAGTCCAGGCACAGTTTTGAGGCATCGAGTAGCACAACGATAACAGAAAACTGGCTATCCCTTTTTTACAAGGCCCGAGGGAAAGAGGGTTGGCGGGGAAGGCTGTCTGGAGTGGCCTTGCCTCCCCTTGGCTGAGAATGGAAAAGGAAGGACTCCCTTGACAAGAGCTCTGCCTTTATGTTCTGCACCTGGAGAATTTTTTTTTTCTTCTTAGGGCTAAGAAGTCAAATCACCGAGTACTGATTACTTACAGCCTGCCTGAGGACGGCACACCTTGAGGAAGACAGAGGAAGCAGGAGTCTGGAGAGGCAGGGCTAACATTTACAAAAATAGTTGGGGGGAACGATGTAGTATCAAGTGTCATCAAGTGGCAAGCTTAGAGGATTCAGATACTGCAGACATTCCCAGAATTTAGAGTTAAGTTCTATTAAAATTAAAAGAAAAAAAAAAAGAAGGAAGAAAGAAAGAAAAAAGAGACTGCTAATGTAAACTTCTCAACTTTTCATTTTGCCAGTTAAAGACTTTAAAAAGAAAACAAAGAGAAAGACCATTAAAAAAGGGGGGGAAGGGAAAAAGAAAAAAAAAGGAAGGAAAAAGTAATTACCATTTTCTGTCATTCTTGTTTCAAAGGAAAAGATACTTAACATTAAGTGGGTGAAAGATACAATTCTAAAATAAATGACAGTTTAAAAAACAGATATGATGGGCTTTATGAGAAATTCACTACTGTGTCTATATTTTTCTCTCTTTCAAACAGGCTGGTGAGAATTTTGTCCCAGATGGGCTTTAGGGATCTGACAGATGACGACTGTCTTCCGCCCATCCTTGTACCGTATCTCGGCACCATCTTGGCACACACGAGCTCCATGAATATTTGCTGAATAAATGAGGGGCCATATTTATAAATGAACATCTGCTGAGGAAAGCATTCATGTGGGTGGGGAGTCGGGGACACAAGGCAGCTAGCGGGCAACAAAGTGTGGTGGGGAAATGGTGGGGAAAATAAGGAAGGGCATCCCCAGGAGTTATAACATCTGGAGCACATGAGAACCTGATATGTTGGGCCCACCCAGATGCGGAAGAGCATCTTCTGGGTGGGGGTCGGTCAGCATCTTCCAAATGCAGGGTCTGAGTTTTCAGGTTGTCCCCTGAGGTTCCAGCTAGGAAGCAAGGGGCCACTTGGTATCTCTGTCCCAAACCCGTTAGGTCCAAGCAGTTAAACAGCAAAGTGGTGTTAAAAGAAAAAAATTCACGATAGTCTTTAAGAACAGTGAGGCCTACTTAGTTCAGGGGGATGGTCGCATCTTTGTGGGGACTGCTGCAATGGGGTTTTGTAGCAGAAAGGAGACACCGTACTCAACTCTGAATACGATAAGGCAGAGTGAGGATTTTGCAGCTCAGGAGCAGGGCCGGGGTAGTGGGAATGGTCTGTGGAAAGTACGAGGGTAGGGCAATTCTTGCTAATTCTTGACCTCACACGATTCCTGCTGGAGGCAGGCCAGGGTGAACAGAGAGTGCCTGGGGGACGATGGGAGATGAGGAACATGATCAGATACTGAGCGTGGGGAATTCTTGCTAAAATGGGGCCATGCCAAGAAAGGACACGGAAGACAAGGCCTAGTTGGGAAGAGGATTCCAAGGAGCCTGACTGAGGCTTGCTCAAGGAGAGGCTCTCTGTCAGTGATCTCTTTCAACTTCAACTCAGAAGTTCTGTTTGTGTGTTTGTTTTAATGTGGATAGTTTCCTGCGTTCATTCACTGGGCACTATTTCCCGACCATAAGAGTGGGATCTCTGAGATGCAGGTGAGGCTGGAAAGAAGGCAGGCCTTGGGGTCAGAGAAGCCTGAGCAGTGACGCAAACTCCGAGCTTCAGAGGCCTCATCGGTGTGACGCAAAGACTGTGGCTCGGAGAAGACGGTCGATATGAAACGCGCAGCATGGAGCCTGGCCCTGGAGGGGGACATGACATATAGCAACGGAAAAAGGAAAAAGAAAAACTCTCATTGCGTTTATCGCTCCGCCTCGACCCCACTCAGATTCTCCAAAAATGTGCTGCAGGCTGGAGAGGCAAAGAATATTAAGTCTGGATGAATTCAAGAACACAGGAAGGTTCTAATCATGGAGATGGGGACAGGAATGAAGATGAGTCCCGAAGCAATAAGTGGAAAGTATCACAGACCAGACAGTAGAGATTCGGGCCTCAGAATTAACACCCACCGCGCTATGTGACTTGGAGGAAAGCCCTCAGCCTCTCTGAACCTCAATCTTCCCATCTGCGAAGTGGAGGTAACAGCAGCATCTACCCCTAATGGGCTTGCATGAGGATCCTACAAGAGAAACCATGTAAATCACTTTTTCACTCCTGGCATAAAGTGATCATTAAAACAAACAAACAAACAAACAAACAAACAAACAAACAAAAATACCTATGCTTTGCATTACTATCACTATCATATCACGACGATTATCAGAGGAGAATTCTGCTTGAGAAATGTGGCAGGAAGGATAGGGCTGCTTTAGAGCTCATTTTATTTTTGCGTGCAAGAGAGTGATGCCATTAGCACAATGCCTTCCGCTGTGGAACCAATAAGATCGAACCAGAAGGGAACTTGAGGGTAAAACATGAATGGGAAAATACTAAGGAAACAGGTAACTCCCACAGTCCTCTACGCTCTGACAGAAGAGTGATTCTGTTCGTGTGATTAGTTCAAAACAGTGTATTAAACCCAATGGAATCCTTTTAAACTAAGACTCTAATTTCAGGAACCTAAGTTAGTCTGCATTTTAATAAGATATTTCATTGTATCCCAAATACAAAACCATTGTTTGCCTGACTCTATAATTTATTGTTAGACAGACACTGTGCTATTACTATAGCAAAATGAAACATGCAATGATTCCGCTAATAAAACAATTGGATCATAAGGCAAAGCACAACTCGGCGGTTTGCACAGAGCGGAATACCCCTGGGTAGAGATCTGCATAGTCTAATATTCCCAGTTGAAATTTCACCTTTCTCTACTCTTCCGCGGAGAAAAATCATTGAAATAGCCTGCTAACAATACCATTACTGTCTCCCTAACTTAATCCTTTGTTCCTTCCAAAGAAAGGACTGCCGCTGATTATGAATATTCCACTCCACAATTTCCATCAATTAATATACTACTGTGTTCTTATTACGGTATTAAAAGCTTCTTGATTTACATTAGAAAGTATATATTTTACACCACGGGTAAAGCTATTTCTTCCCCTTTAACGGAAAGTGCTTATATAAAAAGAACTGACAATTTGGAAAATGGATGGGGGGGGGGGTTGTGGATAATTGCTTAGAAATAATACTTCCTATTCTTCTTCCTGGTTTTTCGCCTCTCGACTGGGGAATTCCTAGACCCTGGTCAAGGAGGGCAGGGCAGCTCCCCATGATCACCTCTGTCCTTTGACCTTCTACCTGAGAAGAGACATGCTAAGCTGAGCTGGTGCTGCTCCCTGGGGGCCACTTCCATCTGTCCTGAGAATGCAGAGTGTATAACTTGCCTTTCACAATGACTCAGAGAGTCAGTGAGGGGACCGGGCTCTCCTGGATGATTAAAACGAAGCAGGTAGCAAAGAAGAAGAAGAAAGGGATCTTGGTGATAGAGATGAGTTCTGTAGGAGAGATGGGTTCTTTATGAGTCTAGAGAGAGGCCAACTTGGATCTGCCTCTCCATCCTTGCTGCGCAGGGAACCGCTTGACCCTGGCTGTCCCATCCCTGGAGCCCTGGGCACCTTCTGTGTAGAAGCAGGGTTTTCATGCCCACTTCCCAGATACTCTGGAAACTCAATGAGGGTGCATGTGGGCAATGCTTCTTGTGGCAGCGGATGGGTGGGAGAGGCTCTGGAAGGAAGGGTAGTGCTCTGCCCTCTTCCCAGGCGTGTGCAAAGTCACAGACAGCCCTGCAAGGACTGAGATGGCCATGCGGGTTGGCATGCAGCTCCTCCCACCCACCTTGGGAAGAGGAGTCTAGACCCAAATCATCCCTACAGTGACCTCCGAATCCGTTCCAGACCTCTGGTTCAGAGACCTAAACGCTATCAAGGTGGCCGTTCAGATGAGTCGAGTTCTAGAAATCTCTCCGTGCCTGTGTTCAGAGCTCAGGTTTGTAACGCCCCATTGTCCCGTTCTAATTTTAAAGTGTTTTCATCAGCCACAGAGGTTTACCAATGAATCTGGAAGATTCTAGCCTCCCAGCTGCACTGGCTACTTCACCTGTCTGGACTGTCGTGCCACAAAACAAGGAGGTTGGCTCGGAGGGGAGTCGCAACAGGCCTCCTGCACCTGGTGTCCATTCCTTAGGCATGGAGGATCAACCCGCGCAGGGAGGGGTTAAAAAAAAAAGGCGAACTGGTTGCCAACACTGAAAAATGGAGAGACTCCACGTAAAAACCCTGAGCCCCCATTTCTCTTTAAAAACAACCTCAACAACAAAGGGCTAAAGACTGTTCCTCTTACATTTGAGCCTCCACTTGGCCTACCTCTCCCATCCACGTGAACCTACGGGGGACCTGCGCAGCGTCTCCGAGTCCTAAAAATGCTAGAGTCCAGCCACTGTCACGTTGACAGCAGCTGTCCTTTCCTAATACAGACCCATCCCAGAGCATGTCTGCAAGACCCAGCGAGCAGGTCACCTTACAAAGGCTCCCTTCAGCCGCCCTGGGTCATGTGGGGCAACACTTCTGCCCCCCCCCATGACCTGCACACCCCGCCAGTCAAACCGAAGGTGTCCAGGGATGGGCCCTGGCACACCCAGTTCTTCAGGTGCTGCTCTGAGGCTGGGGATGAAATGATGACTGACAGGGCTAGGTTTTGCTGTATTTCTCATAAAACTGTGTCAGTAACGATTAAACAGCAAGGACTCAAAAAGAGAAGGATGTACACCCCCCTCCCGAGGCCGTGTCTACACACCACCAGAGCTGTCCATGGGGCCAGCTTAGTCAAAAACACCAGTCACAGGGGCTCTGTGATTGAACTGACAGCCTGATTCCCCAGCCATGGAAGGTAGCCTTGGGCTATGGCTGGGGGCAGGGCAGCCGGCCCTTTGGTTTCTTTCCCATTTAAAGCACTTTGCAGAGTCTCCTGCTCAAGGTAGAGATTCAGTTCAATGTCTGTGCACCAATTGATTAACTTAAAGCCCCTGAGAGATCCTGTAGGTTCACAGATAAAGCTCGACGAGCTGAGAATTTTCCTGTCTTCCTCAAAAGGACAATGTTCAAGAAGCAGCCCCCTAATTGGAGATGATTTACATTTCTGCTTGATGTCACCCCAGGAAGAGTAGATGAGAGCCTCTACCAGGAACCCCCAGAGTCCAGGACCAGCAGCTAGAGGGCGAGGTGCCCGCCCGACATGCTCAGACATGGACCTGCTTCTGGAGCCACGATGTGGGATTGGGTTTAGATGTAGGGGCTACATAAGTTTTGGCCTCGATGCTGACTGTGTCGACGCAAGTCACTGAAACTCCTTGTGCCTCAGTCTTCCCACTGAGAAATGGGAATGCGAGTGAACTGCTGATATCAAGGGCTAAGCACAACGTCAGGCACAGGACAGATGCTCGCTCAAAGATACCTTTCTTCTGAGGGACACTGTGACTACATCAGTTATGAGCTCACCAAACACAGAAGCTAAGACTCCAGGGGCCGCTCAAACTCAGATGAAAGTGCCCCCAGCGCCCTTTCGGGGTGCTTCACGGACACTCCGATATTCATGCCTTTTGCATTTTAGAGGATAGGTGCCTTGCATCATCTAGCATGGTCACTTTCAAAACGTATGCTGCCGATTACCATGAAACACACCAAACCAGGCGACTAGGAGACACTCTGGGGTCTCAGACACTACCTACTCAAGAGCTAGCCTTGGTTAAGGCATCCATGGGTCCTCAGAGTCTCTCCCCCAATGAAGATCTCTCACACTGGAGAGAGATCTCTGGCTACTTACTGAATTGTATCAGAGCAAAATGAACCAAAATGCACAGGCCTTGGGAGGGACAAGGGGTGGGATGTGAAGTTAATACCACCTTATAAATTCAATTTGCATTCCCCTCTCGATTTTAAGCCAATCTACATGAGCTTTCCGAAATAAGCAGTCATTTGAAATCCTCCCACGTGACAGACGGGCTTACACATTTTAAAACACCGTCCCTTTAACAAACCAAACCGCACAATGTGGTTTTAACTGGTTCTAGAATATTCTGATAGTGAAATATTTTCTGTTTCTGGGCCAGAACTGGTCATTTCTTCCTGAGAATACGATGTTTGAAAATCAGTTCCTCCTATTATAGATTTCTCCCTCAGCTTGTAGAAAATCCATGATTCCCTAAACATTGGTCTTTGAAAGCACATTGACTAAAATCTTCATGCTTAATTCATGAAGCGCAGTCTGGAGATTAGTGGAGCTGGACATAGACCAGGAATACTTTATCATATTCTAATAAGCAGAGGCTGAAAATTGCATTTCTAAAGCTACAGTATTAAAGGGCATACCGCAAAACATGACCCAAACATAACTCAGTAGTTTTACAGTGTCTGAAAAGGCTTTGATATGATAAAGTATGCTGACGAGAGGAATAAACACAGCTAGAAATTTCTGAATTTAAAAAGGTAAAGGGGTGGGGGGTTGGCAAACATTCACTATGTTCGTGGAAAAATATATATTATAAACTCATATTCTGCGATTCCTATTAAACATGTATTGACTATTGAGTCATGCTATGGAAGATCACTAGAGCACCACAATTTAGAGGTTTGGAAAGCACAAAAGCATGAGAAATCAAAGAAAATAAATAAAGCAAGCCTAATGAGGTTAATTTAAAGGTTTCCAGGAAAATCTAAGTGCTGGCTTTTCAACCTTTCTTAAAACAGGTCACCACCAGTGCTGTTTCTGAAAGCAGAAAGAAGCAATGCGTAAAGGGGGGGGGGGCGGGGGAGGCGCAAATGCTTCATGGTAAATCAGGGACATTGCTCTGAAAATGGTGCAGGATAAAAGCCCTCCCTAGTGCAGGCAAAATTTGTCTGCAAAACGATGGCAGGGTGTACAAAGCAACCACAGAACCCAAAGTATAAATCACTAGAGCCCATGGCACCGAGTGCAGAGCCTGGCACGCAGTAGGCACTAATAAGTAACTGTTTCACTAGCTGACTGGTTGATTGATATGTGAGGGAGGAAGAAAGCAATGGAAACAGACCCTATGCATGCCATGAGAGCTCAAGGAGACTGTTGGATCTACTCTACTGAGTGCTCACTAAGCTGTTTTCTCCCTATAAAGTCAGGCACTGATTAAAACAAATGAAACACTAGGTCAAGAGCAGTTTTCACAAAGTAGCTTCCGGACTCACAGGCAGCTCCAGAATTTCTATGCAGGAGAAGATAGAAGAGAATGATCAGATCAGAAGAGTAGGAGGTGCTGGGAGCCCAGAGGATTTGTCTTTAAATTGCATCTGCACAGCTAGCACGTGGGTATTACTTAAATTGCATGCTTATTAGGAAAAGCTTGGCAGGGGTGCTTTGGAGATTTGGCTGATGTGGGGCATGTGATCCCCACCCCTCAAAGCCAGCCCTCATCACTGCTGTGATCAGAGTGGAAAGATCAGAGTGGTCGAAACCCTGCTGATTTTTGTGATTTTCTTTTTATGGGTGGGCATTCACCAGGCTCCCTTCGCTCACTTCGTGAAGCAGGGCTTAACCTTGCTCTTTCTCCCAGGTTCTATTTGCCTCCCAACCAAATGCCATTGGGGGCCTCCAAAGGCACAGTGCATGCTTTCCCTCCACCGATGGGCCCTGAAGTCAGTCACCTTGGAGTGCACATGCAGGCGCATCCACTGCTCTGGCTCTCCTCCTCCTCAGCTCCCGGGCCCTGCTCATCCCTCAGGTCCCTGTAGGCTTCATTCTTGGAAGCCACGTTAGCACCCCCGATGTCCCCGCCCCAGGCTGGACTAGCTAGTCCTACTGCGGGTTTCCAGAAGGCCCCATGTCTTCCTCACCACAAGCCACTGACACCATAATTACTGCACGCCTCCCCCAGCAGAACACCAACTCTTGAAGGGCCAGCATCTTGACAGGTACCCCGCTGCCTCCCCAGGCCGAGCGCAGAGCCTGGAGAGGTCCCAAAGTATATTGACTGTGTGAGACAAACGAACAAATGACGGTAGTGAGTCCCAAATACCCAACCCTAAAGGGACAGCAGACGTCATCCTTTGTTTTACTGCACTTTCAAATTAAAAAAAAAAAAAGGCTATTGTGTCTAGTACATGTGTATGTCAGGCATCATTATTGAAAACTGAAGAAGAAAAATGAGCAGAAAGAAAGAATGAAAAACTAACCAAACTCCCACCATTTAGTCTTTTTCTCACTTTGAGTGTACATTTTGCCCCCTTTCCTACTCTACTGAGTTCAGATTTCTGAGAGCAGCTACTGAGGAGCCATTGCAATGCCGTTCTGAGTACCGCTCCCACATCCAGGCATCCTTACTGGCTGACCAAGAGGCAGGCCGCCCTACCTGCTCCATCCTGAGCACATTGTTTATTTCTGATTGGCAAGGGGCCAGGGCATAGAGACCAAGGACCACTGTGCAGAGACTCAGCCTTGCACACAGCCACTGGCAGTCGTGAAGATGTGTTTTTGTTGCAAAGGTGTGGCATGGCCTTGCACATGCCCGGTCCCAACCAAAAGTGCACATCACGTGCTGGAGGGAGATGAGAGTTGTGCAGCTGCCAGCTGTGGGGATTAAAAGAAAGAGAAGATGCTCAGATGTGAGCCAGGAGCAATGGACCATGGTTCCAGTCTATCCCTGCTGGATCTCTGTTGGGAGTTAAGATGCCTAAGTCCAAGCCTATGTCTTCAGCAGCTGTAGGCAATGATGTATGGCTCTACCCATCCTCAGTAGCTGCTTTTGCAAGGTCTGCAATGTCTTCTTCTACAACCACTGTTGGAGCAGCCCCATGTGCACCGCTGCCTCTAGCCAGGGCCCCGAGCACCAACACTCCCACCTCCACCCCCTGCAAACAAAGTGCTCTTCCCCCAAACACTTGTGGTTCCCTGGACCAGCTCCCTTTTCCAGGGAGCAAGAATGGAAGTTCCAAGAGTTAGGATGGGGTTATTGCAAGAGGAAACAACTACTTCCCTGAGAGACCAGCCCTTCTTATTCCCTTAATTATAATTCTTTACTTGCAGTATGCATCAGCTTGTATTTAAATAAACAATGAGGGGTTTCAAACAGAGAAACTATGAAAATGAAATTGCTGTAATTTACATCCCAGGGGGCTGAGGCTGTAGAGTTTTCTGAATGCCAAGTAAATAAATAAAAACTTAAATAAGTGTCAAGTTGGAGGTGGCCTATGAGTTGTAAAATGGGACAAAGGAGCCAGGTGTGGCCCAGGACAACTTATGAGTTCTAGGCTCCCTGTGTGATGGTCCAGGTTACTTTCTGTACTCTCTGGAATACAGAACTGCACCAGGAATATCAGCCCCTTCTTCAAGGGAGGTGGGAATGCCATGGTTTATATGATCCGGAAATGATGCATCACGGCAAACCCAGGAGTGAGACTGCCCTTACGGGTTTGGGACTGTGGCAGGGTGGGCAGGGTAAGCTGTGTTCCAGCAGGCATAAACAAGCCAGAAACCAACAGGACAATGTTGAGGTCCATGCCCTGTCACTCTGTCACGAGTCAGGGAACATGAAGAGAGGTATTGCCAAAACAAATACAAAAGTATGAGCTATTCGGGTTCTGCTGCTGTAGAGGACTGCTGAAAATAGGAGTCCAGGGAAATCTCCAGGATTGACTTTGCAATGCTGCATGGAGCGATGTGAATTGATGCATGCATATATGCACATGGGTTTGCTTCCTATATGGGGTTAAAAGGGCCCTGAGGATTCTAGGAGATGAAGCTGAGGACAGGTTAAAGGATAGGCATTAATAAGGCAGGGGAAAGAGCAGTTGGGAAGAGGCTTTATAATGCCATTGCTGGGGACTTTCTAAACGTTGTTGTTGTTGTTGTTGTTGTTGTTGTTGTTGTTGTTGTTGTTGCAATAGGCAGCCTTCTGGGAAGATGCTACCAAGGAGCAGGGTCACTGGGTTTGCTGTGTGGGGTGAAGACATGCAAAAGCCTTCAGGTATAAGAGTTATACCTGAATATACCTGTTATACCTGCTATAACCCGTTATACCTATATAAGGTATAAAAGAAAAGTCCAAGGACGGACTTGGGAGAGTGCTGGTTTTGTGTAAGCTCAGTCCGTAATCAAGTTCGGTGGCTGGGAGAGGGCAACTGTGCCTGGCCAGATCTGGGTCATGTGCCCCTCCTGTGGGTGGGGGTCATAGTGGCTATTTCAAGATGAATGGTCCCATGTCCACCAGAAAGAGCAAGCTAGGTGCTTCCCAAAGGAAAACAGGACACTGTGAGTAGTTCAAATGTGATGGGAAAAAAAGTACTGGGCAGACACAACTTCAGTTACAACAAGAAAAAACTCAAGAGAAAGCCCTGTGCCCTTCGAGAGAATCAGGAGATAGATAGTACGAGGGAGAAAGGGAAGATGAGGCAGGGCTGCCTAGTGCCTTAATCCACGGAGGCTGCTGAAACAGAACACCACAGCCCGAGGAGCTGATACACAGCAGAAATACATTTTATCTCACAGTTCTGGAGGCTGAGAAGTGCCACATCAAGGCCTCAGCAGATCCAGGGTCTGGGGAGGCTCACACTTCCTGGTTTTTGCTGTGTCTTCCCAGGATGGAAGGAGACAGCAAGCTCTATGGGGTCTCATTCGTTAACAGAAGGCTTCCCACTCATGAGCTAAGCACCTCCCAAAGGCCCCACCTCCTCTACCAGCACACTGGAGATGAGGTTTCAACCCATGGATTTTAGGAGGGCACCAGCATTCAATCTAGGGCATCTGGTGTGTAGAAGCCGCTAGTGCGTCCCAAATGTTTATCCCCCTTCTGCCTTGGCTCCAGAGCCTCTCCATTTCCCCAAGCACACTGCAGCCAGGACTGAAGGGTGCATCTCCCACGCCCCCCGCCCCCTGCAGCGGTCTGTCTGTTTAGCCGAGTGACTAAATCACGGCCACTGAAAAGGAAGCAGAAGCGTCTGGTGGGACTCTTGGAGGGCTCCTCGAAAGGGAGGAAGTCTCCCTTCCACCTCTTCTCCATCATGTTACCTGGTCCTTCTAGACCAGGCAGTCATCATGAAGATGGAGGCAGCGTTGCAAAGCAGAGAGGAGGAGGCTGTGTCCCCAGTGATGGTGTGGAGTGGCTACACCAGTGCTGGCGCATTCACTTCTGGTTTTCTTTCGTGTGAAAGAATTTCCCACCCTGGCTGGGTCCCTATTACCACCGGCCAAATGCAGTTCCTAACTGACATGGCTGGGCTCCAATCCAGACCCTCTGTGATTCTCCAGGCCTGGTTTCCCAGCTCTCACTGGCGGCCAACGAGAGCTCCACTGTTGTCTCTTGCTCCTGCTCCTCCTGCTCCTGCCACCAGTCTCTCAGAATCCAGGGCCTGGAGAGACAATGCCCTGTCCTAACTAAGCAAATGTTTCCATCCTTATGGCATTTATAACCTACCTGCATGTCTATATCCTTATGGCTCTCATTTAACTGAGAAATTCTCAAGAAACTGTATTTAGAGCAATATCATTAAGTGACTGCTTGACTGCGTACTTGATATCATGCAATCCTTCCCCAAATACCAGCTATCCACCCAACATATATATTTTCTATTTGGCGGATTAGAATCTGACCTCTAACCAGTGATACGGTCAAAAAAAAAAAAAAGAACAAAAATAACACATCTATTTTGTAAGAAGCTTGTCTTCCAGACTTTTCCACAGACCAAGGGGTGCTTTATGTTCACATATGTACATCGTATATTGTAATACGAAATGGATATTGACTGCAGCTGAGGTGAATATCCACATGTATTGACCTCAGAGGTAAATATTGACTGAGACAAAGGTAAAATCGATGCTTACCTTGAGGGATAATAAATCTGGATATCTATTGAAATAAGAAGTCAATAGGCGCATTGTTACAAACTCTCGTGGTTATAGTCGCTTGAGCACATTTGTACAGCGAGCGGTCGCTGATTGTTTTCCAGAAAATCAGGTAGGAGTTCACAGAGGCTGCACTGATGGGACTTTTCTCCAGCTAGCACCACACTAGGTAAATTATCCCACCAGGCCTGGCAAAGGAAGGAGTCTAGCCTCCATCTTCAGAAAGAGTTACTGAATTAGGCGTTTACGTTGGTAATTTCAGTTTGTCTTCCCCATAGCAGAAAAGACTCCCATGGTTATCTCCATTGCACAGCATGGTAAACTGAGGCTCAGAGAATAGAGAAACTCATCTGAGATCAGAGATAATAAACGGAGGTGCTCTGAATTCAAAATCCAATTGCGTAATAGATGATGGAGCCCCCTCCACCTCATGACTATGACTGGGCTGTGAATCCCCAGTGGAGCAAGCTCCCAATCAGGGCAGGGTCAAAGGCTTTACAAGTGACTGTCTAGATAGAGGTGTTTTACAAAATTCTGGCCAATGAGTTAGCAGCATAAGTCTGTTGAGGAGCTCTGGGGGAAAGTTCCCTTGTTCCTGAGATACACACCCAAAAAGAGGACGTACCTTCGTCCTCCAACACTCCGCTCTCTGGTTATGATGTCTGGAATTGTGGAAGCCGTGACTGAAAATGTGAGGGAGACTCTAACTGAGGGATACACTGATAAAGAACCGCAGGGAAGTGGAGCCAGATCATGGTGTGTCATCACTGGGACCACCCTCCTTCTGGACTTCAGATTAGATGAGGTAACACATTTTAACACAACCGAAATCACTGCAAGTTGAGTTTCCTGCTATCTGCAGTCCAAAGCGTCTCAACTGATACAAGTAGGTGCCATCTTACCCCCTTTTATACACAAAGAAACTTTGGCTTAGGAATGGTGGGTGTCACATGTGGCAGATAGGACCGTCTAAGTCACTCACGAGTTCTTAACTGCCTCTGCGACCACCCCAGGCATGCCTCCCATTTGGAGCTTACACCATGATCTACTGGAAATCAGGTCCTACAAACGAAACCCACTAGAACTGGCATCAATCCCCGTGCAACTCCTTTACGTATGCACTGTTTGAGATGAAACCTGTCAATACTTAACTGAGCTAAAAGATATTTTTCTCTGCCGTAACGCACAATTTGCAGGAAAACATGGTCATTTTCCCCTCAACACCTATTACTACAATTTATCACAAGGCTTATGCTCAACGAATACACTATGTGCTTTAAATGCTCCTGGTCCAACCTCTTCCTTGCCCTCCTTCCTCTCTCCTCTTCTACTGGGGGATAGATCTTGTTTATTCCTTAGTGAGCAGCAAAAAATGATAATAGACTTAGATGTTTCCTCCATCCTCTTGACCATCACCACCATATTGGATCTGTCTTCCATACCAGTAAAACACCTTGACAGACCTTTCATAAGAAGATCCAACACACCAGATGCCTTCACTAACCCTCAACTTAGTGCCTAGTTTCTATCAGGCATTGCTAGCTTTTTCTAAATGCATTTTTCTTCAAAAATGCAGGTATCATTTCATTTTACTTCTGCAATCCTAGGACCTATAACAGTACCTGACGTACAGAAAAATCACAGAATTCACCAACAGTCATAGACTTCAGGTAGGTAAGAGAGGCCATGTATAGTGAAATTCTTTTGGAAAATTCCAGCAAATACCAACTTCTTATGAGAAGACCTCTTACCCTACAGTCTTTTATCTTTTCTCACCTTCCAGCAAAGAAGCAATATCACAATTAATGTCCATGTTTCTTATTCTTCATAAAGAAAAAATAAATAAAACAAGCCAGCAGACAGGCTATGAAACAGTTAAACTAAGGGAAGCCAAAAGAAAGTGAAGAGTCACACACTGTAAGTTCCATTTTTACCGTTCCAGGTCTGTATTTTTATAGGAAATCAGGACACTTTATCATCCACTTATTGGTTATCTTTATGCCATTACAAACCCGTGCTAAGAAGCTGCCTCTCTGCTGCAGCCTCTTTGAGACACCCAGGGTCTTAGTTAGGAGCCAGTGTAGGGGGGCACTGAAGAATCCCATCAGCTGTGGGGCCCAGTAGAGGAAAAACACAAAGAAAGGAGGGGGTCTGTTCTCTGTTGTTGAGCTAGTACATCCATCTTCTCCTGTCCTCAGACATCACAGCACTCATCTTCATACCTCTAGCTTCGGACTTACCCCACCATTCCCCTTGGGTCCCAGACCTCTGGACTCAGACTAAAGACTGAATCTTACCACAGTCTTGTTTCTCCAGCTCGCAGAAGGCAGACTGTAGGAGTTCTTTACCTCCGTAACCTTCTAAGCCAATTCCTGTTCTATTTATCTGTCATCTATCTCATATCCACCCATATGTCTTATTGGTTGTTTCTCTGGAGAATCCTAATACCACTGACTGGGTCAGAGAAAATAAATGTCTCAGTATGGTGGCCATGGTCCCAGAGACAGGCACTACAAAACGGCTACTAAACAGTACAGATGGGAGACAAAGGACGGAGCAGTCATATCTTCCTGTCCTCGTCCTTCTCCTCCACCACCATTATCATCATTACCAGCCCCACAAGAAAACCTGTGCTTCTCTGCAGGGACCATTCCAGATATTTCTCTTTATCTCCAGCATCTTGTCTGGCACACAGTAGGTGCTCGATCAGTTGACATTAAATGAATAAGGTGGTAAAGAAGGCATTAAGTGGCACCCAGGACACCTCAGCAGGCATGAACACTGGACAGTAGCTCAGCGGACAGAATGACCTCAACCTTCTCTGTACCTCCACGTCCTCATCTAGAAAAAGTGAGCTAACGAGTGCTGCAAGTGGCTTTGTTTATTCCTTGATTCTAGCAATGAGAATCTTTCTCCTGCTCATGACCTGCTTGAAGGAAGTTATCAGGCCATTTCCCAAGTAAGTTTCAGGGACCAGGAAACAATGGATTTTGCTGCTGGGCAAGAGTTTCCTGAGAGCAAGGCTCACTAGGGTACAGAATGGCCGCATCCCATCCCCCAGGATGTCAACTAAGCATTTTACCAACGGCAGCCTCAGGAAATCAGGCTGTTAATTTAATGCAGTGGCCTGAATCTTCATTATCTACACCCAAAAACCATGAGTCAGGTCTCCTTCCGGCCAAATGCCACAACCTGTATGAGTCTGGGGCTCCTGTCACGTGGACAGTATTTTAAAGGCTTCAGCAGGAGCAATTGAGCCACGAGGGAAAACTGGGCCACCTACCTCACCAATACCAGCCCTGCTGGCATCCGTGCCAGGTGGCCAGCAGCAACACAAGGCTCAGCTCCATGGACAGGTACAATCATGGCCCCCTGGGGAGCAGACGCACAATGCTGAATGTATCTGCATGGTTACATTAGTATTTTATCTCATTACAACTACAAGAGTGAAGTCCCTTGTAAACACTCTGATCCTTTCTAAGAGTGAGGTCCGCGTGATTTACATAAGCACAAGTAAACACACTGAAAAAGGATGTCACTTAAGAGACTTAATGTTTCCTGGCAGCAATAAATTGGCATTCATTGGGCCAGTTCACATCTTTACCAGGAGAAGTCTTGGCACAAGGATATCAAACAGTACAAGACTGCACTGGCTAGCCAATGGATGTTTGTCGGCAGCTCCTCAGAAACGAGACATCTGCCATGATCCAGCACCTGCCCGTCTGGGTTACTAGCTTCTCTACTCCCCACACCGCTGCGTCAGAACGCCCCATGAGTCCAACACCAAAGAAAATGACACTTCTTCTGATCAACATCTCTGTTTACGGTAATCAAGGGAGGGCGGTGAGCTAGTCTCAGGATGCCGAGTGATCACTTGTTTTCAGGATAATCAATAAGACACTTATCTTGAAAGATTCATGCGAGTTTGGAATCCATTATGAATGGGATGATGATAAAAGTCTCACAAAGAGTTGCCGGGTATTTTTTTTTTTAGTTCTTTATCAGAGAGTTATCCTCCATTTCATTGGTTTCTCGAAATGTTATACAAATTTTAAAAAGAATACGCACTATATTATGCCATCATCAAATAGCTAGATTTCCTCAAGATTTAATAGGAATTTTCGAACTCAGATGCTGTGGAATCTTGGGATAATACCTTTAAGGCTTAAAAAAAGGGGGAAGGAGGGGCTCCCCGTAGAGGGTATGAAGGGATGCAATACCACATATAATAAAAATGGCATGAATTTCACAAACCTGGACCTGAAAGTGAGACCCCACCAGTTACAGACAGATGACTTTGCTGGGCACATTACTTAACCTTTCAACACTGAGATTTCCCACATCAAACAGATGATATTGGCATCTCTATCCTAGGGATGTGGTAAAGAGGAAATGAAATTATCTGCATGAAAGGTTTACCACAGTCCCAAACATACAAAATGTTTGTTATTCCTAAACTTCTGACTTGGGTCACCTTGAGCGAGTTACTAAATCTTTCTCTGAGTCACTACTTTTTCATTTCCAAAGCAGGAATACGGGGTAGCTGGGTGGCTCAGTCAGTTAAGTGCCTGCCTTTGGCTCAGGTCATGATCCCAGGGTACTGGGATCAAACCCTGCATTGGGCTCCCTGCTCAGCAGGGAGCCTGTTTCTCCCTCTCCCCTTACTCCTTCCCTCTGCTCATGCTCTTTCTCTCTCTGTCAAATAAATAAATAAAATATTTTAAAAAATAATAAAGTGGGAACAATAAGTATGTTGCAGCATGGTTGGGGAATTAAATCAGAGAGTGAGTAGAGTAGCATCTGCTGGCACATGGTAGGTCTACACTAAAAATGATAAATAATCGTATGGCAAAAACTCACTGTTTTTCCTTTAATCTCACCCATAACATTTCGGACACCAGATGTGTGCAGTTTTTCCCACACTGACCAATTCTCTGACACCAGCTGGGTGTCCCACAGTTCACTTCTCTTCTAACACTAAGCAGAGTTATTGCACACCCCACAGGCTAGGACTCAGGCCCACAAGACTGCCCCCACTTCAGATGCCAATCTCAAACCTGGTTTTCTAGCTTACCCAAAACTTCCGTCGAGACTTGGATACACATTGAAGGTTCCCACCACCTGCTCCTCAGGCTCCATAATTTGCTACAGCAGCTCATGTAACCTAGGAAAGCAGTTTACTTACTATGGCCGACTTACTCCAAAGGATATTTTAAAGGTTGTAAATGAACAGCAGATGAAGGGATACATACAGTGAGGTGTGGAAGGGTCCTGAGCACAGGAGCTTCTGTCCCTGTGGAGTGGGGTGGGCCACCCTCCAGGCTCATGGATGTGTTTACGAATGAGAAGCTCTCTGAACCCCACACATGAAGGATCTTTATGGACAGTTCAATGTGTAGACATGATTGAATATTAACTAACTCAGTTTCCAAAAACCCTCTCTCCCTCCAGAGAATGGGAGGTGGGGGGTGAAAGTTCCAAGACAGCTTGGTCTTTCAGGTGACCAGCCCAAATCCAGGCTCCGGCTACTGGTTACTTCGTTAGAACAAAAGAAACACCTATCACCCAGGAAATACCAAGGGTTTGAGGAGCTCTGTGTCAGGAACCAGGGTCAAAGACCAAATACTATCAGGAGCCAGAGGTAGAGACCAATATAGGTATCTCTTATCATGTCACAATAGTATTTAACTAGAAAAACAAACTTAAGAGAGAACTAAGAAATCTACTCTTAACCTCTCCATTTCACAAATAAGGAAACAGAGGCTCAGAGAACCTTATCTTGTCTCAGATTACATGGAGCAATTATTTTGCAGGTAGGCCTGGAACTGAATCTCTTGAGAGCAAGGAAAACCTGCAGCCTGGATGGGAGCACAAGACAAGAGGCTCCAGAAGGTGAACCACAATGCGCAGACAGAGGAATCGGCCAAGGTCTATCATAACTGGAAATCGGCCTCTGTCTGGGGGTAGAGGGGGAGCAAAAGGAACCAGGCCTCCAGGGAGGAAGCCAAGCCTGAGCTAGGCAAAAAAAGGAATGGTGGTATGAAGTGACTTTGAAGAAGGTACTAGTTAGGCTAAGTCAAGGAGCTATGGCAAGATCACCACAGCAAAGTGAAGGGAATAATAAAGTAAACAAGGAGCCTCCTGGGAGCCTGGGGCTCATCTGACTTAATGCTAAGTCCCCCTGGCCAGCAAAAGACTAGCTGGGAGCCCATCAGTGGATCCAGCCTTGGGGAGCTGGTCAAGGGCTGCATGAGTAAGCACCATAACTAAAAAGCTGGTCCCCAAAGAGACAGAATGCTAAGGCATCCCCAAGTTCCTGGTAGGCAGCTGCAGCAATGGTCTCCATTCAGCTTAGGATCCTATCTCGGGGAGATCTGCTACCGGGGCCTGGTCTCCTCTTGGCCCTAAATAGATCAACACTTGGCCTGAGTTTGCAGATGACTTTTTTATGGGTCACACCATTGACGCTGTCCCTGTGGTCGGAAATAGCCCGGGGCTGGTCAGAACCACAACACTATAAATCTGATGCTATATTTAGTCACACAGACATGGCTCAAGAATTTCTTTTTAGGTTTGGTTTTTGAGTGATGGACCCATAGTTGCCTTTGTACAGGCCTCCACCCGGAAGTAGGCCACTGGGTTATCTCGGCCTTCCTCCACCTTCACCACCTGGCCCGCAGGCACCTACTTATTAATGCTTGGATGTAAGCAGGAGGAAAACTCTCAAAGAATGGAAAATTCCCTCGCATGCTTTCTTTTGAGGTATTGCTTACATGTGCTGAAGGGCACAAACACTAAATACACAGCTTGATGGGCTTTTACATATGTCCGCACCCATGGGATAGTATTCCCAGATCAATCTACAGACCACTGCCGGCACGCCAGAAGGCACCCTCCATCCCCTTACAGGTAACCACTCTTCCAGCTTTTCTCACATGGAGAAGTCTTGGCTGCTTTTGGCCTTTCCATAAATGGAATCATTGTACCCCGGCTTCTTTCACTCAACTCTCGGCCTGACTCTCAAACTCTATAATGTATATAAAAATAGCACCTCTGCCCACTTGTCTTCAGCATCCACTGCACGCTAGTGTCGGAGCAATCCTCGTGTTTCATTCTCACTGCACACTTGGCCGATGGGAATTACTATTCTAGTTTTACTGATGAGGAAATGTAAGCATGGGGGGATTAGGTGACCAGGCAGTGAGGCAAAATCCTGAGGCTAGAAATGAACATTTTGGGATCATGGATTCAAGGGTTTGGTGTCCAAAATCCACGTTCTTTCCTCCTAGCCGATTTGCTTTTTAATTCTTGGCTCCAGGGTTGGGAATAATTCACAGAAAGCCCTTCTTAATGTGTCTGCCACACTGTATGTGGTGATAAATATTACCTATGGTGATGATGATGATCAAGGGGATAAAGATAATTCTATTGGGCCCTGTGTGAATGGTGGGGAAGCAGAAAGGAAAAAGACAGACACAGGCCTGGGCCTCATGGCTCTTACAGCCTGGTGTGAAAGACATAAAATAAACACACTAATAACCAGAATGGTAACTTGTGATTATGAAGAGATGGGATGGGTCGCTTCGGACCACAGTGAACTTCAAGGCCTAGGCAACGTGTCCACAATGGCATTTTTCATCACAAACTGTTATAGAACAGGAAGGCGCGAGACCTTCAGCAATGTCACAGAGCAGTTACTGAAGATGCCTAAAATATTCCCCCCAGTAGGTAAGCAACACTAACCAGCTTTGCTCTGATAAAGCTCTGCACCTGAGAGGCTCAATGACATCTGCAGGTGGACGCTCAGGGAAGAGCATTTAAAAGGCAGCTTCGCCCTTGACTCTTCATTCTGCATGTCAAAAGCACTTAACTCAAAACCCTCAGGATCAGCACCACCATGTGGGGGCATCTGCTCCAGAGCCAGACCACCCGCCGCCTGGTGCTCTGACACTGAAGGCGCTCGCCTCATCGTTACGTTACCAGTGACTCAGTTGCAGCCTGGGAAGATGAGCACGGGGTGCTGGGATTTCTAGGACTCCTTTCAAGGAATGGCAGCCAAGGTTTTCCCCACAAAACCTACAATCCATATTCCATTTTGTGACCTGGGATTCTGCTTCAGAGAAAAGGAAAATGAAACTCCTCTTCATGGATTCACTGTGATTCTCAATCCCTTTAATGATGCTGGGGTGGCGTCTCACCTTACACTCTTTAGGAGGAAGATGCTAGAGATGGTGCAGACAGCAAACCTGAATATTGTCAGAATTCCTCTTGAAATGCTGAGGAGCAAGAGAGCCGATTGTTGCGACAGCACAGGCATGGCCCCCTTCCTCTGGCTGAACCGCCAGGTAAAACAGCTGCCTGGGTTTACAGACCCGGTTAGTATTATAGAACACACAGCATTAAAGAGTTCCCATTACAGGATGCTCCAATCCCAGAGGCTTATGGGGACAAAGACTTCAAGAACAAAAGACTCTCGGCTTTTCTGAGCCTCTTGCTCAGTGCGGGGAACGGAGAAAATCACCGTATGATGGAAAAACCTGTTCACCGAGCCTAAAGTTGGCCTTGAGTAGGTTAAATGTGTACCGGACGGCATCCTGCTTAAGACTATGACATCTCAATGGCAGTGTCCCCCTCTCCATCGTCTCCATATTCTCAGAACTGGTAGAGCCCCAGTGCACAGTAGGTGCACTCGGCCACAGTGGAACGCCCGCTTAGAACTGACCTACCCAATAAAGGGTTGCCAGGACTTTTCTCAATCAGGGGCAGAAGGACCCATAGGTGGAAGTAGCCGGGAGCCAGAGTCTGGCTCAACTGGATGAAGACATTTCCAATAACTGTATCTTTGCATAGTAACAAGTTTACTATTAAGCAAAGGTCATTAGTCATCTAGAAATGATGGAGCACAGAGATGTGTATCAGCTGAAGTTGGACTAATCAACAGCCAACGGATGAATGACATTCTTGGGAAGTTGTCACTGGTCAATAAATAATCAGAAACATAGGATCACATAAAGTTTTTTGTGAACCTATCCAAGTTTTTAAACTGTCCTTACACTCCCAAGACAGAATGGCAAGCCAATCAATGTCAGCTCACAGGAAGAATATAATTTTTGACCAAATAAATCTCAACATGCAAACAAACACTGATACTCCCTATCTGTAAGGGGTATGCTTGACACCCCATTTTCATTGACGTTAAGATAATTAACATCTTTATCTACATCGAATGGTAACCTCGAATGACAAGTGTAACATAGCCCAACAGCAACTGCTATCAAAAGTATAGATCTCACTTCATTTTTACCTCCACCTGACACAGTTTGGCCGCGTATTGACCACTTAGGAACACTTTTCTGGCCATAAATCTGATCAATAATTCACTCGTGCAGAACATATAACTGCACATTTTCTGTTCATACAACCCGTTGATAATGAGTGCCGATTACAGAATCGAGAAACCAAAGATGCTCACGCACCCAGTGATCCTTCTCAGGGAACTAACCTGAAAATGATCCTTGCCTTGCCTACAAATGAAATATTTAAAACAATGTTTTGATGCCACGAGTTATACCTGACATATTTGTCGATTTTCACAGACGCTGGGAGTGATTAGATTTGGGGGTCAGTTACTTTAAGGTCACCTGGAGACCACACATTTTAATTTCAAATAGAGGATGACAAACTTGATAAGCAAAACTTTATAAAATAAAAGGATATGAAATCAACTTACACTACTAGTTGGTATGGGGAAAACTTTTGTATTAAGTCCTGTCATCTGAAGGTAGGGGACCTGGTGTTACAAGAGATAATTTTCCTGACAAATAACCTTGATAAGTTAAGGCACCTAGAAAATATACTGTTATAAAGGACTTCAAACCATGGGCAGCATTTATTCTCAGTGAGGAGGAGGCAGAGGCCAAAGAGACATTGGTTTCCTGTCTCAAGGCATTCATTGGTAAGGAACCTATTCTGAGGGGTTTACAATAAATCTAGAAAGATCATTACCATGAACATGTGGAATGGCAAGACTAACAGGCAGGCGGCCACAACCACAAAGGGTTAAGCTATAAAGACAATGAGAGGGCCTAGAAGTGCTTTAAAACTCAATTAAAATAAAACCAGTTCCTGTTAGTTTTTCCAATCCAGATTTAAGACTCATTCTGTATTATCTATTCATATGAAAAAGGGTACAGCAATTGAATTTTGAATATGCTAACCCATTTTCTCAGCTATAGAAAACGCTGGCTTCCAGCCCAATGAATACAACAGCCACATGCTCAAGACCCTTAATTATCTAATTAATGTAGTGTCATTTTAGCAATTAGTTCAAATGACCATATGTAACTTTTTTTCTTTATAAAATCAGAATAGTAAATATTTTTTTAAATACTTGTCCTGACCATATCCTGTGCATTAAGTATACACAACAGCTATTAAAAACAGAAAATGACCAGTAAAGCTTTTAAATAATAAAAAAATTAAGCACAAAACCAATTGTAATATGGGCAGTAGCTGATTTTCATATGATTAAAGTCATCTAATAAGTTAACAGATAACCTTTTGACGTCTGCTACCCTAGACTCACGACCAAGAACGACCACCTGGGTTGGCAACTATCACCACAGGCAATGACAAGGCATCTTTGGGGTGGTGTTAAGAGAAGAATGCATTCTACTGGAGGCCCTAATAAATGGCATTATAAAATGAATACTAATTAGAAAAACTTCACAGAGACTACACTTGCTCCCCATTTTCTCCCCACTGCCACCATGGAGCTGAACTCTAAATTCTTCAAATACTCTGCATACCAGATGATGTCACAAGTTGATTCTATAATTCACGAATACCAGGGCTTTGGGGTTATAAAGCAAACATTGTAGAAAAGTGTGCTGATGCTAAAGGAATTATTCCTGTGCCATTTGTGTGAGCGTCCATTTGGCCGTCCATCTGTGATAGGGCCACTGGCCACCACCTTGGCCATTCGTGAGGAGGTGTTGTTTATTTGGGAGCAGAGAGCCAATCAGTCTGTCATTGGTGATCAGCACTAAATGGAATTCTTTGTCAGCAAAGGGAACCCTAAGTATGGCCCTTGCTTTTAAAGAGCTTGCCGCCTGCTGGAGAAGGCAAGTGCACACACCCAGAAGAGCATATTTCTGGGAACCCTGTGCCTTAAACGGGGCGTTATTTGGAGGAGTCCCTCACAAGTCCTGGGGTTTGAGTATGGAGAAATGAAGTCTATGGTTTGAGAGGAAATGGTGGCGCTTTCCTTGGGTTTCAGTGAGTCTTCCAGGCAGTCTAATTTCAAGTAGAAGAGAAACATACATATTTTTGAGCATTACTGTGTTCCAGGTGTCGCTGTTGAAGGACCTAAAGATAATATTATCCTGTCCCATTGCTCGCAACTACCTTGCAAGCTGGATGATATATGTTCTCGAAAGAGGCGGAAATTCAAATATTTCTCAGCCCCTTGCTCCATCTATAATGTGACAGAAAAAGAGGATCTCCCAGACCACACTGGCTCTCAAATTCTACATACCAAGGCTCAGGGGTTGCCTGGCTGGCTTCCTCTTTTAAATCGGAATGCTACCTCCATGTTCCCACCACGGCACATCACTGACACTGTCTTGAGGCCTTTCTCCCCAGCCAGACCTATCTTTTGCTCCTGCCTACTTCTCCTGGTTTATGTTTGATGAGGAGTAAATACCTGCACTGCTCTGAAGATCCCACACTCTTCCGCTCCTCTGGTCTTTCTGTCGCAGGGACCCTTCCTTCCTTTGCCGGCTTGCTGAACTCTGCTCATCCTGCAGCTTCGCGGAGACATCACCTCATCTCTGGAGCCAGCCTGCCACCCTCTCCTCCTGCTTCTTCTATGTCCTCCATACCTGAAACGTAGTTCTGTCACACTGTTGCAATTTATTTAAGTATCTGTCTCCTTGACCAAGCTGTGAGTTTCTTAAGAGTAAAGCAAAAACAGCCCTTTTATCCCTAGTTTTTTTTTTTTTTAAAGATTTTATTTATTGGACAGAGAGAGATCACAGGTAGGCAGAGAGGCAGGCAGAGAGAGTGGGAAGCAGGCTCCCTGCTGAGCAGAGAGACCGATGGGGGGCTCGATCCCAGGACCCTGAGATCATGACCTGCGTGGAAGGCAGAGGTTTTTTAACCCACTGAGCCACCCAGGTGCCCCATATCCCTAGTTCTTAATAAAGTAACATCCATAGAGTGGGAGCTTCACAATTACTCCTGAATCATTAAATGGATTTCTAACAGCTCCAAAAAATCGGAACAAAAAGAAAACAGGACTGAGAATGGAAGAGAAGGGCTGACAGTATGAAAAAAAGAAGGAAACTGAAACTGCGAAGCAAGAAAGCAAAAAAAAAAAAAAAATACAGAAGAGGTACAATGTAACTTTATTAATGTTATTCTTCTGTGGTGTAGGTTTCTGAAAAGCAAGACATGCCCTAAGTAATATTAACAATCAACAAAGCTATCACAGCATTACAAATGCTATTCATTAATGGACACGTACCCTCGTCATTAAATCTGTTTACAAACAAGCACTCTGCAACCGATAACTCCTGTTCCAGGCATCAGAGATGCAATTCTGGAAGCCACACAGAAAGCCAGGCTTTCAGAAAGCCATGGCGTTGTATTCATTTTCATTTATTTATAATGTGGATGTACCATATTGATCTTTTTCCAAATGACCCAGAGCTGGAAATGATTTCTTTTGTACTGTACACCTACATACATATATATATATATATATATATATATATATATATATATACACACATATATGTATATATATATACACACACATACACACACACACACCTATTATCTGTATACACACACACACACACACAGATATATACACCTATCTTTCCAACTATCTATCCATCCAGCTTATCTATATATTTGGATTTGGTGTATATATACACCATATCATTGAATGATAAAAGACCAGTCCAATGGTATGAGGTTATTTTTAATTGGCAGGAAGGTAAAAAGCATCAACCAGCTCAACTGTCCTATGTTAAGGTCAGATGGTATCTAAGTGCTTTTTATTTTTTTATTATTATTATTTTTAAAGATTTTATTTATTTGACAGAGAGATACACACTGAGAGAGGGAACACAAGCAGGAGAAGTGGGAGAGAGAGAAGCAGGCTCCCTGCAGAGTAAGGACTTTGGGATCATGACCTGAGCCGAAGGCAGAGGCTTTAACCCACTGAGCCACCCAGGCGCCCCTCTAAGTACTTTTTAAAGCAGGTAGTTGAAATGACGTGTACTCAACCATATTATAAAGTATCTAGATGAACAAAGGCCATATACGTTTTTCCTTTGAAATTTGCACCCACGTGACAAATGTTCTTGTGAAAATATTAATTAGCAAGTCTTGGTTGTTTGAAAGAACTGTGGCTGTGAGGGTACAGTTGATCGACAGCAAAAACCATATTTGAATACATTCTGTCAAAGTAAAATCCTGAAACTGAATTACCAATGGCACAAGCCCAAACAAGGTCGCCTGTGCATGTGCTAAATTGAAAGTCATACCATTGACATTTCCTAGCAACAGATTCTTCAGAAAGCGCCAAGACTGCTCAGATGATGCGGTCAAAGAGAGAGCCAGCACACAGCATCCCAGAGCTATTAGTCGGGGATGAGCCAAATGTCATGATGGAGGTGCAAAGATTAGACATGGGTACAATCATCGCCATTTAAATGATTTAGTAACTGAAGCCCAGAAAGGTTAAGTAAATTATCCAAGGTCACAAAGTTGGGAAGTTTGGAGTTGAACTCTAGCTGGTCTGGCTCCAAAGCTGAAAATTGTACCCAGTGCTTCTTAGTGGAATCTGGGGTTGGATGAAAGGTGAGCCAGCTAAATGATGAACTAGGGGCCGGGGCCTCCTTACTCATGCAATGTAGGGAACGAATGCAAATACCAGAGGTACTACTCTAAAGGAGGCTAAAATCTGGACAAGCTACTGGGATATTTTTTATTTAATTTTATAAAAATATACTTTATACTTAAAATGTATGTGTGTGTGTATCTCCAATAAATCCCAAAGACTAGACAGGAAGTCTGTTCAGCAAACACTTACCTCACATTCTCACGTCTCCCTGGAAGGTGTAAAATTCCCCACGTGAAGTTGAACTTGACCATGTAACTGGCTTTGGCCAATGAAATGTGAATCCAGATCTCAGTCTAGCCCTGACAAGGCACTGGGAGCTACCAATTTCCACCATGGGAAGCATGTGCCCCAATCCATCAGGCGAAGCCTAAGTTCCAGAAGAGCACTGGTGAAGTCAGGCCACCGTAGGCAACCCACAGACCAATCATTCCATCTCAAGGTGGTTTGTTAGGCAGCAATAACACAGAGTGGGAATGGGATGAAAAACACAATGGTCAAGCCATATAAGAGTAAACTGATAGTAATGTGTGGAGGGTGGCCCAGAGGGGCTAACCTTCGAAGGATTCTTCAGAAAGGATTCTTTCAAACAACCAAGACTTGCTAATTAATATTTTCACAAGAACATTTGTCACGTGGGTGCAAATTTCAACCAGCATTTTTATGTGGTTACTCATCTCATGGCTAGGTGGCTTTAGCACCTGATTCGAAGGGCCTGCCATGGAAAGAAATCTGCCTCCTGGAGAAGGAAGGGTACTCATGCCCTTTCAAGCCCAGTGCCTTCAACTAAGGAAAATGTGCAAAAGGAAAACACAGAAATCATGTCACAGCTCTATTCTCAACTGATAGCCATGCTGGGTGTACCTTTTGGACAAAAGAAAGAACACTGGACATTTTGTGAGTTCTGGAAAATCCTGGAAGCATTATTTGTTGCAGAAAAGTTGGGGAAACATGGAAGAAGTGGGATGGAGGCCATTTAAAAGATTCCTCAAGATTATGGCGATTACTTCTTCCCTTTCAAATGCAGGGTATATTGAAGTTTCTTTTAAAAATTCATACAGGAGAATCATCCTATGCAACTGTAAGAGGGAAACTGTCAGACAACATTCCCAATTCAATATTATATTGTGCTTCAAGAAAAGATTTCCATATATTCTAGATTAAAAAAAGCCTCATAAATAAATGATAATCCAGTGCATGCTCTGAAAAATGAAAAAATAATTTTGTGTTTGCATTTTACTCCACAGAGTAAAATTTAATCTCTTTTAATATAGCATGTTTTATATAAAGAGGTAAAAAGATGTAACCTTATGAAAATTGATTTTTTACATGCTTAAAAATGTCCCTTGCAGTATTTATCTAGGCATTTTTCATCTGTGAGTATAGAGGCATCACACATTGATAACTTCACCATGTGGGGTTAAAAGTAAATGGAGTTATTGCAATTTGATTTAATAAAATTTTTCTTTATGTTGTTAAAAATAATCAAGAACAGACACGGGCTTTATCAATGTGCTATCCATTATTCAGGTTATGATTTCAAAATGGCACCATTTTGAACATCTATAATATTGCCAAGCACATGGTAAGTGCTTACTAAATATTTGTCAAATTCATGACTTAGAGGAAGGAATAGGGAAACCAAATGTCCCATGCCAAATCAAAGCTGATGTCACAGGATCTTAGAAAGGGGTAAAATCAGACCATTGGGGTCTTGTCATCAATGCTTGGCTTTCTGAGCATCATCCCTCAAGGGATCTACAGGATATTGGGATTTAAGACTGACACCACATCCTCAGGACTTCTGATACTGTGAAGGCAGGCCAGTTGCAGTCTGTTGTCTTCTAAACAAATATTTCCTAGATACCTATTATGATCAGTATTTGAGAAACTCTAATCTTCAGGTGTCTAATAACTGCCATTTGAAAAGAAAAACATTTGTGACATACTGTCACCTTCAAGGGTAGAACCAGCCCAGAGGCGATTTCTCCTCTGAACTGAAAGAGACTTCAGGACTGCAATTAACACCTACGAAGTCTTCCTTCAATTCAAAATCTTCCTTCTTTAACTTGAAGGCTACAAAGGGCAGCTTTTGAAGGCAGATCTTCGGGCCTTCAGACTCTTCGGGTCTACCTCCCACTGCTCCCAGGGAGCAAACACTCACAGCTTGAAATGGGATTCAGTTTTAGAGGCATCAGGGACATTAACCGGCAGCAAAGAAAGACACTTCCAGTTGGGGGGGAGAGAGTCTAAGGACACCCCACACAATCCCTGCCATCTGGTGTTTACTCCTTTGGGTAATTCTCTCCCTTTGAGTGTGGGCAGGTCCTGCGAGGTGCTTCAAGCCACTAGAAGGGGATGGGGTGTTACTCTTGTGACTACATTATGTTCTCTAAGACTGTCTTTCCAGCCAACTTGTTCTAGACTCTCTTTGCTGCCTTGATGAAGTAGGCTGCCATATTGGGAAAGTCCAGGTAGTAAGGACCCGTAGGGTGATTTCTTGGAGCTAAGGGGGTCTCCAGCCACAACCAAGTCAGCAAGAGGCCCTGAATCATCCAGCTGTAAGAAAATGAAGACTGCCAGTAACCAACCTTTGTGACCTCAGAGGTGAGGAGGTGACCTTGGAAGCCAATTCTTCCCTACTTGGGCTTTTATATGAGAACACAGCCTGGCTGTCACCCTGACTGTGGTCTTGTGAGACTCTAAGCAGAAAACCTGACTAAGACATGCCTAAACACCTGACCCACAGAAACTGTTGAATAATAAACATGTGTTACATTAAGCTACAGAACTTGCGTTCATCTGTGTACCAAGAATAATAAACAATGCATGAGGAGAGAACCTGGAGTGTGTACAAGAAGAGCAGATGATGCTGGAAGGACAGGAAGCAGATGAGCCCGGCCAAAGCCATAGGTTAACGGTTCACTGCTGTATGCCACTACCCCGTCTGATGGCTGACCGCAGAATTATATACAAGAAAATGCATTGAAATAATGAAAAAACTGGTGAGGCAGAGAAACCACTGGTAAAATAACTGACAGGCTGAGGAGTGTGGGCTCAGTCCTGGAGGCAATGGGAGCCACTGAATGTTTCTGACCAGATGAACAACATGGTAAAGACTGTAGTTTTGAAAAATGTGTCTGACATACAAGATTGGAGTATGGAGAAATTAGAGCCACGTGGGGCGATATCACTCTCCCATTTTTGCATCAGGGAAGATTTCACAGTGGGTCAAGGCTAAGAAGTACAAAAAACAAATGAGCCAAGCATCTGACCCCTAACTCAGTTTCAAGGTACCAGAGTATTTTTAATCTCTCAATATTATGCAATGTGCATACATAATAAGAGTTCATATAAGTAATTTATGTATATTGTAAACAATGATAAATAGAAAGACTACCTCTCTACCTATTGCTCAACTTAAGAAATGAAACTTTGCAATACTTTCCCCGTATACCCTTCCCCAAGTCATCACTCTCCCTTCTTCTCCAGCCCGCCCACCCCACCCAACCCAATACCGAGAGAAGCACTGGCTCATATTTGATGTTTTCCACTTACTTGCTTTCCTTTATAGTGTGAAGCACAAATTCTTAAAACCTCTATTTTGGACTTCATGTAAGTTGAATCACACTGTGTATATAATCTATGTAACTGTTTTTTTTTTTTTAAATTCCACATCGTGTTTTCAAGATTATTCTATGTTGATTCAGGTTAAGGGAATACATTCATTCATTTTCACTGCTAACTGGTAATCCACTCTAATGAATATACAGTACCACCTTTTATTTCCCCTGTTTTATTATGGATGTTATTTGGGGAATTCTGTTTCTTTGGGGAATTCTGTTTCTGGCACAAAAATAATCTGCCAGAATCATTCTTGAATTTTTTCTAGTTCTCAAGAGTTTCTCAAAGACAGGTCCATTGCACTGAAACCTAACAGCTTATGTATGACTCTATTGGGTAATGCCAAAATACTTTCCAAAATGGTTTTACTGATTTATACTCTGACCAGTGATTTAAGAAATTTCCTGTTACTCCATATACTTGCCAATACTTGGTATTGCCAGGTACTTAATTTTTTCCCAATCTGATGAGTGTAAAGCAAGTTCTCATTTTTGCGTTCATTGCTCTGTTTACTGAGGAGTTTCAGCATGTTTTCAATGACATGACAGTCTTAGGATACTCAGAATTATAAGAGCCTTACTGCCATTTAAAAGCTATATATACCAAGTTGACAAAATAAGACATAAACCAAGAAAAGTTATTAGTGACATCAAAGCATAATGCATCCAAAGAATATATACATTTTACGGGGAAAGTTCAGTCATATGTGATTAATCCTGCCCTCTCCTCAGTTTATTGGCACTTTGACCTTGAAGGAGCCATTTCCTCCCTAAGCCACAACTGGAACTTAAAAAGCCATCTAATCCACACTTAAACAAACAAACAACAACAACAACAACAACAAAAACCCGACACACAAAGAGAAATATCACCTGTGTCCCTGTGCCGCCACCACCCCTGACTCCCCCACTGGGTGTTCAGAAATGGATGCTTCTCTTTTACTGTGAATTTATACAGCTTTCCCAATGCACTGAAGACACAAAGAAAGGATCAATATTTCACATCAAGCCCAGACCTCAATTCTAAACTTAAAAATCACAGGGCACATGAACAAACCCTCTGGTCAATGCTATCTCTTCAACAATGCATAGCATTTGCCTTGACAGGGCACCTTTTCAGTCTCGGGTCCCCCTGCCCAAAACACTTTTCCTCTGGCTCTTTCCATCACTGGTTCCTTCTCACCTTGGAAGCCTCGACTTCAAGGCTACCTGGCCATCCTATCTAGAGGCAGCACCCCCCCACACACACCCAATTCCTGACCTTCCTTTCTCAAACACGCAGTATTTCCTTGCTTCTTTCTGAACATATATTGTGACCAGAATATACTTTAGGCAGCTGTTCACTTGTTTCTTACTGGCTCCCTGCCTCCCACCCCCAGGAATGTAACACCTTTGTGAGGGGAGGCACCTGGCTTGGCTTGAGGGTTCACCTTTTGTGTTCTTAGCACCAGAAATCAAACCTGGCATCTCGGAAGACGATGCTCAATAATTATTGCAATAGTTCATCTACCCACACATTTCAGAAAGAACTTTGTGGCAGAACTTGAGACATCTATGTGGGTTTGTATGTATATAAAACACTTGGACCCCAGACCCCTATCCTGGCAGACTTCATTTCCGCCTCAAGAGTTTCTCCCTGAGTTTGCTTGCGAAGTTCAATTTCTAGAAAGTCAAACAGGACCCTAAGCCTTTCCTATATTCCCTCCTGTTTCCCCTTTATCATAAGCATCCAATGAAGAGGTTATATGAAAATCAATCAACAAAGGCTGCATTTTCTTTATACCCCTGCCTGATAGTTTTAGAGGTTTGATCTGGCCAATAATTACCCCATTGCAATTTTTAAGGGTGGAAACTATTTCATCATATTTGAGTCTCAAAAAGAAAGTTCAAAGAGCCCCATGTGATAAAAGGTACCAATGGATATTTATGATCAAGGAAGATCATCTGCTAGAAGCAGTGGCTTGTCGATGGGGTTGCATTGTATTTTGAATATGGTTTATTACCAGCTCCCAAAGATATGCCCTCTCTTTGGTCAACAAGAAAAGGATAAAAGATTCAAGATAAGGAAGAGGCACTTTATAAATGAAAACGTTCACTAATGAAATTAGTATCGTTATTGCAGGAAGTGCTAATTTTCCTGCTCACTGAGAGTTTAATAAAAATGTTATGTCTACTCTATAACCGTGATTAATCAGTGCAGTATTGAGAAATGCAGGGATTCTTTTCAACAAGGCAATTTTCAAAATTTGAAAAGGTGTAAATTTCATGCAAATTGCTTCATAATCATATATGTACAAAACGGAGCTGACAAAATTGCAGTTAGGAAAGAAATCATTAACATTTAACATTTTTTTTCTTTTTTTTCCTTTTTTCCAACTGCTACTGAAAAGGTATATTATAAATGAGAAAATAAGACCCACTGAAAAGCATATAGGTGAATGTCAACAAAGTGGTAATAATTTTAAGCAGGCTTAAATGTGGATGTTGAATTTGAACAGAGATGTGAAACAGGAGGCTTAAAAAAGGAAAATAATGTTTTAATACAACAAAAATGCACCCATTTGTTTTAATCACAACGCAGAGAGACAGTGAAGCATTTTTCTGACTCTTTCTGGTTGGGCAATAGTACTTTTTTGTTAAGGAAAGTCACATTGCCGCTCACATGATTCGTTTTTAACAAAGTCCCAAGGCCTCTCGCAATTTTAAACAATGGTTTGCAAACTTGAGGGCCCCTAAGGCAAATCCAGTGGCCTGTTTTGTAACCTCACCTGTCCCCCAACCTCCAGTAATGGCTTCTCTGGGACAAGCTCCCCTCTCATCTAATGAGCAAGCCGGAGACACTACACAGGATGCCTCCCATCTCATTGTGCCTGGGGTCTGCTACAAGCGCTGTGTGCGCAGATCCAAAGCAGGTTATTCATCTGTTTACATAGCTAAGGGGAAGATAATAAGACCTCAAGTGTAAGTACAGCCGTGTTAAGATTATCAGACGCTTCGACTGATGGCCCTTCACACTTGTAAGGCACAAGCAGAAAACGAACCTGAGAACAGACTTGCAGACACCAGTATGAATACTGTGACATGTAACTAACAGCTGGTTGCTTCTGGAGTTTCAGAGTTTGGAAGCTTCTTCTTATTTTTTTAATATATAACTTAGAAAGCAGTGGTTAGCAATTTCTGGGTAATAACTCACAGTGATTCTAAATGGTCTAAGTATTGCCACGGTTCCTTGCATTGGGTGAATTTTTCTTTTTCTTTCTTTCTTTCTTTTTTTTTTTTCCCCAAGCAGGCATTTGGAGGGACCCTGTAATGAGAAGTAGAAACCATTTCCCTCCCTCATCTTCATCCCGTAGCTCATACATTTTCTAAAATTATGGCCCTACTCAAGGCAGTTATTATGCACAGTCAATGTTCTTCAGAGGAGTTTTTCAGAGGATGATTTTTGGTTAAAGTGGCATATTTTAGAACCATCTGGTCACATGCATTAATGCACACTTTCAGATTCCACACGGATTTTTACGACAGTGTTCTTCTGCCCTAAGTGTCTCTCCCATGCACTGCTTGTAAATAAGACAAAGACTCCTGCCGCCTTCAATCCTCCGAGCAGCGAACGGCGGCGCTGGATTTAACATGGCAACACATTTTCCACTGGACGCTAAGATTACTAAACCTCGCAGAGCCCTGGACGAGCCACTGGGAAACAAGGGCAGTAAGGTGCTCGTTTCTGTTCCATTAGACACAGGATGAGCCGCAGGCGTGCCACACTCCGTCACTCCAGCCCGGTAATGGGCCCTGGGCGCGACCAAGCTTCCCTGAACTTTCTTCTTTTCTTTCCTCTGACTCAGCCACACAGGCAGGTGGGCCAGGTGGAAGTTTCCATGGTCAGCGGTTGGCTGGGGGTGGAGGAGAGTAGGTTGGTTCTTGGTCCTAGTTTTGCAGCAAAGGCTACCCTTTAAAAATAGTATCAGTCGGGGACGGTGGGGAGTGGAGTGAGCTCGAGGATCTTTGAGAGCAAAACAAACCCCACTTTTTGGCAGTGGAAGAGGACGGAAAGGCCAGGGAGCCAGCACAGTCTTGCGAAAGAGGCAGGAGATGGGGACTCAAATTGGGCAGCTGCCAATCATGCCCTTCACGAGGTGGGGCTCGAGATAATCCTGGGGCCTCTCTGAGTGAGGCTCCGTTTCTTCATCTGAAACCAGGGATGACGAGCACACCTACCTCTAGGGTGGGATAAACGAAGAATGAGTGTCTACCTTTAGCCCAATGTCTGGCACACAGAGGGCACACAATAATGTGAGTTTCTGCCAGGAGAACTCTAGTAGTGGCTGTGATTTTAGTAACTAAGACGATCCGCGTCAACACCGCTGAGAGATGTGTCCCTCTGGCCTTCGATTCCTTCAACTATGAACTGAAGACAGTCAAGACCCTTCTGACTGAAAAATAAAATGAAGCACAGAAAGCCATCTGCACATTCCTAGTATGCCACGGGTGCTCAATCAACTCTGTTTCCATCTCTGAGGCAGGAATTCGAGGGGGAAGTAAAACCCATGTGGGTACCACTGAGACTCCCCACTTGCTAAGGGTGCTCTCGGCTGCTGAAAACTGTCCTGTGAGATGCGGTGGCCTGTGGGACGGCGCAGCGGTGAGGCTGGGGAGGTGGGGACCACGACTTCTGGCAGCTGCCCAGCGCTCACATCAGCCCCCGGGTTCATGGTGACAGAGAGCCCTGGCGCAGAGGGTGTTACACGGTACTCAGAGTCCGCCTGCGATGGAGCTATTTTTAGGCCCCACCTTTTACAGATGAGGCTCCAGGAGGCCAGCGAGGAGAAGCCACAGTCCCAAGACAACGTGGCTGGGTCTTGGCAGACCCGGCGAAGCCACAGGGCTCTCTCCCAGTTCTGACACCACGGCTTCTCCACCGCACGGGCTATGTTCGGAATCACCAGGTAGAGGTGCAAGATAGCTGGTAATGGACAGAGAGTCTGCGTGCCCCCCAAATTCCTATGTTGGAGCCCTTCCTCCCACTGTGATGGTATGAGGGGCTGCGGCCTTTGGGAGGTGACCTGGTTTACACGAGGTCATGAACATGGGGCCCCCGTGATGGAATTTGGGTCTTCGGGAGAAGAGGGCGAGGCCTGAGCCTTTCCTCCTTCCTCCAGGTGATGACATGAGAAGACGGCCACCTGAGGCCGGGAAGCAGACTCTCACCAGACAGGAATCTGCCACCAGCTTGATCTTGGACTTCCCAGCTTCCAGACCGGAAGCAGAAAGTGTGTGCTGTTGGCACAACCGACTGTGTCTGGCTATGGCAGCCCGGGCAGACCAAGACAGTAACGGGTGTATAAATCTCCATTCAATGCATCCTGGTTGACTGAAAAGATAACAGACTTACCCACACGCTGGTGTGGAGGCTGGGCCCCAGAATGATTTATGAGGGAGACCCCAATCTCTTTGTGACCCCCTTTGATAAAGCTCAGGTTTCCACTTCCCCAAACAGCCTGTAGAATATTGCTGCCTCTGCCTTATGGATGAGGGAAACTGAGGCCCAGAATTTGCCACTGTGGTAGACAGAATAATATTCCTCTCAGACCAATGCCCAGAATCTGTGAATATGCCAGCCTACATGGGAAGGGGGAGTTTATGGGTGTCTTTAAGTTAAGGATTTTGAGATGGCAGGATTATCCTAGATGATCCAGGTGTGCCCCACATAATCACAAGGATCCTTCTCAGAAAGAGTTAGGCAGGTCAGAAGAAGGGAGGGCAATGTGATGAGGAAAGCGGAGTCAGTGAGGGAGGCAGGACGATGCTGCTGTCCTGGAACATGGAGGTGGCGGGAAGCCCTGAGCCAAGGAATGCAGGCGGCCTGGGGGAGCTTAACACGGCAGGAGGTGGGGTCTCCCCTAGAGGCTCAGAAGGAACCAGCCCTGCTGACACCCTGACTCAGTGAGACAGAGTATGGCCTTACCTCCTCCAGAACTGTAAGATGATAAACGTGTGTTGTTTGAAGCCCCTAAGTTTTTGGTAATTTATTACAGCAGCAAAAAGAAACTGAGACAGTGATGGAGTCAGAATTTAAACCCAGCACGGTTCGCTGACTCCAGAGGGTATGATGGTCCTATTCTGCATGCAGTCTCTGACAAATGGATGAAAAGACAAGGCAATGCTCCCCCCACTTAGAATTGGTGGGAAGGGAACAATGCAAGAACCTCCCTGTTTTTCTCTCTCAGGTCCCAGAGACTGAACTTCATAGTGTATCTGTTTTTCTTTTTTGTTTTGTTTTGTTTTTATCACTGTGTTGTTGAAAAGGAAGGGAGATCTAATATATTATACATGAATAAATACTGCATATAAACAATAAGGAGAAGTTGAAAGAGTGAGGAGAGGAGGGAACAAAAAGAGAGAAAAAGGAAGAGAAGGAAAAACAGATACAAAAATCAGATACAAAAAAAAAGAATAACACTAAGATGAAGTGAGAGGGGATGTTCATTCCCAGAGAGGTATTATATGATATTATGACTGTGCTGAAGGTGAGGAAAGTATGCTAAAACATTGGTCTTGAGCTCCCTGATGGCCAGAGCAAAGAAGGAAATACTATGAGATATGATATTGACATTTAAAAAGAAATTGGTTGTTTTGGCTAAGCATAGGTTTCTTGTCATGAGAACTCAAGAGGAAGCTCTCCCTTGAGCATTCCGTGTCTTAACACCCACTCCCTATCCCTCCTTGGAGCCTCCTACCTGATCCTTATGAGAGAGGGATCAGATTTTGAAGGGCCCTCAACTTCCGGACATCCTTCCTGAGATAGAAAACAATGGCTCCGGGGCATCAATAGGCATTCATTCACCAACTATCTCCTCCCACTTACCAGGCCTACCCCTGGGGAAAGGGCAGACTACTACTTATCCTGCACCTTCTCACTAGCTTGTGAAAAGTCAGATTTGGAAGTACTGTCTCTGCTAATTTTTACTGTGGGGGGGAAAAAAATCCCCAACACTCGTGGCTAAAAACAACAGTTATTTATTTTTAGCCTGTGATTCGGCAGGTTAGCCGTTTGGGCTGGGCTCAGCTGGGCAGGTGTCCTCTGTCAGCCAGGTAGCTCTGCCCCTGAGGGGTGAAACGGACGCGGCCCTGGGAGGGGTGGAGTCTAGGGCATCACAGTCCAAGGGAGAGGGAAGACTTGGTGATCATTTTTGTCATCTACCAGAGGCATCAAGTCGTTGGCCTTTGTGGGTAAAACACCGGTCAAGCAGGACACAAGGAGAGACAGTTCCCAATACCAAGGGATACTATCCAATCCCATCACTCAGCAGTTCTCTTGGATGATTTATGATAGTTCAACCCAAAGGCAGGTGGGCAGAGGAGAGGTGGCCTCCTGAAGTCCTTTGGTTCTAAAATGTTCTTTTTTCATATAAAAATAATTGAAGCAAGTGTGTTCACACATGTGTGTGCATGTATCCTAGATACAGAGTATCTTCGAACTCTCTCTTCAGCCTGGGGGTGGTCTAATTTTTTGGCATTAATGCTTGGTGGTTCTGTCCCCGAGGCGCCCCGCATTGCCCTGAGATTACAATTGCTTCCATGGTATTCGGCGCCTTAAAAATAAATAAATAAAATAAAGGGAACGTTTCGGAAGGGCAGCACTTACCCCCGTTCACGGGAAAATAGTCTGAATGAGAAGTATTGTCAGAGTGTTTTGCCATTGCCATTTTCAGCAATATAAATTATGATTTATTTTCCCACGTAATCACCTTGATTGCAGACATCCTTTTGGAGAGATCGCACTGCTCTTGGCTAGCTTTTTAAAGCCTCACAAGACAACTTTCAAACCTGATTAGTATGTATGATGGGAAATCAGATACATTATATTTAGCTTGAAGTGCAGAGCGCTGTGGGTGCAAAGAGAGGGGGAGGGATGGGGAAAAGAAGGGGGAAAAAAAGAACATCTGTAATCCTTGTCAGGGACTCTGCGCCGGCGCATGCCTGGGTATGGAGTGGGGCTATTGAGTGTGCTGGTAGTGTCCTCATGTCATTAACCTATTGCGTGTCAGCTCCTTGTCTGCGTGACGTGATCCCAACATCCGGCGCACACGTGTGCTCCTCTGTTACGACACTGAAGAGACGTCACCTCCATCAGCATGGTCTTGCCTGTGACGAAGACTGCACTGCATGGCAAGCTTACACCCCTTAGAATGGAACGATCGGCGGGCACAGCGGCATAAAGGAAGGCGCCTGTGACTTGTCCCCTGGCTGCCGGGCCTCTCTCATGATGGTGGGTGATGGGCCCCAGGGGCAACCGGTGAAGCAGCCGCACGCGCTGTGGGTCCAGCACACACACAATGGCACTTGTACAAACCTGGGGGGAGGGAGCACGTGACTCCAGACACAGATGCCGCTGGCGTGGGGCTTGCCTAGTCCTGGCCCTAGCGAAGCACATGCGTCCTGGGGTGTGAACGTAACCACTGAGTGATTCAAACACTGGGTCTTCTATAGATACAATGATAAAATGACATTTCAGACGAATTTTGTGCGTGGAGCAGGAGACTGAGGCAATGCTCCCAGGCTCTTCCGGGTCTGTATTCCCATTCCCTGTGTAAGAATTTAAGAAGCCTATGGTTTCCAGAGTGTCTGGATCAAACCTAGGGTTTGCCATCTAATCTGATTTGACACTCTATCCAGAGAAGAGGACCATGAGAGGGATATGTGCTGAGTGCCTACTTCATGCCTGAATGCAGCTAACAGTGGAACACCCCTTTATTACCGCTTACTCGTTTTGGCGATCTGAATATTAACCAATGTGAGGTGGGGAAATCGAGGCATAGGGAAGATAATAAGTAGAATCAGGTGATATAAGAGATCAGACTCTTCTGAGTCAGCCCCACCTGCTACTAACTAAAGATCCTGAGCCATATAACCCTCCTCTCCAAGCTCCCATTCGGCCTCTTCAGGCAAAATCACATGCTTGGCTCACAAGGGAAGGCACGGCCATCCCCGATCAAATCTGGTTCTGCCCTGGAAGGTCTACCTAAGCTTCCTTTCTCTGTTTTTTCTATCCTCCTCCAAGTACCCCCCTTTCCCTTAGACTACATTTTCTGCATCTGAAAAAAAAGTCTCTGAAAAGATGTAGGCTTTGTTTTCAGTTATTAAGAAATAAAAAAAAGGGGCTTTGGCCGGCAGAATCCTAAGGTGGCCCACAAGATACCCGGGCCCGGGTGTCCACCTGACCTTTCTCAGATACCTCATCAATCACAAATCTAGGTACCACTGGGAAGAGACTTTTGCAGATGTTAATTAAGGCTCCCAATCAGTTGACTTTAAGATAAGGAGACTATCTTAATCATGTGAGCCTTTATGGATCTAGATGTCAGAATCAGAGAAAGAGAAATACCAAGGATGGAGAAGATTCAGTGCACAAGACAGCTTCTGTTGATGACCTTGGGGAAGGAGGGGGCCACAGGGCAAGGAATGTGCAGGGCCTCTAGTTACTGGGAGTGACCAGCAGGTGACAGAGGCCATCAACAGAGGCCCCCATCTTACAACTGCAAGTAAATGAATTCTGCCCACAATGAGAACGAGCTTAGGAGTGGATTCCTCTCCAGGACCTCCAGAAAGGAACGGTGTCCCAGCTGACACCTGGAAGTTGTCCTTGTGAGACCCTGAGCAGAAACCCCATCACACCGTGTCCAGACTCCTGACCTATAGAACCGAGGGCTACTAAGTGGGTGTGGTTTTGAGCTGCTATGTTTGGGAGCATTTGTTCCATGGCCATGGAAAACCAATACAGCTTTAAAATAAAAACCTCCTTCCATTTACCTCTTTGGCTTTCACAGACACTCTGCTCGCAGACTATACAATTCTTAACACAGCAACTCATACACAATAGCTGTCTTGATTTTTTTTTTAATCAATTACTAAAGAACTAGTTCCAAAATAATAGTTATCACCAGTATTACTGGGGGTAGTCATATGACAGCATTGCCAGTGAATCTAGAGCTGCAGCTACCGAGATGATTTTTCTAAGTCATGTCTTATGCAAAGTTAAGTAAGAAAACTTTCAGACCAAACAGAGCTCAGAACTGTTTCTACAAAAGGCACCTGTTTGGTGACATGACTTATTCTAAGCTACTACGTGAAGAAAATCCCTACCAGGAATATTTTTTGTATCCGATATCATCTAATATAATCTCCTGAACAGCATTGGTGACAAAAAAGGAAAAAGGCTTTGTGAATTTCTTCCTATAACCAAAATTACACACAAAAAGATGAGAACCCTTCAATGTCACTAATTTCTCTGAGGCATTATAACGGCAAACTCCCGAGACTCTGGGAATTTTAGACAATATCAAAAAATGTAGATTCAGGAGGAAGCTGGGGAGCGGGGCTTTCTGCAATAGATTGTAACCCAAGTCATAAATTGAAGTGAGGTATGAAATAAAGGGGGGAAAGAGGGTGGGAGTTGTGGGTTCTGAGCCTGTACACTTGGGGTCTGAAAGATAAATGGTTTGAGGATTTTCTTGTCCATTTCTGCTCTACATTCACACGATTAAAGGCATTAGTTAGAACACTCTACCAAGAAGCAACTGCGGGGACGCGGCTTCCCTTAAGGAAGGGGATTAAAAAGAAGGAAAAGAAAGGCAAAGAAAATCCATGTGGAATACACAGAAATATATGCACACTAAAAACGAAGCCGGTGGATGTTTGCTAGTAGTGCTGCTTTAACATCACACGCTGCACTCAGAGCTCCTGCTCTCCGTGGGCTCGGACAAGAGGCTGCATTACCAAGGTGATGGGGGTGATGCTTGGGGGGGAAGGGGGCGAATGGTGTCAAGTCATTCTTATCAGCTCACTGGCTAGATAATGTCTCACTTCCCCACTCCCCGCAGCAGGATGTCCATCTACTTGCCCCTCTACACTCAATCAGTAGCCTCGCCTTATTCCACATCCGTCTCTGGCTTTGACCTCCACAATGTCTGGCCCAGACTATTCTAAGAACCCACCTGCTGCCAGTCCTGCCCCTTAAAGATCCATCCTTCTCACTAAAGCTGGAGTGCCCCTTCTAAATGCACACTCAGTTCCCTTAATTATGTGCAGGATACCACAATATTCATAAACTTTCCCAGTGCTTTTCAGTTGCCATGAAGATAAGATCCAGAATCTTGCTGGGACTCCCAAAGCAGCTGGGGACGTTTGTGTTGTTTACCTGTCTAGTCCTGTCATCGTCCCTTTCCCATGCTAGGCTCTAGCCAGCCAGATTCATGTGTCCTCTCCCTCAGGGGCCAGATTTTGTCTGGATGCCCAGGATGTGACCATAAGCAACAAAGTCCTTGTTATTACAGAGATGATGGTCTGGGGTGGGTGACAGTGTAATAAACAGCCACAGTACAATCATGGTTGCAGAGGATATTATGAGAACAATGGAGGTTGAAGGGGTACCCAACCCACAGGCAAAGCTTGTGGGGAGAGGGAGCTTGGGGTTCAGGGAAGCCTCCTGGAAGAGTCAAAGTTACTTTGGAAAAAAGAAAAAAAGAACACTCTAGGTAGAAGGATCTATATAAATCAGGCCAGGTCTTACAGAATCTCATCAGGTCTGAGACCAAGGAGCCAAGATGGCGGTCAGCTCAATGAATCAGAAATATGGAATCAAGGAGCACTGTGAGTGGCTCTTCAGAGAGCCTGGGTGTGAATGGGCAGGCTCATGACTTGGTGTCAGAGCCATACAGGGGTTAGGGACTGCAACTCCTAGGAGGCCAGGCAGCTGCTATGAGTGAAGTGGGCCTGATGGTACCATGGAAAGCCAGGGGACACGCATCCAGGCTAGAGAGGGGCAGCCTGGCTCAAATCCAGCCCACTGCTACCACTCGGAAGCATAGGCAAATGATTGAAGCCAGCTCTGCTTTTGCAAGAGAAGCAGGAAATCCCTATCATGATGTAAAGACTCCCAGTTTGTGGAGCACCTGGGTGGCTCAGGGGGTTACAAGTCTCTGCCTTTGGCTCAGGTCATGATTTCAGGGTCCTGGGCTCGAGCCCCACATGGGGCTCTCTGCTCAGCAGGGAGCCTGTTTCCCCCTCTCTCTCTGCCTGCCTCTCTGCCTACTTGTGATCTCTCTGTCAAACAAATAAACAAAATCTTAAAAAAAAAAAAAAAAGACTCCCAATTTGTAAAATGTTGGCAACTGACTTATTTCATTAAGGAAACAAAAACCCAGCAGTCCCAACGAAAGACCTCTGCAAGCCACATACTGGCAACTTTGGGGTTGGGAGTTGGAAACGATGGTGGAGGGCTCAAGTGCTAGGAGATTTTCCTGCTTTTGATCAGAAAGCAAAAAGGCGGGGAATAAAAAAGCTGATTCCGGGGAGATGGCAGCAGCTAGGGGCCAGAGCCGCGCAGGAGGCTGGGAGAAAGGCAAGCTCCTCAGAATGACTTCCCCCCACCACCCACCGGCGAAGAGTTCATAGAGTCAAGAAATACTCACTGAGGACCTACCACGTGCCAGGCACTGTTCCAGACTCAGAACACCCAGCAGTGGGCAAAACAGGCAAATTCCCGGCCCTAAAGAAATGCACACTTATGTCCTCTTCTGAGGGAAATGAACAAAATGGGACAGTTTTCAGTGGATTTAGCAAAGGCTCCAGCAGACACAAGTTCACCCTTCCCAGCTTCCACCCTAATTCCTTTCTTGAAAATCGTGGAGGATATATGTAGGATGAAAGTAAAAGCAGCCGTGGAGGCTGGGCTCCAGCCTTCTGGAGCTGACAAGGGTTTTGCCTCTCTCATTCTCTGCTGGTTCCTCAGGATCTAGAATAGTGCCTGCACATTGGCCAGCTCTCAACAGACATTTGCATGCATGAGACAATCTGGGGCTCAGAAGTAGCAGTGAAACTTCAGGGGAAAAAAAAAAATCACTTGAGTTAGAATTGGTTTTTGCACACTGAAAATATTTCCTTTTTTCTTTTAGATCTCTATTTGATGGTAGAGAGGTCGAACTGGATCTCGAAGCAGGCAGTAATACATCCTTCAGCCCATTAACAAGATCATACATTCAGAACAGGCAGAGTCAAAACCTAGGAGGCTGCTTCGAAATTGTAGGAGAACAGGGGACACCTGGACTTCTGACAGTCTTCCTTTCATATTTCCATCACTTAGGACAACTCCCTTCCTCCTCTGACTTTATTGTAACGTGTTTCAAACTTTATTTGCCAATCCCGGAGAAAACGAATAAAAATCAGTGTCACGCCAAACAGTACTTCTGGGCGTTGAGTTGAAACCGGTCCCATACGTGTGGTGGGCAGCGGGGACCCATCGCGAGTCCGTTTGAGTATCTGCTCCCATTGATTTCAGGTTTCCTTTCAGATACTTTATAATCGTACCCTCTCGCCAGTGTAGTTCCAATCATGCCCGAGATAAATGAATCACCTCGGAGACGGGAACAGACCATTCCATCATAGAAATTCCCTGAGCGTTCCTGGTGCTCTGACCCCACAAGAAGTCCGCTCCCTACAAGTCTCGATGATAAGATCCCCTCTGCCTCACTTGAACCGGAGTCTGACAGCAAGCCATATGTTACCAAGAGCTGATCGCCTCCATATCTCGTTGCGGAGTCTTTTTTTTTTTCCTTTCTTTCTTTTTAAAGAAGGAGGAAGGAAAATACACTGTTTATTTCCAAACTCCCTTGCATCTGATTTGCAATAGGCTGGCATTTGCTGTTAAAGCAGAAAATTATAAGGAAGGTCTAATTGACCCTCCTGTGTCTTTGAAAAAGCCTGTCTGTGGTCTCTAATTGACCCTCTAGGTACCTACGGAACAATGAATGAATCTTCAGGAAATAATGGAGGGTGATGATTAATAGCCTAGGTCTGGCTGGACCTCTGCCTCTCGAAGCTCTTCTCTCTGCACTTTGCTTCCTCCCTCCAGGACACTCGAGTACCTGGATTTCATAAGCAGCGATTTATTATTATCGCTGAATAATAAATACCCTGCAGTCGACACTTAAAAAAATCGGACACATCACGATTCTGCAGAGATTGGGATAACATTTATTTAAGCTGGCATTCTCATTTTCCTCCTTGGCAATGCTCAGAAGAGTCTTCCTCTGGTATTTGTGGGCCATGTCAAAACAGGAGGCTTCCCTGAAGTTTCTAGTAAAATCACTCCAAACCTGAAGTCCTTTGAAATTGTGAGGTTTTGCTTTTGTTTTGTTTTTTTCCTATTCCAAAGAATGAATATGCCCCATTCCAACTACTTCAGGTGAAGAATAAGGCCCTTCAGGAGTGACGGGGATGACAATAACAATAATACTGGTAGGAAGAAGTGACGTTCCTTTAGTGTAAAGTGTGTAATGGCCCCTCTTACACATTATCTTGAGGACTATTCATAAAAGCTCTGAGATGTAGATAGTGCTATTATCCCCATTACTCAGATGAATAAACTGAGGTGCAGAGAAAAAAGTAATTTACCCAAAGTTCTGGGTGCTTCACGATATTCGACAATAATTGCATCAAATGAACAATACTAAGAAAAAACATGCTTTGAAACATGCACAAGAGAATAAAAGGGAATGTTTTCTCTTTCTTTTAGCTTTGACTAAAAAATACTTCCTTTCCCCAGATAGGGTCGGAAAGTGATTTTAAATTTAGAAATATGCATGCCTCCAGAGGATTGTAAAAAGCCAGAAGGTTTTTTTTCTTTTTTGCACATTCATAGCATTAACTATGTTTATAATTAAAAATTACTAAAAAGGAAGGAGGGAAGGAAGGAAAGAAGGAGGGAGGGAGAGAAGGAAGGAGGGAGAAAAAAGAGAGGGAAGGAGGAAAGGAGGGAGGGAGGGATGGAAGAAAAGCCATTAAAAATGCTCCTTCCAAATTCTCCTTCACTGTCGCTGATGTTTCCACCTTCCTCAGAACCTTCGATGGCAAAGGAGCCACAAGCTGTCAGCCAGGCCCTGCTGGGTGCTCTGGGCCCCTTTTCTTCTTAGTCAGTGCTTTGTGGGAGAACAAGCTGCCTACGCAGCAAAATTAATGCTTGGGTAAGGATTACAAATTCTGTGCAATCCACAGATGTTCTCCTGCATTAGGTCCCACTTCTGTCATCACAATGCACTGGGCGCCCACTCAGAGTCCTAGGCTTTGGGTGGGCAATGGACTTCTGGGACCCATCAAATCTGGGAGTCACTTCTGGGAGTGACTCAAAAATAGAGAAGAAAAGAGCCAAATAATCAAATCTGTGGGCACTGAAAAGAGCACTGCCTAGGTGTCCTGGACAGTCCCACTCAATGCTACGATCTAAAAGGCAAACAAGATGGTCCTGGGGATCTTGAGTCCAAGGGCAGACCCTTCCCAGGGTTAAGTGATTGTTAGAGACAGGGAACAACTCATGTACCAGCATACTTTACAAATTCAAACCAGCCACTCCAGAGCCCATACCTGCACCACTTCCACTATGGGGCTCCCACATTCTGGGCCATTATTCACCTGCTTTCATCACCCCACGTGGCCAGGCACCAGGCAACGAAGAAGGGCCCCTGTGCCCCAGAGCCCACTGTAATTATGCAAACCAGTCCATCTTAAGTCTGCTTTACCCTCCCTCCTTGATCCTTTCAGTAAAAACCACAATAAAGGTTCCCCTCTCCCTCTGCCTCTTCAACAACCCTGTCGCTGCTCCCTGTGGCCCCATGGCATGGTGGGTCCCCTTTCTCTTGGGATCTGTATCACAAACCATCCTTCTGACGACAGTGGTCTCCTGATCTCCACACCTGGGTAAATTAAAGCCTATCCAAACAGGAAGGGAAGGAAAGAGGAAAGGAAGGGTGGGACAAAGGGAGGGAGGGAGAAAAGAAGCAAGGAAAAGAATTAAGAAGGGATAAAGAATGGATGAATGATAAGGAACTTTTATTAAAACCTGCTTTTCTTTTTGGAAGACAAACAACAAAGAGAGCTACAGAAGAAATTTCAAGGGAATATGCACATTGGAGACACAGGTGGAGGCTGCGTGTGTGGCCGATCGGCCCACAGGAGACTCCGTGTTCAGTGTCTCTCTGAGCACAGTCACCTTGCTCAGGAAACCAGCTGAGAGGTTCACTTCTGTGGATGGCTGACACTCGGCATCCAATGTGGAGCCGGGTGATAAAATGCTATCAAACTATAAATAGACCCATACAGCTCCCTTTTAAAGAACTCTCTGTGCTTTTATTCATTAAGATTCAAAAGCTATGGAGGGTGCAGATGCGCCATCTCCTCCTGGATCCCAAATACAACACCCTGTATGGAAGCAGATGGCTTTGTGTAACTCACATGACAGTTTACAGGGTAAGACGACTTCATCAGAACAGGATCACAGTATACTCTCTTTTTTTGGGGGGGGGTGGGGGCAGGGTTAGGAAAATCTGGCTTTAACTGGAGGTCAGACTTCCATGAGAGCTTCTGGGTCCATTTAAGGAGTGCCTTGATCAGTGGGTCACCCCACCAGGGACCCCTCCATCATCTTCCTTCCAGAGGGCGTCCCGGGGAATGGGTAAGAAAGCACATCAGGAAGCCAAGAATGGCTCGGCCGCCACTAGGACCTGGTTCTAGCAACACAGCGAGGAACCCTCTCCCACTCAATCCTGAGAGCCTCCCCGTGTTTGCTGCCGCTTGTGGAAGTAGGTGGTTTTGTGGACTGTAAACCATGCAGCTGACACGACACCTGTCTGGCCACCTATCCGTGGACCAGGAAAGGTAAAACTAGTTTCCACTCATTTTGATCTCAAGCATAAAATGGACAGCAATCACAGTGGTCTTGCAAAAGGAGACAGAGCCTGCTTTGTCAGGGCAGCGTCCCCAGAGGATGGGGTGCTAAGGGCCTCTCAGCCCCTGGTGATCTGAGCCATGGTGGCTGGAAGTGCCTGCTTCCCGCTCATGGGATTCTCCATCCAGAGCAGAGCTGTGGGAGCAAACAGCAAGCCCGTGCATTCATCTAGCTTTGGCGTACTCCTCTCCTTTGAAAGGGTCACGGGAACAGACCAGATCGCCTTAGCCCCGCCTCCCTGAACATTCAAGCACTTGCAACAATTCAATGGATGTCCCTGTTTCCAAGAAAGCAGGGAGACAGTCTCCTGGTTCCTTATTACATGTGGTCAATTTTTAGGGTTAACATTTTAAATATAAGCAAAGAAACAGGAGTTCACATGACCACTAGCCCTCTTGTTTTTGGAAAATTTAGACCATGGTACACAAATGTTTAGAAGACGAGCCACCTAAGTAACACCCAGGGAAAAGACTGAGGTTTCTGTTTTCTTTAGTTTTCTTTCAAAACCAATAGTATGATTCCTTAATGCCTTCATCATGGAATATATCGTCCGCCACTCAGAAGCCTAACTATGCAGCATCTGTCCTCAAAAGACTTTACAACACACCCTTATAACAGATTCATCAATTAACCCTGAGCCTCTAGCCAAGGGAGGAGGCACATCATCTCCCCTGTTCCTTTCTTTTCTCTTTATCCTAAAAAAAAAAAAAAAAAAAAAAAAAATGAAGTCAGCCTTCAATTTTTCGTTCCAAATCCTTACTCCAAACTCTTGATGTTTTCCCCTGTTGCCCGAGCAGGGAAAGCATCATGTCCACGCTGGCTCCAACCAACCATCCCAGTTCCGTTGCTGTTCCCCAAGGATCCCAGGAGTAAGATGTTCCACAAGAAGTGTCACGGTTAACGAGAAATCCCAAAGCACGGGCTTTGGGTTGTGTCAGAAAGAAATGAAAATTCAAAAGAAAAAAAAGAAAGAAAGAAAGAAAATGCAAGCTCTCATCCAAGATTGAAAATAGCATGCTCTTAAACCACAAAAATCAAACAAAAATGATTTTTGAAATTCTATCTCGCAAACACGTGCTCCAGGGGCCACCAGACTATGACCCACAGGCCAAATCCAGTTCACCACCCGTTTCTGTAAATAAAACTGTATTGACTCACAGCCATCTCTCCTTGTTTACATTTACCGATGGCCGTTTTTACTATACTTCACAGTTTAGCGGTTGTGACGGATATCGTATGGGCCACAGAGCCAAAAACATTTACTAAGTGGCCCTTTACAAAGTTTGCTGACCTTGTTCTACGCCAAAAATGAGTTCCTATTAACCTCAAATCCTTAGGCTGGCTTTAAAACGATCAAATAAGAGCATTTTAGTGATGGTATTTATGAATTATTCTTTGGGGTTAGAAAAGAAGAGAAAGTCCGAGAACTTTCAAAGATCCACAACCATCCTTTTTAAATAAAAATTAGATATATACCAGGTAACTAGATTCAACCACAAGTATTTCTTGAACATGTACCATGTATCTGGTGTTTTTAATGTGGGCTTTCCCTTTGATTGTGAGAAGAGACACATTTCAGTTTTTCCTTCCCTTTCTTCCCCCTTTTTTCTTCCCCTCTCCCCGTAAATGCCGGGTCAAATGCAAAGAGCCTTAAAGAGTGCCCATCTCTGACAGGTGTCTTGCCCTGCAGGGCTGTGCACATATACACTGTAGGTATTTGGATCACTCAAGTCATCTAGGAAGTGTATTTTACCCCTAGGCTTGCTATCCAAGCTGTAGGATTAAGTCATTTAGAATGTACTGGATTCCTATAATACGTAGTGATTATGCCCGTGGTGTTTGGTTTTAGTTCCTGGCCTAGAATGATTTCCATTAGCTGGCTTGCAGACTGGCCGCCCCATCTACTGACAAGAGGGCTCAGATCACATGGTCTGCAGTGGCCCCATGTCTTGCTGCTGCCGCCGCCAAGGGACTGACTGAAGAGATGGACAAAAAGTAGACACAGAGAAGTCCAGATAGTGTGATTAATGGTCGATCCAACTTTCTCTGAACCGCGTATCATGACTTAATGGGAAACCCTGAAGAGATTAAAGGGGGGAATTACATTACCATGAATAATATAAAAAAGTGATATTCTGTCTAAAAAGCTTTTGAGTGCAAGTGACTCGAACAAATATATTAACAGAGCTTACAGCAGATTCAATCAGGTTGAACGTTCCTCAGAATTTATTTTGAACTAAGCTTTATATATCTGAGATGTGAAGAATGAATCTATTCGGGACTGGCAGGAAAGCTATTAATATGCAGATTTTAATTCTGCCTTCGGATTCTGTAGAGGTTCTATTGTCCCTTCCTTACTACTGGCAACCTCTCCCCATTACAGATGTAGCACACCTCCAAAAATCTCAATGCCCCAATTACGATCCAACGAGCTAAGATTTATTTCCCTTACTTTATTCTAACTTCCAAAAATCAGTTCAAATTTGTATTATCAAGGCACCGATAAAGCCATTATGTTCAACAGTGTGAGTTATGCCACTCCAATCCATCCTTCTGTTGGAAACTCCAATCCAGGGGTATATTTGGGGGGCAAAACTTAGCAGTTAAGATAGAAACCTGCTTTATTAACTTACAATTAAGCCATGATGTTCATCAGGCTACGGTGTATGACAGGTTAATGGGCTGCAACCAAAAGGCAAATATTGAAATGAAGGCATTTATTTTCAAACCAACAAACCTGAACAGAACCATTACAATAAGTCCTATTAGCATTCCAGTTACTGGGCAAAATAATTTCATCTCTAAAATTAATTAAATATATTGGAATGACCTGGACTCATTTCTGTGGCAAGCGGACAGAACAGCACTGCATGAAAGGCAAATTCACTTAAAGTCAACTGGCCCATCAGTTCCTTGACAGATTATGTTTAAGTTGATGGGAAGTGAAAGTTAAAAATATGATTCATCAACTAAGGCCACGATGTGCTCCAAAGGAGTTTGCAAAGCAATTTTTAAAATAAACTCTGTTTTATTATTATTATTATTTTTTAATTTAGGGAGAGAATGCCTTTGGGTTGAGATATAAACTATGTTGAAACGATGATTGTTTAGAAAATTCTGATTCTGTCCTGTGTTGTCTGCATTTTATTTTCCCAAGCAATCTGGATTTTTTTGGTAGAAAAGATTAATAATGTATATGACAAGTGAAAGGAACGAGTGAGGTCCAAAGGCTTTTGCCACGTTTTTGAAGAGAATCAACAGCAGACTCTTGGTTCAAATCAGGTCCACAACCCAAGCCTTTCTGGATCACCTTCTCATGCGTGAGAAGCGGGAGTGTGTAAAGTGCTGGTCAGCCTCGGCGCTCAGCAGGCACCTGGGGAGCTAGCGACTACACCTCGAGAGCACACGCATGGCAGGGCCATTTGAACCTGGTATTGGGGTGTCTACTCCGTCATTTACAAGCTGTGTGACTTTAGAAACAAAACACATCTAGCCCCTCAGTCCCTCACTTTGTTCATCTGTAAAATGGGTATACTCATGTGTCCCCTTCGGTAGGACCGTTGTATTCAATTGAAAGAGCTGATATACACGAAGCACTTACTAGAGTGTCCCCACTATAATGGCTCAGTAAAAGTTAGTTTCCACCCCACCCCCATGGATTGGATCCAGCAGACATTCCAATAGGTCTGGTAGTACTCAGTATTTTCTAGATTTTTCTAAGTAATATGTCAACAGCTTGTCTCTTCAGATTGGGTTTGTGGGCCACTGCACCAGAAGAACCAAGAGTATTTGTTGAACATACAGATTTCTGAAAATATCAGAATCGCTGGGGAGTGGGGTCCAGGAACAGATATTTTTAAAATAAATCCCTAACTGAGTCTTAGGGACCCAGAATTTTTGAGAATTCCTGATTTCAACAGGATGTTAACACAGAATCACAAACCATCACTTCTTGAGCAAATCAACTGCCATTTCACAGCATTAGATATGATTACAAAGGGCTGCAACTATGGATCCAATGTTCTTTTGGACGAGCCCTTGCCCTTGTGTTCCAGGTATGTGCTATGCAGGCTGCCTTTCAGTTCCTGGAACTGTCTGGAATAGGACCAGGCCTTAATGTCTTGGTCACACCTACTTGGCTCTTCTCCTCATCCTAAGCCCTCCTCCTCCTGCCTAAAGTCCTCTTTCTCCCTTTCACGCCTCAGTTTCAAACTCATCTCCTTACTGAAGTCTTCTCCATACCCTACACAAAGTTGGAGCCACCAGTTCTAAGCTGCACTAGGACCTTCAATCCTTGTCACAGCACTATCTTGTAATCATTTAACTCAGTGATTTCCCCCCCCCCTTTTTTTTTAAAGACTGTCTTGTTTTCTTCCCTGCAGACTGATGGAAGGTGGGAGTTGCTTCTTCCTTATTCAACAAATCATCCCTCATGGCCAGCAGCGAGCACAGTATGGACTGAATTGTGTCCCTCCCAAATTCATACATTGAAGTCCTAACCCATGATGTGACCGTATTTGGAGACAGACCTTTAAAGAGGTTATTAAGCTTAAAAAACCTCCTGAAGATGGATCCCTAATCCAGTATGACTGGTATTCTTGTAAGAAAAACAAGCAACACCAGGGATGTGCCCAACAGTCAAAGGGATCGTCATGTGAAGACACAGCGAGAAGGTAACCGTCTGCAAGTTCAGGAGGGAGGCCTCAGGAAAAACCAACTCTGCCACCACCTTGATCTTGGACTTCCAGCTTCCCTACAATACACGGTGAGGAAATAAGCTCCTACTTTGAAACCAGCCAGTCTGTGGTGCTCTGTTTTGGTAGCCTTAGAAAACAAATACAGAGCCTGCTCCAGGGCGGGGGCTCCAAAGCTGCTCCATGGCCGACCATGACCATGAGACATCGCTGGCTTCTTTCCACTCTCCCCTGTATCTGGGGGAATGAGACTGCCGAACTTATTTATGAATGGATTAAAAGAAACAATCTGAAGACATCCCATGCATCGAAGGCCATGATGGTCCTATAGGTAACCGATTCCTGCAGAAAGAGCTTGGAACCAAAAAAGCATCTCTGAGCTGGAACCTGGACCATCGCTTAGTCCAACAGATCTCCCATAAAACTTCTGACTCTGGCAAGCCGCCCTGCCCTGGCCAGAATGCTGCCGGTGGGAAGGGAGTCACCACCTAAGCAAACCACCTTCTGGAGTCTTAGGGAGCTAAGACTCAGCTGTCTCAGGGAACTAGCACGTGCCGGCAATTTGTGGGTATCTGCTTAGGAAGAGAATCCTTAATGTGAGAATGGAAAATTAATTCACATTTAGTTTGTTGCCTTATTCTAAAAATCATCTCCTTTTGAATACTCTCATTTGAACCCATCGCACATTGCAGTGAGTTAGAAAACGGCTCAGAGTTCTGTCTCAAATACAGCTCTGCCACTTAACAGCCCTGCGACTGTGGCAGTGACTTAATTCAGTCAGCCACGGCTTCCTCATCGGCAAATGAGCAACCATTAATTAGTAAAACAGACATGATGTCTACTTGATAAGGCTGTTGGAAAATTCCATCAGATATGGGATGCAAAGCACTCAGCACAGTGCTCTCAATAAACCGTATGATTGTATTATTATTAGGAAGTCAGGTTTTATTATGAATAATTAATATAATAAATGTTAGCAATCATTGAGAGATGTCCACTATTTAGTAATTATAACCAGAGAGAATACTAGTATCTGTTTTCTGTTTCCTTATCAAAATATTTGCTCTCAAAACTCAATTTTTCATTCAGTGAAAAGAGCTGGTGCTAGATGTTGGTCAAAACATGCAAGTCACGGGGCGCCTGGGTGGCTCAGTGGGTTACAGCCTCTGCCTTCGGCTCAGGTCATGATCTCAGGGTCCTGGGATCGAGCCCCGCATCAGGCTCTCTGCTCGGCAGGGAGCCTGCTTCTCCCTCTCTGTCTGCCTGCCTCTGCCTACTTGTGATCTCTCTGTCAAATAAATAAATAAAATCTTTAAAAAAAAAAAAAAAGCATGCAAGTCACTTAACTTCCAGATATTTTGAAAGTAGGAAACGTGGGACTCTGTTCAGCAACACTTTTCTTACTTATTTATGTTAGTAACTTATGTCAGTAAGTAACCTCCAGGCCCGAAAACTGGAGACTTTGAAAGTGACGAATGTAAGTCTAGGTAGGGATTATCTTTCATCACAGTGCTCTAATAAGAATCTCTGCTTTGACAAGAAATTTATGGCAGGCCGCTGGAACGTTAGTTTATTGATGATTAAAGTATCAACTGTCCTTGATACAAATAAACAGGGTTTCTGAATCATAAGCACTGAGACAGGGAACCCACCGGGGCCCTGGGGACCATGCAATTTATGGGTATTCAGTTCTCATCAATGTATTGTCAGTACATCCAAGGCATCTGACAGGTTCCTGTTTCGAGGATGGATGCTCTTTCTACAACCCAAAGAGCACAGAAGGTGAGGCCTCAGCCTGAGAGGTTTGAAGCCTGTATTATCACCAAGGATTTAATACTGGGAACTGCCCTTGGCCCTGGATTCTTCTACTCCACATCTTTCAGGATTTAGTATGTTCAGTATAGTAAAGGATGGGATTTGGCAACCACTGAAAAGTTTCCATGACAGGGTCCAGGCCTCTGTTGAAGGTACTGGGTGGGAAGTTTCAATGACCAATGACCAAGCAATGATCCTCAGAGTTAATGATGGAAAGGAAGGCCATTCTAATGGGGAATTCACACACAGGGAATTGGTCACCAATATGGATGCCACAGAGGAGCCCAGGCAGGCACCGTTGGCTGTCTGATCCTTTCACCCTTGATGACAAAGTTCCATTCCCTGCCACTCCTGGCCCAAAAAAGAATTTCTCACTCGTGGGAGACAGTTGTGGTGGTCTCATTTCCCTTGCTGAGACACAGACAGGGGTGTGACGCCATTCTGGCCAATGTCTCATGAGAGGGGTTCTTTGGCAGAGGCATCTGGGAAGGTGATCCTCACTCTTTAAAGCATACATGAGACAGACATGTATTTTATCTCTTGCTGTCTCTGATCATTAATATCTGAAAGTGATTCCTGGGAGTTGGCAACCGTTTTGTGACTGTGAGGTGAGCCTGCTTCAGAGGATACACCAATGTGCTGGGGAAAGCAGAGCAGAAAGTCAGAGCTAATCTAGGTGCCTGATAATATTTTTAAGGCTTTGCATTAACCAAATATGACTGCTTGAGCTCCAGACTTCTTTTGATGCAAGATAATATATTTTGTTGTTGTTCCTGTTCAAGCTACTTTTAATGAGTTTTCTGTTACTCATAGCCAAAAGCTCCCTTTCTTAACATGACTCCATCTTTCCTCCAATGTTTGAAAATATCCCCCACTGTTAGACCTAATACCTCAGATTACACAGAATACTTACTTTCTTTTTTAAAAAGATTTATTTAGTCATTTTAGAAGGGGAGAGAGAGTGCGTGCGTGCACGCACACACATACACCTGAGCATAAAGGGGGAGGGGCAGAGGGAGAGAGAATCTCAAGCAGATTCCGCACTGAGTGCAGAGCTCAATGCAAAGCTCAGTCTCACAATCCATGAGATCATGATCTGAACTAAAACCAAAAGTTGGACACCTGACTGACCTACCTAGGCACCCCAAAAACTCACTTTCAAAGTGGGCATTTACCCATGTGAGTAGTATCAGGAGTGGGCATCCTAGTTTAACTTAGTTGCATTTGACTGTATTCTTACCCGAGATCAGAGGGGCAGATTAAAAAAAAAAAAGAGAGAGAGAGAAGAATGGCAAATTGGGAGTGTAGGATACTGTCAGAAGCATGAGCCTGATAGGCACCATAGCATAGGACTTACAAAGTACACAATTAGATTCCTTGGAGGAATCCAAAATGTAGAAGAAAGTTATACAAAGTCTTTGGTATCTATATGGGGATACCAAAGATAAACTTCCCTAACTTTAATCTCCTCTATGGGTAGATATCTGGGGATATTTTGTGAGGGGGTGGAAGAGGTTCATTTTCAAGGGGATCAGGCAGCCAAGTGGGTAGCAACTCTCAGTATGAGTAGCAAGCAGAGTCCCGTGAGAGGCATAGCAGGAGAGAATGGAACATATTCCTTTCTCCCTTTTCCCTAGTATCAGGAGGCTAATGACACAGTGGACTGATGCCCTCAGGTAGACAAAACAAAACGCTGGTATTCCCAACCTCCCTTGCAGCTAGATGTAGCCATGTGACTCAGTCCTGGCCAATGGGATGTCAGTAAGTATTGAGTGGCACTTCTAGGAAACTCCTTTGAGGGAGTTGAACCAGCTGGAAACTGACCCTTCTGCCTCCCCCTTCCTTCAGCTTTCTGTGGGTTGGAACTCAAAAGAACTCAATAGAAGAGGTTCCAGGAGCTATCTTGGATCTAGAGGTGAACTTCTGGGGATAGAGGCCAAATGGCTGAGAATTGTGGAACAGAAAAATAAGAGAAGTCTTCAATGACTTCATAGAACCATCAGGTCAGTCCTGGACTGCTACCTAGTCATGGACTTCTTTTAAGTGGAAAGATAAACCTGTATGTGTATAAGCCAATAATATTTTGGGTTTTCTGTTTTCTATAGGTGAACCAAGCACTAGCTGGAACAGTGGCATTTCTGCTATGTAAGATGTCCGATGCTTTCATTTGACTTCAACACTGGCTAGAATACTGACTTTAAATGCCCACATCATGTCTTGAAACACTCTAACTCTGGTTCTTCTGCTGAAAGTCTGTGAATTCCAGGTTCAAATATTGTTTTACATTAAGGAGAACTTGCAATGTGTAAGAACAACAAAAAGTTATACCAATCCAGACCCCACCGATCAACTAACCCCAGTTTCCATCTGTGGCATCAAGAAATCCTTTGTTGGGGGGACTTGTTCTTCCACCTTGAACCCACATCGAGAGATCAGGAACACACAATCATCCCACCATAAACTCATCACGAATTTGCTTTTATTCGAAAGTGGTTTTTCACATTTGCTTTTGATGTATGAGTTTCTTAAGCTCGCTATTCCCTGCATATGGTGGCACTTCCTTCAATAAGCCTGTCTTTTGCTCTGTTTCCAAGTTCGATGGTATCAACCAACAGTATAGTCCTTAATTCTTTTCTTTGTAGGCAAAACAAGCATCATTTTGGTAAAGACTTAAGAGTGTGCACACACATCTTTTTTCTTCTCCTCCTAGGCCCATGGGGAGATGATACATTCCCTCCCACCGCAAGGTCACATGATTAGTTCTGACCAATAGGCAGGTGACTGGAAGTGGCACGTAACATTCCAAACCAAAGCATATAGTTGCTGTGGAGACTGACTCCAGCAGTGAACACGAAGGCCACCTGTGCCAGATGGTATATCTGTGAAACTATGGAGACAACATCTATCTGGGTCCCTGAGTGGCCATGTATACAGGGACCCTGCCAACCACATCAAGTACATTGACTGAGGAAGAAATAACAACGGGCTCTGTGTCAAATAGCCTCCTTTCTCGCTTCACACCCCATTCTACACACACACAGAACTCACATACACTTTCATAGCAGGAAATAATTTTTTTTTAACAATTTTGCTTCTACTATCTTCCTATCATTTCACTATTGCTTCTGGCCTACAGAAAAAGATTGGGTTAATGTCCTCAGGGATCAGACGGTGATGACTCCCAGGGCCCTCATCTGGGTTCTAACAGAGAGTCCCATCTCCATTTTCCCTGTATTAAGAAAAAAAGACAGAAAATGAAAGTACTTGGAGCTTATATTATCTTTGCTTCTTGTAGACATGCCATCACTGAATTATGATTCAGGGTAATGTTGGTTTAGGGGGCTGACATAAGAAGTGTCTATTCGAAACGCATTTCTGTGTCTTTTATAAAATCACAGTGAACTGCGACTTTGCTCTCTGGAGCATCCAAGGCCTCACACGGGGCCTGTGAAGCAGGCACTTGGGGAAAGCATTCACCTCTGCAGCCTGCCTCAGACTCTGCAGTCTGTATTCCCTGACCATCGCAGGCACCGTGGCTTGCTTCCGGCCTTACCAGTCAGGCAACCTGGGACCTAATTCAAGGCCAAGTCAGGAAACAAGCGTACCATAAATTCCAGCAACATCCACACTGCCATCTTCGAATAGTCCTTCTTTTTCTCTCCTAATTTTCAGACTTGACATGATAATGTAGGTTTTCCAGCTTGAGGAATGCAGAGTCCTTCACCTCATACAAAGTCAGGAGCGCCCTCCTTACCACAGACCCACATGCTGGAAGACGGCACCAGGGCATCATCACCGCCGGTCGTCCAGCCGCTACTGTTCCGGGCCAGCCTGCAATGCACAGACATGGGGGATTCCCACTAGCTGCCATTTCAAATCCTGAAAGGTTTGGTGCCAAAGGAAATGTGGGAGTTTCCCCTGGGAAGCTTCCCCTGACAAAAATCATGAAAATTAAATCCAGGTGGATAGCTGGGGTCTGCCTAATTCATGCATTTTCTATTCTCTGTGCAGAGAGGCCGTCTGGTAACCGGCTTCAAGCAAGAGGCCAGTCTAAGAGACTGAGAAAATAGTCCCACCAGTCCTTGGCCAATTCTTTGAAACAAAACAAAACAAACAAACAAACAAAAAACTAACTACTTTTTGGTTTTCATACTAACAAAAGCAACCCATTTCTCTTCACAAAAGAAGTCAGAGAAGAAGGGAAGGAAAAAGCAGAAATGGTAAGAAGGAAGACACTGTGCACTTTCTGAGCTCCCAGATCTGTGCTGAACCCACTCACATTATAGGGAGGCAAGGCCACTCACAGTTGTCACATTACGCATCAGGACCTCTAGCTGTACCAGTGCAAACTTACTTATCCAATGTCCCATCTCTCAGCCAGTTAGTGCTGGAGGCAGAATTTGAATCCACAGCTATTTGACAAAGTTCACTACCTTCACCTAGAATAACTTGATAACACCTACAGAGCCTGGCCCACAGCGGGTAACTCGATGTGTTTCTTTCAGAGTCTTCTGCGAGCATGCCCGTGCATGTGTGTGTGTAATAAAGGAGATACATACAGCCCGTGCAGTTTTGTAAACTGCTTTTCACGCTTAAAGTTGTCAAAATACGTTGAATTCTCTGCATATTTTCAAAGGCCTCTGGAAGTCTAAATTAATTATATCTACTCATCACTACCCCCTAACTCAGCTGACCGTGAGTAACCATGTGTTAGTGGGGGACATAATTCTCATACAGATCTTCCCCGGATAAAATAAGTAGGAGCTCATAAGGACTCACAAAAACTCACTGCTCAGGAAGGGGAGAGCAGTCAGAAGTGCAGAGTGGTGCACTCCACAAATGTGGACGCAGACACACTCCAACAGTTTGCAAATGATATCTTGTTTGTAGGTCAAAACCAAAGCCAATTATCTCCCTCTTTTACCCAAAATCAGAGGATTTCATGAACACCAACGATAGCCATGGGCGCAGACTGATGTATTTACAACCAGCAAGTGTGTCTGACTATCACATGTGACACCTATGTGCGAGAACCCGGTCCAAGCACCATGACCGTAATGTTTGGAACCAGCACTCAGAATCAAGATTGGACATACACAAACAAATAATCACCCTTAACTACTGATATTTTAAAAACACTTAGGTTCGAGATTCTGTTTTTGCTATTGTTCTTTGCTAGAGGACATTAATCCTACGCAAGATTCTGTGGTTACTTTTTTTTTTTCTTTTTTCCCTTACCAAATCTAAACGGATGAATGCAACACTCCCTCAGACAGACAGTGACCACAGAGCAGAGCCGGAGAAACTGTGTTGGTGGAAAGAGAAAGAAGGACTGTTGATTGTACTTCTGAGATTGGTGTGTGGCTTGTAGCAAGAGTGTGTGTGTGTGCGTGCGCGTGTGTGTGCACGCACACAGTATGTCGTAGGCAGGAGCCACAAACATTGGGAATTGGGAAATACCCGTGTTTAAACATAGTGTTATAAATTTATATTGGATCTGATCCTATCTATGAAGAGAAGAGTAAATTGCTCAATAGAGGTGCCATTTAATAGCAAGATAAAGAAAACGAACACATTCCAGCATCAAGTATAAATGCTCAGGGGGCCATCGCCGGTGTTAGATTATCTATTGCACTTTACCCCGACATTAGCATTAGTAATTACTAGCTCCCTCTCTTTAGGGGAAAACATGCTTTGGTGGAAGTGCAGAGAATTCGTTTCCTGGGGAGCCAGTGCCAGTACAACTTGTACAGATCCCGCATGTGCAAATCCGTCCATCCGTGGAGGAGAGTTCAGAAATTTAAAATAATGCACCTGTGTGCACCCTGAAATATAACGTCTTCGGTCCTGAAGTCCTACTTCTGTCAACAAGAATTACCTAAATATTTTGCACTTATTCTGTGCTCAATTCTCATCAATGCAGATTTGCTTACTGGAAGAGAAATACACTCTTTAAAATTCCACTGTAACTTCTCCCCCTAAATAATGCTCTAAGTTTTCTTTCTAGAACTACAGTAGGTTCTGCGATGAGCGTGCCTACCACACGCCACACAGAGAGGCAGAGCGCGGGGTCACGGGGTATTTTCAGCAGTTATTTCAATTAATCCTCACAAAAAAACCCCCTCAGGAGCTGAACAGTGCTCACCAAGGCTCAGGAATGCGTCACTGCATCACAGAGCTACTGTGAGTGCGTCTGTGCGCCTAACGACAAACCCAAACGCCACCGTTCAGTTCAGCGCATATTTACAGAGCACCTACTATGTGTCCTGCGTCGCGCGGGGAGAAGCTCCAGGAAAAACAACGAAACCGTTGCAACAGGATGTGGTTAAGTGATAAAGGTAGACACAGTTTATGAGCGGTACCAGGTCCTTAAATGTTACGCAACACAAAACGATCACTCCTGTCTCGAGGAGCTTCTGTGGTCTCCAAATTGCCTCCTTACTGGGGCGCCTTTCCCCATTCGCCCCCCAGCTGTGAAAGGGCATAGCTTCACGTGCTGTCCAAAGCGACTATTCCAGGTAATGGAAGAAATTGCAACAGAAGAAACATATAAACAAGATAAGTTTTCAAATGCATCTCTCAGGTACTATTCAGGACAAAATGAACAGAAATAAACAATCCTCCAATATCAGGTGACATATTTTATACTTTTCCACCCTGTGTTTTAGGAAGGTAGCAGAAAGAAAAACGCTCCTAAATCAGGGTTTCAGAATCAGATGCTGGTATTAGAAATAAGATTAACCCAGTCCCTTAACAATCAAATTTATGACTAGTAAAGGGTTATGAAAAATTCTATCTCGGTGTCAAGTGTAGGAAACACGGTCTTTGGAGGCATATAATGATACACTGCAGCTTGAGCAATAAGAGCGGGGAAGGGAATGAGCGGTTCAAGAGTTCAGAACACGTGCGCTGGAAAGGTGTTCAGTGAAAGAGAAGGGCCGGCTCCAGACAAAGGCAAGGAGAGGTCATCCTCAGAGTCACTTTATCTTCATTACAGTGGGCGAACCGGTGGCCACACGTACACACCTCGACGTGCACACTGCACTCCGGGTTAAGGCTCACTGGGACAGCCAAAGACTAAACACAAGTAAACATGCTGCGTGTCGGTGGGAGCAGCGCCCCAATATTGCCATCTGGGCTCCCCACCGCAGCTCCTGCCATCCAAAACGGATGTGACAGGAACGGTCCCCCAGCCCCACGCCTGCCTTTGTGTGTGTGTGTGTGTGTGTGTGTGTGTGTGTGTGCGCGCGCGCGCGCACGCGTGTGCGCACATATGTGTGTGTGAGTGATAGATTAATTAAAGATTACAATCTATCTTCTTCAGAAGACCAGAGAATTGGGCTTGCAATCAGCACCTTCATTTTCTTCCAGGTAACTGCCAAACTTAAATTCATTCTCCCAAATAAAATAATGGGCCCCATCTGTACAGCTCAAGATTCCGGGTTCCAATAAGACGGTGTTCATGATGTGCCCTGTAAGTCAACCCTCATCTCTCAGTTTTCAGGAACTGGGGGAAAGGTGAATTTCATTTACTGATTATCAGCAGGTTCCTGAGAGATAGCAGGGCTGTTACAATGGGAAAGCAAGTCCTGGCCCACGGCTGGGACAATCTCTCTCAGAAGGCTGAGGCCAAGGGCTTTCTTTCCGTTTGGAGCGCCGCCCCCATGGTGGACGGGTCTCACCCTCCCTCCAAACTCACACAGAACCGGCTGCGCCTGAATGCAGCCTCACCCCTGCTCCAGCTCGGCGTGCCCCTCACCCCCACATGCGCAGCGGCAGTGGGGACCCGGATCCCAAGCCCAGTTCCCAAGCAGCTGTAGCCACAGCACAACTCAACTCCGGGTTTTTCCGTCAGCAAAAGAAAAGATGGATCACACAAAGGCGACGAGGAGGATGAAACCACCACTACAACGTGCTGAGCCGAAAGGCGGCAGGTATGGCAGTCACAGGCTCAGCACCTACAGTCAGTGAGAAAGCCGGCCCCACCCCAGGTCAGTTATAGCCTCTAACCCTCCATCCAGCCCCCTGGAAAAGTACCTCATTTATTACCAGGGTGTTTGGGAATTAAGGATTAAGTTAGCTGATAGAAGGATGCACAGACAGACGGTGAAGGCAGGGATGGACGGAGGGATGGATGGAATGCCAGAAGGATGGATGAGTAGAGGGAAGGAGAGAAGGAAGGGAGGGAGGAGGGGTATAGACACTGATATTTAAAAGACCTGGCCTGGAGCCAGTACATAGCAATCGTTCAATAAAAGGCTCCTGTTGTTACACTGAGCACACCGACCAGACTATGTGGACATGGAAACTAAGGGGAAAAATAATCCACATAAGCTAGAGGCAAGTCACCCTCGCTCCCTCATCATCTGTCGTCACCCTCCTCCCGTCTAGTCCCCATCCCGGTTATGGACCTCGGCAGCCACGCTGCAGCAGACGAGGCAGGCATGATACTGGCCTGGCTGGGGCAGCACGGACAAAGCTCAAAGGGCCAAAGGGCGCTGTCCACTGCCGGCACCGTCTGCACTGCGATGTGTACTGCTAGCGGGAAGCTGCTGGAAGGGAAGCGAGACAGAGCAAGCTGAAGCAGGCAGTGCTCGCACGGCTCAATGGACGAAGCTGCATTCGAGGGTCAGCTGGACGGCCAATTCCTCACATGACAAAAGGCCACGACTTCCCCGACCAGCCGACGACATGGGCCTGCGGCGGGCAGCCTCTATCCCTTGGGACGGACCACCTCGCTCCGGAAGGATTCAGTCATCATGAACTCATCCAGCTGAGAACCTCAGAGCCTGAAATCAACCGCTGGGGAAAACACACAGTTCCACGGCAGATAAGACATGTACACTAAAAACTTAATTTAGATGGGGCAGAAGGGAGAATGGTGCCAAATTATACCCAATGACATTTCCAAGTGCAAGCATATGCCCTGGGAGAAAACATTCTCTAAAAACAACATTTTACGTCATGCAGCCTGTGTTTTAAACTTCACGATAATAGTGCTAGCCAGGATTAATGGGCGCCTAGTGTATACAAGGCACAGTGGTAGGCACTTTACAAGCCCTCGCTCTGAACTTCAAGTGACTCCACTGGGGCACCCACTGCCACTGCTGACATCATGGGGATCGCTAACCGACACCCACTAGAAGCTAAGCGCTCACCCGGCGACACATGAGTCACTCTACCCACAGGACTTCCCCGCCCACACTCTCCTGATCAGCCCCCACCTGACTACCAAGGAAACTGAGTCCCCGAACGCCTGAGCTCGTTGCTCAAGGGCACATCTCAGGCGGTAGAGATGGACTCTCTCCGGCCCCCGTCTGATCTGGTTCTCTCGCTGCCTCGGCTCCCGAAGGAACCAGCAGATCAGAATGGCCGACGCCACGTTGTAACGAAGTCCATACACTTAAGGATTCCAGGGAAAAAGAGATCATTTCAAACCTTCCTTCCGGAATGACAATCAGCAGATGCCAACAGGGTAGGCCTTCTCTTCAAAAGTGAATCAAACGTCCATGGCATCAGACCCGGATGAAGTCTCGTTTCTGAGGGCCCATCAAGGCCGCCTCGCGCTCTAGGTTTCAAGGCGCGGTGAGAGCAGGTGTACATGAAAGAGCCTCAGGACACTTCGTGCACTGCATTTCTGACTCCTCTTTGGAGAGATGCAGTCCTACAATTAGCTTCCAAACAATACAAGTGAGCAGTGGTAGCTACGGAAGGAGGTGAAGAAAGATAGAGGAGGTAGTAATTCCCCGTATCATCCCTCTCTCGGACTCAGGAAGGGGGCCATGAGGGACCTGGCCCAGACATGGTCCCAAACACTGGTCACTCAGACTCAGACAAAGGCAAAGGCAGAATTAGCAGGTGATGTTATCTCCCTGAGCAGACCCTGTCTCTGTCTGCAGCCTCTGCCTGGGGACAAGCTCTCAGTGCAGGGAGAGAGAGAGGGAATGAGACATAAACGAGCTTTGCAACTTCCCCAAGTTGACAGGAACCTGGGGGTGTCTGTCACAGCATAAAACACTATTGTGGGGCATTCTCCCAAATACATGCTTCTGAGATAATCACTAATTATTTTTTAGATTTTACTTATGTATTTATTTAGAGAGAGAGTATGTGAGAAGGGAGAGGGGCAGAGGGAAATGGAGAGAGAGAATCTCAAGCAGACTCGCTGCTGAGCAGGAAGCCTGACACGGGGCTCGAATTCATGACCTAAGTCCAGATCAAGAGTGGGACACTTAACCAACTGAGCCACCCAGGCACGCCTGAGTTAATCTCTATTTAGACCAACGGGGAGAGACAACTGGCTTCCACGTAGGAGAAGCAGCTGCACTTCCTTCTAAGATTCCAGGATGCTTTTTCTTTTTTTCTTTTTTTTTGCCATTGGTCATGTCCTCTTCCACCCTTGGGTCCAGTCGTTCCAAAACCTTCATTTTCAAAATCGTGGTGTTTTTTTTTTTTAATGGTAGAAATTAGATGTTGTTGGACATCTATATCAAAATTGAGTTTCCTGGGAATTATAATCATTGCCTTTCACCATGAGTCTCTTGATGGCTTTCAGTTAGCTGTGTCAATGAGCTGTCAGGATTTAAGAACACAAGCAAGATTTACAATAACAAAGACCAGCTAGCGTTTATTGAGCACCTATATTGTACCAGGTGCTGTGTGAGCCCATTTGTTCTGATTGGTTGACTTACTCCTGAGGATTTTTCATTTTCAATACTAGAGGAGTCTCAGAGAGAAGAAGCTCTCCCCCAAGGGTAAACAGCCAATAACTCCAGGATAGCCACATTGCAGATAAAAAATAGCCAGGTAACTCTAAATTTCTTTCTTTTTGTCTAAATTTCTTCTTAACTCAAGTATTCAGCAATTCTAATATTCATTTTTCCCAAGTATGACTTGAACTGTAATGCTGGCTTACATCCACCTTTCTAAGAACTCTGTTCAGCACTCACCTCTGAATTTTGGCAAACCCTTGCAGGGTTACTATTTTGCATTTGGCCTTAGACGGAGTCCAAAGCACACCTCCTCTAGTGGGCTCCTAAAGAAGACAGACGTGTAGACAAACACGATGATCAAGCCTTCTAAGAGCAACGAGGATCTAGAAGCTTCTGCGGGAACATTCAGAAGCAGCACCCAATTTAGTCCTCCAAGACCAGGAAAGGCTTTCTGGAGAAATAACATTTAAGCTGAGACCCAAGAATGAGGTGGGCATTAGTTCTGGGGATAATATGGGCAAAGGACAACCTCCAAGCAGTAGAAGAACCGCAGGTCTCCCATTTAGAAGGGCCCATGATTACACCTTCCAGTCTCTCCCACTAGAACTCTTTCAAACACTCAAGCTCACCTTGGAAAATCTGTAAGAAAATGCAGTTGCTGTGCTACTGATTCATCTGGAACCCCAGTTACCGATGTTCATGATGAGGACAGACCCCTCTTTCAAAAGGGAGTGAGGGTCAAATGCTGGGTCACTAGCTTCCAGCTCCCAGTCACTGGGGCCACCCGGTCCAGAACTGCCTCACCCATAGCCCAAACACGTGGGCTCACCGACCCCACGACACCAACAGGCTGCCAGAGAAAAGGCAGCCCTTACATGACTCCATCGCCCAGCTCATTTTCCATGCAGAGTAGAAGGGTTAATGACAACCAGTTCTGAGTCCAAACCATGTGGCTCAGGGATTCTGCATCCTGGTGATATGTCTGTTCTGAAGATAAATTTTAGGCTTTAAAAAGGGACGGGTGGATTCTCTGTGAGTAAAGCAAACGTTTGATCAATGTTGGAGAGCAGGGACCTAAAGTTATAACCCCTGGCAAGAAATGCCAGTGAGGATACTCTGTTGCCAAATCTGGCCAGAGCTCCTGAGCATTTGGCAACCAAATGAAGAGAAGGACAATTAATAACCTCTTTAGAAAATGAAACAGACTAAGCCAGGATATTCACTTGTATTGATCGCCCACCCATTTCTCCACCGAGGCCTCTACATGGAATACTTCTGGTTTTCCAAAGTTTTATTTCAGAAAGCAGTTCTTCCCAAACTTAGCACGGCCACAGAATCACCTGGTGAGATCTGAAAAAGTAGCCCGCTAAGTCCCAATCCCAGAGATTTTGACTCAAAAGACCCCGAGTACAATGGATAAATCTGTACCTCTCACAAGCACCTCCACAGGACCATGACCCTGACTTACAGCCAAGTTTAAGAGACACTGCCAGAGTTCAAGGAAAGGGGGGATGAGGATTCTCACTGGTATTCTCTGCACTTTGAAGTATTCTTTGGAGTAGCATGTATTAATCAGTATTAATTTGGTTGCATTTGCAAGCATATCTTAAGTGTTTACTGGGTGCAACACAATTTATAATGCTGTGCTGGGCACATCACACTTCACAACACTTTCTTCTCCAACCAAATAACCTTAAGAAGCTTCTCTGGATAGGTTTAGTCACCAAAAAAATAAATAAATAAAAAATAAAAATAAAAATTCTAGCATTCCTTGACTGGCCACTAATACAGGTCTGGCCTATTGTTATCTACGGTAACTTCTGTAAAACATTCTTTCCACTATGGATGTAGGGACTGAGTGGCTGATAGATCAATACATTATTTCGACCATGCTTCATTCGCTTGAGGAAAGGACAATGTTTTGAAAACTTAAAAATGCACAGCAGTAAAATCAAGGACCTGAAGAGGTACACAATGTCCTTTTGCAATCAGCTACTAAATATTCATGTATATTCCACTGGTAATTTTGTCCAAAGGAACAAACACCTACCTATATGTGGAAATCTAAACTGAAATCCATTAGTTGATTTTGCCAGGAGAGTTAATCAGAGCAGAGAGGTCTGCATAATAAGAGATTGACAAAGTTATTTTAATTGGCAGGCTTAAGCAATTTGTCTCTGATTATCCAACTTCATCCATTTGGGAAAAATTCAAAGAACTGGTAGCAAAAGAGAAACAATAATTTTGGGGGTAAGATAATGATGTATCAGATAAGATAGTAATATTAATAATCAGGTTTTTATTGTACAATTGTTTTAAACAAAGAGGCTGCAGGATTTAAACGGAACTATCCTGACATAAGGGAGGTCTGGAAAAGGGCTGCCCTCCCTTCCTTCTCATCGTAAAGAAAAACAAAACGAAAACACTCATGAAATCATCCATCTTGGAGACTGATAATGCTGTCCTTGCTTTTGCTGTCCCTCAAGGCAAATTCCCAGAATTGCTGAATGTCCAAGTTTACATTTAGGCTGGGAAGCCAAATTGAGATCTTTGTTTTACTTTGCCTAATTTCTGGCTATCAGCATTGTGAGAATCTAGGAAGTTTCTCTACCAAACATATGCCAAGACTCATAAGATATAAACAACTCCAAAGAACCACGCCAAATTGAAATGCAATCAGCATTAATGAAATGGAGACCATTAATTGCGAGGGGATTAAGACCGCGCACTGATTTGCAACTGCAGTTCCAAACATGGATTGTGAGTGTCACGTCTCTGGGCCTGTTTCTCTACCTGCCAAACTGAGCGTCCCCGACCTCGATGAGGTGTGGAGATTAAATGAGATAGTGTGCTCCAAAATGTTTAGCACAGCTACTAGCGTATTATAAGCACTCGACACTATTAAAATGATCATTATCACTATCTGGATCAGCAGCAGGATGCAGAGCTCATCAGGCTGAATGTGACAGGGTAAAGAATTTCAGATAACAACACGGGAAGAGCCCCAAAACTCTTAAGAGAGTGAGATTCCTAAATGCTGATAACTGCGATTAGCATCGTGTGTTGGTTTTGCTTCAACACACGCCCTGGGGTCACAGAACTATATTTAAGAATGACTGATGGCCTTTATAATCCCGAGTATTTTATAGTATACACTTAAAACCATTCTGAGAAGACGCCAGCAGACCACTATAACACAGCAACAACAACAAATGCCAAACAACAACAACAACAAAACCCCAAGCAAACACTATAAAACCGAACCAAACCAAAACATACCTAAGAACCCTTGCCAAATAGTTCAACAGGAGCGTACCCCTCTGTGAGGCTATGTTAGCCTGTGTTTGAAGAGGAGCCACTTTGCATCACTGATTTGTATGAGAACTCAGAGGACGGAAAGGCCCCTCCCGAGCAGCTGACTCCTCGCCCACGACAGGAGGAAGGTGGGAGTCGCAGACTCCATCTGGTCCCGGGTCGTCCGGCTCCCCTTGCTCCCTAATGCTGAACACGAAGAACCGGCCGCTGAAACACATGCAGGCCGTTTCGTTCTCCTCAAACCCCTAACTAAAGTTAATTTTCACAAGCCAAATTTAAAAATCAATTAATAAATTACAACTGCCAAAGAATGTTAAAAAGCCCAAAGGCACCGAAGAAGTGCTTAGAAGAAACAACAAAGCATTAAACCAGAGATAAATGGGTTTGCGGTGTGTTTACTGTAATGTTGACTTAGTATCCCAAAGCAAAAATTCTCTTACCTCCACTTACCACTACTTTGTATGGTAATAGCAGCATTAATTTTAAAATGATCATGAATCAATCATGAAATCTGACTCTTGTTTTTTACTGGCAACAAAAGACTCTAATTAGCACCTTGAATAAGAGTGCTTTCGAGGTAGGCATCTGTGAGAGCAGTCCTCTGCTGTTCATTCTTTGCTAATCACGCTGGTAAACAAGGTGGAAAGGGCAGTAGGCTGCCTTAGCATCTCCACCTGTCCCAGTTCCTCCTCCCGGGACAAAACCGCCTTGAATCTTTCACAGGAGGACGCAGGGGGCCGCGGGGGAGCTTCTCAACCTTGGCTCCGCTGGCGTTTTGTGGTGCGGGCGGTCCTGGGAGTTGCAGCAGGTCAGGCAGCTGCCCTGGCCTCCACCCACTAGCTTTCCGGTGGCACCTTCCCTCCAGCGCCCCCCGGCCCCAAGGGACAACCACCAATTTGTCACAAAACCAGTGTCTCTACACACTGCCACATGTCCTCTGCCGAGCAAACCCACCCTGACGGAGAACCTGTGTGCACGAGGTTGTCACGAAGATCCAACGTACAAGCGTATCTTTTAAAGGCCCGGCACGCTGACATGTGCACAGTGGGGCAGGCATGGACACAGAAACACAGGGACAACTGCTCAATCTAAGGGACACAAAAGGAATGGAAAGGACGCTGCTGCCACCAACCTGACGCTATCCTCAGTGCCCGCAGTCTCTTGTCCCTACAAAGGAGGGTATTTTTTTTTCCTAAATCAACTTTGTTGAAGTATGATTTACACAGAATAAGCTGAAGCCATTGAAAGTACATACTCTTCATGTGTTTTGACAAATGTTTACAAGTGAACCTTACCCAGAGCAGGATGGGTTCATGTTTTGATTTGCTTTAAGCTCACTCTGCACATAGTATATTCTTTATCAAAAGATTTTTCATTAAAATCCCAAGCTTGTGATCTGGCCTTCTGGAACCCTTATCTGCTGATTAGTACTGTATGAGAGTGAGCTTTCCCGGGATCTAGGGCCAGTGCAATGGCACAGGGCCCCAAGTTTGGTAAGTTCAGCACGTGGCATTCACTGTACTGCAATTTTTATACCGTTACAATTGCATTTGTACTCCATAAGTGAAGTCTGGTGGAGCACTGGAGCATGCACAGGGGGCTTGAAGTCTCGGCTCAGGCGTGTGTCTGCCCCACCCCCAACACTCCCAACCTCGTATGGATTCAGCCACCAGCTCTCTGCCCACTGGCACCTTGGGCCAGGCCAGCCCTTCCCTCCCGGCCCCTAGCTGGAGAACACGGTCACCCCCAACCCAGAAGCCTCAGCAGGGACACCTGCATTTCTCTGCTGCTCTGCACTCCTGGCGGGGGCTCAGGCATGGACGTGGGAACAGTTAGAGTTCATGAAAGCCTGCAGCCATCCCCAGCCCTGGGCTGGCAAGAATACGGCATACCGGGCTGGTGAATGGAGAAACGGATTCTTGTTCACCCTAACCCAGGCCCCAAATACGTCCCACCATGGAGGCTGCAATCCTTTGGAGGATACCTGTCAACCCAAGATGGAGTGGCGGGCCCACAGAGAGGGGAGATTAACTTCCCTGCCCTTGCTGGAACCTCACATTTTCATTCTGCACTGTATTTGGCATATTAAATAGTCTTGGTGGGACCTTTCCTATTTCAATGTGTCACTTGCATCAGAGCCTTGCACTGCTGTCCTTGTTCACAACAGTCAGGGGAAAGATGGCTCGGTGCTACCATGCATCCGGGTGGAAGGATCCAGAATCACGAGCACCCTCAATGCCATCACATCAGCAGGGGCCTGAAGCAATGGGCGGTAGCCCTCCTCAGCGCCCCACTGAGCTCTTGCGGGCACTTGTCTTTCCCTCCACCCCATCACCTTGCAGGATGGGTGGAGCAGGATCCTTGCTCTGGGTGCTCTGACCCCAGTGCAGCCCTGGAAGAACATGCTAATGCCCAGGGCCATAGATGCACCGAAATACTGTTGTGGGGGCTCTGGCATCAAAATTCTGAAAGCCAGAATGGTTTCCTGGATGTCAGAGGCAGATCAGATGATACACGTGTTTTACGACCATAAAATAAAATGTTCCAGTCAAATGATAAATCCTGCTTATATGATTTTCATATCTCCATTTGGAAAGAAAAGAACTGTACTTTCTTCCTCAGACCCTTTCCTTAAAGCAGTGCTCATTTTCCCGAAAATTCTGGCCATTCTCAGGCCAGGACACCCTGAGTCAGACTCAACACAGCTGGGGACAAATTGGGGGAGAAGCAGAGGAAGGAAGTGTAAGATGTAGCCTCTGCTGCCGGTGATAGGCTCTCGGTGGCGGAAGGTTCTCTCCGCACACCACAGCCCTCACTCCTTCTTGGGTCTCAGGGGTGGAGAAGATTGCTTAAAAAGAGAGAACATATGGGTTGCTCAGTCAATTAAGCACCCAACTCTTGATTTCAGATCAAGTGATGATCTCAAGGTCCTGGAATCAAGACCCCCACTGGGCTCTGCGCTAGGTGACGAGTCTGCTTGAAGATCTCTGTCTCTGTCTCTCACTCTCCCTCTGCCCCTCCCCCCTGAATTAGATAAATAAATCTTTTTTAAAAAAAGAGAGAGAAAATATGTTGGCCTTATCTTCCTCGATGCCCCCTGTGAAGTGCACTAAAGGCTGCAAAGAATTTTATTGTTCAATTTGGACTATAAAATCAGAACGACAAGAACTATTTCTTGCAGGCAAATATTTTCTGTTTGGCTTCCTAAAAAATATGTATTGTCAAAGGAAATTAAATAATCCATGTATTTTAACTTTCATTAATATACGCTAAATACTATTTATTAAAATGTTAATAATTCATTAGTTAAGAGACAAATGTGGAATCAATTAAACTTTACTAATTAAGTTGGATTATAATGAATAGAGATTGAGAAGGAAGTGTCTGGTGGAAAATAATTTTAAACAACAAAAAAGAGCATCAAAAAAAAAAAAAAAAGAGCACCGAACATGGTTGCATTGTCCATAATGTCTAGTTCCCATGGCAAGTGTATTATGACAATTTCCCTTAAAAACCAACAATAACGGCACCTGAGCAATAAAAAAAGGTAACTTTATAAAAAGAGGGAAGCACAAAGAAGGGAATCAACTCAAATGCATCGGAGATTTACAAAGTGAGGTTTACAGGCTAAAACACAGTTCACATTATTTGATGTTGACTTGATAACCACACAAATTGGAATTGCCACAATTTAATGAAAGTTCCCATGTGAAACACAAGAAATACAAACCTAAGTGAATTGTGCTTGAGGACGGTAGCAAATGTTAATAAAATACTCAAGGAAAGAAAAAAAAAAAGAAATTCCACTGGTATTTCTTAAAGTGGGGCTGTGTTCTTACCTGCAGCGTCCTACCCTAAAGCTCGGGCTCCCGGCCGTGTTTTGGGCCTCGGCCTAGAGCCCGAGCTCCTGCAGGGAGTGTGCGTGCAGCTGCTTCCTGAGGCCCTGAGGGTCAGGTTCTCATAAATCAGACACCCCGCGCTGGACAACACGTATGGAGGATTATTTCTACAAGGAAAACCGACTGTGATGTGCTAAAATTACTTCCATTGACTGAAGGCCACCACATGAAAAACAAAAAGTCTTTTCACCCACGATGAAGAAAAATAATTCTGGAAGAATAACCCCCTCTCTCTCCCCCTCCATTCCAAATGTCCAGTGGGAATTAAAATACCACCACCCGGATATAGAATACAAGCGTTTAAAAAGCACAAGGACAGACGAGAGTTGCTACTAAGCTGTGACCTTCAGCTCCCCAAACATTTATGATTTGGTAATTACCGGATGGTATTATTACTGATGGCTACACTACTTCCTCTCTCTTAGAGCCATCTGAATACAGGGGGGTGAGTGGAATTCTCAGCATTTGCTGGCTGCTACAGTGTATGCAGTCTACAGCTGTCCACTTAATAACCTTGCACTTATACATGGTAGCACATATTAAATACTACAAAAATTAGCAGTTCAGAGGCCATTTGGTTTAGATAGGTGGCTTTAATGTAGGCGGCAATTATTAGCATTACTACTGCTAATAATTAATAAAATTAATACAGATTGGCCAGCCACTGCTCAAAAAAGGATGCCGTGCTTGATTCCTACTCATGCCAGTGTTCGATTTTAACCCTATCAGATATTCGATTCAGACACCTGACTTTATTATCCTGAGCTCTTCACTTGTAACCTTGCCTGTACTTTTTACCAAAGCTAGCAGGAGCATCTCATCTGCTCAATTACTTATTAGTGTTGCTATAGAATACCATTTCCTCTTGCGGCTGATAAAATATTAATCAAAAACAGGAACTGAGCGATTTCCCAGTGTAGATGTCTTCTAATGGTAATACAGAGAGTCAAAGAGAGATCTGGAGGTCATATAATAGCTTCTGAAGAAGGCAAAGAGGAGTGACATCGGAGGAGAAGAGACTGCAAGCAGAGCTCAGGGGGTGGGTGAGTTATTGCCATTCCATACAGAAGTAAACTTCTAGAAATGTGAATGGAGGGGACTGGTGGGAAGAATCTAGGTCTAAGATACACTCAAAGGGTAAGCTTTTTGTTTTTCTGTAATAAAGAGTGGGCCTTTAATTAACCAGAATGATGTCTTGATATGCCTTGATTTAACCAGAATTTTGTTGTTCTTGCTTTAACCCTCATTTATCAACTCCTTCGAGGTCTTGTGAATCTACTTCCTTTACCAAAGAGAGCATGCCAAGCATGACTGAATCTCAGACCAACTTCTGAATCTTGAAAGATGACTTCTGTCTTCCCTTTTCCTCTGAGGTCTTGTCTGTGTGGAAAGAAGGCAGGCTTCAGACGCTCACAGCCACTGGGTCACAGCCAGCCCCACTACTCCTTACAAGGCCACTCCCTGGCAGAGGACTTAACCTTTCCGCACCTCAGGTTCTTGAAAGTCTGCAGAATTTGCCGTGAGTCTCAAATGCTCACTTTCCCCATCCCAGTACCAAAATTATATACAAATCAGTAAAACACAAATATCCACATACCCTACAAACAACACACATACACACACACACTCCACTTTTCACAAATGTAGAATTCAGGGTAAATTGCATTTTCGTGTGGATTTATTATATTTTAAAAAGCGGGATTTTTTTTTTCCTTAAAGCATTGGCTAAATACTACCTATAACTTTGAGAAGAACTCTTTAAAACTAGCAAAAAGAAAAACACAAAAAAACAAAAACAAAAACACTTGAAACACCACCAAAATAATCTAAAACCCAATATGATGACTCCCATTTTTTGGGTTAATATTTATTCAGAATCTGTGTTACATATATTAACACATTTAATTTACTAACCTGTATGACAGCCCTGTGGTACAAGTAGAACCCAACCTTTTTTTTTTTAAAGGAGGAGGCCTAAACACTAAGTGATTTGCCCCATTTTACTCAGCCCATAGATAGTACCAGAACGTGAACTTGGCTGTGCCTTATTTAAGAGCTCTGCCTCTCCAACACATCACCAACCAGTTCCCTCCATGAAAAACTTCCGTCCTACAAAAATATGAGCAAAGGTAAGATAGCCACTTTCTAATACCACTTGCAAAATATGTATACGTAACTGGTGGAGTTTCCACCTGCTTCTTCATGCTCAAATATTAGAATCAGACGTCTTCAAGACATTAAAATCAATTAATACTATGATACGCTGGACAAATGACTCTTTTTAATGTATGTTCTCTTAATTACCATCCACTTTTACATCTAAAAAATTTGCTCTAAGTTGACTGTTTCTATCAAGATTTTGGCTCTCTTCAGCACAATCCATTAGATTGATAAAAATCCATTTTACAAATGTAGAGTCTGGCCCAGCAATCCCACACCTGGGAATCCATCCCACAGAAATAAAAGCATCAGTCTGACATATGAACAAAGATGCTTATTGTCTCCCTACTTGAGGCCAGGCGGGAGTGCAGGCAGAGAGCTTTGGAATCCAAATGAATGTCCTTTAACACATTCAGTCTGGGGAAGGACTGCATGAATCACAGTATGTCCACATCATGGAATATCATGCTATAGCTGGATGAGAAAAGAAAGATACAGAACAGCACGCAAAGTAGTAGTCCCCATGTCATCAAGCAAAACCACCAAAAAGATGGTATCTCAAAAACCCCCAAACATGCACCTGTGTATATATATCTGTGTATATACCCATAGGTAGGATACAGATAAAATACGAGATAAAAAATTTGGAAGACGTATATGAGATGGTTAACGTATTTTACCTTAGCTAGTAGAGGGTTGGGGGGGCGGGACGACAGAGAGGGTGGAGTAAAGGTAAAAAATGATAAAACTGACTAACCTAAGGTTGAGTATTGGCAGAACGAGGCACTTAACTACCAAAAATAAGACAGAGCAATAACAGAGTCATGTAGACCGTTACCGAAGCATTTTAACGCTTAAAACTTTTAATCCTTATAATTTGGTGAGGTCAGTCACAACATGATCCCCATTATAGAGATGAGACAATGGAGGCACAAGAGCCACACAGCTAATAAGCAGAGAGGGCAGCCCTGCATCGAAGACTGCATTCAGAGCTATAATCTGATGAGATTTAACTGGAAAGACAACAAGACAAAAATCAGACTTCGGCCATCGGCTGAGTGGTGAGAAACTCACACAGCAAGCAGTGATCACGTTGTCAGCTGATGCTCTGCACGCAGAAACTGCCTCTTGCCAGGCCGTAGAAGGACGAAGGTAGGAATCACAGGGCACAGATCAGGGCAGAAGTGTCTATTGTTGGCACTGAAGCTGCAAACCTGCCCCACCACCACCCTGCCAAGGGCAGGCCTGCCCTGAAGCCAAACCCTTGTGGAGCTTGCAAGCTGGACACCTCTTTGAAGGAGGGGACATGCTCATCCTTTGACCAGGATCCTTCTCCCAGGCCAGCGGGTATCTGCCTCCACTCCTCTGCAAAGTGCCCCTACCACGGCGGGACTTGCCAGCTGAAGCTGGCTACTGTTTCCCAAGGGGCCTGACCTGGTGCCCAGCACACAGTGGGCACTCAATAAATATTTCTTAGATGAATGAAATCTAGGGGCTCAGTAAACATGTGTCGCTAATACTAAAATGATGTTTCCACTGTGTAAGAATGGAAAAATTGCTCCGAAGGAACTGTGTTTTATATACAGATAACACGAATCCCAGTAACGACGGCGAAGACAGCATTGCCAACTCATCACATATTAAGCTCCTATGTAACAGGCAATGCTAGACCCTGTATGTATATTACATGTGAATCTTTCAAGAATATTGGAAAATATATATTAATATCCACTCCCAGGCAACCTGAGGAAAGCCTAATTACCTGGCTCAAGGGCATACAGCTAGTAAGGAAGGCACTGGGATTCAAACTCCAGACCCTTCCTTCTCTTTTCACTGTGTCTCCGTGCTCCACACACAATATGCTCTCGCTCACTAATAAAGTTAAGACTGAATAATAAGGTATCCTAGTCCTTTCATTTAAAGTTGTTAGGCATTCGGAACAAGAAGTGGGAAAAAAAAAGTCACACAACATTGTTCTTAATCCAAAGTAAAGCAAACCCCAAGCAAATTAAGCAAACCGTAATGCGACTTGTGTTTGCCTTTTAACACCTGTTACAACAAGTCCTCGGTGCAAAGGCCTCTCCAGCCGCACCACCTCCACCTCCAACAGACAAGAATCACACGGAGCGTGGAGGACGCTTGACAGATGGGTTAATGCAGGGGGATATTTCAGTTTCCATCCTCTTTGGACCACAGCATGACAGTTACAGAATTCAAATCCATTTGTATCCCCCGCTGAATCCCACATAATTCAGCAGACATTCATTACGATGACATAATGATATCACACGGCCATAAATACATATGCGAAGAGTCGAACAAGACATTCATATTTAAACATAGCTGGAAATAATTTCAATTCTGGCGATTTTCTATTGCTCATTCTATTACTTTTCTGTGGATGCTTAAAATGTCAAACTATGGTAGGAAACCAAGAATACAAGAATATAGGTGTGTGTGTGTGTGTGTGTGCGTGTGTGTGTGTGATGGCTTCTAGTTTAGCAAGTAAAGGAATTTGGGTATCAAGTTACATCTGATAAATATTTTGTTTGAGGAAAAGGTAATTTAATAATAGATGAGAAGCTCCTTGATATGTCAATTTCAGAAGAATCATTCATGCTGCTATAAATGCAGTCCAAGACTTTAATATTCTGAGATCTATGCTTCAGATCTGAAGGATGGTTGCCCTGATTTCATAAATAAGAAACGCACGTAGGATTTTTTCATAAAACTTTTAACAATACATAAAGCAAACAAATAATGCAATTAAAATTAAAACCATTCTAAGTTCGCCATTCCTAAAGAGGGGTGAAAATAATTTCTCCGAAATCAGACCCATGCCTCCAGAAAGGAGGAAGCAGGTAACTCCAGGGACATAACACCAATCCTGACAATGTTAATCTTGATCTTTTCCTTATACTTCTCAACTGCAGACAGAAGAACACAGTTTGTGTTCAGCCTCAATGATGTATCCATTAACAGCTCTCTTCCCAGAGCATTCAGACACCTTGCAACGGATTTTTGAATTATTTAAATAGAAGTAGCATTAGAAAACCCTCATGTTTAAATTATGCTAAATAAGGACTCTTTCAGCTGGACTTTTGCCTGTGCAAAAAATATCTATTCTGCAGGCATGGAGGAAGGGCAAGGAAGAATGTGGGGAGGTGACGTGTGGAGACAGCACAACAGAGAACGATGTTTGGGGAACACGAGTGCACATACGAGCCAGGTGTGTAGGACAGTCTCCACATCCGGACATTCTAGAGGGAATTTGAGGGCGTACGTTTACAGAGATGATGTCAATTTTCTAAAATGCTTCCAAATGTCCAGAAAGCTATGAACATGAGAATGTAAAGTAGATGGAAGTCCAACTGCAATAAATCATGGAACACCCACACTATGGAATATTATGCAGCTATTAGAAGAAATGAGTTAGCTCTTTATCTACTGACCTCGAGGGACGTCCGTGATGTACTGGTCAAGGCGATGAGCAAGGAGCAGTGGGTGGTGCATAAACAGGGAAGCATTCCTGTGAGGGCAAATAGAAAACCTTCCCTACACAGATGTCCCTTTAAGGACGAAAGAGCTTAGAGAAGGGGGTCAGGGACTCTTGGTGCGCTGTCAGTCGTGGTCAGTGGGCTGTGGGGACCACTTGGGGACTGCAGGAAGAAAGGGAGATGTCATGCATTCTATTTCTTGCTATTCATTTGCAGGGTTTCATTGATTATGGTAAGCACATGGTATCATTTAATTTGTAAAAAAAAAATTTACTATCAGGGGGAGCAAGAAAGGAAGGAGGAAGGTAGAGGGAATAAGAAAGAGAAGGAGAGAAGGGCGGAAAGAGAGAGAAACCTATCAGAGCAAAAATTTCCTAAATTTCCTGCTGGCCAAAGATGTTTCACCATCTTTTTATTTTGCCAGAATCCCAATATTGGAGTTTTATTCTTTTTCTTTTCTTTTTCTTTTCTTTTTTTTTCTAAAGTGAATGCGCCAGCTTCCCTGAAGAGGACACTCTGCCCTCTCAAAAGCCACCTTGACAGAAGACTCTGCTGCTGCAGAGCTGGGCGTGCAGGCCTGGCGTGGCAGGAGCCCAGCAGATGCGCAGGCAGGTGGTCCAGGGAGATGGGTGGGGAGGCGGGGGAGACACCACGATCGATAAGGCGGATGGAAGCCTTTCGTCTCACCTGCGCACTGGGGGGGTCGGGCCAGAGATGGATAGATGGAGCCTGTGTGGTGCCAACAGAGGTCTTTGCGGGAAATCCACAGGCCATCCCTCCCTGGGGTACTTCCAGGGAAATGAACGATAGGCCAAATAAATCATTAAGACACACAGATACAGACACAGGTACAGCTATGCAAAGAGCCAGTGTTTAATGTCAGTATTGCTTTCTAATGCAAACATAATTGCATTTAATTCAGTGTTTATTGAGCTCCTACTATGGACCTAGCCTTATGCTTTTAATGAAATTATAACATCTTAAACTTCCCACACAATTTGAGGGGTTTTCTTTCTAATTATAAAAGTGAAAAGTTCACTTCAAGAAATGGTCAACTACAGGAAAAAAAAATTTTTTTAAGTGACTAAATTGCCTCTAAGTCCCCAAACACAGACGATGGCTTTCTGGTCCTTGGCTGTATTTCCAGGACCAGCACGGTGAGTGGCATGAAATCGGCATCTCATCAATATTAGTCAAGAAAAGGGGGGCAAGGGGCGCCTGAGTGGCTCAGTGGGTTAAAGCCTCTGCCTTCGGCTCAGGTCATGATCTCGGGGTCCTGGGATCGAGCCCCGCATCGGGCTCTCTGCTCAGCAGGGAGCCTGCTTCCTCCTCACTCTCTGCCTGCCTCTCTGTCTACTTGTGATTTCTCTCTCTGTCAAATAAATAAATAAAATCTTTAAAAAAAAGAAAAAAAAAAAAGAAAAGGGGGGCAAGGTAGGCAGCATACTTACAGTATTATTATTTATGTAAATCCATTTTCTGTGCCCGTATTTTTATTTAACAAGGAAACCATCCTGTATGTGTTATTCTTCAAACCACTCATTCCATTTAATGATACATAACAAGCCCTTTGCCAACGTACAATGCAGACAGCCTTGACGCTCTGGTCCCCGGGGCAGTCATGTGCCACGCTCCCTGGCAAGGCCGGTCTTGGCAGCACCAAGAGGCCCAGAGGGGGGCGGCCACGAGTAGATTCGTGCCATTTCGACCTCGTTACTCCTTAGCTCACTGCACTGTGCCTCACCTCCACACATGGGAGAAACGAGTGAAAGCATGCCGAGGAGAAACCCCGCGTCTCGGAGTGAACTCACAAGCCACTTCCGAGCGGTTGTACGCGCGCGCACACACAACTGCAGCTGCTGCACATAATTAATGTCCTAATTATACATAATTATCTAATTACTAAAGAAGAGAGTCGAAGCAAGTACAGTAGGAAAGCTATCACAACCAGCTCCTTTTAGAATATTCTGCAATATAGACTAGCCTGCTATCTCTGAAAGGGGTGCTTTCTTTCTGATACCTGCAAATAGAGAAAATCTGTGTTTGTAAATGCTATAGTGATGCTATGGATTGGATGACTGTGAGTCACTCTATTAACAAAAATTAAATATATATATATATTAGAGGGAAAAAATGTGCCGTATGACGCATCTTCACAATAATGTGTGAACTGGGACTCAGAACAGGCTCCTGTGTGCAAAGCAAGTTATCTGGCAAATGTTCTGAAGTAGGCTGGTCCCACAAAATGATCATGGGGAAAAAAAGAAGAGTGGAAGCTAAGGGGTAATACGTATGGGAGAAAAAAAAAATCATCTACTCCCTCCGTGTTCTGTTTAAGGCTGTCCCATAAAATATAAAATAAAAAAGAAAGTGGTAAGTGGTCATGATATAAGTTTGGAAAATACTATTATTCTTTCCCCTTCTTAGAGAGGTTATAAAACACATTTGCATTGAAAAGGCTGTGATAAGTACTGCATTTCTGAAATAGGTTTGACCAGAGAACCCTTTTTTTTTCCACTCCCCCTGAGCATACATAAACATCGGTCACGCTCAATCTGAGTGCAAGGCCAAGCTATGCTACTTTTTTTTTTTTTTACCTCTGCTAGATCACTGATTCACCATACAGTGAACTTTATTTTGAATTTGAACCAAGCTCTATCTCTGAAAGGAACCACCTCACAATAAGGTATATTATTTGAGAACCTAAAACAAACTCTCAAACTCTTGGATGAGCCTCAAGAAGCATTATTTTTTACTGATTGTTTTTCCCAAAAACACTTCTTACGGCTGGAGATGCTCTATCTTGGCATTTAGGTGCTATGACCAAACAATTAAATCTTTTATCAAATGTTACCCACAGCATTTCTTGAGAATATTAAAGGAGCCCCAAATTAATTCCATGTTGGAAAAGAACAGCCTCCTACTTACAGAGAAGATATAAATTAGCATCTCTGGAGTTTTAGTTTATTTACTTGTTCATTATACCCTGTCTCCTTCCAAAAATCAGTCGGGGCATCCTTTCGTTTTTGGGTTGTTTTGTTTTTAATGCCGTCATCAAAATTCACAGGACCTTGACAAATGGGTGAAAACACACACCGGTTGGATCCTCCAAAGGCACATCTTCATTACTTTTATTATTTAACCTTAACTTTTAATCTTGGGCCATAAAAACTGTCCTAATAAAAGATCCATAAATATCTCCTGAATGTGCAAATGAGCGACTTTGATGACCTGAGAGCATATGCCGGGCTCTTTCTGCTGATGGGCTTGTGACTGTACTTGTGACTGCCCGAGATCTAACAAGACACAAATCGAGACTCTTCCAGCAAGTGATTCCAAATGGACAGTTACATCGGGAGCCTAAAGGAACTGCATCTGTTTTCGTTTTAAAATTTCGCTTCAATAGGAATGACACCATATCCCTCATTTATTTTCAGGCTAGTTGGGGCGGATTTTCACAACGCAAGTCCAGTGTTTCAAAAATTAATGACACGCCACACACACAATAGTGACACGATGGCCTGGGATGTGGGTCTCACCAAAGTCTCATCTAGAAATCTCACCGGAGCTTGCTTCGCCCATCAACACGCATTTGCTTTGTGAATGAATGAAGGCACTCCACTTGAGTATTGCTCTTTTAAATCCCATTTCTAATCACGGTTTGAATTCTAAAGTAAATACAATTAATTGCCAAATAAATAATCCCGGATTATGAAATGAGTTTTCCTGAACAGATTTAATTCAACTGAACAACACATTTTTTAAATTAAAAACACTCAAAACTCAATGTTATTTTCCCCCTCAAACCTTTTTCAAATTAAATTCTGAAAACAAATATACCTTTAAAATTATATTATCATCATAGTGCATTTCTGCATGAACAATACATAAGGATAATGGCTTTTATAATGTGATGCATAAATGCAAGTTTACAGGAACCAGCAATTTATTATATTAAGTATTGAGATTTTTTTTTTTTTTTTTTTTTTACTTATATGGCTCCCCCTCCCCGCCTGCTTTCTCTAACATACTATTCTGGGGAAACACTATAAGGCCGTGATAGTTGATTACACTATCTTGATTACCATTATTTTTCTAGCTTTCTTAAATTAGATGCAAGTAGCATTTCTAAGTTTAGAATATTGGACAGAATACCCTGCGTTTGAAGCCAGTGTTTCTAAAACTCTTTATATTTTGTGCCCAGCAAATTTTTATGCAACTTCTTTTCATATGCAAAGTGGATCCATGCAATCCCATCTTACACATTCAGTGGAGAAGAATGTGTCAAGAGAAGTAGCTGTATGTTTTAGCGCTAAACGAATAATCTGTCATAAACAGCATGATGTATTTAATATTCAGATCAAGACATTTCTGTCTCATCCTAGCAGACCCTCCTGACAAAAGCCATCCCCTGTCTGCCAGGAGTATCGAGTCCAGCTGAGGACAAATTTCAAGATGAACCTGAAATCAATTTGCCATCAAATTTTCATGCCTCTCCCAGACTATCTGTGGCATTTTAATTGCAAGCACCCTAGGCGGGGGGTACTACAGATATTGACACTTTGCTCCTACAATAAACTTTATTGGCAACCTCTGTCTGAATGCAATACTCCACTAGAATAACAAGAAATGGATGAGGGTGTGTAAGTGGGGAGGGGCTGTGATCACGCTGAAGCCATTCCCTTCGAGGCCACAAGCCTGGGGGATGGAACGCCGGGCTCTGGGAAGTACACATGACCTTCCAAGGCACCTTGGCTGCCGGGTCTCGGAGCTCTGCAAGTGCCCTGGGTCCTTCCCCCAGCACACCACATGCCAGCTTCTTCCCTGTCTGCATTCAGGGGATGTTTCTGGTGCCCAACACTTTGGAAACCTTGAAAGACTACAAATCCTAGTTGAAAAGTCAGGGTGTCTGGGCAGAAGGCATCCCTGGAAATTAAGCTAAAAGGCTTGATTTAAGGGGACAGACGCAACCCCTGACTGTATTTGGAGACGATGATTGTGTTGGAGTGGGCTTGGGGATGACTAGCCACCTCTACGCTTACGATAACATTCCCTGCCTCCTCCTGATTTTGTGCAGGCTGTGGGAAGAGCCATAAGTATCAACATAAAGGGGCGCACCTACAATTTGCTAGCCACGAAATATTTTTGCTCCTTGAAAACTGACATCCCGGGACTACCGACGTGCAGTTTTCACCAGGCATGATGGGGAGCCCATTACTCGGGGTGAGTCTGCCATAGGACACAATGCACTGGGACACGTCACCCTGCTCCCTCCGATGAAGGCCGGGTGCAGACAGTGCCGACGGACGCTGCCATCCTGGTGGCCCTGGGCCAGGCACCAGAGCCGCGTGTCTGCGTGGACCACCTTGACACCTCCTCACACACTCTCACAAGTGAGCAGCCGACCGAAGCAAACCAGTATTCTGGCAAATGCTTAACAACCAGCTCTCCAAAAAATCAAAGTGGGCATATAAATACACATGCATTCGTTTACTATAAGGTTTACTGAGAGAAAGGACGTTGGCAACAAATCTGCAAGTAAAATTACGCAATATCCTTTATTACAAATGCCAAAAAGCCACCTGATTCTCACCCAGTGCTTTCGTGGATTTCAGCTGAACTCTTCTATCTACAGACAACTTGCCGCGATGAGTAAGTGAAGTCTGTTAGAAATAGAGCTGACACTTTTAAGTTAACTGGTAAGATGAAAGGGAAACAATCAAGAGAGACCTATCTCGGAACTGTACTCATTCTGCAAGAGCATTAGCAACTTCTTTGCTGAATTGGATAACAGGGTTTTTAATATACAGAAGGACTATATCCTCACTTAAAAATAATATTCCTCATGTGAAGACTACAGACAGGGAAAATGCATTATTAACATTGTGATTACTTTCTCAAGCCAAGACCATCAGAACAAACCGATGAAGCCCTGATCTGCAGTTTTTGTCTGTTTCTGCGGTGTAAATCCTCCCGACCTTAGCTGCTTCCAAGCCGCCCCGGGGAAGGCACTGAATGCGGGGCTGGGGAGAGCGGTGCATTCCACTCTAGAGTATGCCCACCACACAGATGCAGCAGGTCTCAGGGACCGCAAGAGCACAGACAGAGTCAAAGGCAGCAAAATGACCAACAAGTATTAAGCTCTGAGTATTTAGTAACTTTGTTTGGACTATAATTTAATGGAAGTTTCTATAATTTAAGGTGTAACAGTGTCTGTGTTTAACAACTGGGTCATGAAATCTCTGCCAGCTCCGAGCTGACGTGCGGGGAGAGCTTCGCTGCACACTGGAAATAGTACCAAGTGGGCACAAGCATGCAGACGTGGGCACAAACCTACACATGCAAACACGCGCACACCCTGTGAGAAGAGATCCTGCCGGCGAAAGCCTCTCGTTCTCTCAGGGAGGGAGATACTTTCGAACACAGTCGAGAGATCCACGATCGAGATGTCACAGCAGCGGAGAATTAACTATCTGCGTTCCTGACGAGCAATAGGTCTGACAGAGACAAAGGAGCCGGTGGGAATGGCACTCGCCGCTTCTGGCCGGGGACCCACAGCCCGGGGACCAGCCCCGCAGACCCAGGCCCACAGCGGGTGCAGCAGACCGCGACCTGCATCCGCCGGCTGCCTTCCAGCCTCCATGCTCTGCCTCCTCCCTCCTTGCCCGGGACCACCGGCTTGTCTTCCGCTCCTAGGGCACGGAGGGTATGGCCAGCTTTGCGGTACTTAGGAGAGAGATGAGCAACACTATTACGCTCTGAATCTTGTCGTTTCTGCGGCAGAAACTGATTGGAGACATACAAGCTAGGGTGGGTGTAGAGCCTGGAAAACATACAGACACCCTGGTGTCAAGGCGAAGTTAGCCAACCCTGCTCCACAGAGCAATTAGCAGCACCCTGAGGTTAGGGGGCCGGGGCATTCTGTTTCGTCTAAACAGGTGAGACCTCAGAGGGCCCCCCTCCCCCAACTGCCACCTTATGAGGCGAGGTGAGGCGCTGGGACGCTCGGCTCCCTGGGCATCGGGGAGCAGCAGCAGGAGCCGAGAGAGAGCAGCCGGACGGCGTCCTCCCCCTACAGCATTATAATTCAAACATATCCCAAACAGTCGTGTGCATATATCAGGAGGCGCAATGCTGATGTGGCTGGAGGCAGCACCAAGACATTTCTCAAAGGGTGCTGGGGGGTGGGGGTAGTACGTGGGTGACATTGATGTTGCTTGCTGCTTCCTCAAGGATAAGATACTTAGCACGACGTGCTGCAGGCTTCTCTGCATGTATTTTCACAACATAAGAACACAGACAGCTTTTTATGGACAAACCGGACTACAAGTATCCCAAAGTGTTCCCTAGAAATGCCAGAGTTGTAAAGTATCTTTGAGATATAAAATAGAATATCCTACCGCTTGTCAGTAACACAGTTTGTTTCTTTCCCTTTTTATTTTTTATCCCTGAGAGTCAGTTGCTTAAAATATACATCAGTGTTTCCAGGCACAATTTACATTTCGAATGTGGAATCTATGGTGCTTGGCCAGGAGAAAACAAATAAATAGATAGATAAACAAACAAACACACACACATACACACACACATATGTATATTTACTTATTTATTTCTATGTTACTGCTGATCTTGTCTTTAAAGAGACAGTCAACACACAGAAATCACTCATGTTCTCTCTCGTCCATATATACTGGTGTTGACTCTTTTCTTCCTTCCTTTGCTCTCTGTTGGTTGAATGCAAAAGCACTATCAACGTCAATCACTTTATTCGCGATAATGCTGTCCTTACTAGAAAGATCTTGCTTCTCCAGTGTTTACAAAAACCGCACAGGATGGAAGGCACCTGGACCCAAAGGAAGGGGGCTGAGCATACAGCAGGTCCCGGGGGACTCACATGACTCGACACAGAAGTTCGAACCCTGGTTGACACTCTAGCGGCCACTGCAGTATCCCGGGGTCCAGGCAGGTGCGGGAAAGGGACATAGGCTCGCTCCTTGGCCCCTCGGCATTTGGGTGGGTGGGCACATGTTTGGAGATTCTGGCTGCATCTTCTGGGGGTGGAGGGAACGAAAGAAGATGCTCAGACTCAATCTTTCCTTTTTCATTTTTAATTCCTTTCTCAAGAGAAAATAAAATGATATAGGCACACGAGTGCTACTCTTCATTTTATAGAGTGGCTAAGTTAGTGACCAGATTTGTTCCTGAGGCAAAAGCGATATAGAATGTGAGCGTGTGCCAAGAACGCGTTTGGGCACCGGGCCAGGAGAACGCGGCCTGTCTGTCTCCAGGGATAGTGGGGCGGCCAAGTTATGTTTGGAGGGATGCCTCCTGTCTCTGATGTAGTTTTTTCGACGTCCACCGGAGCCACTCCTCCAAAACTTGAGACCCGTCACCTCCCTCTCCGGACAGCCCCTGCTGGGCCAAGCTACTATCTAATGGGCACAGACCAACCCGATCCCAGCAGAAGGCCCAGCAGTGGAAAGGGGTCTGACCGGACATGGCGTGCCCTCCCTCTGGATCATTTCTCTCCTCTGGAGCTCAGCCAAGGAAATGTGGGCTGCTGAGCCAACCCCCTGCTTCTCCCTCCAAATCACATTGCTCATGATTAGGGAGAGAAAGGCTGAATCTTCCTCCATGGCCCTGGAGTCCTCTCCACCCACTCTCTATACAAAATCAGTTCATCTGGGTAATTTTTAAAGCCTAGCGCTTGGGCCAGCTGGAACTAGCTGCCTCTTCCTGGCCAAATGCTTGGGGTTTCTTCCAGCCTCGAGCCTACGTGCTCCGTGTGCTAGCTAGAGCCTCGAGATACGGCCAGGACTGGGAGCGAGGGATTTGCTAACCAGACTTTCCAGCAATTTCCCGAGTTTGGAGCAAGCAGAAAATCTTATTCGTTGGTGAGTTTGCTTGGCCCCAAGAGGCAGGTCACCGAGCTCTGCAGCCCAGCATTCCAATTCTCCAGAACCCGGGAGAATCTGGGTCTCCGACATTGGACCAGGCTCTCTGGCTGCATAGGCCCAATCTGTGTGTTAGCCCTTAAACAAGTAAGATGATTTTCATGGGGAAACAGATCTGCTTTATTTGCTTTGGTCTCTTCCAGCTCAGAAGTGACCTGAGCACTGCTGAGAGGGCCTGCGGGACCCTGGCTTTATTCTAGAAACTAGGCTAGTTAAATAAGGCATTGTGAAGCCAGGGGCTGCCTTGGACTCTTGGCAAGTGTGTTAACTCAGTATGAAATAATATAAACAGAAAAGAACAATATTCCCTGTTTTCTCACCGCAGGCATATTAGGGGCTGGGGCTCAGTATTCATTCGGAATGGACCAAAAGCTTTCAAAAGTAAGTTCTGTATTTTTCAAAGAACTTTAGCTTTGAAGATCTAAGGGGTGGGGGGGGGGTGGGGCTGCCCGGTGTGAGGGTTCCAAAAGGTACCTCTTGTGCTTTGGGGGCTCAGAGAAATTGAGGAACAGTAACAGTCCTTAGTGAAGACAAGGAATTGCTTAAAATACAGCATTCATCTCCTTTCGGGCACAAAAACATATACACGACCATATACAAAAACCACATAACATTTACGCATTCTTCTTCTGGAGGCCCTGCAAATCTTCCCAGTCATTATTCACATTCATGAATGTGTGTTTGGTTTCTAAACTGCTCAGCGTAAGAACTCGAGTTGAGATGTTCTAGGAAGTAAATAAGCCAGCTGTGCCCGCCACACAGGGCCCCAAGCAGAAGCGTGCAGGCCCTCTGACGGGGAGGTTCCACGCACACGGGGCAAGCCTGCCTGCTTCCAACCAGCCTCGCCTCTGCGCTTTGCAAAATGGAATTCATTCTTCCAGCCTCCCCAGTTCACAGAGATGTTCTGAGGATGAACTGAGTCGTATTTCACAAATCCTGGGCACGGCACGGAAGGGAAAAAGAAAAGATAGTGTTACTAACTCACCGTCTCTACTCCCCCTACCTCGGGAAGCAGCCAGTCCTTGGGGGCATTCATCAACCAGCAAGGCCGAACCCCGTTCCCCCATGCTGTGTGAGCCCAGGAAGAAAACTCTAGGAGGAAATCACAGGTAGGACTCGAAAATGTGTACAGAGAGTCTTAATAATCTGACATGGAGGAATGCCTTCCAAGAGAATGGCCACTTTGCTGATAACTATTGGTTCATAAAATAATTTACGTATGAGAATCTTAGAGAGTACCTTTCTCAGAGGATTTTCTTTAAGAAAAACAATCTTCTTCAATTCATCGTTCTTAAACTTCACCCCACCCCCCTTCAGGGATACTTTATTCTCTAGACTTGCCAAAGAGCTGTTTCCTAATACATCCTAGAGAATATATGATTTCATTTTTCCACAGATGCGTTTCTATACACCTGGTATTTCAGTTATTTATTAACCAGGCCTAGTTTTGTGGTTTCTCACTTTATATCTTTAAAGTCATTAAAACTTAATAGGGGAATTAATCATAAAAGAAATCTATCAAACACAGTTGCCAAGCACTTTTTTTTTTCCTGACTGACATCTTTAAAATGTATTTGAATGTTATTTATTTCATCACACCCAGGGAATAAAAAAAAAAATAACTTGCAGCTTCCAAGTTCAGAGAAAGCATAAAAATGTGATTTACTATTTATTGTACAGTTAGGCACATGCATATTATATACTGCATGTTAATCTTCAACGGGCTAAGTTTAGCAAATTTGACAACACTACTGTTTGCTAGTGAGGAAAAAGAATCGACATCTGTTCTCTTCCAGATATGATTTCTTCCTGGAAGGAATCAGAAATACTCCCAGGCCTTCTATTTTCTATGTAAACTGATAGAATGCATACTGTTTAAATGGACAGTCAAGCCACAATGCCCCCTGGTGGTGAAATGATGCATAACCATTTTTAAGCTTTTGCACCTCCTTGAGTATTTTTTAAGAGAACTAATTTTTAAAGATGTAGAAATTTTCTTTTAGTTTTAGGAATGCAAATGCAAATACGGTGCGCTGACCGTGTTTTGAATATACTGTTAGTGAAAGTAGAGGCATATTTAGTTTATTTAAATCACCTTGATCAGAGCTTTTTTTTTTTTATGATCAGGGATTATATTTTAATTTCACACTGAAGAACTAGAGTATAGGAGAAAAAAAATCAGAAATGCAGCATATGTACTTTTTAAGCAAAATTTACAAGAGTGGAACTGTAAGCAGATACTTACAGGTGGACCTAAGGGTCTGTTAGCTTATTGTCACTTGAGTTAAGACGGAATGAGAGCAGATTCCAGATTTTACCAGGGGACTGAAGACTCCATCTTCCCATCATGCTCTCAGCATGCACCTCTGATAAGCCGCTTAGAGGGAATTTCCTCGGGTCAGACATAAATAGTGATTCTCGGGTTCCCTTAATCCAGACACACATCGCTTATGAGTTAGGCCTCATAAATCTCAAAAACGGTCAGCAACACATGAAAGGCGATGTTGTCAGGAGGCTGGAACACAATAAATGGGAATGTGTGAAATGTGGACTCATTAATCATACAAACAATACTGACGCCTTGCAGTAATCAAGGCAAGAAGCACCCTCCTTTCTCGGAAAGCAGCTCATTTTACCTCTTGCTATCTCTGGAAGCAGGGAGGCCCAGGACAGGGATTGTCACTACAAACCCTTGTCACCTGAGAAGCTGAGCCATTAACAGTTCAAGGTCATACAGTAGGTGCTGAGTGAAAAGTCACCTCAGTACCACGGTCGCCTCTTCCAAAGCTGCCTTCTTTGCTAATAATGATTTGTTCTGAATGCAAAACATTTCAAGGCACTTCCCCGATGTCGTGGAAGATGCCGCTAAAACGTGCTGTGAAAGGATACTGTAATATCCTAACGCTCAGGGATACACAGGCTCACAGCAGCACTAATCATAATAGCCAGAAACTAGAAAAACCCAAATGTTCATCAACTTATAAAGAGATACATAAAATGTGGTATATCCATACAATGGAATAGTATTCAGTCATAAAAAGAAACAGAGTACTTCTATAAGCTACAGTGGGGATAAACCATGAAAACACTGGGCTAAGTGAAAGAAATATCACATAGTGTATGAGTCCATGCAGACAAATGTCCCGAATGGGCAAAACCATAGAGACAGAAAATAGATTCATGGTTGCCTAGGACTGAAGGAGGGGACAATCCAGATGATGGCAAAGAGCTGCAGAGTATCTTTTTAGACTAATAAAGTATTCTCAAATTGACTGTGGTGATGGATGTACAACCTTGAATACACTAAAAAACAGCAAACTGTACAGTTTACAAGGATGAACTGTTATGTGTGGCACATTATATGTCAATAAAGCTGATTTTTTAAAAAAAGGATACTGGAGGGCTAGGGGCAGATAGGCCCCACCAAGCTCCATACACATAAAAGCATCCCTGTGTGAAAGAAGAAAAGGAGAAAAAGTAGAGAGAATGGTGTCAGATTCCAAGAAGCACATTAGAACCCTGGCTCAAGCTGGAATCCCAGCCTCACTTTTGCAAAGAGGGAAGCTTTGACTCAACTCCACAATCCCAGAAACTTTCCATGTAAACTCCAAAAGGAAGTATCTTTCCCCAGATCCCAAAATTAGATGACAAGGCACGTTAGACTGCAGGAGTTTTCAGCCCTCACTGCCTACATCCCCCCCCCAAAAAAACCAACATCCTCACCCACCAGAGATCTGGATTTAATTACCCTGGGGAATCACTATGTCTAAAGAATTTCCCAGGTGATTTAAATGCACAGCCAAAGCTGAGGACCGCTGTCCGGGAGACAGCCAGTAACAAAGCCGGAGTCCACTGAGGAGAGAGAGCTGCAAAGTCTGCTTTCCATTTCTTCCCCTTCTCCCATGTTCACATCTAAAACTCCACAGGTGTGTGTGTCTATGTGTGGCCCCAGTAGGTGGGATATGGTCATCTTGGATGATTTTTTGCAAATAACGCCAAAGTGTTTACACAAAGACATCTGAACCAACTTGTCTGCTTTTTTTACAACAGGCACACACTGTCCCAAGAGACATTTGGCAATACCAAACCTAAAACTGAAAACCCAAAAGCAAAAATTAAAAAAAAAAAAAGACCCAAAATTTGTGTCTAGTGGATAGCATTTACGTTCAAAGTTCAGAATCGTGTGGGCATTAACAGAACCTCTATCACTAGCGCTCAGCTGACCCTGCGTCTCACCCAACATTCTTCACTGTCGAGTGCCTAAGGATAAAAGCCTTCCCCTGCCTCCACCCCAGCAAGGCTACGCATATTTCCCTTTTCCCTGTCTGGGTTTTAATCCAAGCTCAAAATCGGTAAACGTGAGTGTGGTACCTGCATCACTCACGGCCCAGAGAAAGAAATAGGCTGGCTTTGAATTCTCTCTTTTGGAACTACTCTGAGCCAGAGAATATCGACCCCGAGCAGGCCCGGCACACGCGTTGCTGTACACGCTCTCTCTCTGGGTCTGTACTGATCAATGGCAATTTTGGAAAACATTGCCTGAATAATTCATCGTAGAAAAAAGCTTCTGGATTAACTGATATTACGGGGGCTTCCAGCACAAACATACATGTGTTCCCGAAAAGCTAGTCCAGCTGGAAGGCTGTTCAGAAATAATCAAGATGACGCCCAAGCTGAGCTCCCCATTTTCTAAATTGCAACGAGTCGTCTGCCCACCCCCGGTCGCACAGAAATGCTCAGGTGTGTCAAGCAGGTGTTCCAACAGCATGTGTCTGGCACGTCTTGCCACAGACGTGGCGAAGCGCTACCACGGCCGACTCAGGGAGGGAGCGTACAGTGTGTTTAAAAAGAAAAAAAAAGATGAAGGGAGAAAGAAGTACAGAAAGGATGGGTCTGTTTTGTGCAGAGTAAGACTAAACAGCAATGGGGACGATTTAATTTAATCTTGGCAACTGGAATGCAGACTTGACACCCACACTAAATGCCAAGCAATCCAGACACTTTCTTTTTAAAGACCCAGCTTCCCCCTACTGCACACGCAATCGTGCCAACAACAAGTACTGCCCTGCCTCGAAATGGAAGCAGACCTAGACTGACAAAACTCTGCACTGAGAAGTCCCCCTTGGTCCGACGTGGGCGCGCACACAGGCACCACAGGCCAAGCCCTCAATGTGTGCGCATCACTCTTCCTGCCTGTTTTTCTGCTTTGTTGTTTTGTTGTGTTTTTCTTTCCCTGGGTGCAGAAACCAGGTTCCGGCCCACTTCCTCCCCCATCTACCCCTCCTCCCCGCCTCCTTTCTAAATGACTCAAAGCAGAGGCCCCAAAATGGTGAGGAGCATTTGGTACTACTTAATCCTAGTTAGCCAGGAGCAGGAATGTCTATTTATAGCACATAAAGATGGAATGTAAGGGAGGGGCCCCATGGCATGAAATTCAAGTTCTCCACATCCAGAGACAAAGGGACCCACATCGCCTTGACTTTATTTTTTTCACGAGTCGGTTCCATGGATGTAGTTTACATTGGGCTGGTGTCAAGCCCTGCGCCGGATACTGGAGCCACAGGTAAAAAAATTAATAAATAAACAAAATCCAGTCCTTCCTCTTGAAGAGATGAAGCCTGGTGGGGGGAAAAGTCAAACGCACAGTTACGGGTAATGCGCTGGCGGCTGCTGGCGAAGGAGCTCTGGGACACCATGCACGGAGCCCTCCCGGAAGTGAGCATCGCACACCCGGAGGGCAGCGCTGCGTGACCTGCCCTCTCTGCTGGCTTCCAAACACAGGAAATCCCCAGGAGTCCTTCCCCCCAGCGCCGGTCATTTAGAAAGGTCAAGGAAGGTGAGAAATGAAGAGGTAGAACAGGGGCCAAGAGGACCAAAAATAGAGACTGTCCCAGAGGGGCTGGGAGACGGCCAGGGGTTCTCCATGGGCCAAGCCCATCCAGAAAGACGGTGCCATGTGCGCGCTGCCCCTCGGGCGGGGGCGAGGCGAGGCGGGAAACCGTGCCTGGCTTGCTGCCAGCCCTGAGCCCCGTGAATCTCACTCCCCCAGACTGGACACCTTCAGCCACTAAGAGACAAGGACCCTCACTATTTTTCACACGGAAGGAGAAAAGCCCGGATGGTCTTCATACTTAGTAAAATTCGGTTTTAATCAAACTCGGTTAATTATTGACTCAACGAGGATGAAACCAGAATAAAATCATTTTTGCCTTAAGCCAAACTATTAAGAAGTCTCATGTAGTTAATAGACTAAAAGTCCTCCGAATCTTTCCGTTAGCCTTTGTAATATTCAGTCTTAACTCCATCATTATTGTGCTTATCTCTCGGTGCCGACGAAGGGGATGCAGCTGGGGAGGCCGCGTGTCTATTTGAGGGAAAAAGGATGCGGGACCGCCAGAAACGAACACCACGGTGCCTTTTCACTGGATCAATAAAGCAACGTAACGTCCTTTCTGAGTTTTTATCATGAAGGACTCCCAATTTTTGTGGGTCACTAATCTCCCTTTAGGGCAAAGGTGCTCGGGCCTTTCTGGGCCTCTGCCTCACTGCTGTGCCAGCACTGCAGACAGCGCCTCTCAGGGCAACGGGCTTTCTTTCATCACACACTCGGCCGTGCGGCGCCCAAGGAGACTGGGGGAGCGCTGTTCCCCAGCAACCTGGCAGCGAGGGGGGCCAAGACGGGCCTCCTCCAGCCCAGACCCTGTACACTCCAGAAGCAAAAGGGCCGGCTCCATGAGTGACAGAGTGACGCTTATTGAGGATAAGAATAAACCACAGAGTACATAATAAGGAGGCCTGACGAAGTTCTTCTTTTCCCCCTTTATGTCAACAACCCTGATGATTTCCTAAAAATATCAAATTCCCTGAAAAACATGTTTTTCCTAAGTTTTAGTACCTCTAGCATATAGCCTGTCTTTTAACTCCCCCCCCACCCCCCGGAGGGTGGGAGGGGGGAAGGTGAAGGCATCACACAACACAGCCTTGGTGAAAATCAGCTAAGGGTGACATCTCTGGACCCAGCCACTGTCTCCATGGAGCTGGGACTCTCTCTCCTCAAGCTTAGATCCCATCACACGAGTATTTACCAAACACACCATAAGGTGTGGGAGGGGCAATGTAAACACACTATTCCTACTCACACACCAATTAGCCTAAGGCCCACTTACTATTCAATAACCAGTGCCATTGGTATAAACCCAAACAGACCCATAGCGTGACTTTATTTGGCTTCGTGAATGCAGAGCTTACAAAGTGAGCCCCGAGGACCAGATGCCTTTGCCTGAGGTCTCCCCGGATTGCCAGGAGCTACGGGAAGGTGTTGCACGTGGCGGAGTCCAGTCATCAATCCTAACCACCCTGGTGGGGATGCTGATCGTGAGGAAGCCTGTGCATCTGCAGGACCAGGGGCTCTAAGGGAAATCTCTGAACCTGTCACCCGATTTTGTTATGACCCTAAAACTGCCCTAAAAAATAAAGTCTAATATAAAAACGGAAAAAAAAAAATCTCAGAAAGGAACCCATTCTGAATAATGTTGAAAGAAAAGCTGTTGGCAAAGCAAAGGGTGGGCTTTTCTTACAGATCTATAGCTTCAGGGAGCCGCACGGTGCAGCTTCCCCAGGCACGTGGGCCTCGGCGTCTCCCCACTCACCCACGCCCCGAGGCTGAGCAGCAGCTTTCTGGCGTGGAGTCGAGGGTCACTGGACGCCGAGGTGAAAGGCTGACTCACGCGCAGAGCTTCGGGCCGTAGCAGCAGATAGGCCCACAGCACCTGCACACGCTTTCCTGAGCGCGCCTTCTGCCCAAGTTTCCTATTAACGTCGTTCTTGGCAAAATTCAGCCCCTTTGATTTCTGAGGACCTAAGCAGTCTCCTTCTCGGTGGCTTGACCCAGCCGGGAGGGAGACAGCTGGTGAGTGAGGATGTTGGTGGTCAGCAGCAACAACCTCTCTCCTTCTGTGAAGACGGCCCAGAGAAAGGTGTGCTGGGGTGGCTACAGTGAAACGTCCACGTCTCGGGCTCGAGCTCCCCAGCCCCTTGGGGAGAGTCACCACAATCCCTTAAGGTGAAACGAAAGCTACTGTTTTGGCCTGACGCCGCACGTTGTCAGCCCCACAGTCCAAAGAGGCCACTGTCGGTAGAAAACCGGAGACCTGGGGTGTGGAGAGCACGTACTCACCCTTCACACCCAGGTGCCCGAGAGCGAGCAAGACAGGCAAACCCATTCGCCACAACACACCCATGGAAATGCGGCGGCTGCGGGGAGGTACAGACGTCTCACATCTCACATTATAAGCCCTGCTGGGTGAGCGGACGAGACCCATAGTCCGTGCCAATCGCCTGCCAAGAGACATGATTCCTCTCTCAAATGCCGCTCTCCGTTCATCGCCGACATGGAATTCTCCAGTAAGTGTTGCATACCACAGGACTTCCTGGCATATGCTTTGCCAACGTGGCCCTGATTTGTATGGGACTTTAAAAAGGCAGAATACCCATGATGCCTATAAATGTGCCTCATTTTTTTTTTTTTAAGCAACAGGGAAATGACAAAGGAGTGGGAGAGAGTATTCCTGACCCTTCGGAGGAGAGACGGTGTGTTTCAAGTAGTCAGAAAAGGGTAAAGGGTGGACAGGACTAGCATGAGGACTCTGGGAATCTCAAGAAAAACAAGATGGGGAATGGCGGGGGGGGGGGGGGGGGACCAGGGAAGCTGAATCACACCCTGTGGAAAAGAGTCCAAAAGAAGTATGAGCTCTAATTGGCCAAAAATTACGAGAGACAAAATGAAAATCCATAATTCATCTTAAGACACCCCATCAGGGGTTTAGAAGAGTTTGTGGTTTCCCATTTAACCCTTCCTCTCCTAGGGAATTTCTGAGAACTAGAAATGTGTATCGATTTTGATTCTTTAACTACAAAGTAATTTGAAATTATAAAAGTAATCCGTGTTCACTAAAAAAAGAAACTCAAGGACAGATTGGTGTACAGTAAACCATGATCATTTTCCTCTGGCTTCCTACCCAAGCCCATGCCCTGGGGCCAGAGTTGGGGGGGAGGGTTAAAACCTGATCAACAGTCCGCTGCTCATCTTCCTAGACATTTTTCCTGTGTGTACACAGATGCATATTTAAAAAATGATTTTTAATTAAAAACAATCCAAATCAATGAAACATCTCTACTTTGCAATATGTCATGTCCGAGAGGCCTGACCTCCTGGGCTCAGCCACAGAATAAAGACACCTACATCCACGAGACAGTGGTGAACTGAGTCAGGGCAGAGTACCTAAGGAGGAAATAATAAACCTCTCTAAGGACAGGCCTAAAACCCTCAGAATCGGCTGTCACCATGCAATGGACATCAGCCTTTCACTCAATTGACAGGCCTTCCTCCGGCTATAGGATCCTGACTGTAATTACAGGAAAGGCCATACCATAAAGATGGGGGGGAGAGGGGCTAATTGACGAAAAGTTCAATGTGCTGACTCAAGGACCTATGGCCAAGCCTTCAGTCTCTTTTCCTCAAAAAGCCCATGATGTACAGCCCATTAAGCCACGACCCTGCAAACCCAGGAGATGAGGTATTTCCAGGCAAAGCACATGTGTGAGGCTCACACACAAGACTCCTGGTCTTTGCATCAGAAAGGTCTTTCTAGGGCTTCTGCCCGACAAAATAATTTTCAAGAGGCACAAAAGTGATTTGTTGCTGGCTTTGTTTTCTTTTGTTTGCCTACTGCTTTGTGTTCCTTACATGTTTATTTACCAACTCATCCAAAATGCAAAAGGAAAGACTGGGCCTTGAGTTTCAGACCTCCTCTAAACCCCCGGTTCCCAACTTAGCGGTCTTCCGATCACCATAAAAGCCTGGAATCCAGGCCCTGCTCCGTGAGGAAGGGTGCCATTTGTCTACACAAAGGGAGAGGAAATTAAGAATGGCCACGCACCATGCAGTGAGTGAGAACACAGACTTCACAGGGTCAGATGACTATCTCAGCTGCACGCCCTTGGCCTGGTTACTTACCTTCCACATACCTCAGTGTTCCCATATCAAAAATGGGGAGAGGATCATGTCAAAGGATTAATTTATGCAAAATGCACAGAAAAAGTGCCATGTGTTATATACGTATGCACATATAAGTATGTGGCTAGTGCTATACAAGTGCTAGCTGTATTTATTCTCTGACTTTTCACTATCATGTTATTAATGAGAACTCACAAATGATTCTCTTTAAACACCCCAAAGATATTGTCCAAATAAGTCAACTGACACTGTGGCAAGAATGACCTAATGCAATTGCTCTCCTCGGCTATAAAAGGAAATAATGAACACGCGCATCAATTACCCACAGCAGTGGACATAGCTTGATGCGACAGGTATGTTCCTGAAACGTCGTGTGTGTAAGCCAAATTATACTTCCAATGAACTGCGTAAGCTTGCCATTGCAATGCACCTTGCGATGAACCCTTACTGTTCCAGGGAAGCTTCCGGACCAGAACTATGCTAGCCACCCATTTCAGTATGCAAATGCTTAAGCGAGGACATTTTCTTATGGTTGGAGAATGAGCATCAGGCCTGGGCAGACAAGGGAAAGAGGAAACTTTTATTATTCCATTAGGTAACTGGTTCAAAGTTTTTCAGACTTCTTCCAGAAGGAAGGCCAAGCTCTGATAGGAAAACATTACTGTGAATCAGATTCCCAAAGGTGTGACCACTGCACAGGGGGCCAGTCTGTCCTCTGCAGGAAGAACCATGATGCTTTTATCAAGGTTTCACTTTGCTAGGATAGCAGATAAGGAGTATCTCCCACATTGACTCCACATGATTAGTAATGGTTACTTAGAGCAGATTGCTAAGCGGGATTGATTACTGATGTCTGTCATGGGTACAGGACTGGGGTCGCCAATGCGTGCACGCTGTGTACTCACCATTCCCATATTTACAACACAAGTATTCAATATATGAGGGATGAAGTTCCTGGTTATTTGTCAAAAGGCTACAAACTGAGGGAAAAAACACATTTTGGTATGATAATGGATACTCTCTAAGAACCAATTAGCTCCTGAATTATAACTCTGTATGTTATTGCAAATTATTCAGGGCACATAAACACCACAATAAAATTCCTCTAAGCCAATATATAAAGAAATTTCAACATAAATCCAGTCTCACTTGGGAGGTAATAAGGGAACATGAATTCTGTAAACACCTCCTAGCAACAAATCTTGGGCTGTAACCCCAAGGTCAAAGGTCAGAGCCCATCTCTCGCTTTCTGCCATGGTTCTAGATGTAGCAAAGCACTCTTCTATTATACAAATCAACCCAACATGGATTGGACATTGAATATATTTGATTCCAGCACACTGTGAGGTGGGTTTTATATATAATGATTAAGGTGAGGTGGAGGAGTTAGAGGAACTTAGAGGCTTAACTGCTCAGGGGTCACAGAGGTGGTCCCTCCAGCAGACGATGTCATAGGTTAATTTGCCCAATGGCTAGTGGATAAAAAAAGAAACAAGAAATGACACACATGCCTTCAGAAGACATGTTTTCTTCATGATTGTATGGCTGTTAAGAGATGCCTCTCTCCATTTCTCCCAGCCTTGGGCTCAAGCCTTCCCACTCTGTGCGTTGGGGAAGTATCACTGCTACACGCAGATGTTCCAGGGGCAGGGAGAAAGCCAGGGGAGGGTGTTAGGCAACAGCGGGTGGGCTGCAGCATCTCAGGGAAGGATGGAAAGGAAGCACAAGGACTGGGGGGTGGGGCTTGGGTCTCCAGAGGTGTCTGGCGCTCCACCCCCTCCTCAAATGACTGTTATTCAAAATAGCTTCAGATGCTTACATTTTCTCCTGGGGTTTCAAATTCAGCCCTCATCTTCCAGCTTGCAAATAAAGAAACGCCAGGTGTGAGTCAGCAATTCCCAGTTTGATTGGATTTTGTAATCACTCCACACACAGGCAAGGCACCCTCTTATACTTCATTGAAAACAAGGCACTGAGCACCACAGGATCTTAAACACAGATCGGCATGAGGGAAGGGAGTGAATTAAATTCAACTACTGTTCACTGAGCAACTAGTAGGTGCCTGGCCAGGGTTAAAAACAGAATAAGGCACAATCCTTTTTGCCAAGGAGCATGTCATGCAGTGGGGAAGATGACTGTGTGACTGGACAAACATGGCAGGGATATACCCACCGTGTCAGGGTAACAATAGGGAGGGGGTGACCGGTTGTCTAGGTGACTAAAGCTCTGGGAAGGCTTCATGGAAGACCTGATGCCAAGAACTGGGTTTTGAAGGATGAACAAGAGTTTGCCAACAGACAGAGAGGGTGAGATGGGGCGAGGGCAGAGCTGGCACCAATGATTCAGCCTGGTGAGCTTAACTCACTATGGCTAATGCACCAAGTTGGCCAGTGGAGGGAAGGGGAAGGAAAGGGGGCTGCACCAGGTGCTGGGGCCAGGTGAGGGATTTGTGAACCAAGCCAAGGATTTCACAATGGCTCTTTTGCATGGGATCACTGTACTTTTATTTTATGAGCTCATTTAATGAGTCCTGTGTGGCAGTAGGGCAAATGGTGATGGGGGAAGGTCCTGAGCCACTAAATTCACTGAGTATCTGAGTGTTTATATTGGGGAAGAGAAGTAGAAGGTTACTTGGTAAGGAAACCCCATACTTGAGGAGCCATTATACTTTGCTGCAGGATATGGAACTGAGGGCAAAACAGTTGGATGTTCTAGCGGGCGCTTTCTAATTCAAAGAAGGACATCTGAACCATAAGAGGGACTTTGATTTCATTTGGCCTCTACACAATGTCAAAAGACCCTGACTTGTCTCACCTCTGCCTACAACAAGCCAGAGGTCTGAAACTAGTCCAGTGGTGGAAACAACTGAGTGTTCAGAATCTTCTTATGGAGAGTGTAAATCAATTTACAGGCACGACAGCAATGAGCACAAGACAATTCCACCAATTCTGAGTGCCAGAGGAGCCCAGCGTGATGACTGAAGACAAAGGGAGTCTCACAAACACACACGCATTAATAACAGACCAGGTCACTTTAAAAGAGACTAATTAGACCTGGACATTAGTATAATGCTAAGTTATTAACACGTCACACGCTATCAAGTACTTTGAGCATGCTTCTATACGTTCACGGCTGATGATCATCGTGACCATATATTATCACCTAGCTATTTACCTTGTGTGTCCTTGATAAGGAAAAGTCAACCCAAAATAAAAGCAAACCCACACCGCAACCAAGGAAAAAAAAAATTTTTTTCTCCAATCTGAACAAATCGTTTAGTGTAAAAATAAACAGAACTAGAAATTGTCTCTAATAAACTAATATTAGTCTCCCCAGAGGGTTAATTATGTCGCTCTGTATTTTAAGAAGAATGTAAATTGCCAGTTTCAACAGATGTTCTTTTAAAAGAATTGGTTATCTGGGAAATGATGGGTCTTTGTTCGAGCTTACCCCAGCGGAATATAAACATTAAAATCATCCGACTATCTGTCAGCGCCCCCTCCTCCGACAACTGCTACCCACATCATCGACAGACCCTTCGTTATCAGCAGCTTTGGGGACAAGGGCTCCAGCCAGCACCGTGGTCACAGAGCACACAACCTGTTCCAATGATTTCCAAACTCCCCTTCCACATCATGAGGACCCCAGGATGGCACCTTCCCGTCACTACAAGCCCCAGTTTCAGTGCTCAGCCCATGGTCATTTCCATCTGAGTCTTTTACTCTGGAGAGCAGGGCTGCACACTCACGAAGAACCAGAGTCAGAACCTTCCAGAAATACTAGTCCTTTCCAGATTCAGTTTTCATACTCAAACATGTAACACACACATACGACACACGTGCATGCATACATACTTGAAAACTTCTTCCAAGGGAGGAATGAAACTTGAAGCGTCACTGGAGAAGTGGTTAGAAGAAAAGAACTCAGAAACCTCCCTACTACTTTCTCACAAACAGCATTTTGTAGACACTGTTATCAGGTGCAGAGTGAGGACTGCAGCTTGGCTAACTGGCCTTGGCATGGCAGTTCGTTATTCCACACTGAGGGACTGCCACCGGCCCAGGGGGTAGAGAGAGAACACATGCACTCACGTAGCTGCCCACCATCACGTGCGACCGCCAACCTCACCCGACCTGACTTCATCATCATCCTGGTTAGACTCACTTCGCAGATAGGGAAACTGAGGCTAGCCAAGATTAATGACTCCTAGGAAAACTTAACAGAATGTGCTTTCGCTATTGATCCACTAGTAACAAGCATGAAATCTAGCTTCGGCCAGAAGGGTAAGCAGATAACTATTGATCTCTTTAACTGTTTCTGAAAGGGCCTACTCACCACAGGATTTAGGTACTCTGAAAAGACGGAAAGGTGTTAGGTCTTATTGGCAGGAGGGGTCAAGGCACCCTAGCGCCAACACGTGAGGGAATGCCCAAGTGATAGTAAGACCAAAAGAAGAGCAGCAGTGGGGGTAGCTTGCCCAAGGCCTCCCCTAGAACACAGGTGAGAAAGATGTGGAACGTTCATTATTTAATGTGATCACCCAGCTACTGTGCCATGGAGACATCATTATGTCTATTTAACAGGTGAGGAAACTGATACTCGGAAAGCTGAAATCAATCGCTCCACGACACCCAGGTCCTAAGTGACCCACAAAAAACATTCCAGCATTGCCCCGACTCACAGATTGCCCTATTTCGTCACAGTCCCTGTTTCAGATGATGCCAGATGAGCAAAGAATTCCCACAGCAACCCCCACAGCAGCTCTAGAGGTTCTCACATCAGCTACCTGGGGACCTAGGTGGGAGGCAAGGCTGGCAAGGAATGGATCCCCTTGTGGCAAGCAAGATGTCATACGGGAGACTCAGCTGGAAAACCAGAAAGCCCTATATCTGCAGAGGAAAACCCAGGAAAAGCTCAATCTCAACCCTCCTGGGGTGGAAAAACAGGCACCACTGTGTAGGTTAACCACAGTGTGATTCCAGGGGCACCTTTCACCTAGACTAGGACATGAGTGGTGCCACCGGCATCCAGCTGTCGAAACTTGCTCCACTCCTGGGAGAGAACTTGGAGAATCCCACAAAGCAATTTCGAAATTCATTCTGCACTAACTGCTGAGACTGTGTCAACTTGAAGGCTATCAGGATGAGGAGTATCCTCCGAACAGACGCAATTCCCAGATCCCCTCCATCCCCAGCCAAGGGTAGTGGGAAGCTCCACAAGGCACACTCCGCAGGACCCTGAGAGAGAGAGAGAGAGAGAGAGAGAGAGAGCGGCGTACTCCGGAGCTCAGACAGCAGAGCGAGCAGCAGTCCAAGAAAGAAGCGGCCCAGCTCTACCCACTCTGCAGGGCCCTCTTCTGATGATGGCTGCACTTCTGCTGGAGCCTGGGGGATGTGGACTAGTGGCCCCTGAGTAGAAACACTGCTTTTCTCCCTCCAGTCTAGGTCCCCTGGGCAGAAGTTCATTTGGTGACATAAACTTACTTTATTCCTAATTCTAGTCGTTTGCGGGGCCAGAGATTCCCAGAAACCAGAGGGTGAGAGGGTTAAATGCAATGAGACAATCTCATTTTTCCTTTCTTGTACACTCAAAATAGTTAGGAACAGTGGCTCTGGAACACGTGTTTTGCCCTCCTATCTCCAGAGGGTGTCTGGCAATATCTGGGGACATTTTTGATTACCTCTGCTTGGAGAGAGGGTTTGCTACCAGTATCTAATGGATAGGGTCCTGGAATACTGCTACACATCTTACCATGCAAAGAACAGAAGCCCATAG